>CM022300.1:606052981-606652981 GCA_011799875.1 Thinopyrum elongatum | reverse complement strand
CGTGCCACTGATGACGCATGCTTGGTCAGGGAGAACGTGTATACAGTCCCGCCGCCTGGCGGGAAATCGCTGTAGCCATACCCCGTCATATCTGGTTAATAGCGCATGGACTTCGAGGGAGGAGGAGGGCTGCCTGCTGGGAGCCGGCCTCCCACTGAGCCGACTGGTCAGGGCTTGCAGCCTTCTGGCTGGTCACGGACAGGTAGGGCCCGCCGCCTGCGGGCCGTACTGGCCGCCTGTCATGGGAGCATGGCTCCCTCTGCCATGGGTGTCGTCATGAGTGGAATGGCAATAGTCCTGCGTCGGGCGCAGGATTCCTGCCCGGTACATAGTACCGTGGCCACGCCCCGCCTGGGATTCGGGTGTGGCAGGCCTGTACTGTAGCCATACCCTGTCTCATCATGTTTATGTTGGTGTTGACTTTGAGGGCGCGAGGGGCCGCCTGCTAGGACTCGGCATCCCAGGAGGCCGCCTGCCAGGAGTCGGCTTGCTTCATTCACTGTCTTGTGGACTCCGCCGCCTCCCGGCAACCGGCTGCTTGGACCAGCCGGCCTCAAGAAGGTGGCCCTTGTCCTTGATGTTTGAGGGGCGCAGCCGGCCCTGATGTCTTGAAATACCAAAGGGAGCTGATGGGGCTACCCATGGTCATTTACTCCGACAAGCCATGAGTTCAATTGACATCTCTGAAGAAGCCCAAGTATTGGCGGTGATCACGACAAGTTTTGTCGAGGGACTCTATGAAGATGCCATCGAGCAGCGACGACATTAAGCAAAAGGAAGGATGAAGTGAAAGGCTATGAGAACCACGGATTTGACACAAGCTAGAAGTCAAGCTTGTTGTTCGAGGTGAAATGGTTAGATGAGGAAGATTGACGTAAGCTTAGCTCATCGTCGGAAATTGTGCTCGGGAAAGAAGGACCAGGTAGCACAGTTAAAAGTTGGCACGAAAAAAATATATAGCCGATCAGGCTAGGAATGATGTGATGGGGTGTTAAACTTCCAAGTAACAATTACTAGGGTTAATACCGGAAGGTAAATCGGAGTAGAGGTTGGACGGGGGAAATGATTTGCAGAGGATAAGTATTTTAACTTATCCGTAAAAAGGAATCAAGGAGGAAATATGGTCGGAACCACGATTGCAAAGGATCAATTCACAGATACAAGATGAACTTGTATATCAAGGGGATAATTATACGCTACGAGAAGTTTTCATGATAAGTTCCACATAGGGTCCATGGGCATGAACACAAAGGTTCAAGGTCGACTCCCACTTCTTCAATGCATAACCTTTCATTTACTCCTCATTTTCGAAGAAATTGTAGTGCGGAAGATTTATCTGGCGAAGTACCAGAAGAGTATGACTCGCATAACTTTTGAGTTCACACGGATTAGGGAAGGATAGGTTCATCCCATCAGGACATTTTTACGAAACTATACCACACACTAACAGGAGCGTCGGATACACGCTCGAAAGCAAAGGGCTGGCGATACGGAGTAGATGATACAATTCGCCAGAGGCATCTTGTACCAGGGGAAAGTCGTCAATGCTTTGAAATACGAAGGAGCTGCCAGATAGTATTCCACCAAAAGATCAGGTGGTCCGCAAAGGAGCTAATGTGAGTATCAATACTCAACCAGAAGAAGAAAGGATGCAAAGGAATCAGTTTACGGAAACATCTGAATAAGCCGAAGCTTGAATACGAAGGGTTTACGATTCCAAAATTGGGGGAGTTTAGAGGCAGAGGCTCTGATAAGAAGATGGGTATGTTGAATAGAATTAGATGGCCAATCAATCAAGGATTAATTGATAATAGTAAGCAGTCACATACATAATGAATCAAGGGAATCAAAATTGGTGGCGACAAAGGATGCCGATAAGATTAATAGACATATGGAATTAACCATAATGAAAGCAGATAAGAAGATTCTCAAAGGCAGTAGGCTGCAGGAGATTGTCGGAAGATCGGATAGCATTATGAAATATTTCAGGAAGCTCAAGAACAACTGGGGATGAACGAATCCCGGTAATGTGAGGAATTTAACCGTAGTGAGAAAGAAGCTGCACGGCAGTAGGCTCAAAGGATTCTTAGGACAACGGAGAGTACCTCGGGATATCGGGTAATAACCAGGGCAACTGGGGGAAGAATGCACAAATGGCAAGGATGTGTAGTTATCCACGGGGATTTATCAGTGATAGGGAACTGCAAAAATAGGGGGCTCAACGGTCTCAGGAACTTCGAGGAGTATCTTCGGAGTCTTCTGATGATGACACGCCATCTTCTGGAATGAGGGGGGGGGGGGGCTCTCCAGGAGAAGGCGGTTACGAGAACCTAGTGTTGGAGTTAGAAAAATCTTTAACCCGAATAGAAGAGAGATCAGAGTCCCATAGCATAGACGAGGAATAAAAGATCCTAATACCACCCAGTTGTCGACGTGGGCCCATAAGACACACAGCCATGTTAGTAAAATAGTTTTGGACCACTAGACTCAACTTCGGCCAAGGAGTTGGAAAGGGGGATCCTACATGCAGTCGGCTCTGATACCAACCTGTGACGACCCCGGCTTAATCGTGCACTAACCATACACGCAAATGTACACGATCAAGCATAAGAACTCACTTGAAGATATCACAACACAACTCTAAAACATAAATAAAGTCATACAAGCTTTATATTACAAGCCAGGGCCTCGAATGCTCGAATACATAGCTCGATGGCACACAAGCGTCAACGGAAGCATCAGATATCTAAGTACAGATATATTACAGAAACAGAGATAGGCCTTTAAGAAGGCGGGGCAAATCAAAAGCTACGATCGAAAGGTGCAGGCCTCCTGCCCGGGACCCTCCGAACCTACTCCTGGTCGTCGGTCAGCTCCTCGTAGTAGTACTCGCCAGGACGATAGTAGTAGTAGCCGTCGGCGGGGGCAGCGGTCTCAGGGGCTGGATGTACCAAAAGGAATATGGGGAGAAACAGAAACTAAAGCAAACATGAGTACTCATCCGAAGTACTCAGCAAGCAAGGATCTACACTACATATGCAACATTATCAAAGGGAGGCTGTATATGTGGACTGGGTTGCAGAAATGCGAGAATAGAGGGGAAAGCCTAGTCCTATCGAAGACTAGCATCTTCAACATCTTCAGCGGTCTTGCAGCATTAGAAGAGTGCAGATTAGCATAATGTAAAGTAGTAGTAGTATCATCAACCTCGCCCAAGGATCCTTCCTCGACTCCCTGCGAGAAAGCAATCCCAGAGCCATACTATCCAGTTATCATCTCAAGTATCAGTTCTAGTTGTACCGATCGGGATACAACTCCGAGTGTCCGTTACCGTAGGACAGGCTATCGATAGATGTTTTCTTCCCTGCAGGGGTGCACCAACTTACCCACCACGCTCCCTTAACTCCGGCCGAACACACTTTTCTGGGTCATGCCCTGCCTCGGCCAAACGTTACGCCACAACCCGACCTAGGCTTAACAGAGAGGTCAGCACGCCGGACTAAACATATACCCCCAGGGGTCTTGGGCCATCGCCCCGGGAACTCCTGCACGTTACACTCAAAGCCCCCCTTATATAAGCGCAGGCCGTTACCAGTCCAACTCGGGCGCGTTGCTCCTCGCTGACGTCTATTAAGCTTCGACTGATGTATACGACGTAGAACGCCCATACTATGCCCACGTGATTGTTAGTGCTATCAGGCCAGAGGCCCCTCGGATCAAATATCCAAACCGTTAGTGGATTAGGAGCGCGCGGAAATGATCAGAGACTCACGATCGATGTAACCCCGTCGCTCCATCTCGAGGACTTGCGGCAAGGGCTAAAATGCCCGGCCACGCCTTGTATTCATCTCTCGGGCACCCTCCAGGTCCACCCGACTTCACATCTCTCACAATTAAGCACGCGCGGGTAACCCTCAGGGCCATCCCGTCTTTAGTAACAAGGTTCAGTGTAAAATCATAGTAAAAATAGTAACCGTGTGTCTAACACCAAGGGGGAACCCTGAGGAATCACCCTCGATGGAATTCCACCTGATGTTATCGTCAAGGTGAACGAAGGAGGAATCACCCTCGTGGTCCACTCTTTGAGGAGTTGCACGACAGTGTCGTTATCGGGAGTGGAGAAGGTGGAATCACCCTCGATGACCACAACCGATTAACTAACCTACAAGGTTAACATCAAAAGTGCTGACGAGGTATCACCCTCGGCACTCGATAGTAACCCAGTAGTGTCGAGCAATTAATGGGGAAGTGATGTGCGGTGCCGGGGCCTGGTCTTCGATCCCAGCGATCGGGTCTTCTGATAATCCAGCGGGGCAGTCGAGACAAAGTGGGGGTCTCTACCCAGCCTATACTAAACAGTTTAGGATAAACGGGTAGGTAACAACCACAGGTTACAATAAACAGGCTATGCAGCAGAAATAGGATAACAATAACAGCTACAACTTCTAATGCAAGCATAACAGAGAAGAGAATAGGTGATATCGGAATGCTCAGAAGGGGGGTGCTTGCCTGGTTGCTTTGCAAACACCAATGGGTCTTCGACGAGGTAGACGATCATCGGGTCATCATCGGTCTTGGGGTCTATCGAGAGAGAAGAGGGGGAAGAAACAATAAATAACAGATCAATCTAAGCATCACAAAACATAACAAGGCAGATACGCGGTGCTAGGGGAGACCTAACGAAGGGATACACGTTGCAGACGGAGCGGGGAAACATCCGGAGATATTTTACCAGCTCCGGGCAATTATCGGTCAGATGAACCGGAGGGGAAAGTTCCATGTTCGTCATGCTAGAGGCACGTGACAGGTATGAGGACTGGATATTCGGATTCGTCTCGTTTTTCTGATCGTTTTTCATATATAATTTATTTTCATCCTTTCTACGGTTATTTTTCTATGAATTTCCAAAGTTTTAATCATTTTCTGAAATTCTCTGGAATATTATTAAATCCGAAAATAATGGGGTAAAATGCTAATTGCACCCACTGAAATGTACACAGCAGTGTGCTGTGTGTCTGACAGTGGGGCCTGGTCAAAGCTGACGCAGCAGCCGGTTTGACCGCGCTGACTGGTCAAAATGGGGCCCACTGGACCCACCTGGCAGTGACTGGGCTTGCCCAATCAGCAGGTTGACTGGGTCAATGGGTCCAGTGGGACCCGTGTGTCGGTGACTCCATTTCTTTTAACCGCTTTATTAGTTCTAACTTAATCCGGCTACTAATTAGGTGGGGCCACATGTCAGCGGGGTTAATACTTTGGTTAGTGGTTAACCTAATGCCTAACCTAATTGCTACAGTAACCTTGCCCATTTGTCAGTGGGAATAGCATCTGGGATTAGTGCCAGGGGCTGACACGTGGCATCCCGGAGTTCAAAACTCCGGCGCGCGCGCCGGCGCTGCTCCGGCGAGCGGTAGAGAGGGCGGCGCCCCTCAGATCTGTCGCATACGCCTCCAAAACGCATGCCGCGGCCACCAAAATGATCAGCGCGTCGGGCCGCATCCGACAGAGCAACGATCGCAAGCCGGGGAGGCTGTATGAGGCGCCGGCGACGAGGTACAGCGGCGGCGGAGCTCGGGCAATGGCGGAACGAGCGAAGCAGCATGCTTTAGGGCGCAGCAAAGAGGCAGACCGCAACTTCGCAGCGCACTGAGCTCGGAGACGAGCTCAGATCATCCTGACGGCGACTGCAACGGCGGTAATGGGCGATGTGGCGGAGCTCTGTCTGAGCGTTCATGGCGGCAGCACCAGCGGTCACCCAAACTCGCTAGGATGAGGCGGAGGACGACTATAGGCTCACCGAGGGGCTCATGGTGGCCGGCGAATGGATTAGTAGCTGCAGACGGCGACGAGGCGTGGCAACGGAGCGGCGGGGAGCCGAGGTGATCGGCGGCTCGATCTGGGAGTTCTGGAGCTTGGCGGCTCCCGTGGGTTGATGGAGAGGAAGGAGCAGCCAGGGGCGGTCCTCGTGGCCATGTCCAAGTGACGAGGCGACGGCGGTGGCCACGTCTACGGCCGCGGTGCGCTCGCTGTGGTGGCCGGCCGAGGTGCGAGCGAGAGAGGGAAAACAGGGGAGGAGAGGGAAATGGCAGGAGGAGCCAGGGGAGATGGCTCGGGGTCGTCCTTATCTCGAGCCACCCGCTGCGTCACGGTGTCGAGCCGTGGCCGAAGCACGCGCGTGCGACCACGGCGGTGTCGACACAGCGAAGGAGAGAGAGGGAGGAGGGAGAAAAGGCCGGCTGGGCCTCGCCAGGTAAGTAGGTAAGGCCCAACTCCCCTTTTTCCTTTTCTGTTTTTCAATTTATTTATTTACAGAGAAGGAAAAGAATTATTTGATACATCCAAAAGATTTTGGGAAATCATGGAACTTAGTCCATTAGACCCAGGGCATTTTTATGCGCTGCCACAAATACTTTGGGTTCAAGATGAATCCAAGTGGTATTTTTCATAAATAGAATAGCATTTAAAAACGCTGAATTGGCACTGTATTAATTGCTACTGTTCATATTTGCATAGGTGTAATGTTGTTTTAATTAACAACAAGTTGTTTTGGAATATTTGCTAGATGATGAATATTTTTGCAGCAACTTTGGTGCAACTTCAAAATTCACTTGTGATTTAAATTTGATTTCAGAGATGGAGTTTGAAATGAGATTTAAACTAATGATGATCAAGCACTGTAAATCAAGATGACTTGGCATGATTAAGAAATGGTCACTGTGGTGTGAGGCTAGGGATGTTACACTGGGTAGACGACCAGCGCTGCTAATTTTTTTTTATCTGGTGGTGTGGTGTGGCACACTTACCAGTAGTGTGCCTCAAGGAAACCAGCGCTGCTACTAATCTATACCAGCAGAGCTCTTCCTAACCAACGCTACTGGTAACTACTAGTAGCGTGGGGTCATAAACAAACACTACTGGTAAACTTCTATGTATAGGCATTTTCCTAGTAGTGGATTATCAATAGGATGACATTTGAGAAACCTGAAATGAGACAATTATAAGAGAATGACATGATGTATGTGGACTAAATTAATAATATTTAGGAGCAAGAATGTATTTCACTAGGGAGTCTTTTGGGCAACAGTAGTGTTTTGATGTTCTAGTTGATTTTCTTGTTGGACCAGCACTTGCTTCTTTTGTTGTGTGATTTCTGCTCGATTTTCTAGGATTGGTCTATTTGAAACTTCACCTGCCAACAAATCAAGTGTTCAGTCAAACAATACAATGCAAAGATAGAAACAAAATGCAAGGTATTCAAAATATAGTCAAACAATACCAGACAATGATATAAACAAATCAAGTGTTCAGTTATGATCGAGAATCTCGCCAAAAGTTGCAAGTGGCACTTGTTCAGTTATTGATGACTGCAGCTTGATACCTTCTTCACCTGCCAACCTAGACCTAAAAATTGTCTTTAAATTTCAGTTTAGGGTGGCCAGACTGCAAAGAATCAAAAGATAATAAGCATGTGTAACAAAATATTAACAACTCTCATGTCATCTTAAACAAAATTTTGCTACAGACCAAATCCTCATGCAAATGTAAACACTGGCAAAACATTGCACCTACATTACAGATAACAAAAGTATTTGTTCAACTAAGAAGACAATTGGCTGTTAAAAGAACAGAAGTTTCGAAGATTGGACAATGCGAGAAAACACATTGAAAGAATAGTTATTCAAGATATATAAATCAATCAGTATGAGCAATATCTAAAATGCGAAAGGTGGAACCCTATATCAGCATTATTTATGGCATGACCAATTCTATTGTGGATGAATTATATTTAAGCCCATCAAGAAGTAGTACAAAGTTGTCCAATGTAAATCTAGGTCATTACAGAAACTAAATCAGATGTACTAAATAATACTAGTAAAAGGCACACGCCATGCACGCATAGAATCCAAGGAGTGTAAGTTCATACAGAAATATGATTGTTTTTCTTCTCTCGTCTTTATGGGTGCTTTTTCTTGGTCACATGTCTACTAAAAGAAATCGTTTGCAACATCATATCAATTCGTCACCTGTGAGGTTCTAGTGACCATCGGCAGCATCTTCACACCATACATCACAAGAGATTCAAGAGCGTTCAGCTTCTATTCAGCATTGATAGCAAAGCGCATGGTGATCAAAAGCTCTTGCAAACAACGAATGTAGATTCTTTAACCCATCTGCACTGAAAATAACATGATTATTCCTATACTCGAACTCACATGATTGTGTTATAAGGATGAAGTCAGACGCAAATATATATTGTTTCACTTTTGATGAAGACAGACACTAAATCAACCGCTAAAAGATTTGTAATATCTTTGAAAGAATTTCGTGATTCCATCTGAATGAATATTGTTGGATTCACTTCACCATACTTTCTTGTTTTATTGCCAGATATACATTGCTAAACTAGTTGTCTAACACCTAGGTAAGCAAAAAAAAGTGCGGCCATCTATAGTGTTTAGTCACTATATACCTCGGTTTACAGTCAGCCATCATTTCCGCTTGTAATGAGCATGTGATTTTAAATGAAATGTGCCTGATCTTACATTTAATATATAGGAGCATAAACAGATAAAATGTAATTATGCTTTGTGAACATATGAGCCCCTTAACGGCCGCAAATAAAATAGCATAAACAAAAGACCATAATCATTCTGATAGGCTTAAATCCTTTGTGTACATACTAATATATTCATCAGATGTAATCCTCCAAGAACCATATCATACGTTGGTTTGAAAAAAATTCAAACACCTAGTGCGCAAGAATAACAAATAACATCAACAAGCCACAACCACTGGCAAATCTCTTAAATTGGTGTTTTGATGTGTTGAGACGGGATTCCCTTTAGTAAGAACCTTCAGCCATGGAGCACTCGGATGCGGAGCAGAAGTGAAATCAAGACAATGAATGACTCACTTCACTTGACTTTCCTCCTTCGACGCAAGACGCCTGATAACCCAGAAGTATAGGGGATCATTTGTAGCCTTCTTCGATAAATAAGAGTGTCGAACCCAACGAGGAGCTAAAGGTAGATCAAAAATTCCCTCAAGTTCTATCGACCACCGATACAACTCTACGCACACTTGACGTTTGCTTTACCGAAAACAGGTATGAAACTATTTTGCAAGAATAAAACTATGAGTACTTTGTGAGAATAAAACTATGAATAAATTGCAAGGCGATAAAAGTAGATAGCTTTTGTCAACAAGAAAGTCATTTGTCCCTAGGCAATCGATAACAAGTACCGGTAATCATTCTTGTAATTCTATATGAGGGAGAGGCATGAGCTAACATACTTTCTCCACTTGGATCATATGCACTTATGATTGGAACTCTAGCAAGCATCCGCAACTACTAAAGATCATTAAGGTTGTGAAACCCAACCATAGCATTAAGTATCAACTACTCTTTATCCCATACGCAACAACCCACCTACTCGGGTTTAAGCTTCTGTCACTCTCGCAACCCACCATAAGCGAATCATGAATGTATTGCAACACCCTACAGTGAGAATCCCTCACATTTGCGCGAGACAGAGGGCATCGTAGGATAGCACCATAAATAAAATATACAATCATACCAACCAAGATCATGATTAACCCATAGGACAAAACGGATCTACTCAAACATCATAGGATAACCATAGATCGTTGGGAAATAATAGATGGAGTTGAGCACCATGTTTAAGTAGAGATTACAGAGGGGAAGAGAGGTGTTACACCGCTAAATAGAGGGGGAGAAAGTTGGTGTTGACGGTAACAAGATTGTTGATGTAGATCGCTGTCACGATCCTTTCCCCGGCGGCACTCCGTCGCCGCCGGGAGAGAGGGGGAGAGAGCCCCTCTCCTTCTTCTTCCTTGGCCTACCCCTAGATGGGAGGAGAGTTCCCCCTCTGGTCCGTGGCCTCCATGGCGGCGGAGGGGCAGGAGCCCCTCCGAGATTGGATCTCCCTCTCTGTTCTCTTCTGTTTCGCGTTCCCCAGATCTGGCTGAAAACCGTTTCTTATATTCCCGGAGATCCGTAACTCCGATTGCGCCAAGATTTTAACCCGATTTTTTTTCCGGATATAAGCTTCCTTGCGCCCCGAAGTAGAGCTCCAACCAACATCCAAGGAGGGCACAACCCACCAGGGCGCGCCTGGCCCCTAGGGCGCGCCCTGGTGTCTTGTGGGGGTAGTGGGCCCCCGTTTACGTTGATTCCATGTCCCAAAAATCACATATATTCCAAAATAATTCTCCGTAAATTTTTATCGCGTTTGGACTTTGTTTGATATGGATTTTCTGCGAATGCCAATAGTGTATAAAGTTGTATAATATTGGCATGAAACAATCAAAAATTATAGATACGACGGAGACATATGAGCATCCCCAAGCTTAATTCCTACTCGTCCTCGAGTTGGTAAATGATAAAAAGTATAATTTTTGATGTGGAATGCTACCTAGCATAAACTTGATGATATGTCTAATCAAGGCATGAATATTAAGACATAAGTGATTAAAAGCAATAGTCTATAAATTGATATAAAGACATCAATACTCAGGCATCCCAACAAACAATCATGTCTTTCAGAATATCAACGCTAAAGAAAGCTATCCCTACAAAATCATAAAGTCTTGTCATGCTCTGTCTTCTTAACACAAAGTATTTATCATGCACAACCCCAATGACAAGCCGAGCAATTGGTTAATACTTTTTAACGCGCTTCAGCTTTTTCAACCCTCACGCAATACATGAGCGCAAGCCATGGATATAGCACTACGGGTGGAATAGAGTATGATGATAGGGGTAAATATAGAGAAGACAAAAAAGTAAGAAAGTCTCACATCGACATGGCTAACTAACGGGCTATGGAGATGCCCATCAATTGATATCAATGCGAGGAATAGCGATTGCCATGCAACGAATGCACTAAGAGCTATAAGTGTATGAAAGCTCAATATGAAACTAAGTGGGTGTGCATCTAACTCTATAATGAAAAATTCCCACTAGTATATGAATGTGACAACATAGGAGACTCTTCATATGATAAACATGGTGCTACTTTGAAACACAAGTGTGGAACTAGCATGCCCCTTCTCTCTTTGTTTTTTTTTTCTTTTTTTTTTTTTCTTTTTTTTCTTTTTTCTCTCTCTTTGTCCGGAGTCTCATCCCGACTTGTGGGGGAATTATAGTCTCCATCATCCTTTCCTTACTGGGGCAATGCTCTAAAAATGAATAATGATGATCATCACACTTCTATTTACTTATAACTCAAAAGAAATAAAAATTACAACTCGATACCTAGAACAAAATATGACTCTATATGAATGCCTCTGGCAGTGTACCAGGATGTGCAATGATCTAGCGTAACATGTATAAAAATGATGAACGGTGGCTGAGCCACAACTACTATGTCAGCTATATGATCATGCAAAGCAATATGACAATGAATGCTCAAGTCATCAAAACGGAGGTGGTGGAAGTTGCATAGCAATATATCTCGGAATGGCTATGGAAAGGCCATAATAGGTAGGTATGGTGGCTGTTTTGAGGAAGATATAAGAAGGCTTATGTGTGATAGAGCGTATCATATCACGGGGTTTGGATGCACCGGCGAAGTTTGCACCGACTCTCGAGGTGAGAAAGGGCAATGCACGGTACCGTAGAGGCTAGCAAATTGCGGAAAGGTAAGAGTGCGTATAATCCATGGACTCACATTAGTCATAAAGACCTCATATACTTATTGCAAAAGTTTATTAGCCCTCGAAGCAAAGTACTACTACGCATGCCCCTAGGGGGATAGATTGGTAGGAAAAGACCATCGCTCGTCCCCGACCGCCACTCATAAGGAAGACAATCAATAATAAATCATGCTCCAACTTCATAGCATAACGAGAGACTATATGTGCATGCTTCGGGAATCACAAACCTTAACACCAATATTCTTACTAACCACAACCGTTTAATAGTACCTCCCACATATTCCATCTCTATATCACAAAACTATTGCAAGGAATCAAACATATCATATTCAGTGATCCATAAGTTTTATGTAGGATTTTATGACTAACCATGCAAATGACCAATTCATGTTGACTCTCTAAATAGATATAAGTGAAGCAAGAGAGTTTAATTCTTTCTATAAAAGATCATGCTCTAACAAATATAAGTGAAGCAAAAGAGCATTCTACAAATAACGGTTTTCTATGTGAAGAGAAACAGGCAATCCAAACTTCAAATGATATAAGTGAAGCAAATGAAGCATTCTATAAAGCCACACTCAAAAGATATAAGTGAAGTGCAATGAGCATTCTATAAATCAACCATGGGCTATCTCATACCAGCATGGTCCATAAAATAAAAGTGAAAACTAAATGCAAAAGACGCTCCAAGATTTGCACATATCACATGAACGAAACGAAGACGAAAACATACCGATACTTGTTGAAGAAAGATGGGATGCCTTCCGGGGCATCCCCAAGCTTAGATGCTCGAGTCTCCCTGAATATTTACTTGGGGTGCCTTTTTAATCCCCAAGCATGTGCTCTTGCCTCTCCTCCTTCTCCTCATATCGAGACCTCCTCGATCTTTGATCACTTCATCCACACAAAACTCAACAGAAAGCTCGGTAAGATCCGTTAGTATAATAAAGCAAATCACTACTCTAAGTACTGTTGCAAACCAATTCATATTTTGTTTTTTCATTGTAGCTACTGTAATATAACTTTTCCATGGCTTATACCACCAATAAAAATCGATAGTTTCATCAAAACAAGCAAAACAATGCATCAAAAACAGAATCTGTCTTAAACAGGACAGTCTGTAGCAATCTGAACACCTACCATACTTCTGGTACTCCAAAAATTCTGAAAAATTAGGAAAAAATAAACATTTTGTATAGCAATACTGTGAAAAAAGTTTCAGAAACTTTCGACGTTCCAGTAAAAAAAATGTAACATCATGCACTATAGCCAAAGTTTCTGTTTTTGCACCGCACATACCAACAAGCAATCTACCCATCCTAAAGGCAAATCTTGGCACATTTTTTTTATAATACAATGGATTTTTACAAGGGGATAATTATTTTTGTGAGAATCTTCATGAAAAATTTACATTGTTTCCATGAGCATGAACACAAGTGTTCAAGGTTGACCCTCGCTTCTCCAATGCATCACCTTTCAATCGCTTCTCTTTTTGTGAAGTTTTAAGTTCCCCTCTATATTTTTTTTGTTTTTAAACTTTATAAAAGCACTCAACAGAAATAAATGACCCTCTAAAACTTCCGGGTTGTCTCCCTGACAGCGCTTTCTTTAAAGCCATTAAGCTAGGCATAAAGTGCTCAAGTAATGAATCCACCTGGATCCCAAGGTATATCAAAGCCAATTTTAATTAATAATGATTTGGCATTTAGTAGTGAGCACAAAGCAACATATATCATGCAATGATGAAGTCTAACTCTCTTCCTATGCATCGGCATGTCATACAGGAACAATTCATGCACATCAAGTAGAGACCAATACATAGCATAAGCAGTTTCTTGCAATTTTATCGTGTTGGAAACATAAAGAGGTGGAGATGTAGTTCCTCTCTCATAATAATTGCAAGTAGGAGCAGCAAGCACATGCATATTATAATCATCAAAATCATCATGTGCAAGGGTAAAAGGCAACCCATTAATGTAATCCTTAATAAGAGCAAACTTCTCCGATATAGTGTAGTTTGGAGAATTCAAAAAGATAATAGGACTATCATGTGTGGGTGCAATAGCAACAATTTCATGTTTAACATAAGGAACAATAGCAAGTTCTTCTCCATAAGCATAATTCATATTGGCATCTTGGCCACAATCATAGCAAGCAAGAACGAAGGGAAATTAAACAATGTATGAGTTGAAGAGTTACTCTCATTAGAAGGTGGGTATGGGTAGCTAATCCGCTCTTACTCCTTTTGTTCTTCACTCTCCTCATCATCTTTTTCATCAAATGAGCTCACAGTTTTATCAATTTCTTCTTCCATAGACTCCTGCAAAATATTAGTCTCTTCTTGGGCAGCGGATAAGTCATCAATATATGGTTTAATATAAGCATTAGAAGAATAATTTTCATAGCAATATTTAAGTATGGCAAAATTTTTAGATTTGTAAAGAGTAGCATCATACTTTTCAATCAAAGAAGCAATTTCATAAGCACCCTTAAAAGCAACAAATTCTTCAATTTATTCAATATCAAAGTAATTACAAACACCCTTGGCATAAGAAGATAGGATTCCATTATCCTTAAACTCACATTGGAAGAAAAGGTGTTTCTTGGGGTCTTCGGAACAGCAAGTAAAATCATGTATTTCGCATAAATTCAAAGCATAGCAATACAAACTATTAATATGATGCCACAAAAGTTTCCCTTTTTGAGATATGCGGTGTCGCACAAAATAAGCATGCTCATTTAACGATTTTCCATCAACTAAGCTAGTTGGGTTTTCAGCACGAGCACAAATGGATCGAAGATGATCCAAATAGAAAGCTTCAGTAGTATGATAGATTTTGGGTGGTTCTTCAACCATTGGTTTAGCAGGTACAACTAATTTTTTTGGTATTTTACGTTTCCTACCCATAACTAAAGATAGAAAACAAGGGCACAAAATAAAACTACTTAGTGATAAAGCAAACAAGCACACACGAGAATATTCACCCCACGCTATTGCTCCCCGGCAAGGGCGCCAGAAAAAGGTCTTGATAACCCACAAGTATAGGGGGTCGTTTGTAGCCTTCTTCGATAAATAAGAGTGTCGAACCCAACGAGGAGCTAAAGGTAGAACAAATATTCCCTCAAGTTCTATCGACCACCGATACAACTCTACGCATACTTGACGTTTGCTTTACCTAAAACAGGTATGAAACTACATTGCAAGAATAAAACTACGAGTACTTTGCCAGAATAAAACTACGAATAAGTTGCAAGGCGATAAAAGTAGATTGCTTTTGTCAACAAGAAAGTCATTTGTCCCTAGGCAATCGATAACAAGTACCGGTAATCATTCTTGTAATTCTATATGAGGGAGAGGCATGAGCTAACATACTTTCTCTACTTGGATCATATGTACTTATGATTGGAACTCTAGCAAGCATCCACAACTACTAAAGATTATTAAGGTTGTGAAACCCAACCATAGCATTAAGTATCAAGTCCTCTTTATCCCATGCGCAACAACCCACCTACTCGGGTTTAAGCTTCTGTCACTCTCGCAACCCACCATAAGCGAATCATGAATGTATTGCAACACCCTATAGTGAGGATCCCTCATGTTTGCGCGAGACGGAGGGCACCGTAGGACAGCACCATAAATAAAATATAAAATCATACCAACCAACATCACGATTAACCCATAGGACAAAACGGATCTACTCAAACATCATAGGATAACCATAGATCATTGCTAAATAATATATGGAGTTGAGCACCATGTTTAATTAGAGATTACAGCGGCGAAGATAGGTGTTACACCGCTGCATAGAGGGGGAGAATTTTGGTATTGACGGTAGCAAGATTGTTGATGTAGATCGCCGTCATGATCCTTGCCCCCGGCGGCACTCTGGCGCCGCTGGGAGAGAGGGGGAGAGAGCCCCCCTCCTTCTTCTTCTTCATTGGCCTCCCTCCTAGATGGGAGGAGAGTTCCCCCTCTGGTCCATGGCCTCCATGGCAGCGGAGGGGCGGGAGACCCTCCGAGATTGGATCTCCCTCTCTGTTCTCTTCTGTTTCGCATTCCCCAGATCTGGCCGAAAACCGTTTCTTATATTCCCGGATATCCGTAACTCCGATTGCGCTGAGATTTTAACACGATTTTTTTCCGGATATATGCTTCCTTGCACCCGAAGTAGAGCTCCAAACAACATTCGAGGAGGGCACAACCCACCAGGGCGCGCCTGGCCCCTGGGGCGCGCCCTGGTGTCTTGTGTTGGCTGTGGGCCCCCGTTTGCGTTGATTCCAAGTCCCAAAAATCACATATATTCCAAAATAATTCTCCGTAAATTTTTATCGCGTTCGGACTTTGTTTGATATGGATTTTCTGCGAAACAAAAAACATGCAAAAAACCGGAACTGGCACTGGGCACTGGATCAATATGTTAGTCCAAATAAATCATATAAAATGTTGCCAAAAGTGTATAAAAGTTGTATAATATTGGCATGAAACAATGAAAAATTATAGATACGACGGAGACATATCAACGCCGTGCTGCTGTGCAATGCGAAGTAAAGGCGGTAATGGCAATGGGAATGGGGAGGTGTCATGATGGGGGATTGGGATGGCGGCATTGGTGGTGAGGGGGATGAGGCAGCATCGTGCTCGAGGAATTGGGCTGTTGTTCTGGGTGGGGGCATGATTGCCACATGGATTGATGGGGATGGGCGGCGACGTGGATTGCTGGTGTAGGTCACCGCCGATGGGGACTGGAAGGAGGCGTGGGACGCCGGCTGCGCGGGTGTTGGTCTTCGACAATGGATACTGGGTGGCCGCCTTCATCGACAGGCGCGCAAGTTTGGGCTGTCATCGACGGGG
Source organism: Thinopyrum elongatum (assembly GCA_011799875.1). Taxonomy (NCBI): domain Eukaryota; kingdom Viridiplantae; phylum Streptophyta; class Magnoliopsida; order Poales; family Poaceae; genus Thinopyrum; species Thinopyrum elongatum. The sequence continues at coordinate 606,636,450 of CM022300.1, read as the reverse complement.
ACTGGGTGGCGACATGGGCTGGGGTGTGGGACCAGCGACATGGGTCGGAGGGCGTGGAGGAGGCGTCGTGCTTGATGAAGGGGATGGGGTGATGGTGCTTGGCCGGCCGATGTGGACAGGCTAGGTCAGCGACGGTGTTGCTAGGGTTGGGTGGCATCCATGGAACAATGCGGTGGCTGAGGAAAGGAGTGCGAAGGTGAAAGAAATTAAGGCCGTGGCGGGCTTTCCAGTGACATCTATAGCTTCGCTTCTCCCGCTTGTGACCCGCGTGGCTTTTGGCTCTGAATTTTTCGCCCCGCCAACGTGGTTCTGGGCAGTACATTTGACCCATTAAGATTTGAGGGTAATTGGGCTGACCCTAAAGAGGCCGACAGTTGGGCTGCCCTTCTTCCTTTCTCATTCCCGGGAGATATAATGACATGTATAGTTTTGCCCGCAGATAAAATTTTGACGGCAGTTAATCACCCCAGATTCTTGATCATTCCGGGCAGTTAATTGCCTCTAAACTTGTGTCGTGGTGTAGACTCTGTTCGGCCTCCAAGCGCAGAGTTTTAAAGAACATCATCAATTTCCCTCAAGTGGATGGCCTAAGATTTAACAATCCATGGGAGGTGTTGGATGAGGATGGTCTCTCCCAAACAACCCTGCAATCCAAATACAAAGAGTCTCTTGTGTCCCCAACACACCCAATACAGCTGTCAATAGTATAGGTGCACTGGTTCGACGATGCGATGGCGATCCAAGTGTAATATGGATGGTACAAACATGTTTTAATAATCTTAAGAATTAAAAATAGCAAGGTAGCAAGTAGTAAAAGTGAGCAGAAACAGTATTGCAATGCTTGGAAACAAGGCCTAGGGTTCATACTTTCAGTAGTGCAATCTCTCAACAGTGCTAACATAATTGAATCATATAACAATCCCTCGATGTGCGACAAATAATCACTCCACAGCTCTTATCAATAGCGGACAACATAATATGAAATTGTTGTAGGTAGTGAACCACCTCAAAGTTATCTTTCCGATAAATCTATTGAGCCATCCCTATAAGTGTCACAAACAGCCCTAAAGTTCGTACTACAATAACGCCATATGATACACATCAATCAACTCTAATGTCACATAGATACTCCAATGTCACCGCAAGTATCCATGAGTCAATTATTCAATATGCATCAAACAATTTTAGATTCATAATATTCAATCCAACACAAAGAACTTCAAAGATTACCCCAAAGTTTTGATCAGACAAAGTAGGATGAAAACTTGTATCAACCTCTATGCCTAGATTACCCCAATATCACCTCGGGAATCCGCAAGTTGATCACCAACACATACATCAAGTGAGTCAATAGAATACCCCATTTTTACTTCAGGTATCCACATGCAAGACATAAATCAAGTGATCTCAAATCAAAAATATACAATCTGATAATAATGAAATGTCAAAGGGCAAGACTCAATTCATCATAAGAAGGATAGAGAGGGAAGAACACCATATGATCCAAACTATATTAATAAACCTCACGGTACACGAAGATCATGTGCTATCATGATCACGAGAGAGATAGATAGATAGATAGATAGATAGAGAGAGAGAGAGATCAAATGCATAGCTACTGATATGTACCCTTAGTCTCGGGGGTGAACTACTCCCTTCTCGTCATAGAACGGAGCTCGGATGAGATAGCTTCAGAATAGAGGCTTGCGGTTGCGGAAAAACTCATCTTGTTTAACTTTTGGGGGTTTCCTAATATATAAGAATTGTCAGTGTTGGAATCACGCAAAAAGGTGCCAGGGGGTGCACAAGGCATCAGGGCACGCCTACCCCCATCCCCCCAGGGCACGCCTGGTGCCTTGTGGGGACCCTGTGGGTCTTCTGGTACTCCCTCAAAGCTTCATGGGTCTCCTTCCTTCCAGAAAAAATCGTCAAAAAGTTTCGTCGCGTTTGGACTTCATTTGGTATGGATTTTCTGGAAAACTAAAACAAGCAAAAAATAGCAACTCGCACTGGGCACTAGGTTAATATGTTAGTCCATGAAAATCATATAAAAGTGCACCAAAACCATATAAAATTATTGTAAACATGGCATGAATACTTCATAATTATAGATAAGTTGGAGATGTATCACCCACTAGTACCTCCAAGTCATGACTCTTAAATAGTCCCTTCAATTGTTATTCATTGCAACTTCAATCTTTTGGTGACGGGGTTATGCCCAAAATTTGCTAGATGCAATGGACTTTCCATTGTGGCTTCATTTTGCTCACTATGTATCAAAAGGGTGTCTCTTTCGAGCTTAGCAATCAGTGTTCGCATATACCATAGACAAACCTTTTCGGAGAAGGCCGATCAATTTCAGCTCAAGCTCCAAATTGGTGACGAAGTCGCATTTATGCACATTATCGCAACATATAGCAATTGTACATGAAACCAGCGAGAAGCTAAAACTCCATGATTTCAGTATCGCGGACAAGTTTTGGCATCACCTTGATCACCTCACATATTCATTCCTCTTAACAACTCTATCAGTAGGTATCATCGACACAATCAAATTCAGTTCCATGGAGTTGAACTACTTAAGTGCTTGTTCTCTTCAAAAATCCAAGCTCCTAAGTTTCTTTTAAAATCCTTCTTTTCATCTCTTTAGGAGAAAAATCATGCTTTAGATCAAAGTTTCACTAGCAAGATTCAGGGTTGTGAGTTATGACTAAATGATATTCAACAATCGTGGAATGAAGCTTCAGTGCAACCAACCAAATAAAAGTATTAACTTAACTAAGCTTCCAAGAGAAAGTTAGTATGAATATAATATACCTTCCCGCGCTAGTTTGTCCTTTCCTCAAGTCACTTCTTTGCTTCGTTCTTTTCATTTTCTACTTGCTAGTGGTGAACAAATCTGTTGGCTCGAACAAACAATGATACAAACAAAGAGAATTTCAACGAACAAGAACAAAGTTTGCTCCAGAAATTTACTATGCAAAACTGAAAATGAAGATGATGAAAAATAAAATTAAATAAAGAAGAAAACTATGCAGTCATGGATAACTAGGGGATGAGATCCCCCAAGCTTAGGATCTTGGCCTAACTCTTTCTAGTCCACGTCCTCGTCATTGTGGTCACCCGGAGCATCATGGGGCCACTACATCTGTGATGGGCCGCTGGAGGACAATGGGGCAGTGCCAGTCTGCCAGAACAAGAATAGGGATTGCATGTTCCCACCGCTCTATTTAGTGAAAAAAACCTTGGTGACAAAATATGAACCGTCACCTAAAATCATTTTCTGTGACGGTCCAACTTCACGAGGTGTTTTCCTCCTAGGGTAGCGCCCTTGCCAACTTTGGCCTGATTTTCGGCGACATACTTGGGCGTCACTATGCATGTCCATTTTATGGGACGATTGTTAGTGTCACATAAAATGTTTGGTATCACAAAAAATGGTCGGCGGGTTAGAAAAATGATTTAAAAATTGGCGTGTTGGTCTTTGCTACTTGTGAGCTGCGTTGGGATTTTCCCCAAGAGGAGAGGAGATGCAGTACAGTTGAGATAAGTATTTCCCTGAGTGAGAACCAAGGTTTATCAAACCAATAGGAGAATCACGCAAAGCCTCGTGAACAGCACCTACACACACAAAAGAAAATACTTGCACCCAACGCGGGCAAGAGGGTTGTCAATCCCCTTGAACTCGTTACTCGCAAGGATCAAATCTTATAGCGGTAGATAGATAAATTGCAAAACAAAATAAAAGTAAATAAACTGCAGCAAAGGAATTTTTGTTTTTATAATATGATTAGAGTAGACCTGGGGGCCATAGTTGTCACTAGAGGCTTCCCTCTCGAACATATAGCATTCAATGGGTAAATAAATTACTGTTGGGCAATTGATAGAAAAGCACACAGCTACGACGTTATTCATGGCAACGATCATGTATATAGGCACCACGTCTGACACAAGTCGACCGAATCCTGCCTACATCTACTACTATTACTCCACCAATGGACCGCTATCTAGCATGCATCTATGATATTAAGTTCATGACAAACAGAGTAACGCCTTAAGCAAGATGACATGATATAGACAAAGTAAACCCAATCAATATGAATAAACCGCGTTGTTTAACCCTTAATGGCAATAATACAAATACGTGTCTGGCTACCCTTTCTGTCACTGGGTGAGCACACCGCAAGATTGAACCCATTACAAACCACCTCTCCCACTGAAGACAAATCAATCTTGTTGGCCAAACCAAATGGTTAGATCAGAGAGAAATACAAAGATATAACAATCATGCATAATAAAGTTCAGAAAAGACTAATTACTTGTAATTAATAATCTGATCAAAAACCCACAATTCATTGGATCCCAACAAACACACCGCAAAAGAAGATTACGTCGCATAGAACTCCAAGAAAATAGAGGTGAACATTGTATTGAAGATCAAAGAGAGAGAGAAGAAGCCATCTAGCTACTAGCTACGGACCTGTAGGTCTATGGTGAACTACTCATGCATCATTGGAAGGCAGCAAGGATGATGTAGAATCCATCCGTGATCGATTCACCCTCCGTCAGAGTACCAGAAAAGGCCTCCAGATGGGTTTGTGGAAGAACAGAAGCTTGCGATGGTGGAAAAAGAGTTTCAGGTGGCTCTCTGGGTGTTTCCCAATATTTGAGGCTTTCTAGAAGCAAAATTAGATCATACAGAACCACGAGGGGCCCACAAAGGCAACAGGGCCCCCCGGGCAAGCCCTGTTTCCTTGCCATCTCCTTGTTCGTCCACTGGTCACCTCCCGAAGCTTCTACGGTCTCTTTTGTCTAGAAACCAATTGTCAAAAAGTTTCGTAGCGTTTGGAGTCCGTTTGGTACTAATTTTCTGGAAAACCAAAAACAAGCAGGAAACAACAACTAGCACTAGGCACTGGGTTAATAGGTTAGTCCCAAAAAATGATATAAAATAATGCATATAAAGAATCCAAGATTGATAATATAATAGCATGGAACAATAAAAAATTACAGATACGTTGGAGACGTACCAGTGTTCAAAACGTAGTAAATTATAATTTCTGCCATGGCAGAGTTTATAACATATTAATCAAATTTGCAGGGTATTAGATGAGATGTTCAACGGGCTGGGAAAGGAAAAAATGGTGTGGTGGGCTTGAAAACAAAGTTTTGGTTTTATCTAATGGATATTAGTTGAGATGCTCGTAATGAAATTGATTAAAAAATCCGTTTATGCTATCATTTTACTGAACTATCAAATGCCATATTAATTCTTAAATAAAGCATGGACAGGAAAATAAGATCACAAATAATAATATAGCATTACAAGTTCAGACATGGAACAAACTTTTGGTACATCAGCAGTGTGATTACAAAATGTATCGCACATCAGGAGTAGGAGTATTTGAGCATCAACATGATGTGCCGCAAGAGCATAGAACTACTCTTCATCAGATTACATAGATTGCCCAGGCATGGGTTTGACAAAGAGGATAACCTCATCACCTCCGTGGTGCATCACGAAGAGCAGCCTGTCTCCAACGGCCAATTTGTACAAGGAAACAAAATCCTTCCAGCCTTCCATTAAGATGAGGCATCCATCTTTTTATGACGTCGAGTATAACGACCATATGTCAGCATCAAGAAACATAATAATTCTCATTTCACCATGTCGATCCATTTGTTCAGGAAGAACATGACCAGGGAGTCTCTGTTGCAATAAAAAAATTGTTACATGGTATGATGGCATATTATAAATAACAAATATTGTGCAATGAACACTGAAACAAGTGAAATTATTACCAACAGTTTGTTCTTAACGTTGGTCTCAGCCAGAGTGTGCATCAATAGCTTGTACGGTGCATAACTTGGTTCATGTGCGTATATTCACACAATTGTTTCAATATTGTCAGCAAAAATGATGACATACTTCATATCTCTCCACGCACATGTGGTTCCAGTAGTGAGTTCCATGTTGTCAACAATCTCTTTTGTTTCCTCTGACATCGCATAGCAAGCTAAAAATATATACATAAACAAGAATGAGAACACATACAATTATTTATATTTAGGACTATTAAGAACATGCAAGTAATGCAAGATTACGTATGCAAGGAATGTATGTTTCATTACACTTACAAGGATGAAGCATTGGAACATTGTCCAATTCCACATTAATTAGGTGTCCATGTGTGCTAATATCGCAGTACAACTTCGTACCATCTTGGAATCTATATATTTTGGCAAATTCTCTCCAAGTTGGCCCAGTGAAAAACATTTTCCCTTCATAGTTTCCAAGACAACAATAGAAAAGAAAGCATGTCTTTGTTTGAAGCCAAGGCTTAGCAGAGGAGTTTTGAAATGAATAAATGCCCAGCTTATTCAGGACTTGTTTTCTGGCAAACCAGTGGATGAACTGTGGACAAGTGGAAGGATTGGAATAGTTAAGCTTACAAATCATAAATAAGTACATATACCAATTGTCCATTAATTAACAGTGGCTTATGTCCTCATGTCAATAAATTTAAAAATGTCTTGCTCTTTTCCCTACTTTCATAGAACAACAAGATGAATGTCCAAGAGATCGTTATGCCTATTCAAGCATTAACAAAAATGTGCACTATGTGGCATAAATTTCAGAAATTGTATTGTTCTACTTTTAGCATATTTCCCAATTTATGCATGGATAACTATTGTTAGGCTTTTTCAGAAAGCAATGTGCATGGTCTAAAATTTGACCAGTACTTCTTTGTAATTATGAAGCAATCATGTAAACAAGCTGCATGTATGTTCACATATCAATTTGACTATTAGTCAGTTGCATGCAGGCCATCCATGGTCATGACCTTAACAAAGGTCTAAATCATAGACCACTAGTATAGTTTCATTAAGTAACTAACATCAATTCTTTCACACCATGAATGAATGAACAACGAATGTAAAAAACATACCGTCCAATATTCAAAGCCAACTAGAAGTCTTGCGAAAAAGGTTTTGGCATATATTATGTGGCCCTTTTCAAACAAAACCCCTGGTGTCCAAACACTTTGGGCATTGAGAATCCAAACAATCAATTCAGTACACAAATAACATTCGCATTTGATTTAAATCGTAATCGAACATATTAAAGAAGGATTTACCTACTTTTTGTGTCGACGAATCAGCCTGCCTAGGGTTTGTCGATGTCGTCAGGGTAGTCGACGGTGGCGATAGTGGCAGTAGGTGAAGGCGATCTTCTCTAGAGATGACAGGCAGTTAAGGGCACGACATTCCCGCACGGGAGTTGGCGACAAGAGGGGGGATTTGGGGATTGGAATGGCGAGAGGAGATGGCTTAGTGTGGAATAAGAGCGGCACTGATGTTGATGTGACTATATGTCTCCCTGCGTGGGGCCACTTGACAGCGAAAGAAAAACAAATCATTAGCATAAACATTCTGATAACCTAGAGTGGAACCAAGGACCTGACACACTTAATGAGTTGCGCCTAACCATTTTGGATCATAAACCAATATTAACACTTGAACAAGGTATATGGCATGTCTATCAGTCATAGTCGCGTGCTACTATTACTCTAGGGTGTTATCACATCGCCATGATCACCGCTTTAAATCAGATGCCATTGTCGTGGTGGCCACATGAATTGGATGCCAATGGCATGGTCAACGTCTGAAATTGGATGCCAGTCTCGTGCTGACCACCTGAGTTGCATGCTAGTGGCATGGTCACAGCCCAAAATCGAATCCCAATGCCATCGTGACCACCTGAATTGTAGGTAGAAAGGGAGTGGTCACTGCCTTAACTAGATGCCAATGCCATGGTGACCACCTGAATGACATGCAAAATGGTGTTGTCAATTGCACAAATGGATGGAATTTTTGTTCAACAATTAAGTGGATTCCATGCAGAACTACATAAAAAAAATACAAGATAGTAACTAATGTAATTACAATATTAGAAAAAGTACTTACATAAATAACAACTATATTATTGGAAACCTAATAGAACTACTTGAAATTAATCCTCCTACTCGCCGCTGTCATCCTCATCGTTGTTGCCGTACTCATCCTCGCCGCCCCCTCCTCCTCCTCGTCATCGTCCTCCTTGTCCGCGTAGCGTGCATCATTAGTGGCGTCTACTTCCGCGAATGCCTGGCGGACCACATCTTCTGAATACGATGTGGCCGCAGACATCTTGATGCTCGCCATGAAGATAACCTCGTCGGCCGTGCGCTCGGCCTCACGGATGATTTCCTCCGCGCGCATCGTCGCGTTGGAGATATTATAAGCCGCCTCCAGGTCCGTTGCGGCCACGGCGCGGAGGAGCTCTACTAATATGGGCCCGACACGGTCGATCTAGTGTTGCATGTCATCCACTTGGCGGTGCGCCCTCTACTGGATTTGGACGAATCGAGCCAGGAGGCACTCGCAGTCGTGGCCTACCTCATGTGCTAGACAGAGGACCTTCGAGGTGGGCGCCTCGACTGTCTCGACGCGGCATCGCTGTTGTGCGACACGTTCATGAACGTCGTCCTCAATCTCCTCCATGGCGGACTATCTCTTCCACGACGTAGAGCCGAGTGCCTAAGCCAACACTTTCACTGAGAGGGATGGATCTAACGCATCACCCACTGGTGTCGGGTCAGAGGAAGGAGGGGGTTGGTCTCGGCGGAGCTACCGTTGGGGGCGGAGGTGACTTATACGGCCCGCCCTTGGCCATAGAGATGTGGGGGAAGGAGGGGGCATGCGCACCATCGTCGACGGAAAGGGGATTGAGGATTTTCTTGGATTCGATGGTGAATTAGATGGAACCATTTCTTTAAAGAGCGGTGGCATAGTCCGTACTGGAGGGAACTTGAACTATGTGAACACAGTCGAGTTTGACTATGGAGGGGTGCGAGGAGGCAGACAGAGGCTAGGCCATCCATCTTCCATCGGATGGTGGAAAGTGTACTGAATTAGGTTTTTCCTCAAATTACTCTTCAATCCGAAAACGATGCTTGATCTACTTCATAGGGCAATAATTTATTTTCACAAGTTAACTTTTGATAAGTTTTTAGGAGTTATGTAAATTTTGTAATGTGCAAAATCTATGGTATAATATATACATGATGAACTCCATTATTTCAATTGACGTGCACAATATCACATGTATGGATAGATCAACATGTCCGTATTCAAATGAAGTACAACCAAACAAAGCTCAATTCACTTGGTGCTTTTTCACTAAAAGAAGATGGCGTACGCAGAACACAAGACATGTTTAGACTCAACCATTTGTGAAGTGAGATGGTCAAAGCAAGCGACTACTGAGTACAAAATAATTGAGGGTTGGCTTGTGCAAATTAAATGCACACATGCATGTATGCATCGATCAACATGCTCGATTTCAAATCAAAGTACAACCTAACAATGCCCAATTCACTTGAGGCTTCTTCACCAAAAGAACATGCCGTACGCAGAACACAATGTACATGCCTAAACTCAACCATTCTTGAAGTGACATGGTCAAGGCAAGTGACAGCTCACTACAGGAAAAAAAGAGGGTTGGTGATACGCCTGCAACATATCCATAATTTTTTATTGTTCCATGCTATTATAGTATCAATCTTGGATGTTTTATATGCATTTACAAGCAATTATATATCATTTTCAGGGCTAACCTATTAACTTAGTGCCCAGTGCCAGTTTGATGTTTTTTGCATGTTTTTGGTTTTATAGAATACCAGTACCAAACAAAGTCCAAATGCCACGAAACTTTTTGGATATTTTTTCTGGACAAAAGAGACACTAGAAGCTTCGGGAGAATACCAGATGATGAAATGTGGGCCCACAAGGTGCCAGGGCACTCCCAGGGGGTTAGGCGCGCCCTGGTAGCCTGTGGGGCCCATGTGGCTCCGTTTGACCTAACTCCGCCTCTATAAATCCTCTAAAATCGTGAAACCAATAGAGAGCCAGACGAAATACTTTTTCCACGGCCGCAAGTTCCTGTTCTCGCGAGATCCCATCTGAAGGCCTCTCCCGGCACTCTGTCAGAGGGGGAATCAATCATCGAGGGGCTCTACATCAACCTTGCTGCCCTTGCGATGATGTGTGAGTAGTTTACCACAGACCTGTGGGTCCATAGTTAGTACCTAGATGGCTCCCTCTCTCTCTCTCTCTCTCTCTCTCTCTCTCTCTCTGATATTCAATACAATGTTGTCCTCGATATTCTTGGAGATCTATCCGATGTAATGACTTTTTGGGGTGTGTTTGTTGGGATCCGATGAATTGTGAGTTTATGATCAGATTTATCCATGAATATTATTTGAGTTTTCTCTGAACTCTTTTATGCATGATTGTGATAGCTTCGTATTTCTCTCCGATATATTGATTTGGTTTGGCCAACTAGATTGATTTTTCTTGCAATGGGAGAGATGCTTTGTGATGGATTCCATCTTGCGGAGCTCAATCCCAGTGACAGAAAGGGACATGACATGTATTGTATTGTTGCCATTAAGGATAAAAAGATGGGGTTTATTCATTCGTGAGTTACTTTGTCTACATCATGTCATCTTGTTTAAGGCGTTACTCCGTTCTTTATGAACTTAATACTCTAGATGCATGCTGGATAGCGGTCGATGTGTGGAATAATAGTAGTAGATGCAGGCAGGAGTTGGTCTACTTGTCTCGGACGTGATCCCTATATACATGAACATTGCCTTGGATATCGTCATGATTATTTCCTTTTCTATCAATTGCCCAACAGTAATTTCGTTACCCACCGTATGCTATTTTCAAGAGAGAAGCATCTAGTGAAAACTATGGCCCCTGGTCTACTTTTATCAAATATAAAATCCTAAAAATACCTTGCTGCAATTTTCCTTTATTTATTTTATTTCGTATATTTGTTCAATCTATCTATCAAACACCATACAATTTAATCTTGCACGTAACCGCCGAGGGATTGACAACCCTTGTTCGCGTTGGGTTGTCAGGATTTGTTGTTTGTGTGGAGGTGCTGCTAACGAGGTGTTGTGTGGTTCTTCTACTAGATTGATAACCTTGATTTTTAACTGAGAAAAATACTTATCTCTATTGTACTGCATCATCCTCTCCTCTTCGGGGAAATCCCAACGCAGTTCACAAGTAGCAGTTGGCTTGTGCAAATTAAATGCACACATATATGCATCGATCAACATACCCGGATTCAAATAAAAATACAACCATACAATGCCCAAACACTAGAGGCTTCTTCATCAAAAGAACATGTCGTATGCGAAACACAATGTACATGTATAGACTCAACCATTCTTGAATTAAGATGGTCAAGGCAAGTGACTGGGTTGGCTTGTGCAAATTAAACGCGCACATATATGCATTGATCAACATGCCTGGATTCAAATCAAAGTACAACCATAAAATTCCCAATTCACTAGAGGCTTCTTCACCAAAAGAACATGTCGTACACACAACACAATGTACATGTCTAGACTCAACTATTCTTGAAGTGACATGGTCAAGGCAAGTGACACTCACTACAAAAAAAATGAGGGTTGGCTTGTGCAAATTAAACGCACACATATATGCATCGATCAACATGCCCAGATTCATATCAAAGTACAACCATACAATGTCCAATGCACTAGAAGCTTCTTCACCAAAAGAACACGCCGTATGCAGAACACAATGTACATGTCTAGACTCAACCATTCTTGAAGTGACATGGTCAAGGCAAGTGACTGCTCACTACAAAAAAAAGAGGGTTGGCTTGTGCAAATTAAACACACACACATATATGCATGGCTCAACATGCCCGGATTCAAATCAAAGTACAACTATATAATGCCCAATTCACTAGAGGTTTCTTCACCAAAGGAAAATGTCGTACGATGAACACAATGTACATGTCTAGACTCAACCATTCTTCAAGTGACATGATCAAGGCAGGTTAGTGCTCACAAAAAACAAGGAGGGTTGGCTTGTGCAAATTAAACGCACACATGTATGCATCGATCAACATGCCCGGATTCAAATAAAAATACAACCATACAATGTCAGATTCAATAGAGTCTTGTTCAACAAAAAAACATGGTGCATCAAACCCACACATGCGTTCACAAAGCAGATCAGATAAAAAACAAATGCATGTACAAGTGCCCGAATCGTATATCTGAAAGCGTTCACATTCTTTCTGAAAGTGTTCATGTTATTTCTAAAAGTGGTCACGTTCTTTCTGAAAATTGTCATATCTCTAATACAAAAAATAGTTTGTAGGCTGAATTTTTTTGGTTCCCTTCGTTTTTTCGCTCCCTGACTATTTTCCCTTCCTGCCTACATTTCTAAAACAGGCCACGCTAAATTTTCCCCAGCGTCAATAATTACCTCATTTGTTGCTACAGTAAACCTCACTCATAATTTCCCTCTGCCCCTCCTCCCGAATTTATCTGCGGATCTCGAACCCTCCCAGCGGCGCGTCAGTTTCCCTCACCATCACAGCGACATGACGGCAGGCAACCTTCACAGCGGCAAGGTCCGCAAGGATCCTGTCTCGCTGAAGCCAAGAACTAATCGTAAACGGACATGTAACAATCATCTCCCTCACCCTCACTACCGCAGGTATTGAAGATCTGCCCGGGCGTATGTATATGTGGACATGTTCGATTTATCTGCTTGTATTCAGGAAGTCCATGCTTAACCCCACACAAGTTCAACCTTAGGTTTCGTATCCGGGTGTTTCCTGCATGCGTATTCTAGATTTGTTCGCATGTTGTTACTCATGTTGCATTCCTCTTAATTTTTAAAATTTAGGTGTCGTACAAGCATTAACAATTCAGTGTACTTTGTCTAGTCAATTCAAAACATGATTAAATGTAGTTCCAGGTTTGGAATAACGTCATTTGTACTTATGTATTCCCTATTCCAGTGTGTATGTATTGAGGCTGTATCTTTATGGATTCTTTTCTAGATCTCATTGTTTTTTCTTTGTTCCGTATTTGCTACACCCGACAGACCAAATGAGTATGAGAAAAGAAGGCAACATTTCATAAGCAAGAATGCTATCCATATGTCGGAAAACTTTAAGGACCATGGAATGGATTCGACCTCAGTTATAGGGGATATCTCTGAACTTGCATACTAATTTTTATATGGTATTGCTAACGTTACTGGAAAGACAAGGGAAAAAGGACAAATCAGGCAGAAAAATGTCATTTGCAGGAGGTGAAAGATTTAGCGAACAACCCTGTATATGAATCAAGGGGTTCAGAAGAGGAAAATGACGATGACAAAGGTGACAATAATCCAAAGGGAGGTGATGACGCCCCAGAGTTGCCCCAAGCAATTGAGGTATGAAAATATACATTTCTAGTACATTTTAATTTTACAGCATTTTGTAGCTGCATCACGTTGGTGTTTAAGTACACTCATGTCTTTCATGCAAGACAGGAGAAGCAAACTGACGCTACTATTCATCCAACTCCAGTACGTAGAAGATCTAGAGCGGCCATAGATGATGCCATGTATGATTCCCAGATGCCAGAACATCATGATGACGAGGATATGACACAAGCTTTGCTGCTCTTGCGAGCAGATAATCTGACCTCTCGAGATAGCAACTCCCCTGTAGATAATTCAGATAAAAATCATGAAGCAGTTGAACGTGAGGCAGAAAACCTGGATACGGGCATCTGCACACAACAACATCCAGTAGAAAGGACAAACAGTTCCAAGGAAAAGGAGAGGCGAGGTGAGCACGAACCTGCTTGTTCGCATGGTTTAGAAAGGTATATTGAAAGCACAGAAAGTAGGATGAAGGTTCACTTCATGGAGGGAGAAAACAGGCCTATTGACCCTCTGCAAGAAGCAAAACTTAGTTCAGAGGTTGGCTATCAAGCCAGACATAAAATGTCCAAACAAACCAAGTGGAAGAGTACTATGTAGATTCGAACAAGCATATTGCTTCCTGGAATTTTTAACTCACTGCAGGTCAGCCATGAAATGAAACTCTTTTGCAATTATGCCATACCACATCGTTTTATCTTCTCGCTCTAAATTTTGTAACATGCATGTGCGTATGATGTCTACAGCTAAAGCTGAATTTCCAGAGAATGCTAAATTGGCTAAAGCAGTGACTGATGGTATCATTCAGAAAAGCGTGCGCTCACACAGGCACCAACTCAAAGCGAAATTTTAAAGTAAGGTTAAAAATCTTACTGAGGAGCAAGCGTTGCAGTTGAAGCCAGTGACTATTACAGATAAAGATTGGATGGATCTAGTAAAACAGTGGAAGAATGAGCACAACCAGGTAATTTGTGCTTAATCTGGCAGATTCAACTTTTACTATACCATGTGGTCAAAACTAAATTTATGCTTCAATCCATAGGATATATGTGCCAAGAATAAAGCAAACCGAAGTGCTGTGATGCTCCCCCATAAAACTGGCTCTAGATGCTACACTGTAGCTTATCACAGTATGATAAGCACTCCAGCTTCGTACGTGCAAATTATCATTTTTTTCATAAGTAAATGGCCTGCGGCAATAACGTTGATCATATCTTGTTTGATGTACTAGTTAACGGTGTCCCAGACATGGGGGTAATCATCCAGTCGGCCCGTAGTCCTCGTATAGGCCGATGGGCTCTAGAAGCTGCATGCCAGATCAAGACTACGCCTACAGAAGACTTGACGTATACTCCAAGAAATCTCTTGCTGCCTCCATATGCGCCCCTGGATACCAACTATGTAACCCTAGATCCCCTACCCAACTTGTATATAAGTTGGAGGGTTTAGCCTATAGAGGGGACCGAATCACAATTACATTCACCTAGCCCTAGAGTTAGAAGACAACTTACGATCTCGAGGTAGATCAAGCTTGTACTCGATACATCATCATCAATATAAACAATAGCAGGACGTAGGGTTTTACCTCCATCAAGATGGCCCGAACCTAGGTAAACATCATCTTCCTTGTTCCTGTTACCATCGATCTGAGATCCATAGCTCGGGACCCCCTACCCCGAGGTCTACCGGTTTTGACACCGACACTGGTGATTTCATTGAGATTCCTGCTGTGAAGATCAACAAAGGATCGATGGGTTCTTCGGTCAATGATTCCAATCTCAAAGGCATGGTTCCCATGCTCAAAACCCCCACCGCAGAGGCGCACCTTCTCCTTCGCAAGCAAGAAGTGATCCACGGCCTTTCTTCTGCCCCGGTCAAACTCCCCGTAAAGGGCGAAGGGTCAAGGTACTTCCTGGAAAGTGATTCTGACAACGGCCGGCCAGAAACAGCTGACGAGTCTGATACAAGGATACATGGCCTTCAAATCAACTCGGCCGATCCGTGGGCTACGTGCCCTTCACGGGCTAAAAACGTCAGGGCATCAAGCCCGCAGTCCATAGAGATGAAATTCCTCTACCACCCACCGCCCACATCGAGTATCGTCCTGATAATTCAGGCCCTCCTGATGTCTGGGATCTCGCCTACATGCAGCAACTGCCTAACGAATGAATCATCCAATTCTGGATTAGTTTTTTGTCTGTTAAAAATGACAAACCGGACTACGAGGACTCAGATATAATAGCAGCCTTTCATCTCGGATGCAAGGATACATGCGTTTCGAACGCCCTCACCCGCCGCTGTATTCAAACACTTCCGGAGCTATCCTATTTGGTGTCGAAATTCTGTAACACGAAGACGCCTGGCTGGCATAGAAAAAGACAGATTTGATCTATGACAACAAATTGAAGTGTGACAGGCTCACGCCTCGGCTCGAGCCCCACGCACGGCCCACATCAGTTGGTCGACCTTGGAAAAAGAAAAAAATCGCTGGCTGCTCTGGGGCCACCCGCGATGGCTTCCTGGATAAGCCATGCCCGATATACTTTGTTTTGTTAAATTCCTGCCCCACTCACAGCCTTCACGACTGTTGGGTGGTGAGGAAAGTGGCTAAAGGAGGCCTAACCCTCCTCACTGGCATGCCCTGGCATGCAAAAGAATCCTCGGGCGACGACGACGTCCTGATGATCTATGAAACCTTTACATCCAATAATCAATGCAAGAGCTCTCTGGGAAGTTAATTCTATCCGGCAAGTACCAGCTCGGGGCACGTGGATAGACACGCCAATCATCTTTGATCATAAAGATTAGCTGAGGTCCACCCCGAATAGGTGCCCCGCCGCACTCATCCTTGACCCAATTGTGGGCAGTTGCCACCTTTGCAAGGTGCTCATGGACGGAGACAGCAGCCTAAACCTAATATACACAGACACTCTGGATATGATGCAAGTCGCTAAATCACGCATCAAACAGAGCCATACCACCTTCAAAGGTATACTACTAGGACAACAAGCATGTTGCAGCGGAAAAAAACACCTTAGATGTTGTCTTCGAAACACGAGATAATTACCGATCCGAAGAGATAACGTTCCATATAGCCCATTTCAAGAGCGGTTATCATGCCCTCCTGTGGCGGGACGCCTTTTCAAGGTTCCAAGCAGTCCCACACTACGGCTACACGAAGCTCAAAATGTCGGGCCCCAACGGAATCATTACCATCTCCAGTGACCCCGACAGAGCACTTAAAGCCGAAAACAAAACGACCTCACTCAGCCTGGAATCTCTATCTGAAGCCCTCGCAGTGGAGGAACTTACGTCACTACTAGCTGAAGTCGATCGGGATGACGTCATCGTCGAAAAACGGTCGAAGTCGACCTCGTTCAAGCCGGTCGACGACATTGGCAAATTTCAAGTACACCCCATGGACCCAGCTAAAACGGCGTCAATTGGGGCAAATCTCGAGTCGGAGATTGATGAGGCCATATGCAACTTCCTTAGGGAAAATTGGGATATATTTGCCTGACATCCGTCGGATATGCCAGGAATACCCCGCAGACTCGCTGAGCACAGCTTGAATATCTTTATGGCGTCAGGAAAACTTCGGCACTACATCCAAGAGTGCTCGGTAACTGTGGCATCCAACGTCCCCCTAAGCGACATAGTTAATAACTGAGGTGCGACGGGGCGTAGAGCCAAGTGGGCCATAGAGCTCCTACCCTTTGAAATAACATACCAGCCACGCTGAGCTATTAAATCTCTTGTGCTGGCAGACTTCCTAGCCGAATGGACAGAGGCCGAACTCCCTAGAGAATACAACAAATAATCACACCGGACCATGTATTTTGACGGTTCAAAAATGCTTGCTGGGCTAGGGGCTGCAGTAATGCTTACATCGCCAACAGGCGATAGCATCCGATACGTGTAACAAATTATGTACACCGACTTCAATAATGCGGCCGGATACGAAGCCCTCTTACACGAAATCTGGATAGCAGTCTGAATGGGCGTCAACCGCCTCGAACTACTAGGAGATTCCAACCTCGCCATCTCCGAGGTAAATGGCGAATTCGACGCAAAGGAGCCGAAGATGACATCTTATAGGAATGCCGTCCTAAAAATCTCGGCCATGTTCGAGGGGCTTGAATTTCATCATATCCCCGAGATAGCAACCAGGCCACTTATATCCTCGCCCGAATGGGCGCCAAATGGGATAGGGTCCCCAAAAACACCTTCCTCGAATGGCTCTTTAAGCCATTCGTGGTCTAGCAAGACGACAAAGAAACGTCGGAGTCAAACAACGTAGGGAAACCTGCCCCACCCGAGGACGACATGGAACAGTGTATAATGGGTGTATCGGCCATCCAGGAAATGACTTCAGCTCACAAGGTCATGGCAGTCATTGCACCCTGGACCGAGTGACTCCTTCCATACCTACTCCACAAGGAACTCCCCGAGGACCAAGCCGACGCACGTCGGATTATAAGGCAGTCTAAGGCCTATAATGTTCACGATGGTGAGCTCTATAAGCTAAGCCCCACGGGCGTCCTCTAGCGATGTATATCCGAAGAGGAAGGAAGATCACTGATGGGCCGATCCGCCATACCTTAGTGTGGGTTGCTTCAAAAAATTGAACGGGTGTAGGTTTCTAGTTTTGCTCATTACAACTAGAAAGAACATTAGGTTTTTCTCCTAAGGATGTAGAGTGGCTCTGATAAAAGCATGTCGTGGCCTACTTTGGGGGGCTATGACAACAGCATGTCGCGGACCACTTTGGGGGGCTTTGACAATAGCATGTCGCTACCCTAATGTTGGTGTTCTTCGTCCGAAAACTTATGGTCGTCCCTTATTATATTTTGTAATGTGTGGTACTCTGTCGGTTTCCTTTTATTTTTGTGATACTTCCTTAGTTGGCTAATCATTCTTACAATTGTCTTAAGCATGTCTGTTTTCAGCGTTATCGAACGTCATTTCATTCGAATATTTGAAACATTAGTAATTTTAAAATTTAAATTCGGTTCGCAGTTGCAACAATGAATAAACTGTGACGGCATTAGTGACGGAAATGTGTGCCGTCACTAGCTTTCGGACACACATGTAAACAGCCACACCAGCATCCCATGGGCCCACATGTCAGGATCTTTGACCGGTCAAATTTGAATATTAATGACGGGCACCGTCAGTGATAAAACGTCGGTCGGGCCAAGTTGTAAGGTGTCACATCAGCATATTATGGGCACGTATGTCAGATTCGTTGACTGGTCAATGGTGGGCTGGTTGTTAGTATACGCTGACACTTCTAGTGACATTTTATGGTATTCGCTGGAGATAGTTTCGGTGACGATTTCTAGTGCATCACCTAAGATGCGATCTTGCGTGACGGAGGAAGTGGTACCATCAAGATTTTATTTTCATAACGGCGCTTCGGTAACCGTGGAGGTGCCGGCCGGAAAACGACCCCATTTTCCATGACGAAAAAGGGTTATATGTGACGCAAGTGAAACGTCGTAAAATAGAGCAAATTTTGTAGTGCAATAAGCAGGTTTATATTATCATTGGACAACTAGATGTCCGTGCGGATCCTCCAACCTGCTGTTGCAACTCCTGAAACTCAGCCCTAGGCACATACTCACCACTGTAGCCATAGTCCTGCTGCGGTGGTGGAACATACTGGAGTGCCTTTCCCCAGGCAACCCAACTGTGGGCTATGCTCTCTACTGTGGCGTCCCACTCAGGTGTTGGGTCGGGATGAACATCTCTCCCGAACTCTGTTGCGTGCCTATACTCATTAAGCTCATCTATAGAGAGCACCCACATTTGGCGCCCTGACACAGAAAAAGCTTGCTCATCTATGTTTGCCACAAGGAGGTCATGTGTCGCAAGGCCAGCCATGACAACCCTTTTGAAGGCGCAATGACGAATTTGCATGTGCAACGGTGGTGATCGAGGTGGCCGCGCGCATGCCGCGCTGTTGGGCTCGCTGGGAGCGCAAAGATTTTCTAGGCGTTGTCGCACATGTTATAGGACCCTGCAGTCCTTCATCCTGGAAGGAAGCCTTCTGGTGGCACAAGGTCGTACCGGTGGCACCTCAGCAACATCTAGCACTGGGGCAACGGCTCCTGTACCAGGATGGATGTTACAGGTTGACTTGTGGCGTTGTGGAGTTGCAGCGACCACATTCACACCGCGACCTAGATGTCCTCCTAACGGTCATGGGGGTATTCTTTGGTGGGAGGATGGCCCACACACATGTTAATTTCTTTTCGGCCTGGCGTGGAGTAGAGTGGTGCAACAATTGGAGGATCCGGCATCAAGACGTTGACTGGAGCACCACAGCAATGAACCTGCATCGTTACCTTGTTGAAGACTTTATCTCATTGCTGTTGTGTGCTAGCCTTCATTGGTTTGTCTCGGCAATCAGCATGAATATCCTTGTCCAGGCCATTCCGGCCGGATACGGCGACGGGGATGCGAGGACGATTGTTTCTTCTTTGAGACGTTTCTGTGGAAGAATTCAACTTAGTCATAGTTGTTAATTTCATAGCTTGCAATGCTACGTCCGTGGTTGCCTATATTATGTACTCTGCTTGTTGATGATTTGGCTTCATTGCCTTTCTTGAATTATAATAAAATATGGTTATGTGCATCATGGTGATGGAGATGCCAAGGGTTCCAGCCTCCTTTTTTCGAAGGAAAAAAAAATGAGGTGGCACATGAGCTGGTTAGGTTTTGTTTTTTCTTCTAAATCTTTGTGTGACTGCATGGATGAAGGCCCTAGCTTTATTCTGAGCTCGCTTATGAAGGATGAAACTATTATTATTTTGATACAAAGGAAGCAGCGTGCCATGGATGCAGGATGGGATGGCTTTCCTTCAGAAAAGATGGGACGCTTGCGCAGGGCTCAGAGCCTGACCAAAACCACACCTAGACCGATCCACTTGGCCTCCTCCTTCTCCATGGTGTCGGTAATGAGCTCAGCGTACTTGTCGAACAGCGGGGCGATGATCCCCGGCCCGAAGTGATGGGTGAGCATGGACTCCTGGACGGCCCTGGTGATCGCCGACAGCGCCTTGCCGTCCTTGTTTGCGTTGCCGCTGTTGAGGTCCATCTGGTAAAGGTGCACGAAGTTGACGCTGAAGGAGCCTTCCTTGCGCACCTCCTCCTCGATCTCCTGTATGGACGGTGGGTAGTAGGGAATGTCGAAGGAGTCCACCTTGCGCTGCTCGACGAGACCCTGCACAGCCCATGCATATCCATGTGTTAAGCGGCCTCCTGCATGACACAAAATGGAGAACGGCGGCGGCATTCACCTGTGAGACCAGGTGGGCAAATGAGTCGGAGAGGAGATCCCAAAACATGGTCGTCTTCCGGTCAGCGTGGTCCTCCGTTTCTCTGCTGTTCACCGACAGGACCATGCGGCCGCCGGGGACGATCTCGGCAGCGCGCGAACAGAGGAACGCAGTAAAGTCTCTCTGGAACTGCGTCAAGTAGGCTGCTGCTACGGCAGGAGGGCTCGTGCTTGAGATGAACATCTTGGCTTTGTTTATGGGCGTGTTGGTCGACTCCTCAACAAGGCCGGCAGGAACCTGGAATATGTATATATAGATATAGTCATATAGATATATTGGAGAGACACAATCACACAATAGTAGGTACATAACTGTAGTAAGAGAAACAAAAAACTCCAAAACATAATACTATTACTACGTGCTACTGGGGTACTTATTTAGGATCCAAATCTGAATTTCCGTAGTCGAATTACAATCTTAATTAACAGTTTAGAACTTTAGATAGATATATAGATATATAATAGCGAGAGAGAGTTTCGTACTACCTGAGAGAGCCAGTGGAGACTAGCAAAGGAGAAAACGAAGTGCACACTGCCGGTCGGGGACAGCCTCCCATAGAAGGACCCGGGCACGCCGGACATGAACACCCTATAGCCGTCGGCGTTAAGCCTGCCGGTGAATTCGGGCAGGCCCAAGAAGACGGTGTTGAAGTCGTTGGTGGGGAGATCGTTGAGGAGCACCAAGAACTCTGGCAGCGGCGACCCAGGGCCCGGCTTGCCGATGCTCCTGATAATCTCCTCCGCCATCCCGAGCGCTGTTGCCCCCGTGGAGCACCCGAGGTCAACCATGGCGAACTTGTGCGGCCGGAGTGACACATACACTTGCGTTGCCGCCTCCACCGCCATGGTCTTCACTGTGTCCATGTTTTTCCGCTACACGATCGAGAAAGATGCACGGAGTTTGTAAGCTCGATAGTACAGGAAGGACTAATGCGTGAACGGAACCAAGATTAATACAGACCCGGGACTGACCTGAACCGTGGAGTTCTTGGCGTAGCTGGTGTCGCCGAGGCCTCCATTCATGTGGAACACAGCCTCCATGTTCACTGAAAGGGGCTTGTTTGAAGAAGAAGACATTGCCGACCGGCTAGGCGCTCCGTAGACCAATTTGTCCACTCTGTATTTTCGGCTTCCCTATGAACGAAGGAGGAAATGAAGTTGAGAAAGTTGTACTGTAGAAGAAATGCTAACAGCTTCTCTAGTCATTAAATGGAGATCATGGATCTGCGGCAATTGGCTCCTTTGTTTTCTTTACAATATTACCTTTTTTTCCTGACGCGTACAGTATTGCCGCTTGATTTGTCTTTTAGTTTGATTCGATCCTGAAGACTACAGCTTAAAGATGCTTCCAGCTGAATGCCTTGACGTTCGCTATGCATGATTGATATACAAGTGGCATGTATATAGATCCAAGTTATTCATACTAGTCATCAACCCGTGCACGGGCTAGTTTTCCCAACGGTATATGTGTTCAATGCAACAGAAGAATACATTTGTTGTGTGCAGAACATTGAATGAATGATCAATAATATCTTCAAGCTTACTTATTTAACACACATTGGCTTGCTTTATAAACAACAAAATATATTTATATATTTTTTTTTGCAACAAATGCAAAAAAATGAGCTAATTTGTGTAGACACTCGAGATATAACCCAATGTTTATAAGTAACTTCATTTTTAGTGATAAGTATTATTAAATATAATGATATTTCTCGAGTTAATATTTCTCCTTCCAGTCTTATTACGGTGTTGCATTAAGCATGAGCTATTTGATATTATGATTAGACTTGCCGAATAAAATAAGAGCATCATTGTGTACCTCACTTTTTCTTTAATAATGTTCTTAGTCGACAAACACCAAAAACCTAAGCCAATACTAAAGAAGCAATCGAAAGTGTACTACTTCCTTAATTGGCCTTAATTTTTTGCAGTTCTCCCCTTCCTGGCTCCACATGGTGGCACCACCCATCGAGTAGTGCGTCCACCATCTTTTTGACTCATTGTTACATTTCCTTGTGGATGATGGGTTAAAGTTTCTCATAGAAATGTCTGCTTATTTTATCATGACAGAAGACTCGATTACTCTTATATCTGGGTGTGATCTTTCAATAATTAAACATAAGTCATTGTTCAATTAGTGCATCCGTAAATCTATGGAAAAAGGGTTTCCTATCTTCACTAACATATAATGGAAGCGCGCCAGACTTAATGCCACAAATATTAACCATGCATGTCATTGTTCAAGACAAATGTGGCATGCATATAGGTTTGAAAAAAAAATTGCCTGCAAAACTAACTGATGGTATTCCTCCGATTGATTGGATTTCTGGCATTTATTATTAATGAGCCTGGTTACTTCAGGTTAATACACTGGAGAGCATGATTATTTCTTTTTGCTAAAGTTGCCATCCGACACATTACTTGGAATTTGCATAAACCCAGTGTATAGACGAATCATGCATGTTGACCGTGATCACATCACTACCGAGTTCGCACAAACATAGACTGTCTGCATGCCCAAACTAAAACTTCAAGTGGCTCATAACTTATTGTTTAATTTTCTAACATAAGTTACCTAGTTCAGTTCAGAGTACTGTATAATTTTCTAACACGTCAACTTACTTTTTTTTCTCAACAGTACATCTAACCATTTCAACTCACTCACTATCACTACCAGAATAACTGCGTACGCCGACGGCCGGATCTATGCCGACGGCCGACGGCCGGATCTATGCCGACGGCCGTCGTCGGCATAGATGGATGTATCCCGACGGCCCAGGTCAAGCCGTCGGCGTAGATAAGCCGTCGGCACAGGTCAGCCGTCGGCATCATGAACTATATGCCGACGGCGACTGTCGGCATAGATCAAGCCGTCGGCAAACATGTGGGCCCGGCTACCCGGCGGCGACGGCCGTTTGACGGCGTGACGCCTACGCCGACGGGTGCTAACGGGGGCCGTCGGCATAGCTATGCCGACGTCATCGATCCGCGAGACCGCCACGTCATCGATCCGAGCCCCTCGCCGGTCCGTGGGGTGGCGTAGGTACGCCGACGGCCTTACCGTCGGCATAGGCCTGGCCCATGGCCTCTGCCACGTCATGGAGGGGGGAGACGGCTACGTCGGGCCGACACGGAGGGAATCTTGGCGTGGGTTGGGCCGGGACCGTGTTCGGGGGTGTAGCTATGGGCTGGGCTATGACAACCAGGTGAAAAGGTCCACCGGTCAAACCCCGTCCGGCGGAAGTCAAAGGGCTAGATCCGGCGGTCGTCTGTGTCAGGGTTAGATGGGACGGGGTACCTGGGGGTAGCAATGCCGCCAGGTGTTGCTGTGGGCCCTCCTACGCTTGTGGAAGCGTGGTGGGAGCCGCAGGCACCCGGCATGCGGCTCCGGGGTGTGCCCCCCATCATGGGCGTCGCTGCCGCCGTGTCACAGAGTGGGGAAACGGCCACGTCGGGCCGACACGGATGGAATCTTGGGGTGGGTTGAGCCGGGACCATGTTCGGGGGTGTAGCTATGGGCTGGGCTATGACAACCAGGTGAGAAGGTCCACCGGTCAAACCCCGTCCTGCGGAAGTCAAAGGGCTAGATCCGGTGGTCATCTGTGTCAGGGTTAGACGGGACGGGGTACCTGGGGGGTAGCAATGCCACCAGGTGTTACGGTGGGCACTCCTACGCTTGTGGAAGCGTGGTGGCAGGCGCACGCACCCGGCACGCGGCTCCGGGGTGTGCCCCCCCCCCCCACAAGGGCGTCGCTGCCGTCGTGTCACGGAGGGGGGAACCGGCCATGTCGGGCCGACACGGAGGGAATCTTGGGGTGGGTTTGGCCGGGACCATGTTCGGGGGTGTAGCTATGGGCTGGGCTATGACAACCAGGTGAAAAGGTCCACCGGTCAAACCACCTCCGGTGGAAGTCAAAGGGCTAGATCCGGCGGTCGTCTGTGTCAGGTTTAGACGGGACGGGGTACCTGGGGGGTAGCAATGCCACCAGGTGTTGTGGTGGGCCCTCCTACGCTTGTGGAAGCGTGGTGGCAGGCGCACGCACACGGCACGCGGCTCCCGGGTGTGCCCCTTCCTCACAGGCGTCGCTGCCGCCGTGTCACGGAGGGGGGAAACGGCCACGTCAGGCCGACACGGAGGGAATCGTGGGGTGGGTTGGGCCGGGACCGTGTTAAGGGGTGTAGCTATGGGCTGGGCTACGACAACCAGGTGAAAAGGTCCAACAGTCAAACCCCGTTCGGCGGAAGTCAAAGGGCTAGATCCGGCTGTCGTCTATGTCAGGGTTAGACGGGACGGGGTACCTGGGCGGGTAGCAATGCCGCCAGGTGTTCCGGTGGGCCCTCCTACCCTTGTGGAAGCGTGGTGGCAGGCGCACGCACCCGGCACGCGGCTCCGGGGTGTGCCCCCATCACGGGCGTCGCTGCCGCCTTGTTACGGAAGGGGGAAACGGCCTCGTCGGGCCGACATGGAGGGAATCTTGGGGTGGGTTGGGCCGGGACCGTGTTCGGTGGGTTAGCTATGGGCTGGCCTATGACAACCAGGTGAAAAGTTCCACCGGTCAAATCCCGTCCGGCGGAAGTCAAAGGGCTAGATACGGCGGTCGTCTGTGTCAGGGTTAGACGGGAGGTGTACCTGGGGGTAGCAATGCCACCAGGTGTTACGGTGGGCACTCCTACGCTTGTGGAAGCGTGGTGGCAGGCGCACGCACCTGGCACGCGGCTCCATGGTGTGCCCCCTCCAAGGGCGTCGCTGTCGCCGAGTAACGGAGGGGGGAACCGGACACGTCGGGCCGACACGGAGGGAATCTTGGTTGGGTTTGGCCGGGACCATATTCGGGGGTGTAGCTATGGGCTGGTCTATGACAACCAGGTGAAAAGGTCCACCGGTCAACCCACGTCCGGTGGAAGTCAAAGGTCTAGATCCGGCGGTTGTCTGTGTCAGGGTTAGACGGGACGGGGTACCTGGGGGGTAGCAATGCCACCAGGTGTTGCGGTGGGCCCTCCTACACTTGTGGAAGCATGGTGGCAGGCGCACACACCCGGCACGCGTCTCTGGGGTGTGCTCCCCTCACGGGCGTTGCTGCCGCCGTGTCACGAAGGGGGGAAACGGCCACATCGGGCCTACGCGGAGGAAATCTTGGGGTGGGTTGGGCCGGGACTGTCTTCGGAGGTGTAGCTATGGGCTGGGCTATGACAACCAGGTGAAAAGGTCCACCGGTCAAACCCAGTCCGACGGAAGTTAAAGGGCTAGATCCGGCGGTCGTCTGTGTCATGGTTAGACGGGACGGGGTACCTAGGGGGTAGCAATGCTGCCACGTGTTGCGGTGGGCCCTCTTACGCTTGTGGAAGCATGGTGGCAGGCGCGGGCACCCGGCACGCGGCTCCGGGGTGTGCCCCCCCTCACGGGCGTCGCTGCCGCCGTGTCACGGAGGGGGGAAACGGCCACGTCGGGCCGACAAGGAGGGAATCTTGGGGTGGGTTGGGCCGGGACCGTGTTCGGGGGTGTATCTATGGGCTGGGCTACGACAACCCGGTGAAAAGGTCCACGGTTCAAACCCCATCCGACGGAAGTCAAAGGGCTAGATCCGGCGGTTGTCTGTGTCAGGGTTAGACGGGACGGGGTACCTGGGGGGGTAGCAATGCTGCCAGGTGTTCTGGTGGGCCCTCCTACGCTTGTCGAAGCGTGGTGGCAGGCGCACACACCCGACATGTGCCTCCGGGGTGTGCCCCCCTCACGGGCGTCGCTGCCGCCGTGTCACGGAGGGTGGAAACGGCCTCGTCGGGCCGACACGGAGGGAATCTTGGGGTGGGTTGGGCCGGGACCGTGCTCGGTGGTGTAGCTATGGGCTGGGCTATGACAACCAGGTGAAAAGGTCCACCGGTCAAACCCCGTCCGGCGGAAGTCAAAGGGCTAGATACGGCGGTCGTCTGTGTCAGGGTTAGACGGGACGGGGGACCTGGGGGTGTAGTAGTGCCTCCAGGTGTTGCGGTGGGACCTCCTACGCTTGTGGAACCATGGTGGCAGGCGCACGCACCCGGCACGCGGCTCCTGGGTGTGCCCCCCTCACGGGCGTCGCTGCCGCCATGTCACGGAGGGGGGAAACAACCACGTCGGGCCGACACAGAGGGAATCCTGGGGTGGCTTGGGCCGAGACCGTGTTCGGGGGTGTAGCTATGGGCTGGGCTATGACAACCAGGTGAAAAGGTCCACAGGTCAAACCCGTCCGGCGGAAGTCAAAGGGCTAGACCTGGCGGTCGTCTGTGTCAGGGTTAGACGGGACGGGGTACCTGGGGGGGTAGCAATGCCGCCAGGTGTTGCGGTGGGCCCTCCTACGCTTGTGGAAGAGTGGGTGGCAGGCGCACGCACCCGGCATGCGGCTTGGGGTGTGCCCCCTCACGGGCGTCGCTTGCCGCCGTGTCACGGAGGGGGGAAACGGCCATGTCGGGCCGACACGGAGGGAATCTTGGGGTGGGTTGGGCCGGGACCGTGTTCGAGGGTGTAGCTATGGGCTGGTCTATGACAACCAGGTGAAATGGTCCACCGGTCAAACCCCGTCTGGCGGAAGTCAAAGGGCAAGATCCGGCGGTCGTCTATCTCAGGGTTAGACGGGACGGGGTACTTGGGGGGGTAGCAATGCCGCCAGGTGTTGCGGTTAGCCCTCCTACGTTTGCGGAAGCGTGGTGGCAGGCGCACGCACCCAGCACGCGGCTTCGGGGTGTGCCCCCCTCACGGGCGTCGCTGCCGCCGTGTCACGGAGGGGGAAACAGCCACGTCGGGCCGACACGGAGGGAATCTGGGGTGTGTTGGGCCGGGACCGTGTTCGGGGGTGTAGCTATGGGCTGGGCTATGACAACCAGGTGAAAAGGTCCACCGATCAAAGCCCGTCCGGCGGAAGTCAATGGCCTAGATCCGGCGGTCATCGTTGGGAGGTTAGACGGGCGGGGTTCTTGGGGGGGTAGCAATCGCCTGGGTGTGGTGGGGCCCTCTATGCTTGGGGAAGCGTGGGTGGCAGGCGCAGGCACCCGGCAGGCGCGGCGTGGGTGTGCCCCCCTCAAGGGCATCGCAGCCGCCGTGTCACGGAGGGGGAAATGCCAAGTCGGGCGACATGGAGGGAATCTTGGGGTGGGTTGGGCGGACCGTGTTCGGGGGTGTAGCTATGGGCTGGGCTTGACAAACCAGGTGAAAAGGTCCACCGGCAAACCCCGTCCGTGGAAGTCAAAGGGCTAGATCCGGCGATCGTCTGTGTCAGGGTTAGACGGGAGGGGGTACCTGGGGGGTGGGTAGCAATGCAGACAGGTGTTGCGGTGGGCCCCTATGCTTGTGGAAGCGTGGTGGCAGGCGGACGCACCCGGGGTCATCTGTGCAGGGTTAGAAGGGACGGGGTACCTGGGGGGGTAGCAATGCCGCCAGGTGTTGCGGTGGGTCTCCTACACTTGTGGAAGCATGGTGTGAGGCGCACGCACCCGACACGCGGCTCCGGGGTGGTGCCCCCCTCGCGGGCGTCGCTGCCGCCGTGTCACGGAGGGGGGTTAACGGCCACGTCAGGCCGACACAGAGGGAATCTTGGGGTGGGTTGGGCCGGGACGTGTTCGGGGGTGTAGTATGGGTGGGCTATGACAACCAGATGAAAAGGTCCACCGGCCAAACCCCGTCTGGCGGAACTCAAAGGGCTACATCCGGCGGTCGTCTGTGTCAGGGTTAGACGGGACGGGGTACCTGGGGGGGTAGCAATGCCGCCAGGTGTTGCGGTGGGCCTTCCTATGCCTGTGGAAGCATGGAGGGAGGCGTACGCACCCGGCAGCCGGCTCCGGGGTGTGCCACCCCTCACGGGCGTCGCTGCCGCCGTGTCACGGAGGGGGGAAACGGCCACGTCGGGCCGACACGGTGGGAATCTAGGAGTGGGTTGGGCCTGGACCGTCTTTGGGGGTGTAGCTATGGGCTGGGCTATGACAACCAGGTGAAAAGGTCCACCGGTCAAACCCCATCCGGCGGAAGTCAAAGGGCTAGATCCGGCTGTCGTTTGTGTCAGGGTTTGACTGGACGGGGTACCTGGGGTAGCAATGCTGCCAGGTGTTGCGGTAGGCCCTCCTACGCTTGTGGAAGCGTGGTGGCAGGCGCACGCACCCGTCACGCGTCTCCAGGGTGTGTCCCCCTCACGGGCATCGCTACCGCCGTGTCACGGAGGGGGGAAACGGCCACGTCGGGCCGACACGGAAGGAATCTTGGGTTGGGTTGGGCCGGGACCGTGTTCAGGGGTGTAGCTATGGACTGGGCTATGACAACCAGGTGAAAAGGTCAACCGGTCAAACCCCGTCTGACGGAAGTCAAAGGGCTAGATCCGGCGGTCGTCTGTGTCAGGTTTAGACGGGACGGGGTACCTAGGGGTTAGCTATGCCGCCAGGTGTTACGGTGGGCCCTTCTATGCTTGTGGAAGCGTGGTGGCAGGCGCACGCACCCGGCACGCATCTCCGGGGTGTGCCCCCCCTCACGGGCGTCGCTGCCGCCATGTCACGGAGGGGGGAAACGGCCATGTCGGGCCGACACGGAGGGAATCTTGAGGTGGCTTGGTCCGGGACCGTGTTCGGTGGTGTAGCTATGGGCTGGGCTATCAACCAGGTGAAAAGGTCCACCGGTCAGACCCCGTCCGGCGGATGTCAAAGGGCTAGATCCGGCGGTCGTCTGTGTGAGGGTTAGATTGGACGGGGTACCTGCGGTAGAAATGCCGCCAGGTGTTGCGGGGGGCACTCCTATTCTTGTGAAAAGCGTGGTGGCAGGAGCACGCACCCGGCACGCGGCTCCGGGGTATGCCCCCCTCACGGGCGTCGCTGCCGCCGTGTCACGGAGGGGGGAAACGGCAACGTCGGGCCGACACGGAGGGAATCTTGGGGTGGGTTGGGACGGGACCGTGTTCGGGGTGTAGCTATGGGCTGGGCTATCACAACCAGGTGAAAAGGTCCACCAGTCAAACCCCGTCCGGCGGAAGTAAAAGGGTTAGATCCGGCGGTCGTCAGTGTGAAGGTTAGAAAGGTCGGGGTACCTGGGGGGTAGCAATGCTGCCAGGTGTTGCGGTGGGCCCTCCTACGCTTGTGGAAGCGTGGTGGCAGGAGCACGCACCCGGCACGCGGCTCCGTGGTGTGCCCTCGCACGGGCGTCGCTGCCACCGTGTCACGGAGGGGGGAAACGGCCAAGTCGGGCCGACACGGAGGGAACCTTGGGGTGGGTTGGGCCGGGACCGTGCTCAGGGGTGTAGCTATGGGCTGGGCTAAGACAACCAGGTGAAAAGGTCCACCGGTCAAACCCCGTCCAGCGGAAGTCAAAGGGTTAGATCCGGTGGTCGTCTGTGTCAGGGTTAGACAGGACGGGGTACCTGGGGGGTAGCAATGCCGCCAGGTGTTGCGGTGGGTCCTCCTACGCTTGTGGAAGCATGGTGGGAGGCGCACGGACCCGGCAGGCGGCTCCGGGGTGTGCCCCCCTCACGGGCGTCGCTGCCGCCGTGTCACGGAGGGGGGAAACGGGCACGTCGGGCCGACACTGTGGGAATCTTGGGGTGGGTTGGGACGGGACCGTGTTTGGGGGTGTCGCTATGGGCTAGGCTATGACATCCAGGTGAAAAGGTCCACCGGTCAAACCCCGTTCGGCGGAAGTCAAAGGGCTAGATCCAGCGGTCGTTTGTGTCAGGGTTTGACGGGACGGTGTACCTGGGGGGTAGCAATGCTGCCAGGTGTTGCGGTGGGCCCTCCTACGCTTGTGGAAGCATGGTGGTAGGCGCAGGCCCCCGACACGCGACGCCTGGGTGTGCCCCCCTCATGGGCGTCGCTGCCGCCGTGTCACGGAGGGGGAAACGGCCACGTCGGGCCCACACGGAGGTAATCTTGGGGTGGGTTGGGCCGGGACTGTGTTCGGAGGTGTAGCTATGGTCTGGGCTATGACAACCAGCTGAAAAGGTCCACCGGTCAAACCCCGTCCGGCGGAAGTCAAAGCGCTAGATCTGGCGGTCGTCTGTGTCAGGGTTAGACGGGACGGGGTACCTGGGGGGTAGCAATGCAGACAGGTGGTTCGGTGGGCCCTCCTTTGCTTGTGGAAGCGTGGTGGCAGGCGGACGCACCCGGCGGTCATCTGTGTCAGGGTTAGACGGGACGGGGTACCTGGGGGGGTAGCAATGCCGCCAGGTGTTGCGGTGGGTCCTCCTACACTTGTGGAAGCATGGTGTGAGGCGCACGCACCCGACACGCGGCTCCGGGGTGTGCCCCCCTCGCGGGCATCGCTGCCGCCGTGTCACGGAGGGGGGAAACGGCCACGTCGGGCCGACACAGAGGGAATCTTGGGGTGGGTTGGGCTGGGACCGTGTTCGATGGTGTAGCTATGGGCTGGGCTATGACAACCAGATGAAAAGGTCCACCGGCCAAACCCCGTCTGGCGGAAGTCAAAGGGCTACATCCGGCGGTCGTCTGTGTCAGGGTTAGACGGGACGGGGTACCTGGGGGGGTAGCAATGCCGCCAGGTGTTGCGGTGGGCCCTCCTATGCTTGTGGAAGCATGGTGGGAGGCGTACGCACCCGGCAGCCGGCTCCGGGGTTCGCCACCCCTCACGGGCGTCGCTCTCGCCGTGTCACGGAGGGGGGAAACGACCACGTCGGGCCGACACGGTGGGAATCTAGGATTGGGTTGGGCCTGGACCGTGTTTGGGGGTGTAGCTATGGGTTGGGCTATGACAACGAGGTGAAAAGGTCCACCGGTCAAACCCCATCCGGCGGAAGTCAAAGGGCTAGATCCGGCGGTCGTTTGTGTCAGGGTTTGACGGGACGGGGTACCTGGGGTAGCAATGCTGCCAGGTGTTGCGGTAGGCCCTCCTACGGTTGTGGAAGCGTGGTGGCAGGCGCACGCACCCGTCACGCGTCTCCAGGGTGTGCCCCCCTCACGGGCGTCGCTACCGCCGTGTCACGGAGGGGGGAAACGGCCACGTCGGGCCGACACGGAGGGAATCTTGGGTTGGGTTGGGCCGGGACCGTGTTCAGGGGTGTAGCTATGGGCTGGGCTATGACAACCAGGTGAAAAGGTCAACCGGTCAAAGGGCTAGATCCGGCGGTCGTCTATGTCAGGGTTAGACGGGACGGGGTACCTAGGGGTTAGCTATGCCGCCAGGTGTTACGGTGGGCCCTTCTATGCTTGTGGAAGCGTGGTGGCAGGCGCACGCACCCGGCACGCATCTCCGGGGTGTGCCCCCCTCACGGGCGTCGCTGCCGCCATGTCACGGAGGGGGGAAACGGCCATGTCGGGCCGACACGGAGGGAATCTTGAGGTGGCTTGGTCCGGGACCGTGTTCGGTGGTGTAGCTATGGGCTGGGCTATCAACCAGGTGAAAAGGTCCACCGGTCAGACCCCGTCCGGCGGAAGTCAAAGGGCTAGATCCGGGGGTCGTCTGTGTGAGGGTTAGACTGGACGGGGTACCTGGGGGTAGAAATGCCGCCAGGTGTTGCGGCGGGCACTCCTATTCTTGTGAAAAGCGTGGTGGCAGGCGCACGCACCCGGCACGCGGCTCCGGGGTATGCCCCCCTCACGGGCATCACTGCCGCCGTGTCACGGAGGGGGAAACGGCAACGTCGGGCCGACACGGAGGGAATCTTGGGGTGGGTTGGGACGGGACCGTGTTCGGGGTGTAGCTATGGGCTGGGCTATCACAACCAGGTGAAAAGGTCCACCAGTCAAACCCCGTCCGGCGGAAGTAAAAGGGTTAGATCCGGCGGTTGTCAGTGTCAAGGTTAGAAAGGACGGGGTACCTGGGGGGTAGCAATGCTGCCAGGTGTTGCGGTGGGCCCTCCTACGCTTGTGGAAGCGTGGTGGCAGGAGCACGGACCCGGCACGCGGCTCTGGGGTGTGCCCCCGCACGGGCGTCGCTGCCACCGTGTCACGGAGGGGGGAAACGGCCAAGTCGGGCCGACACGGAGGGAACCTTTGGGTGGGTTGGGCCGGGACCGTGCTCAGGGGTGCAGCTATGGGCTGGGCTAAGACAACCAGTTGAAAAGGTCCACCGGTCAAACCCCGTCCGGCGGAAGTCAAAGGGTTAGATCCGGTGGTCGTCTGTGTCAGGGTTAGACAGGACGGTGTACCTGGGGGGAAGCAATGCCGCCAGGTGTTGCGGTGGGCCCTCCTACGCTTGTGGAAGCATGGTGGCAGGCGCACGCACCCGGCTTGCGGCTCCGGGGTGTGCCCCCTCACGGGCATCGCTGCCGCCGTGTCACGGAGGGGGAAACGTCCACGTCGGGCCGACATGGAGGGAATCTTGGGGTGGGTTGGGCCGGGATAGTGTTTGGGGGTGTAGCTATGGGCTGGGCTATGACAACCAGGTGGAAAGATCCACAGGTCAAACCCCGTCCGGCGGAAGTCAAAGGGCTAGATCCGGCGGTCGTTTGTGTCAGCGTTAGACGGGACGGGGTACCTGGGCGGGTAGCCATGCCGCCAGGTGTTGCGGTGGGCCCTCCTAGTCTTGTGGAAGCATGGTGGCAGGCGCACGCACCCGGCACACGGCTCCGGGGTGTGCCCCCCCCCCTCTCGGGCGTCGCTGCCGCCGTGTCATGGAGGGTGGAAACGGCCACGTCGGGCCGACACGGAGGGAATCTTGGGGTCGGTTGGGCCGGGACCGTGGTCAGGAGTGTAGGTATTGGCTGGGCTATGACAACCAGGTGAAAATCTCCACTGGTCAAACCCTGTCCGGCGGAAGTCAAAGGGCTAGATCCGGCGGTCGTCTGTGTCAGGGTTAGACGGGACGGGGTACCAGGGGGGTAGCAGTGCTGCCAGGTGTTGCGGTGGGGCCTCCTACGCTTGTGGAAGTGTTGTGGCAGGCGCAGGCACCCGGCACGCGGCTCCGGGGTGTGCCCCCCTCACGGGCGTCGCTGCCGCCGTGTCATGGAGGGGGGGGGAACGGCCACGTCGGGCCGACATGGAGGGAATGTTGGGGTGTGTTGGGCCGGGACTGTGTTCGGGGGTGTAGCTATGGGCTGGGCTATGACAACTAGGTGAAAAGGTCCACCGGTCAAACCCCGTCCGGCGGAAGTCAAAGGGCTAGATCCGGCGGTCGTCTGTGTCAGTGTTAGACGGGACGGGGTACCTGGGGGGTAGCAATGCCGCCAGGTGTGGCAGTGGGCCCTCCTACACTTGTGGAAGCGTGGTGGCAGGCGTAGGCACCCGGCACGCGGCTCCGGGTTGTGCCCCCCTCACGGGCGTTGCTGCCGCCGTGTCGCGGAGGGGGGAAACTGCCACGTCGGGCCAACACGGAGGGAATCTTGGGGTGGGTTGGGCTGGGACCGTGTTGGGGGTGTAGCTATGGGCTGGGCTATGACAACAGGGTGAAAAGGTCCACCGGTCAAACCCCGTCTGGTGGAAGTCAAAGGGCTAGATCCGGCTGTAGTCTGTGTCAGGGTTACACGGGACGGGGTACCTGGGGGGGTAGCAGTGCCGCCAGGTGTTGCGGTGGGCCCTCCTACGCTTGTGGAAGCATGGTGTCATGCGCACGCACCTGTCACGCGGCTTCGGGGTGTGCCCCCCTCTCACGGGCGTCGCTGCCGCCGTGTCACGGAGGGTGCAAACGGCCACGTCGGGCCGACACGAATGGAATCTTGGGGTGGGTTCGGCCGGGACCGTGTTCGGGGGTGTAGCTATGGGCTGGGCTATGACAACCAGGTGAAAAGGTCCACCGGTCAAACCCCGTCCGGTGGAAGTCAAGGGCTAGATCCGACGGTCGTTTATGTCAGGGTTAGATGGGACGGGGTACCTGGGGGGTAGCAACTGCGGAAGGTGTTGCGGTGGGATTACGTTGTGGGAGAGCTGGCAGGTGAGGCGCACGCCCGGCGACGGCTCCGGGGTGTGCCCCCCTACGGGTCCGCTGACGTCGTGTCACGGAGGGGGGAAACGGCCAAATCGGTCCGACACGGAGGGAATCTGTGGGTGGGGTGGGATGGGCCGGGACCGTGTGGGGGTGTAGCTATGGGCTGGGTATGACAACGGGTGAAAAGTTCCACCGATCAAACCCCGTCGGTGGAAGTCAAAGGGCTAGATGTGCGTCATTGCGTCAGGGTTAGATGGGAATAGGGGTAACTGGGGGGGGTAGCAATGCCGCCAGGTGTTGCGGTGGGTGGGCGTGAGGTCGTGCTACTCATTTGGACATGCGAGTGGTGGCAGGCGCACGCACCCGTTACGCGGTTTGGGGTGTGCCCCCCCCTCACGGGCATCGCTGCCGCCTGTTTCACGGAGGGTGGAAAAGGCCACGTCGGGCCGACACGGAGGGAATCTTGGGGTGGGTTGGGCCGGGACCGTGTTCGGGGGTGTATCTATGGGCTAGGCTATGACAACCAGGTGAAAAGGTGAACCGGTCAAACCCTGTCCGGCGGAAGTCAAAGGGCTAGATCTAGCTGTCGTCTGTGTCAGGGTTAGACTGGACGGGGTACCTGGGGGGGGTAGCACATTGCGGGTAGACATGGTTGGGGGGTGAGGGGCCGAAACTTACTTGTGGAAGCGTGGTGGCAGGCGCACGCACCCGGCACGCGGCTCCGGGGTGTGCCCCCCTCATGAGCGTCGCTGCCGCCGTGTCACGGAGGGGGGAAACGACCACGTCGGGCCGACACGGAGGGAATCTTGGGGTGGGTTGGGCCGGGACTGTGTTAGGGGCTGTACCTATGGGCTGGACAATGACAACCAGGTGAAAAGGTCCACCGGTCAAACCCCGTACGGCGAAAGTCAAAGGGCTAGATCCGGTAGTCATCTGTGTCAGGGTTAGACTGGACGGGGTACCTGGGGGGTAGCAATGCCGCCAGGTGTTGCGGTGGGCCCTCCTACGCTTGTGGAAGCATGGTGGTAGGCGCAGGACCCCGGCACGCGGCTCCGGGGTGTGCCCCTCCTCACGGGCGTTACTGCCGCCGTGTCACGGAGGGGGAAACCGCCACCAGAGCTTCGCACCGGGTCCTCATACGGACGACAAACTAAAAAGTACTAATAATTTAATTTATAAAAAACACCGGCATCCATCATGGAAAACGGACTCTCACCGTGAAACCTTCAGTGCCCGGGCACCGGGCCGGGCACTGAAAGTTTCACTGTAATTGTCTGTTTTCTTAACTGAAGTCTAATGAATACCGGAGCTTACTTTGTATGGATTAGCCAACTATTTAAACTGGTCATCTTGCTTGTCTTTGGGCGAGGTGGGACTATTTTTTAAAATTGCTAACCTCCTATCTATGCCTACGGCATAGCCGTCGGCATAGGGTGCCACGTGGCATGGCAATTTATTCCGACGGTTTTCCCATCGGCATAGGTTGGCCTTATCCGTTGCGGTTAGCCCCCCACCACTCATTCGCCATCTCCCCCTCCGCCCCACCCTCGACCCACGATGCCGCCAGATCCTGTGATCTGCCCGCCGCCGCCCTTCTCTTCCCTTCCCTTGCTCTGGTCGCCGCCGCCGCCCTTCCCTCGCCCTGCGCTGCCGCCGCCCCACCCGCGCTCTTGGCCGCCGCCGCCCTTCGCTCGTCCCTCCCCGCAGCTGCCCCACCCGCGCTCCGCCCCAACCTCGTCGTCTCGCCCCGCGCCGCTGCCGCCCTTCCCTTGCCGCAGTGGGGCTCCTCGGCTCCGCCCCGGCCACCCCTTGGCCGCGCCCTCATCAAGGTCGGTCCGGCCGGACCTCCCCGAGCCAACTCCGCCCTCACCGCCGCCCAACCCTCGCTCCGGCCGGCGGCTAGGCTCCACCGGCCCTCCTCTGCCGCTGCTCCGGTCGGCCTAGCCCCAGCCCGAGGTCCCCTCCGCCTCCCCCTCCGTGCCTGCCCACCCCCCGAGCCGGCCCTCCCCCACGATGAGCTCCTTCCCTCCCTCTCTGTAGCAATTTTTTTTGTTAATTTAGTTAGATGATAGATGGATGGATGCATTATGTATGATGATAGATGGTTAGATGGATGGATGCATTATGTATGATGATAGTTAGATGATAGATGATTTGATGATAGTTAGAAATGTGAGAAATGCAAGAAATGCAAAAAAATTAGATGATGATGTTGATGATGATAGATGATGATGTTGATGATGATAGATGATGATGTTGATGATGATAGATGATGATGTTGATGATAGATGATGATGATTTTTTTATGCCTTGATAATTTTTAGATGATGATGATGATAGATTTCCATTTTTTTTTGTGGAAGAGATGATAGATGATGATGATTGTTAGATGATGATAAATGATGATGATGATGATGATGATTTTTTTATGCTTCGATGATTGTTGCATGATGATAGATGATGATGATGATGATGATATTGTGATGTTCTTAATTTTTGTCACGGTGCAGGTTCTGTGGTGTTCCATCTCGGTGGAGTGATCGTCGTAGGAGCTGTTGGTCCCCGATTGTCCCTCCGCTGTTCGACTACTTTCTCTACAGCCGAGGGTGAGCTACGAATCATGTCACTAGATTTGATTGTCAAGTCAAGTCGCGTAACCTAGGCGTCTCCCGTCCGAAAGGGTTGCATCGATAAATATGCATTCAATTGCATATTTATCACCGCAGCTGTTTCGGATTGTCCAGCGTTTTCCACGGACAGCCCGAGGATATGTTGATTGGGTACGTTTCTCCATGCTCTACCCCATTCCGAGACTGTATTTCGGTGGCGCCTCCCCGTTGTTCTCCGGAGCACATTCTCTTGGCTATTAGCCGAGACGTGTTTCTGGAGAACAGCGGGGAGGTGTTGCCGAAATACAGTCTCGGAATGGGGTAGAGCATGGAGAACGTACTCAATCTACACATCCTCGGGTGGGATTAGGACCCATATTTACCTATTAGAGATGTAGGTGGTTTCAATGCCATCAACGCGGTAGAAAATAAAATTTTGATGTGATTCATTTAAATGAATCCTTAATTTTGTTGTGTGGCTCCCAATAAAGCAGAGGATGGCCGATAATCAGTGGATGTACAGTGGTTTTATCCGTTGAAATCGAGTAACATCAGAGTGGATCATGAAAATCGATGTGTATTTGAAGGAGATATTCCGTAGTCCGATGAGAATTATCCCACAATGCCCCTGTGCAAGATGTGCCATACATCACCGTAGGAATCAGAAGGACATGACTGACCACCTTCGCATGCACTGATATATGCCAAACTTTGACATGCCACTGATAAACTTAGCAGAGCAGGACCGTGGTAGAGAGGAGGTGATGTGACAATGCATCGATGGTTATGCGGACGACAGGGTCAAGGACATGCTAGATGATGTCATTGCTGCAGAAACGGCACATGCGACACCTTCAGAGAATGAACCGGAGGAGCCGGAGGCAACCGCAAAGGCCTTCTTGGAGGTCTTGGCCTCGTCGAAGAAACCTCTTTATGCGGGTGCGAAAATATCTCAGTTGGATGCCATCTCGCAACTGATTGCAGTCAAGGCTGAGTACGGCTGTAGCCAGAAATGCTTCGAAGCATTCCTGGGAGTATGGGCTAACAGCCTCCCTGAGGGTCATGAACTACCGAAAAGCATGTACGCTACAAAGAAAATCATGAAGGCACTCTCTATGGATTATGAGAAAATAGATGTTTGTCCGAAGAATTGCCTTTTGTTTAGGCACGAGTATGCGGATGACAAGTACTGTAGGTTGTGCGGTTCGTCTCGGTACCTTCAGGTGATCGGTGAGGATGGTGAGAAAAGGCAGCTAGCCATCCCCGCTAAGGTTCTTTGGTATCTTCATTTCATAGAAAGACTGCAACGCCTTTTCATTACGAAGGAGTCTGCCAAAATGATGAAATGGCACAAGGAAGGTATAAGGTAACATCCAAATAAAATCGTACATCCATCGGAAGGCGAAGCATGGAAGTCGTTCGATGAAGAATACCCCGAGGAAGCAGCCGAGGCTGGGAATGTCAGAATAGCCATATCCGGTGATGGGTTCAATCCATATGGTATGTCGTCCAATCCATACAGCTGCTGGCCCGTGTTTGTAATTCCGCTCAATCTCCCTCCCGGTGCCCTCACCGACTTAGTGGTGTTCTCTTCGAGGCCCTCCTCTAGTGAGGTACCCTCTGACGAGGAGGAGGAGGACGAGGAGGTTTAGGAGGACGAGCAGGAGGAGGAGGAGGTTCGGGATGGGGCCGAGGAGGAGGAGGAGGAGAAGGTTGGGGAAGGGGACGAGGAGGAGGAGGAGGCAGATGAGGAGGAGGGTGGTGGCGGGGATGATGGTGGTGGCGGGGATGGTGGTGCTGGCGGGGAGGGGGTTGGCAACAAGGGGTAGTTGCGTGGTAACGCGAAGCTACCAAAGCAGATTCCTCCTACCGAGGAGCAGAAGTGGCTCATTGAGCCCATGGGGAAAGAGTAAGTGCCACTTTATAATAATTTCATTCTTTTGGTTGTCACATGCCTATATTTTTCTTTATTTTGCTTGTCACATGCTAATATTTCATTCTTTTGCAGCAACTGGATATATCCTAAAGGGGCCTGTTTTCCCAACGGCCTCATCACCGTCTTGCTGAAACTACACTGGCCGGGGCTGTACTGTCCGGATCCAGTCAGGCGCCCGAACCGTCGGGTTTTGGCCACGAGCTGGGACCACTGGGAAGCGGCCCCCCACGCGGACCATGAGACCCATGCCAAGGCCGTGATCACTATTTTTTGGGTGAGTTCTCTTCAGAAGCACAAGTCCATTCTGGTTTCATGAATGATTTAACTCATGGCTTCTTTTATTATGGTTTCATGAATGATTGTAGAAATACTATCGAGTTCTTCAGGAGCAGAAGGCCACTGCCAACCAGATCGTGCTGCGCCAAGCCAAGAAGAAGGCCCGCCAGATGCAGTACAAGGTGCGCTGGGTGGCCATCTCGACATACTATCACGACGCTCTTGGTGTGAAGATGACCAAGGAAGAAGCGCGGAGCATGGGCATTACCTTGGAGAGGCACGAGTACTAGTCGGTAAGTATAAAAGATTTTTCATTTCGATGTTTGTGGTACATTTCAGCGTTTCGTGTTGACATGCCATTATGCTTTCATTATGTAGGTGTGTCCAAATTGGTGTTATGGAAAAGACGAGTCCTGGGCGGCATTGGTTGATATGTGGTGTGGTCGGGATGGAGCCTGGGCGGCTACGAGCATCAAAAACAAGGCTAACCAAGGGAAGGAGGGAGTACATGCTTAGGGAAACCGAAACCACTTTCTCCACAAGACACTTCATGTATGACTAACCTCATTAAACAATCTTCTTCTTCTATTTACCATCACTTTCTTATGTATGACTAACCTCTATTTTGTGGTGCAGGAGGAGAAACTGAAGCAGCCGCTCTCACACATGGAGGCGTGGGAGATCGCCCATACGCGGAGGAAGCCCAAGCCTGGCAAGGTCAAGTACTATGGCAAGACCGCGGAGAAGAAGAAGGCCCACTCCGAGGGGTATCTGAGGTTACATCCTGGCACACCTGACCCCATTAGTGCGGATCTGGACCAGAGGGTGGTGGTGGGCATGGGGCCCAAGAAGCACGGTCGGGAGCCGGTTCTAGATGCTGTGGTCACTCCTTCTATCTCCTACACATAGCTCCGAGCTACCGACCCGAGCCTGAGCCGAGCACGCCCATGACTAGTGCGCAGTCACTGTCCCTCTTTGCTGAGCGGCAATCTGTAAGTATTTTCCCTCTTATCTTCATTGCTTACTTTATTTTCCGCATTGAGATGTTTTATGAGTTCCATCATGTCATACCGTAGGCCTACATGGAGTACACACGCTAAGAGACCATGGCGTGGCACGCGAGCCTTTTAGCAGTGCATGAGCACAACTCTCGCATGATGGCGGTTAGTTTGGCCCCTTTCATTTCACTTCTATATTTGCACTTGCATTTCTTCTGACATTCTTGTTTGCTTGGTCAATTAACATGCAGCACGTTGTTGAGTGCATGGCGGCCGGCAGGGTTCCTCAATTGCAACCAGCACCATCTCCTCCACCACAACCCATGCTGCTTACGTTTGAGGAGTTTCTGGCACAGCACCCTGGCCCCTCGCCGGTTAGTACATCCCCAAACTATTCACCCAAAGCATACCGTTTATTCAACACAATCATATATCCCCTTAACATGTCTTTTCAACATCCAGGGAACCGGTGGATCTACCGTTGGTGGTGGTGCTGGTCTTGGCACCACTCCCGAGTAACGGAGCCCGATCACTCTGATCCATGGAGGCGGAGGCGGTGGTGGTGGCGGTGGCGGTCTTGGCGGTAGCGCTGCCGCTAGCAGGGACGACCTGAGCTTCGGCGGACTTGGCGGTAACGACCTTGGCAGTGCTCGACGTCCTGGCGCTTAAGCCTTTGGGTGACGGTTGTGGTGATGATAAACTTGTGTTCTTTACATGACTTGTGGTCTTTTATGGTCCTTTAGATGACTTGTGTGCTTCTTTATATGCTATTGTTGTTTGTGATGATGCTTATGTTTTGCGATAATGCTTATGTTTTGTGATGATGCCTATATTGTTGTGACGGTGGCGGATGATACTTATATGTGTTCTGTATGTCTATTTGCATCATATATATCTGCTATATATTTGAATTGAATTGAACTGAAAACAAACAGAAAAAAGAAAAAATAAATCAGACACGAACTATAGGGCTGGCGCGAGCTACCAGTGGGCGCCACGTGGCACCTATGCCGACGGCTAGGCCGTCGGCGTAGTTTCAAAACTACGCCGACGGCCTAGCCGTCGGCATAGGTGCCACGTGGCGCCCACTGGTAGCTCCTGGGGCAGGGCTATGCCGACGGCTAAGCCATCGGCGTAGTTTCAAGGAGCTACCAAGAGACACCACGTGGCATATGTATGCCGACGGCTAGGCCGTCGGCGTAGTTTTGAAACTATGCCAACGGCCTAGCCGTCCGCATACATATGCCACGTGGCGCCTCCTGGTTGGGCAACACGTGACGGCGGCGCTGACAGCCAACATTAGGCGTGGGACGTTGCCGACGGACAAGGCCGTCGGCATAGATGTGCGGACGCCGTCGGTATATCATCTATGCCGACGGCCTCCCGGGGTACGCCGACGCATATGTTGCCGACGGCCCAATGCCGACGGGGGCCGTTGGCATAAGCCTGTCCCGACGGGAATCAGGGCTATGCCGACGGCCTGGGCCGTCGGCATAGGGGTTCATTCCGGTAGTGTATATTCAACTTAGTAAGGGTAGTTTTATTTCCTGAAAAATGGTTGAAAATAAACGCATGTAGAGGTCCCATAGGACATACATATGTGCATTTTGATAAAATAATGTGATAATTTTTCACTCAAAGAAAATAATATGATAATTTATGATATTGACTTACTGTACTTTAAAT
The DNA here is from genome assembly GCA_011799875.1 of Thinopyrum elongatum. NCBI lineage: Eukaryota > Viridiplantae > Streptophyta > Magnoliopsida > Poales > Poaceae > Thinopyrum > Thinopyrum elongatum. The sequence continues at coordinate 606,594,464 of CM022300.1, read as the reverse complement.
ACAACATGTGTCGTTTAGTGCATAATATCATAACTTTTTTTTATAGCTTGAAATTTACCATATTACCTCGCATGTATCTACATGTCTATATATGTTTTACATGCATCGAATTGTTCATACTATTTTAGAATAAAATAAAATATTTCCCCTAAGTTAATTTATCATGATGTCCAATTAGTGGAGGCCGATCCATGCTATTTTTTTGTTCTCGTTGGAGTTCAGGTGTATGCATGGCAAGCTTGTCAACTCTATTTTCCACATATATTCACATTCACTGCCCGTGCATGTCGAATATAGTCATAGAAAATAACCGAATATGTAGAAAATAACCTCCGAGATCAGCATGCATGTCGAATATAGTCATAGAAAATAACCTCCGAGATCAATTTCTATTTTTTATTTTTGCATTGTTTTATAAATATTTTTTTTTACTGTTGGCCTGTAAAAAATCTTACGTTGTTGGCAAAGATTGATGGCATGTTCTTTTGATTGACTATATCGCAATTGCCTACCAGATTGCAAAGCAGATTTCTAGGCGGAGACTGTGCCATCTCTTGATCGTCTACTTCTGGAGCACGCATTCTCTTAAGGTAACCGTCATGGGGGCAGGAACGCGGTCCATATATGAAAATATCTAGAAAGAAAAGAAATACTCTCAGTGCATAAATTTGGAAAAGAAGGTAAGCTGAGGCATGTAATATATTCTTCTGAAGCCATTCACTGCCCATGCATGTCGAATATAGTCATAGAAATTAACCTCCGACATCAATTTCTATTTTTTTATTTTTGCATTGTTTTATAAATATTTTTTTGTACTGTTGGCCTGTAACAAATCTTACGTTGTTGGCAAAGATTGATGACATGTTCTTTTGATTGACTATATCGCAATTGCCTACCAGATTGCAAAGCAGATTTCAAGGCGGAGACTGTGCCATCCCTTGATCGTCTACTTCTTGAGCACGCATTCTCTTAAGGTAACCGTCATGGGGCCAGTAACGCGGTCCGTATATGAAAATATCTGGAAAGAAAAGAAATATTCTCAGTGCATAAATTTGGAAAAGAAGGAAAGCTGAGCCATTAATATATTCTTCTGAAGCCATTCATCCGCTCAAAAGCCAAGCCAAGCCGGTGCCGCGCGTCCGCTCCAGGATCAATCAATGTATGTATGAGCATCATGTAGGCATCCACTGGCCGGCCTTTGTATCTATGTCGTTGCTCAAGGCGAAAAGCACCAGCAATCAGCACATGTGAAGCCAGCTTTAGGCAGAGACATAACGCTGGCCGAAAAGTCCGCGGTGACATTTATCGAGAAGATCGCCTGATCGTGCTTGCCCCAATACTTCTGGCCGTGCTATGTATCTCGACGGGGGAACAAATCTGAACTCGCCTATTCCGAGAGTCATGGGGAGATAAAGACCAAGGTCAGGACGGTTTCACGCATGGGATAGCAGAAGAGAGGACGCTCAAATTTCCTTTCTAAAGAAAGGTTTCCCTTTTTTCTAGGAAACATATACAGAGACCCAAGGGAGGAAGACTACTGTACGTCACCCTGGGCATAAAAACCGAAGACCGAAAACCGAACCCGAAAAGACCGAGACCGAACCCGAAAAGACCGAACTAGAAAAGACCGAATAAAATACGGTCTGCGCAAATAGAAGACCGAAATAATTACGGTCTATTCGGTCCTCATATCTTCATGACTGAATAGACCGTATAGACCGAATTAAAAAATCCCATACGCAAGAGTGCAAGACCATGTTCTGTGATGTCCAGATTTTGTGATGTTCAAGTTCTATGATGTCCAGATTTTGTGTTGTGCATGTGTATTGTACTCCATGAAGATTGCATACAATACAATTGCTACTTGTCTTAATTTTTCTAATGTACATACGCACCTCTATACACATATTTGTTGTCTTTGTATATATGCACCTCTATACTACATGAAGTTTGGTACTGGAAGTAACATGAATTTGAGTTGTACCAATTAGTTTGGTTTGTTTGGTCTAGACCGAAGACCGAATAGTAAAGACCAAAGACCGAATAGTGAAGGACCGAAAAGACCGAAATTATTTTGGTCTTCAATTATGAAAGACCGAATTCTTGGAAGACCGAAAAGACCGAACCGAACAAACCGAAAAGACCGAACGCCCGGGCTGAACTGTACGTGACTAGAAGAATGCTCGTGCGTTGCAACGGGGCCACATTAACTTTAAGAGTTCAATATTAATATTCTCATACATATCAAGTGACATTTGCGACCTTTTTTACCATCAAATCCTCACACACACACTCTCTCCCTCCCTCTTCCTCACTCTCTCTCCCCCTCTCCCTCTCTCTCTAACACACACACACATATCCATCTTATTGGGTACGGGACCATAATCCATCTATTTCACACACACACACGCTAGTGCATAACAATATGGATTATGTGTATTATATTTGCCACCACAACTAAGGGAATTAATTTCATGTAAATCGGCCAGCCACAGCTCCAAGAATACGGGGAGGAGGTGGCCCGGGGCGGCGTCGGCGCCGTCCGGCGCGGGCCACGGGCCCGCTTCCAAGTGCGTCTGCGCGCCGGCCACCCACGCCGGGTCCTTCAAGTGCCGCTTCCACCGCACCAACTCCCAGGGCCACGGCCACGGCCAGGGCCAGGGAAGCCGCCCTTCTTCGCCCCATTCACCGGCCGCGGCCAACACGGTGCCGCGGCACCCGGCCTCGCCATCCTCGTCCTCCGGCACCGTCGCGACCCAGTGACGCAGCCGAAGCATCGGCCTCGAGAATCAAGAACGCTCGACAATGGAGAGGGAAGGGAAGATCATATACATGTTATAAGAAAGGGAGTTTATTTACTGCTCCCTCGATGTATTGTTTCCTTTGTTTGGAGATTGATTACCATCCGTGAGTTAAGGTAAGGTTAATGTTCTTATAGGAAACAGAGAGAGACCCAAGAGAGGAAGACTCCAATATGTTGTCAATACGTCTTAGTATCATCCGATGGCTATGGATACATTATAGATTATAATCAAACGGTCAAAATTCTTTAATTATAAGGATTAACGTGGTTTCTCGTATGGTGCCTTCAATTAGTAAATATAAGATATAAGATTCTTCCTTCATTCTAAATGGTTGTGCAGCCTAACGACCCGAATTGAATTCGTAGAACTGGCAGCGTGATGTATACGGGTTTTCTCCATTTATTGAGAATCAAGCTTAATCGTGTGGTGATGCCACACATCAATATGAAATATTGGTACTCATAAAGAAATTACATCAAGATAAAAATATCGTTACTCATATTAAAAAGGTTGTGTGTATCCCTATTTGGTGCATAGGCCCAGAGAAGTGAAATTCTCTCCCAATGTTTATAGAAAAGGACTAATTTAGCTCTACCGAACCCTCACAAGGCCACTCGCTTCCTCTCTTCTCCCTCTCTACAGCTGCTAGATGACACCGCTGGCGAAGCGTGCGCAGCTGACGGCGGTTGGGGCCCTATGGTGTCTGTCGGTGGGGATGGTGGCTGAGTCCTTTTGTCGGTGTGCATGGAGGATGGGTTCTGGCTCGACGGCAGCAGCACCCATGGCTGTTGTTGGCTGTCACCATGGTTGGCAGCGACGGCCATGATTTGACTCCCCCGATCTGGATCTGCAGCGGCCTGGTTTGCCGTGGATAAGGTGGTTGTTCCCGCTGGTCGTCTCCTCGTCAAGTGGGTAGTGTGGCCTCTGCCCTCGGCTATGTGCCCTTGCTCGGGAGCCATGTCAGGAGGTTGCGGTCTCCCCTTCCGGAGATGACGACAGATGGTCCGGCCAGGTGAACTTTTATTTTGCCATCTCTTTATTATTGTTGCCGATGTCCTTCAGCGCCTGATGAGGACGGCCAGCACTACCGGGCAGCTGGCGCACCCAATCGACCCCTCCCTCCCTTGCCCCGTCCTGCAATACGCAGACGATACCCTAATCCTTTGTCGCGCCGACATTCCCTCCGTCACACTTCTTAAACAAACTCTCGATGCCTTTGCCCTCGCGACCGGGCTTTCTATTAACATTCGTAAGTCTGGGTTCATTCCCATGCATTGCGCCCCCGAGCTGTCGACCGAAATGGCCTCGATCCTCGGATGTCCTATCTCCTCCTTCCCCCAACCCTACCTAGGTCTTCCTCTCTCCCCTCTCAAACTCCCTATCTCTGCCTATGACCACCTCATCAGATCCTTTGACCGCTATTTGTCCGGGTGGCGCGCTCTTCTCCTTTCCTCGGGCGGTAGGCTTGTCCTTTGCAATGCGGTGCTAAATAACCTTGCCACTTATTACATGTGTTCCTATATGCTGCCCCCTGGAGTGCTTGAGCAAATTGATCGTCGGCGTCGTGCTTTCTTTTGGACCGGCAAGGATACTTGCTCCGGTGCTCGCTGTTTAATTGCTTGGGACAAAGTGTGCGTTGATGTGCAGGAAGGCGGACTCGGCATGCGCGACCTCCGGCGGCAAAATATGTGCCTTCTTCTCAACTTTGTCGACGCTCTTCATCGGCCCGGCTCCCCGCCCTGGAAGCTCTGGTTCCTCCGTCACGTCAGGGGCGACGATGGGGACCCCTGCTCGGCGCCTTGGTTCCTCCAGACGATCATCCAGGCGGCGCTCCCGACCTACCGATCCATCACTCGGGTGCAACTTGGTGATGGGCGCACTACCTCCTTCTGGCAGGATCGGTGGCTCCCAGACGGTGCGCTCTGTTTCACCTTCGAGGCGCTCTTCTCCCACTCGACGCGGCCCAACGCTTCGGTCGCTGCGGTCATGGAGGACGGCCTCGCGCTTCAGCCGAGGCTTTCCACGGTGGCGGGCGTTCAGCTTGGTGCCGTGCACGCGCTCCTGCGAGGTGTTCGTCTGCTGGGCGTGCATGACCGTCGCTTCATGGCGTGGGGAGACGACCTTGCTTTCAGCTCGCGGGCTGCTTTCCGCGTTCTGTCGCCACACGGCGTGCTCGATCAGGACTCCATCGACATCTGGGGCTCCCGGCTCCCTAGCAAAATCAAGATCTTTGCTAGGCTACTGGTTGGCGATCGGCTTAGCACTCGGGCTAACCTGTACGCCAAAAACTGCGCTCCTTCATCGACATGTGCCTCCTGCCAAGCGGAGGAGACGGCGGACCATCTCTTCGCTACCTGTCCTCGTGTGGCACCGGTCTGGGCCAGACTTGGCATGGGCTCCTTTCTCTCCGTTGGTGAAATTCTCTCTACTTCGCCCGCGACGCAAATTGATGGTGCTGCCTGGAGAGATGGCCTCTACATCCTGCTCTGGAACGTGTGGAAAGCCAGGAACAATGTGGTCTTCAACTCCATCAGCTGCAGGACAGGCGACGTACTCCGGCGCGCGGCCGACGATATGCTTCTGTGGTCCAAACGTTTTGAGACTGGATCGAGAGAACAGCTCCTCCTGTTCCGCTCCTTCCTTATCTCGGGCACTTAGATTTCCTCTCTCTCTTTTTTTGCTTCTTTGCCTCTTTATCTTGTTGTTTTTTATCTCCTCGATGGAAAACACTGTACGACGCCACGTCGTTTCAAGTAATATAACAACCGGTGGGGCTTCCGCTCCCCCGTCATTCTCCAAAAAAAACTTTTATTTTGCCGACGTGTCACCCTGATCTTACGGCGATTGGGTCCGGTTGGCTCCTAGCATCCCAATCAGACCGGGATATGTCCGTTCTTATTGTGCAGGGCACCATGCAGGTCACTGTTGAGGCGACGGCGTGAATTGGCGACGTTGCGGGATGCAGCCAGAAGGTTCCTATATGGGTTTTGCCGGCTCTCACTTCGAACAATTTACCTTCAACTATGAGATGCAATCTATGAACGACAACTTGACGCAGATGGTATGGTTGTGCAACGATGACGGTGGAAATTCCATTGCCTATAGTTGCAGGGATCGTGTGAAAGCAGTAGTGACAACACATGATTGACTTTGACTTGATGGTGCTTCTGGAGCATCCGGTCTCAAGCCGCGCGTGGAATAGAGGAGGGCCATGGCCGTCGGCACGCGGTGTCGAAGCCCGAGCAGAGCCTCCACGTGGGAGGAAGTAGTGGGTATCCCTCCTCTCTCGGCACTAGGACTGGAGCAGTGGCGTCCCAAGAAGAAGCACACAGATCTGCCGACCTCGAGGACCTCCATGGTAGCGCAAGTCGACGACGACGCGGATCCAAAAGCCACTGTTGTGGTCGTGGCGGATCTGGCAGCGGAGATGGTGGTGCCCGGGGTAGAGGGAGGCGATGGCACCGCTCTGGAGATCCTCCGCCGCCCAGCCATCTGCACCGAGCCAACAACACCTGGCCTCCATCGCCCGCGACCGGATACGGCAAAAATCAGCCGAGATCCATCACTGCCGCCTCTGGTCTCACCATCTAGCGCCGTCGATGGCCGTTTTCTCTGTGATGACACCGCAACATCACCTCTACGCCTCACGCCCCTTCGCCAGATACTGCTAACCAACGCTCGATCTATCGGGTGGTCGGGACATGGAGAGGAACACTACAAAAAAAAGACACATCCGTGACATTTTGGCCCGAATGAAAAAAAATTATGTCATGCTTATGACACTTCTATGACGATAATTGTGACAAAAACTCGTATCATCATAGATGTGGTGGGCTCCTACTTCTATGACAAAAAAATCATGACAGAAAATTGGCTTTTCGTCGTGGGCGGGCTGGAGACACACCTGCATGACATTCTTTGGGCCGTCCATGACGGAAAAAATCGTGGTAGATACGAGGGCGAGGAAAATATCGGGGAGTTCCCTGTTACGGTGGGTGGTCGGGACTGAGCGATGCACTGTGGTTTGCGCGTTTCTCTCTCGTACGTGCGTGTGTGCGAGGCATTGGCTCTAACTAAACCCGAGCGATCGCACTAGCTATACGTTACTGAAACCGAGCGATCGATCGATCCCTTGGCTGTTAACTGAACCCGAGCGATTCATTCGCTGCTGACTGAACTCGAGCGATTCATTCGCTGCTGCTGCTAACTGAACCCGAGCGATCGATCTGCTTACTGAAGCCGATCGAGCACCCGTGCGAGACGTAGCCAGCCGGTGTTGGGTTATCTCTCGATGAATAGTAACCGTTGCTACCATGTGCGCGGTACGTAGAACGAGTCGAGACATGGTGGGTCGAGCCGGTTGGGTGGTTGTGGATGAACAGGACCCTGATACGTCTCCGTCGTATCTACTTTTCCTAGCTCTTTGGCTCTTGTTTTGGACTCTAATTTGCATGATTTGAATGAAACTAAACTGGACTGACGTTGTTTTCAGCTGAACTACAATGGTGTTGTTTTCATGCAAAAATAAAAGTTCTCGGATTGGAACGAATCTTTTTGGAGATTTATTTCAGAATAAATAAAAAATACTGGGACCAAGAACCACCGGAGGGGGTGCCCTGGGTGAGCACGATATACTAGGGCACGCAACCCCCTCCAGGCACGCCCTGGTGGATTGTGCCCACCTGGTGGCCCCCCGACCCTAATTCCAACGCTATAAAATCCTATTTTCGGAGAAAAAATCGAGCAGAAAGTTTCATCGCGTTTCACGATACAGAGCCACCGCCACCCCCTGTTCTTCGTCGGGAGGCAAGATCTAGAACCCATTTGGGGCTCCGGAGAGGGGAATCTTCGGTCTTCGTCATCACCAACCCTTCTTCATCACCAATTCCATTATGATCCCCACCGGGAGTGAGTAATTACTTCGTAGGCTCGCTGGTCGGTGAGGAGTTGGATGAGATTTATCATGTAATCGAGTTAGTTTTGTTAGGGCTTGATCCCTAGTATCCACTATGTTCTGAGATTGATGTTGTTATGACTTTACCATGCTTAATGCTTGTCACTTAGGGCCCGAGTGCTATGATTTCAGATCTGAACCATTTATGTTTTCACCGTTATATCTATGTTCTAGATCTGATCTTGCAAGTCATATTCACCTATTATGTGTTATGATCCATAAACCCCGGGTGACAGAAATCGGGATACTTTCCGGTGATCACCGTAGTTTGAGGAGTTCATGTATTCACTATGTGTTAATGCTTTGTTCTGGTTCTCTATTAAAAGGAGGCCTTAATATCCCTTAGTTTCATTATGGACCCCGTTGCCACGGGATGGTAGGACAAAAGATGTCATACAAGTTCTTTTCCATAAGCACGTATGACTATTTACAGAATACATCCCTACATTATATTTATGAACTGGAGCTAGTGTCGTATCGCCCTAGGTTATGACTGTTTATGATGAATATCATCCAACGAATGCACCGATCCAATGCCTACAGATTTTCCACATATTGCTCTTGCTAAGTTACTATTGCTATTGCTACTGTTACAACTACTACAAAACTGTTACTGCTATTACCGTTACCACTGTTACTATTACCACTACTATCAAACTATCATATTACTGTGCTACTGATCACCTTGCTGTAGATATTTAATCTCCATGTGTGGTTCAATTGACAACTCAATTGCTAATACTTGCAAATATTCTTTGGCTCCCCTTGTGTCGAATCTATAAATTTGGGTTGAATACTCTACCCTGGAAAACTGTTGCGATCCCCTATACTTGTGGGTTATCAAGACCTTTTTCTGGCGCCGTTGTCGGGGGGCATAGCTATATTTGTTGAGTTACCTGGGATTTATATCTATTTATCACTATGAAGAATCTGAAAGATACAAGAACCAAGATTTTTCCTTCTTAAGACGAGCGGAGGTAAGGAACTGCCATCTAGCTCTGTACTTGATTCACCTTCTGTTATGCATAAACTTGCAACACCACCACACGCTATTAATCCAGATATGTCGCAAGTTATTGATGATGCTAGTACCTTGCTTGATGATAGTGTGCCATTAGGTGAATTTCTTGATGAACAACTTGCTAGAGCTAAATATATTAAGAATGTTGAAACTGATGAAGCTCCTGAAACTGAAATTCTTGAAACACCTATTAGACCTAGTTCCCCTAGATATGAATTGCCTAAGATACTTGAGGGTTATGTTATGGATGAGGAGGTAACTAGAGACTTTCTTGCTTGCGATGATAGAGATGATCTTAAGAGATTATTATGTAAACTGAAAGAAAAAGCTTTGAATGCTAGAATGAAATGTGATCTTAAGTTTGCTACTTCACCTATCTTTGTTACTGATAAGGATTATGAATTCTCTGTCGACCCAGAATTAATTATTTTGGTTGAATCTGATCCTTTCCATGGCTATGATAAAGAAACTGTTGTGGCACGTCTTACTAAGCTGAATGATATAGCCACCTTATTTGCCCATGATGAGAAAATTCGCTATTACTATATTCTCAAGTTATTTCTATTCTCATTAAAGGGTGATGCTAAGATATGGTACAATACTCTTGCTCTTGGTTGTGTGCGTAGTCCCCAGGATATGATTTATTACTTTTCTGAAAAATATTTTCATGCTCATAAGAAACAAGCTGCCTTACAGGAAATATTTAACTTTGTGCAAATTGAAGAAGAGAGTCTCCCACAAGCTTGGGGGAGGCTTCTCCAATTGCTTAATGCTTTGCCTGATCATCCTCTTAAGAAAGATGAAATACTTGATATCTTCTATAATGGACTAACCGATGCTTCTAGGGACTTCCTAGATAGTTGTGCTGGTGGTGTTTTCAGGGAACATACTGTTGAACAAGCTGAGGAATTATTGAATAATATATTGAAGAATTATGATGATTGGACTCTTCCTGAACCACCGCCTAAACCCACCCCAAAGAAGAGGGGTATCTTATTTCTTAGTCCTGAAGATATGCAAGAGGCAAAGAAATATATGAAGGAAAAATGTATTAAAGCTGAAGATGTTAAAAATTTACCTCCTATTGAAGAAATACATGGACTTGACACACCACCACCACTGGTGGTAGAGGAAAATTCCTTATTAAAGTTTGACGAAGGTGGCATCCCTTATAATAAACATCCTGGTCAATGCCTTTATGAGTTTGCTAAATATATTAGAAAACAAGAGCACTTCAATGCAAATGTTATGAAACAACTGAAATACAACTCTAATATGATTGCTAACTTAGTAACTTGCTATTTAGAATCACTAATGATGTTAGAGGTGTCGGAAAACATGCTTCTATGGTACAAACTCAGTTAGAACAAGTTGCTCAATCTCAAAGAGAATTGTTTAGTGAAATGAATAATAATATAAATGACTTTACTCTTAGAGTAGCAACTAGAGGGGGCAATGACTCAGGAACCACTTTATCCTGAGGGACACCCTAAAAGAATTGAAAAAGATTCTCAAAGAATTAACACTGATGCACCTAGTCCTTCCAAAAGGAAGAAGAAAAAGAAAAATGATAGGACTTTGCATACATCTAGTGAACCTAAAAAAGAAAAAAACTCCTGAAGATAATAATGATATCTCTATCTCAGATGTTGAAACTCAATCTGGTAATGAACATTCACCAAGTGATAATGAAAAAGATAATGATGATGTTCATAAAGACACCCAACCAGACAATAATAATGTAACACCCCAAAAATCGGGTTATCGATTTTTGTGCTGTTATTCCTTCCTAGCTTTTCTCTCGCAAAATTTTCCTCTGGAATCTGGCGAGTGACCAGGTGAATCCAGACAATCCACAACATCTTAGTGCCTTCCCCATGCTCTTGTGCCTGTCAACCTTCCGTCTGTAAACCCCGAACCTCACCGAAACCCTAGTTCCAAAATATCAGAACTGGAAATCCTGCCTTTGTGTTTACAAAGGATCTATCATTTTCCTTGCTCTATCAATCCACCCAAAATTTCCGGAGATCCTCCTTCACTCATAAACCCTCGATGTGCAAAAATATTGCTAAGTCATATGCAATATCTCTCATCTAGAATTAATTTCTTTTTCTGCCTTTCTGAGGAATTAAATCCAGGAAAATACTTATCCATCTCCAAAGTTCATGAAAACTTGCGGAGAAATTCGTTGTGATCATATTGGCCACAATTAAATAGGGGAAATTGCATTTTCCTATTTAAAGTCAATATTTCAATGTGGGGCCTTTCCAAAGGAACTACCATTTTGGTAGTTAGGAAAAAAATCCCAAATAAATTGTGGAGCTTGTCCTATCCATATATTCACCATTTCCAACAAGATCTCAAGTTCCACCAATTAAATTTTGAGCACAACACCACTTTGCAAATTCTGTCTAGATTTTCAGTTTGCAAAGGATGTGCTTGATTCCTTGATCTCCTTGGGCTGAAATTTTGCATGGTGATTCATTATGAGATATCACCCATGGATACCCAAAACCAGCCCATTTCATTTAGCCAATCTCCCTCAGAAAATTATCTAATTCTCTGTCCAGATGGAAGCACTGTGAAGGAAGTACCATTTTTATTTATGAAAATGGTATGAAATTTTTACAGTGTCTCCATGTGCCTAAATTACTGGTCTCTACCAAATTTGGTCCATTTTCATCTAGCCATTTGACCCCAGCATCCTCATCTTCATTTCTGGTCAGTGGGCAAGGTTACAAAGGATGTACCAGATAACTTTGCCCATTGGGGGTGAAACTATGCCAAGTTGGTCACCTTAGTGGATGACTCACCCCTGCCCAAGATCATGCCAATAGGAGCACTGTGGTGGCTACTGCACATTTCAAACACCTTGCTGCCACCTGTTGTTCGATCAAGGTGCAGTCACACCAGAGCTATCCAGTGCCTTCCAGTTACGTAATTCAATTGCCTCAGGTTTGTAGAACTCCCTAGACATGTTTTGTCATCGAGTGGGGCGTGGCAATGCCGTGGCCACGTGGTGACCACGGACAGAGCACGCCGTAATGGCGCTCTGTGAATTGGAGGCTTCGGGAGGCCGATTCCAGTGAGCTCCGGCTTGTCCGGGCACGCAGGAGAACTCCCCACCGCACGCGTGGATCGTCTGGTCACCTCCTTCCCTTGTCCCGTAGCCCGTGGTTGCTTTTGCAGACCTTGGTGCTCCGCTGAATCGCTGCCAAGACGCTGGCCATCTCGGAGCTTCGGCCACCGTCGCGAGACCCTTCCCCTTGGCTATATAAGTGGTCGTCGAGCCTCCCTTCAGCATCAGCAAGCCCAGCCCCCTTCGAGCCGAGCTCCCCGAGCTCCCTTCTCTCCCCATGGCAGTAGTTCTGCCGCCGCTCCCCTCGAGCCATCCGGCGCCTTGGCCCTTCCCCTCCTCTCCCGCCTTGCCCTCGGCCTCTCCCAGAGCCTGCGAATCCGCCGCCGTCTTCGGTTACTCCGGGGAAGTGATGCCGGAGCAGCCCCCTGGTGGGCATCCGCCGCTGCCTCCCGGTCAATGCCTACAGCGCCACCTGCCAGCTCCCGAGCACTGGCGACCACCTGCGGGCGTGGCCGAGCCCCGCGAGCTCGCCCCGCCCCTCTACGACCGCCGCCATGGCCCCGGGCGTCGGCATCGAGCCCTGCCGGTGCCGGCTTTGCTTCCTGTCGTGAGCTGGAGAAGAAGACAGGAGAGAGAGAGGGAAGAGATAAGCGGGGCCCACCTGTCATCCATACAGCGTTGACCTGGCCCGGGCCCAGCTGTAGTAAGTGGAAACATATTTCGCAGAAGACGTTTTCAGTTACCGAAGACATATTTCTGGAAAGGCGTTTTCATACTCCCAGCCGCCGGCCGAAAGCACCAAATAGTGAACGTTCGCTGGTCAAGAGCTAAAACGAACAGTTTTTTGTTTGTTTTAACGCTTGACAAACGAACGGGCTTTTCTCCGCGACCGTAACTCCGATTGAGGTAAAACCAACGCCCACATCATCAGTTCGTCGAGCCCGTTCCGATGGCATCATTTTCATAATGTTCTCACACTGTGAAAATGACCGTTTTGCCCTTGCCCTTCGATCAGCCCCTCCGAGAGGGAAACTTTTCCCGCAAATCTTCCCGGAGTTTTATCGCACTGTCACCCGGCGTATTCCTTCACCCCCAGGCAAGCCAACCTCTTATCATGAGCTCCGGACTTGCGTAATGACTTTGCTTGCACCCTGTGTATTTATCGTTGTACATCTGTATCGCCTATTGTCTGCACTTGCATACACCTGTTATGTCATCTGTATTGGATGTTAGCATTACCTTTCATCTAATGTCATGACTTGTTTTCATGCTATATCTTGCCATGCTAGTAACAATATTTTGAATACCATTATCATGTTAGTACCATGATTTGATCTTATGCTATGTTTGTTAACGTTGTTATGATGTGGCTATGTTATTGCTAAGTGACTGTTCACACTTATAATTGTTGAAGTAATGGTGCGATGATGGAGATGCTGATTTGAATAAGCTAAACCTAGTCGGTTGATCTAGAGTCACCTGTCCGGGCTTGGCTTGGTCTAGCTTTGTGGTCTTTCATCGGTACCGCCAACTAGGGAAGGTTATGCGTGCGTGCTGCCCTGATCAGGTAGGCGGCGATAACCTTGTGAGCCCAGTTGATTGTTTAGCCCGGGAGTCCCCGTTTGGGACAGTTGTGTTGGCCACGACGATGGCAGGTGTCAAGAGTGACACATGTGCCACCCAGGACATGACCTTGGTAGGGTATGATTGTCGGTGGTACGATCGAGGAGTCACGGGTTTGGCAGGTTTCGTTGGAGCAACGCAGGTCCACCCGAATGGGATCACGAGGTCAGGTTCTCCATGGTGTGGGTAAAGTGTACAACCTCTGCAGAGTGTAAAAATCTATTCGAATAGCCACGTCCACGGTATTGGACAGCCCGTCCATACCTCTCTAGGTGGTCAACCGTAACAGTAATAATGATGGAAGAACTTGTCCTATTTTCGGAAGTGCCCAATGGATCACGAGTATTTCGAGGGTTCTTGGACAACCCGGAAGAGAGTAAGTTGGTATTCAGTAACAGTTAGCACTTTAAGCACCTAATGTGATCATTGCCATGCTCTGCTATGTAAATTATACGCTAGATCCATGTTATGCCATGCTTGATCCATGTCTTCCTGTTAATTCCACACCGTGTTTAGAACAAATTCTTACATAGCATAGGGCTTGCTTTGTCATCTGCTTGTTTGGATGCAATGTATTTGGTTGTCTTGCGAGTACATTCAAAGTACTCAGCTGGCCTTTCACGTGGCCAGTTGCAGGAGAAGATCCGTCGTGCTAAATCGTAACCCAGGCAGTCCTGTGTGTTGTGGAGTCCAGCGAGAGACATCGTTGCCACTGAACCAAGACCTTTGCTGCCATTTTAGTTAGCCTTGGAGCTATGTAATATTGTTGTAAGAAACAGTATTGTAATACTCCATTTCATATAATAAAGCCATTTTGTGCCTGGAATTGCTGTATCATGTCTTTGACGTGCGCCAGGTCATCTCCTGGGGCTGGCGTCCATCGGCCCCCTATCGGGGTTCCACAGGATGTGGTACCAGAGCTAGGCTGACTGTAGGTTACCCTAGCACCAAACCACCCCTAATTCCAACCGGTAGTGAGCCATTAGAGTTGACCCATCGCTGGTATCCGAGACGGCCACTGTTGATCAACAGGCGGCGCAGTTGGAATGGACGTGTCCCTACCTAGCTGTCCGCCCACCCAGCCATCCCGGATTAGACCGTGACCCTACCTAGCTGTCCGCCCACCCAGCCACCCCGGATTGGACAGCGACCCTATTCAGTTGTCGGCCGTGACGGCGTATCTTCTACCCGGCATGAGAAGGATCCAGGCCATGCTGGTGTGTCCCAGCCCGACTGCCTATTAAACCCCCTCCCACCTGCAAGTCGTAGCCCTCCTCATTCAGCAAGCCAGATCCCCGCAAGAGAACCCAGACTAGTATCTTCCAACCAGCAGCCATGGCTAGTTCTTCCAGAGCACCCACTTGCCATAGCCGAACTTTGGCTGGTGGTTATCCCGGCTTTCCTCCCATCCTTTCGAGTATGCTCACCCAAGCCCTTGGCCGTAGTACTCCTCCGGTGTATCTGGTGTTCCAATCGGAACCCGTTCCCCACCTTTGCCGATTCTATGCGAAGTTGCATATCAACCCAGGTCCAGCAGCGGATGGGAAGCCCATGAATTTTCGGGGCAAACCCATGCCCACCCCCGCGTTGGCTGTCCAGATAGCTGCCGCAGAAGCCATCACCCGTCTCCGTTTCCAGTTTCCGCAAGTAGCAGAGATGCAGGGGTTCCGCTATTTTCCCTCTTCGTTCGACGCAGGTTGCGAGTTCTCTAGCGCCATTGGAGACGCTGACCTAGCAATAGCTCGCCTGGTTCAGTTAATTGCCTCCCAGGGACTACTGCTCTCCAGCATTCTTAGAGAGTTCAATGACATTGACCGTGACACCACACGGGTTGTTACGGGAGCATATCGTGCGGCTCGTCAAGCTGCATCCCAGACCACCCATTCCGTGCTACCAAACCCAGTGCCACCTTCGCAGCTAGTACTACCCTCTCAACCCATGAACCCATTTCTACCCGGCATCATCCACCCAAATTCCATTCGAGGAGCTATCCGGCGTCTTCGTCATCGGGATGTGTTCCGTCAGGTTCCGGTCGCAGCTCTAGCAATTGTGCCCCAACCCATAGAGGTGTCCGACGATGAAGATGGAAGTTGGCTCAGCCTTCGTCCCCCAGGAGAGCCCCAACAAGAGTAGGCCCATTTGTGGCTCTAGCAGTGAGTGTAGCCAGGAGTTGCCGCAAGTATGCGTGTTGCGAAGACTGTTCTTTGCTCGCATCTAGAATTAGGACCATGTAGTTCGGAGTTTGTTGTTGCTATTAGCTGCTTAGTAAGGTTGCGCGTTGTTGTATGCTTGTATTGCTTGTGCCTGTGCTGTGTTGTAATATTATGTATGCCTGTTTGCTCTGTGTGTTTGGTCCATCTGTCTCTCTGTTAAGCAGAAATGTCTAATAGAGCTAGCAATGGATTCTTAACAAGAATTTGATTAGTAGAGCACTTACACCTAATAACATCGGACTCGCCCAGAATCCCTAATGAAATGCGAGCTGGTGTAGGTGTATGTACACCAGTAGTACATACACCCACTAGCATTAAAACACCTTAGTGTAATCTATTCGATATGTTTCCTTCCTCTGTCTGCATTTTGCTACTATATGCATTTTGCATTTGCTTGCATATTAGTCTGAATCGATTGCATGTGTATCGTGTAAGCAATGTCTACACGCCAAGTTTCTTCTCCTGAGTACAATCACCGCAGTACTCGGGTATAGTGCAAAGCCGCCCATCCATACCCATCTATGCTTACCCCGTTTCCAGTTTTCCCGACCCCAGCATTCTGGAGAGCCAGTTCTCCCCAGTAATTTCCCCATCCCCAAAATCTTTTCCAGAACTTGGCTGCAATCTCGGAGAAATTCTGAGAAATTTTATTGCAGCACAAACCGTTACAACTCCCCCAGTCTAAGATCTAAACCCTGATTCGACCTCAACCCCCCACTTGTTGTGGATGTCGTTCAGCGAGGAGCAACCAACAGTGTGGCTTCCACACTAGTAGACCTCCGCTGACCACACCGCACTAACCACAGACCCAGCGGCGCCTCTGTCACCGTCTTGTGTGATGCCGACCGGCCGCCCCCTCGCCCCGCCACAGCCCGCGCTTATTCTGCCGGCCTAGGACGGCGTAGATGATCACCAGCCACCGCTCGGTTAGCGGCATCCCGACGATCATCAAGGATCATCGCACACAGCAACAGCAAGGAGCCAACCAAGGCTGCCAGCATACCAACCAGGAGGATCGTGATCAGCTCCGAACCCACGTTCGCCCTTAATGCCTCACCTCGCGCCCCTGCAACCAGAAAGAAAAGGAGAAGAGGAAGAAGAGGAGAGGTAAGATGCGAGGTGGAGGAGAAGAAGACTGCAGTCGTTTTTATAGCACAAGTCCGGTGTACGGTGAGCGAGGTCCAGGAGAACGGCGCGTCGCTCGATCACCAGCGTCCAGGAGGCGAATCCGCAAGCAGTGCCACTGGCGTTAGACCGCGATGGTAGTGCTCTCTGCGTTGGTCCCGTGCACGCCACGCACTATCGCTGTAGGGTGCTTTATGCCCCAGGAGCTAGGCGTGCGCAGTGCCTAGCCGCACTCAGGACAGCGCGGGAGCGAGAGAGAGCCGTTGGCCGGAGAAAGAAGAAGGCTGCCCGTGGGCCCTAGGCCCACCTGCCAGCGAGAGAGGCCACTGTTCATTGTGGTGCCCAGAGCATTTTTGGAAGAGGAAATTCAGTTTTTTTTTAAATGTCAGGGCTTCCCAGCGGCCCCTACTCGTGGAGTAAATCCCGCGATATCCGTATCTCGATCTGGGTGTACCAATTCTCGGTACTTTTAACTCGGTTGTTTTCAACCACAGGGTTAAAACGCAACCCCGAGGTCTTTTCCAGGAGGCGTAATTTTTGTGCTAAGCTAACCCTAGGAATCTCGAGGACGAGATTCTCTTAAGGGGGGAAGGTTTGTAACACCCCAAAAATCAGGTTATCGATTTTTGTGCTGTTATTCCTTCCTGGCTTTTCTCTCCCAAAATTTTCCTCTGGAATCTGGTGAGTGACCAGGTGAATCCAGACAATCCTCAACCACTCAGTGCCTTTCCCATGCTCTTGTGCCAGTCAACCCTCCGTCTGTAAACCCCAAACCTCACCGAAACCCTAGTTCCAAAATATCGGAACAGGAAATCCTGCCTTTGTGTTTACAAAGGAGCTATCATTTTCCTTGCTCTATCAATCCTCCCAAAATTTCCGGAGATCCTCCTTCACTCATAAACCCTAGATGTGCAAAAATATTGCTAAATCATATGCAATATCTCTCATCTAGAATTAATTCCTTTTTCTGCCTTTTTGAGGAATTAAATCCAGGAAAATACTTATCAAGCTCCAAAGTTCATGAAAACTTGCGGAGAAAGTCGTTGTGATCATATTGAGCTCTCATAAAAATATTGGCCATAATTAAATAGGGGAAATTGCATTTTCCTATTTCAAGTCAATATTTCAATTTGGGGCCTTTCCAAAGGAACTACCATTTTGGTAGTTAAGAAAAAAAATCCCAAATAAATTGTGGAGCTTGCCTATCCATATATTCACCATTTCCAACAAGATCTCAAGTTCCACCAATTAAATTTTGAGCACAACACCACTTTGCAAATTCTGTCTAGATTTTCAGTTTGCAAAGGAAGTGCTTGATTCCTTGATCTCCTTGGGCTGAAATTTTGCATGGTGATTCATTATGAGATATCACCCATGGATACCAAAACCCAGCCGATTTCATCTAGCCAATCTCCCTCAGAAACTTATCTAATTCTCTATCCAGATGGAAGCACTGTGAAGGAAGTACCATTTTTCTTTATGAAAATGGTATGAAATTTTTACAGTGTCTCCATATGCCTAAATTACTAGTCTCCACCAAATTTGGGCAATTTTCATCTAGCCATTTGACCCCAGCATCCTCATCTTAATTTCTGGTCAGTGGGCAAGGTTACAAAGGAAGTACCAGATAACTTTGTCCATTTGGGGTGAAACTATGACAAGTTGGTCACCTTAGTGGATGACTCACCCCTGCCCAAGATCATGCCAATAGGAGCACTGTGGTGGCTACTACACATATCAAACACCTTGCTGCCACCTGTAGTTTGATCAAGGTGCAGTCACACCAGAGCTATCCAGTGCCTTCCAGTTACGTAAGTCAATTGCTTGAGGTTTGTAGAACTCCCTAGACACGTTTTGGCATCGACTGGGGCGTGGCAATGCCGTGGCCACGTGGTGACCACGGGCAGAGCACGCCGAAATGGCGCTCTGTTCATTGGAGGCTTCGGGCGGCCGATTCCAGGGAGCTCCGGATTGTCCGGGCGCACCGGAGAACTCCCCACCGCACGCGTGGATTGTCTGGTCACCTCCATCCCTTGTCCCGTAGCCCGTGGTTGCTTCTGCCGATCTCGGTGCTCCGCTGAATCGCCACCACGACGTTGGCCGTCTCGGAGCTTCGGCCATCGTCGAGAGACCCCTCCCCTCTGCTATATAAGTGGTCGTCGAGCCTCCCTTCAGCATCAGCAAGCCCAGCCCCCTCTAAGCTGAGCTCCCCGAGCTCCCTTCTCTCCCCATGGCAGTAGTTCTGTCGCCGCTCCCCTCGAGCCAATCCAGCGCCTTGGCCCTTCCCCTCCTCTCCCGCCTCGCCCTCGGCCTCTCCCAGAGCCTGCGAATCCGCCGCCGTCTTTGGTTACTCCAGGGAAGTGCTGCCGGAGCAGCCCCCTGGTGGCCGTCCGCCGCCGCCTCCCGGTCAATGCCTACAGCGCCACGGGCCGGCTCCCGAGCGCTGGCGACCACCTGCGGGCGCGGTCGAGCCCTGCGAACTCGCCCCGCCCCTCCACGAGCGCCGCCATGGCCCCGCGCGTCGGCATCGAGCCCGGCCGGCGCCGGCTTTGATTCTTGTCGCGGGCTGCAGAAGAAGACAGGAGAGAGAGAGGGAAGAGATAAGCGGGGGCCACCTGTCATCCATACAGCGTTGACCAGGCCCGGGCCCAGCTGCAGTAAGTGGAAACGTATTTCGGAGAAGACGTTTTCAGTTACCGAAGATGTATTTCTGGAAAGGCGTTTTCATATTCCCAGCCGCCGGCCTAATGCACTAAATAGTGAATGTTCGCTGGTTAAGAGCTAAAATGAACAGTTTTGTTTGTTTTAACGCATAACGAACGAACGGGCTTTTCTCCGCGACCGTAACTCCGATTGAGGTAAAACCAATGCCCACGTCTTCAGTTCGTCGAGCCCGTTTCGATGGCATCATTTTCGTAATGTTCTCACACTATGAAAATGATTGTTTTGCCCTTGCCATTCAATCAGCCCCTCCGAGAGGGAAACTTTTCAGGCAAATCTTCCCGGAGTTTTATCGCACTTTCACCCGGCGTATTCCTTCACCCCCAGGTAAGCCAACCTCTTATCATGAGCTCCGGACTTGCGTAATGACTTTGCTTGCACCCTGTGTATTTATCGTAGTACATCTGTATCGCCTGTTGTCTGCACTTGCATACAGCTGTTATGTCATCTATATTGGATGTTAGCATTACCTTTCATCTAATGTCATGACTTGTCTTCATGCTATATCTTGCCACGCTAGTAAAAATATTTTGAATACCATTATCATGTTAGTACCATGATTTGATCTTATTCTATGTTTGTCAACATTGTTATGATGTGGCTATGTTATTGCTAAGTGACTGTTCACACTTATAATTGTTGAAGTAATGGTGCGATGATGGAGATGCTGATTTGAATAAGCTAAATCTAGTCGGTTGATCTAGAGTCACCTGTCCGGGCTTATTCATGCAGCCACATTTGCCGTTATGGGACGGCCTTGACTTGGTCTAGCTTTGTGCTCTTTCATCGGTACCGCCAACTAGGGAAGGTTATGCGTGCGTGCTGCCCTGATCAGGTAGGCGGAGATAACCTTGTGAGCTGCATTAATTGTTTAGCCCGGGAGTCCCCGTTTGGGATAGTTGTGTTGGCCACGATGGTGGCAGGTGTCAAGAGTGACACAGGGGCCACCCAAGACATGACCCTAGGAGGGTATGATTGTCGGTGGTACGATGGAGGAGTCACGGGTGAGGCAGGTTCCGTTGGAGCAACGCAGGTCCACCCGAATGGGATCACGAGGTCTGGTGCTCCATGGTGTGGGTAAAGTGTACAACCTCTGCAGAGTGTAAAAATCTATTCGAATAGCCGCGTCCACGGTACTGGACGGCCCGTCCAGACCTCTCTAGGTGGTAAATCGTAACAGTAATAATGATGGAAGAACTTGTCCTATGTTCGGAAGTACCCAATGGATCACGAGTATTTCGTGGGTTGTGGGACAACCCGGAAGGAACTAAGTTGGTATTCAGTAACAGTGAGCACTTTAAGCACCTAATGTGATCATTGCCATGCTCTGCTATGTAAATTATATGCTAGATCCATGTTATGCCATGTTGATCCATGTCTTCCTATTAATTCCACGCCATGTTTAGAACAAATTCTTACATAGCATAGGGCTTGCTTTGTCATCTGCTTGTTTGGATGCTATGTATTTGGTTGTCTTGCGAGTACATTCAAAGTACTCACCTGGCCTTGCACGTGGCCAGTTACAGGAGAAGATCCATCGTGCTAGATCGTAACCCAGCCAGTCCTGTGTGTTGTGGAGCCCAGCCAGAGATGTCGTTGCCACTGAACCAAGACCTTCGCTGCCATTTTAGTTAGCCTTGGAGCTATGTAATATTGTTGTAAGCAACAGTATTGTAATATTCCATTTCATATAATAAAGCCATTTTGTGCCTGGAATTGCTGTATTATGTCTTTGACGTGCGCCAGGTCATATCCTGGGGCTGGCGTGCGTCGGCCCCCTATCGGGGTGACACAAATAAAGAAGCAGATAATGATGTTGAGATAGAACCAGCTATTGATATTGATAACCAACAATCTAAGAATAAAAGATATGATCAAAGAGATTTTATTGCTAGAAAACATGGAAAAGAAAGGGAACAATGGATTCAAAAACACATCCCTTTCCACCTAAACCTAATACGAAAAAGGATTATGAAGAATTTGAATGCTTTGCTGAAATGATTAGGCCAGTCTTTTTTGTGCACCCGCTTGACTGGTATTTTAAAGCTGGCCCCTTATGCAAAATACATGAAAGACATTGTCACTAATAAGAGAAGGATACCTGAAGCTGAACTCTTCACCATGCTTGCTAATTATTCTTTTAAGGATGGACTACCTAAAAAACTTGGAGATCCAGAATACCCACTATACCTTGCTCCATCAAAAGAAGTTATGTCGAGACTGCTGTGTGTGATTTAGGAGCCGGTGTTAGCGTTATGCCTTTCTCTTTATATAAAAGACTTGACTTGAATAAACTCACACCTACTGAAATATCTTTGCAAATGGCTGATAAATCAACTTCCATACCTATCGGTATTTGTGAGGATGTGCCCATTGTTGTTGCAAATGTTACTATCCTAACAGACTTTGTTATACCTGAGATGCCCGAGGATGATAACATGTCGATTATCCTTGGTAGATCCCTTTTGAATACTGCAGGGGCTCTTATTGATTGCAATAAAAGCAAGGTCAGTTTTCATATCAATGGTAATGAGCATATGGTGCACTTCCCGAAGAAACAATGCCAAGTGAATGGTATTAATGTTAGTGAAAAATCTCCTACAATCACTATTGGATGTTTTGAACTACCTCTACCTACTGCCAAAAAGAAATATGAAATACTTGTTTTTGGGGACATGTATATCCCCGTTGAGGTAACTTAGTGTTTTACGGAAGTTCTTCGGTTTCATGCTTACAGAAAGTGGTTGTTAATAAGACTTGATCAACCTTATTAATGGATCATTTTTTAGAGGTATGAAGTTGATGAATATAGTAGGCACAACCTTCTGCTCCCACCTTTTGTTTTATGTTTTTATTAGTTAAATAAAATAAAATGCCATGCTTAGTCTGTTTTCTAAATTTTCTGTGCAATAGAAAAGTGGTCAAAAATAAAAGTGCTCAGAATGCCCTGAAAATTTAATACTTTTTTTTCTGAATATTTCTGAATTTCTGATATAAATAACATAGGAGGGGGGTGCCGCTAGTGACCACAATACACCAGGGCATGCCAGCAACCCCATGCGCGCCCTGGTGGGTTGTGGCCCTAACGTGGGTCCCCTCCCTTATCTCTTTAGACCATGTCATCTCCTACCCCCAGAAGAAAAATCACCATAGCTCTCTCTCTCGTGTTCTTGCTCTCAAACCCGCGGATTTTGATCTCTTTGCTGAAATCTTCGTTTCCAAAACTGTGTTTGGGGGATTGCTACTTGGTATGTGACTCCTTCATTGCTCCAATTAGTTTTTGCTTTCGTGGTTTATATTTTGAATAATTAGCTACTCTTGGTGCTGCTGTAAATGGGCTTGCATGTTGAATTCTTAGAGTTCTATGTAGTTTGAATGCTTGATATGGACTCTAGGCATCCCTATGAGTAGTTTCTATCAATCTTGTAAAGTTTGGTCGACAAAATTTTGTTGAATAAATTTTTTAGGATTTTATTTATAGGAATAAGATGAGTCTTTCCAGAAAGTTCTCCTCCAAGAAGAACGCTAAGGGAGTCATTGGGGAATCATCGGACAATGACCTCCACACTCCGAGAATGGCGGAGGTGCGGCCGTGCGAATGGCCACATAATGCATTCATGGAGGGGGTCGGGTTCCATCAGGAGTTCACCCAATTCATTGCGAATGCTGGGCTGACCGACTTCCTCGCAGCTGAGTGTGACCAACACTAACTCCTTACAAATTCCTTTGTGCAAAGCTTTCATTTTCTGAGTAGGAATAATCCTCCTGAAGTGCGATTTAATTTATATGCTGAATCTAATCAGATACCACTCACTGACTTTTGTAACATATGCATGATTCCCTCTGACGGGGAATTAAGAGAGCTTAGACCCATAGAGTTTGAGGACTTTTACCTCACCCTGACAGTGGGTGATTTCAGAGGCGTGTCGAAATCCACCGCCACTAGTTTGCAGTTTACTTCTGTGCATTACTTTGCTTTATTTGTCGCGAAGTGTTTAACTGCTAGGGAGAAGGTCAGCCCACTCAGTGCTCCCGACCTCGCAATTTTTCGCCGTGCACTTTACAATGATCACACCTTTATCCTAGGATCTATTATTGCACATCGCCTGCACCTTAACAGAACTAAGGGCAAAATTCATTGTGGCATTTATGCCACTCGCTTAGCGAGTCACTTTAACGTTCAGATATGCCAACATGACTACCCTTTGCCTAGAGTTTATCTATATCACCAGGTGATGGTGTCTTATAAGCCACAAGTATAGGGGATCGCAACAGTTTTCGAGGGTAGAGTATTCAACCCAATTTTTTTGATTTGACACATGGGGAGCCAAAGAATATTCACCAGTATTAGCAGCTGAGTTGTCAATTCAACCACACCTGAATAGACTTAATATCTGCAGCAAAGTATTTAGTAGCAAAGTGATATGATAGTAACGGTAACAGTGGGAATAGTAACAATAGCAGTTTTATAGTGATTGTAACATCAGTAGCAACGAAAGTAACTTAGCATAGATCAATATGTGACAAGCTCGTAGGCAATGGATCGGCAATGATAATTGTGTTGGATAATATTCATCATGTAGCAGTTATAACGTAGGGTGACACAGAACTAGCTCCAATTCATCAATATAATGTAGGCATGTATTCCGTATATAGTCATACATGCTTATGGAAAAGAACTTGCATGACAACTTTTGTCCTACCCTCCCGTGGCAGCGGGGTCCTAATGGAAACTAAGGGATATTAAGGCCTCCTTTTAATAGAGAACCAGAACAAAGCATTAGCACTTAGTGAATACATGAACTCCTCAAACTACGGCAATCACCGGAATGAATCCCAATTATTGTCACCTTGGGGTATGCGGAACATAACACGTAATAGGTGTCTACAACTTGCAAGATCGGATCAAGAACACAAATATATTCATGGAAACATAAAGGGTTCAGATCTGAATTCATGGCACTCGGGCCCTAGTGACAAGCATTAAGCATAGCAAAGTCATAGCAACACCAATCTCAGAAATAGTGGATACTAGGGATCAAACCCTAACAAAACTAACTCGATTACATGATAAATCTCATCCAACCCATCACCGTCCAGCGAGCCTACGATGGAATTACTCACTCTCGGCGGTGAGCATCATAAAATTGGTGATGGAGGAAGGTTGGTGATGATGATGGTGACGAATCCCCCTCTCCGGAGCCCCGAACGGACTCAAGATCAGCCCTCCCGATGAAGAACAGGAGGCAGCAGTGGCTCCATATCGTAAAATGCGATGAATCCTTCTCTCTGATTATTTCTCCCCGAATAGTAATATATAAAATTGGAATTAGGGTCGGAGGAGGTCCAGGCGCCAAAATTGGAATATCGTAAAATTGATTGATTCTTGCGCCAATATTTTTTATATATTCCAAAAATATTCTCCGTAAATTTTTAGATCGATCCGAGAACTTTTATTTGTGCACAAAAATAACACCATGGCAATTATGCTGAAAACAGCGTCAGTCCGGGTTAGTTCCATTCAAATCATGCAAATTAGAGTCCAAAACAAGGGCAAAAGAGTTTGGAAAAGTAGATACAATGGAGACATATCAACTCCCCCAACCTTAACCCATTGCTTATCCTCAAGCAATTCAGTTAACAAAAGGAAGTATGCCCTAGAAGCAATAATAAAGTTGTTATTTTATATTTCCTTATTCATGATAAAGGTTTATTATTCATGCTAGAATTGTATTAATCGGAAACCATAATACATGTGTGAATACATAAACAAACACCGTGTCCCTAGTAAGCCTCTACTAGACTAGCTCGTTGATTAAAGATGGTTAAGGTTTCCTAACCATGGACATGAGTTGTCATTTGATAACGGGATCACATCATTAGGAGAATGATGTGATGGACAAGACCCATCTGTTAGCCTAGCATAATGATCGTTCAGTTTTGTTGCTATTGCTTTCTTCATGTCAAATACATATTCCTTCGACTATGAGATTATGCAACTCCCGGATACCGGAGGAATGCCTTGTGTGCTATCAAATGTCACAACGTAACTGGGTGATTATAAAGATGCTCTACAGGTATCTCCGAAGGTGTTTGTTAAGTTGGCATAGATCAAGATTAGGATTTGTCACTCCGAGTTTCGGAGAGGTATCTCTGGGCCCTCTCGGTAATACACATCATAAGCTTGCTAGCAAACAAAGTTGGTCATGAGGTGATGTATTACGGAACGAGTAAAGTTACTTGCCGGTAACGAGATAGAACTAGGTATGAAGATAACGACGATCGAATCTCGGGCAAGTAACATACCGATGGAAAAAGGGAATTACGTATGTTGTCATAACGGTTCGACCGATAAAGATCTTCATAGAATATGTAGGAGCCAATATGAGCATCCAGGTTCCGTTATTGATTATTGACAGGAGAGGTGTCTCGGTCATGTCTACATAGTTCTCAAACCCGTAGGGTCCGCACCCTTAACGTTCATTGACGATATAGTATTATATGAGTTACGTGATTTGGTGAGCGAATGTTGTTCGGAGTCCTGGATGAGATCACGGACATAACGAGGAGTCTTGAAATGGTCGAGAGGTAAATATTGATATATAGGATGATGGTATTCGAACACCGGAAGTGTTTCGTGGGTCACCGGGTACTTATTGGGTCACCGGAAGGGGTTCCAGGCACCCCCGGCAAAAGATATGGGCCTTATGGGCCAAGGGGGGAAACACACAAGCCACAAGGGGCTGGTGTGCCCCCATTTGGGCCGTACCAGGAGGAGAAGGAAAGAGGGGAAGGGAAAGGAAAGGGGGGGGGGGGGATTTGGCCTCCCGGCCCCCTTCCTTCTCACCCCCCTCCCCTTTCCTTTCCCCTCCGACAAATATGGCAGGGGGACGCGGCCAAGGGGAGACCCCAAGTAGGATTCGGCCTACTTGGGGTGCATCCTGGCAGCCTCCCCTCTCCCTCCCACCTATATATATGGGGGGGGGGGCGCCTACCACACACCAGACAATTGCCTAGCCGTGTGCGGCACCCCCCTCCACCGTTTATACCCTCGGTCATTTTTTCGTAGTGCTTAGGCGAAGCCCTGCGAGGATCACTTCACCATCACCGTCACCACCCCGTCGTGCTGACGGAACTCATCTACTACCTCAACATCTTGCTGGATCAAGAAGGCGAGGGACGTCATCGAGCTGAACATGT
The DNA here is from genome assembly GCA_011799875.1 of Thinopyrum elongatum. Classification (NCBI taxonomy): domain Eukaryota; kingdom Viridiplantae; phylum Streptophyta; class Magnoliopsida; order Poales; family Poaceae; genus Thinopyrum; species Thinopyrum elongatum. The sequence goes on along the minus strand of CM022300.1, from coordinate 606,567,724 downwards.
GCAGAATGTGGAGGTGCCGTGCGTTCGGTTGAAGCGCGAAGAAGTTCGACTACATCAACTGCGTTGAGAAACGCTTCCGCGTATGGTCTACGAGGGTACGTAGACACACACTCCCCCTCGTTGCTATGCATCTCCATGGAAAGATCATTGCGTGTGGGTAGAATTTTTTTTGTTTTCCATGCAACGTTTCCCAAAAGTGGTATCAGAGCAGGTCTATGCGTAGATGATATGCACGAGTAGAACACAAAGAGTTGTGGGCGACGATAGTCATACTGCTTACCACCAACGTCTTATTTTGATTCGGCGGTATTGTGGGATGAAGCGGCCGGACCAACCTTACATGTCCACGCACATGAGACCGGTTCCACCGACAAACATGCAACTAGTTTTGCATAAAGGTGGCTGGGGGGTGTCTGTTTCTCCTACTTTAGTTGAATCGAATTTGACTGCGGCCGGTCCTTGAAGAAGGTTAAAACAGCAAACTTGAAGAAACATCGTTGTGGTTTGATGCGTAGGTAAGAACGGTTCTTGATAGAGGCCCGTAGCAGCCACGTAAAACTTGCAACAACAAAGTAGAGGAAGTCTAACTTGTTTTTGCAGGGCATGTTGTGATGTGATATGGTCAAGACATGATGTGATATACGTTATTGTATGACATGATCATGTTTTGTAAAAGTTGTCGGCAACCGGCAGGAGCCTTATGGTTGTCTCTTTATTGTATGAAATGCAAACGCCATGTAATTGCTTTACTTTATCACTATGCGTTAGCGATAGTTGTAGAAGCAATAGTTGGCGAGACGACCACGACGCAACGATGGAGATCAAGGTGTCGAGCCAGCAACAATGGAGATCATGACGATGCTTTGGAGATGGAGATCAAAAGCACAGGATGATTATGGCCATATCATGTCACATATTTTGATTGCTTGTGATGTTTATATTTTATGCATCTTATTTTGCTTAGTACGGCGGTAGCATTATAAGATGATCCCTTAACTAAATTTCAAGGTAAAAGTGTTCTCCCTGAGTATGCACCGTTGCTACAGTTCACATACAACGGGTGCAAGACAGTTTTGCACATGCGGAATACTTGGGTTAAACTTGACGAGCCTAGCATGTACAGACATGGCCCCGAAACACTGGAGAATGAAAGGTCGAACGTGAATCATATAGTAGATATGATCAACATAGAGATGTTCACCATTGATGACTACTCCATCTCACGTGATGATCGGACATGGATTAGTTGATTTGGATCACGTATCATTTAGATGACTTGAGGGATGTCTATCTAAGTGGGAGTTCTTACGTAATTTGATTAATTGAACTTAATTTACCATGAACTTATTCCTGATAGTATTTGCATATCTATGTTGTAGATCAATAGCTCGCGATATAGCTCCCTTATTTTTGATATGTTCCAAGAGAAAAATAAGTTGAAAGATGATAGTAGCAATGATGCGGACTGGGTCTATGATCTGAGGATTATCCTCATTGCTGCACAGAAGAATTATGTCCTTGATGCACCGCTAGGTGACAGACCTATTGCAGGAGCAGATGTAGACGTTATGAACATCTGGCAAAGCTCGATATGATGATTACTTGATAGTTTAGTGCGCCATGCTTTACGGCTTAGAACCGGGACTTCAAAAACGTTTTGAACGCCATGGAGCATATGAGATGTTCCAAGAGCTGAAATTGGTATTTCATAATCATGCCCGTGTCGAGAGGTATGAGACCTCTGACAAGTACTTTGCCTACAAGAGGGAGGAGAATAGCTCAGCCAGTAAGCATGTGCTCAGAATGTCTGGGTACTACAATCGCTTGAATCAAGTGGGAGTTAATCTTCCAGGTAAGATAGTGATTGACAGAGTTCTCTAGTCATTATCACCAAGCTACTAGAACTTCGTGATGAACTATAATATGCAAGGGATGACGAAAATGATTCCCGAGCTCTTCGCGATGCTGAAATCGACGAAGGTAGAAATCAAGAAAGAGTATCAAGTGTTGATCGTTAACAAGACCACTAGTTTCAAGAAAAAGGGCAGACGAAAGAAAGGAAACTTCAAGAAGAATGGAAAGCATGTTGCCACTCCCGTGAAGAAGCCCAAAGCTGGACCTAAGCCTAAAACTGAGTGCTTATAGTGCAAAGGGAATGGTCACTAGAAGCGGAACTACCCCAAATACTTGGCGGATAAGAAGGATGGCAAAGTGAACAAAGGTATATTTGATATACATGTTATTGATGTGTACTTTACTAGTGTTCGTAGTAACCCCTGGGTATTTGATACCAGTTCAGTTGCCAAGATTAGTAACTCGAAACAGGAGTTGCAGAATAAACAGAGACTAGTTAAGGGCGAGGTGACGATGTGTGTTGGAATTAAATCCAAGGTTGATATGATCACCATCTCACACTCACTCTACCCTCGGGATTAGTGTTGAACATAAATAAATGTTATTTGGTGTTTGCGTTGAGCATGAATATGATTAGATCATGTTTTTTGCAATACGGTTATTCATTTAAGTCGGAGAATAATTGTTATTCTGTTTACATGAATAAAACCTTCTATGGTCATACACCCAATGTCAATGGTTTATTGAATCTCGATCGTAGTGATACACATATTTATAATATTGATACCAAAAGATGCAAAGTTGATAATGATAGTGCAACATATTTATCGCACTGCCGTTTAGGTCATATTGGTGTAAAGCGCATGAAGAAACTCCATGCAGATGGACTTTTGGAATCACTTGATTATGAATCATTTGATACTTGCGAACCATGCCTCATGGGCAAGATGACTAAAACTCCGTTCTCCAGAACAAAGGAGCGAGCCAATGACTTATTGGAAATAATACATACCGATGTATGCGGTCCAATGTGTGTTGAGGCACGTGGTGGGTATCGTTATTTTCTGACCTTCACAGATGATTTGAGTAGATATGGGTATATCTACTTACTGAAACACAAGTCTGAATCATTTGAAAAGTTCAAAGAATTTCAGAGTGAAGTGGAGAATCATCGTAACAAGAAAATAAAGTTTCTACGATCTGATCGTGGAGGTGAATATTTGAGTTACGAGTTTGGCCTTCATTTAAAACAATGTGGAATAGTTTCAAAACTCACGCCACCTGGAACACCACAGCGTAATGGTGTGTCCGAACGTCGTAACCGTACTTTATTAGATATGGTGCGTTCTATGATGTCTCTTACCGATTTACCACTATCGTTTTGGGGTTATGCATTAGAGACGGACGCATTAACGTTAAATAGGACACCGTCTCAATCCGTTGAGACGACACCGTATGAACTCTGGTTTTGCAAGAAACCTAAGCTGTCGTTTCTTAAAGTTTGGGGATGCGATGCTTATGTCAAAAGGCTTCAGCCAGATAAGCTCGAACCCAAATCGGAGAAGTGGGTCTTCATAGGATACCCTAATGAAACTATTAGGTACACCTTCTACCACAGATCCAAAGGCAAGATCTTTATTGCTAAGAATGGGCCCTTTCTAGAGTAGGAGTTTCTCTCGAAAGAAGTGAGTGGGAGGAAAGTAGAACTTGATGAGGTAATTGTACCTTCTCTCGAATTGGAAAGTAGCACGTCACAGAAAACCGTTCCCGTGATACCTGCACCAAATAGAGAGGAAGCAAATGATGATGATCATGAAACTTCAGATCAAGTTACTATTAAACTTTGTAGGTCAACCAGAGCACGATCTGCACCAGAATGGTGCGGTAATCATGTCCTGGAAGTCAAGTTACTAGACCATGACGAACCTACGAACTATGAAGAAGCAATGATTAGCCCAGATTCCGATAGATGCCTTGAGGCCATGAAATCTGAGATAGGAACCATGTATGAGAACAAAGTATGGACTTTGGTGGACGTGTCCGATGATCGGCAAGCCATTGAGAATAAATGGCTCTTCAAGAAGAAGACTGACGCTGATGGTAATGTTACTGTCTACAAAGCTCGACTTGTCGCAAAAGGTTTTCGATAAGTTCAATGGGTTGACTATGATGAGACTTTCTCACCCGTAGCGATGCTTAAGTCTGTCCGAATCATGTTAGCAATTGCCGCATTTTTATGAAATCTGGCAAATGGACGTCAAAACTGCATTCCTTAATGGATTTCTTAAGGAAGAGTTGTATATGATGCAACCAGAAGGTTTTGTCGATCCTAAAGGTGCTAACAAAGTGTGCAAGCTCCAGCGATCCATCTATGGACTGGTGCAAGCATCTCGGAGTTGGAACATACGCTTTGATGAGGTGATCAAAGCATATGGTTTTATACAGACTTTCGGTGAAGCCTGTATATATAAAAAAGTGAGTGGGAGCTCTGTAGCATTTCTAATATTATATGTGGATGACATATTATTGATTGGAAATGATATAGAATTTCTGGATAGCATAGAAGGATATTTGAATAAGAATTTTTTCAAAGAAAGACCTCGGTGAAGCTACTTATATATTGGGCATCATGATCTATATGGATAGATCAAGACGCTTAATAGGACTTTCACAAAGCACATAACTTGACAAGATCTTGAAGAAGTTCAAAATGGATCAGTAAAAGAAAGGGTTCTTGCCTGTGTTGCAAGGAATGAAGTTGAGTAAGACTCAAAATCCCACCACGACAGAAGATAGAGAGAGAATGAAAGTCATTACCAATGCCTCAGCCATAGGTTCTAGAAAGTATGCCATGTTGTGTACCATACCTGTTGTGTACCTTGTCATGAGTTTGGCAAGAGGGTACAATAGTGATCCAGGAGTAGATCACTGGAAGGCGGTCAAAATTATCCTTAGGTACCTTAAAGAGGACTAAGGAAATGTTTCTTGGTTATGGAGGTGATAAAGGGTTCGTCATAAAGGGTTACGTCGATGCAAGCTTTAAACACTAATCTAGATGACTCTGAGTCTCAATCTGGATACATATTGAAAGTGGGAGCAATTAGCTAGAGTAGTTCCATGCAGAGGATTGTAGACATAGAAAATTGCAAAATACATACGGATCTGAATGTGGCAGACCCGTTGACTAAACCTCTCTCATAAGCAAAACATGATCACACCTTAGACCCTGTTTGTTTGGGCTTTTGCTTCTGCTTTTGCATCTTTTCCACTTTGGCAAAAAAGCCATAAAAGCTCCTAAATAGGTGCTTTTGAGGCTTTTATGGCTTTTGATGAATCAATATAACAATATTTAACTCCAAAAGCACATATTTAGGAGCTTTTGTGTCTTTTTGGCCAAAGTGAAAAAGCTGCAAAAGCAGAAGCAAAAGCCCAAACAAACAAGGCCTTAGTACTCTTTGGGTGTTAATCACATGGCGATGTGAACTAGATTGTTGACTCTAATAAACTCTTTGGGTGTTAGTCACATGGCGATGTGAACTACGGGTATTAATCACATGATGATGTGAACAAGATTATTGACTCTAGTGCAAGTCAGAGACTGAAGGAAATATGCCCTAGCGGCAATAATATAGTTGTTATTTTATATTTCCTTATTCATGATATAGGTTTATTATTCATGCTAGAGTTGTATTAATCGGAAGCCATGATACATGTGTGAATACATAAACAAACACCGTGTCCCTAGTAAGCCTCTACTAGACTAGCTCGTTGATCAAAGATGGTTAAGGTTTCCAAACCATGGACATGAGTTGTCATTTGATAACGGGATCACATCATTAGGAGAATGATGTGATGGACAAGACCCATCCGTTAGCTTAGCATAATGATCGTTCAGTTTTGTTGCTATTGCTTTCTTCATGTCAAATACATATTCCTTCGACTATGAGATTATGCATCTCCCGGATACCGGAGGAATGCCTTGTGTGCTATCAAACGTCACAACGTAACTGGGTGATTATAAAGATGCTCTACAGGTATCTCCGAAGGTGTTTGTTGAGTTGGCATAGATCGAGATTAGGATTTGTCACTCTGAGTTTCGGAGAGGTATCTCTGGGGCCTCTCGGTAATACACATCATAAGCTTGCAAGCAAACGACTAAGGAGTTGGTCACGAGGTGATGTATTACAGAATGAGTAAAGAGACTTGCCGGTAATGAGATTGAACTAGGTATGAAGATACCGATGGTTGAATCTCGGGCAAGTAACATACCGATGGACAAAGGGAATTATGTATGTTGTCATAACGGTTCGACCGATAAAGATCTTCGTACAAAATGTAGAAGCCAATATGAGCATCCAGGTTCCGCTATTGGTTATTGACTGGAGAGGTGTCTCGGTCATGTCTACATAGTTCTCGAACCCGTAGGGTCCGCACGCTTAACGTTCGGTGACGATATAGTATTATTTGAGTTATGTGATTTGGTGACCAAATGTTGTTCGGAGTCACGGATGAGATCACGGACATAACGAGGATTCTCGAAATGGTCGAGAGGTAAAGATTGATATATACACTAGTAGAAAATGGACCTTTAGTCCCGGTTCTGGAACCGGGACTAAAGGGTCGGGACTAAAGCCCCCCCCCCCTTTAGTCCTGGTTCTGTTATGAACCGGGAGTAAAGATCCTCCACGTGGCTGCTGTCTGGAGCTCGACCTTTAGTCCCGGTTGGTAACACCAACCGGGACTAAAGGAAATTTTACAAATTTTTTTTTGAATATTTTTTCCTGATTTCCAAATTTTTGAATTATTTTACAATTTAATCTCTAATCACCCCTCATCACTGCTGAATTTAATCTATTATCTGTATTCTCTAATAACCCCTTATATATCATTCCAAATCGTCTAACTTCCTGGCCGGTCAGCCATCCTGTGACTACTCCATCCTGAGCACGCTTAACTTCTGAGTTCTATTCCCCCTAGTTTCCAAGTCTGCACTTGTTGTTTTCTTGACAATATTAAGATGTCAATCCTATTAACCCTCAGGAGCTTAGCTTGGGCATGAAGTCACATGTTTCACTGTTTGAGTTTGAAACTATTATTCTAAAAACAATAATTATTTAGTAACACTAATATTTCTTGAATAAGTAGTTTGACCATAGTTTGACCACACTTTGACCATAGTTTGACCAGATTTGACCAAAATTCAAAAAAACTAAATAATTATTTAGTAACACTAATATTCTTGAATAATTATTTAGTAACACTAATACTTCTTGAATAAGTAGTTTGACCAGATTTAACAAAAATTCAAAAAAAATGAAATTTGAGCATAACTTTTTCCTTTTAGAATTTGAGGATTCTAAAAATTTGCAAAATGGCCTAAGGCTGACGAAATCGGATGCGGATTTTCGTGCTGAACATTTTGATATATTATACGTTTTTTTCCGACATCGTATGCAAAAGTTATAGGCGTTTTACTTTTTCATAACACTTTTTTGCAAAACATGTCCAAATTTAAGTTTTTTAATTTTCCTAACTAGTAGATGTAGTAATATAACTACATCTCGAAGGATTTTATTTTTTGAAGTTTTTATCATTTTCTTTTGTTTTTTTTAAACTGAAATGGCGATACACAAGGGGGTAGAGTTTGAGACACGAACCCCTTTAGTCCTGGTGTCCCTTTAGTCCCGGTTCATGTCTCAAACCGGGACTAAAGGTCTCATTTGAACCTGGACTAATGCCTTTAGCCGCTCGAACCGGGACTAATGCTCACATTAGTCCCGGTTCGTAATGCAACCAGGACTAACGTGTATATTGAGTTGTGACCAAAGCCCTGTTTTCTACTAGTGATAGGACGATAGTATTCGGACACCGATAGTGTTTCGGGGGTCACCGGGTACTTATCTGGTCACCAGAAGGGGTTCCGGGCACCCCCGACAAAAGATATGGGCCTTATGGGCCAAGAGGGGAAACACACCAGCCACAAGGGGCTGGTGCGCCCTCCATATGGGCCGAACCAGGAGGAGAAGGACAAAGGGGAAGGGAAAGGAAAGGGGTGGATTCGGCCTCCCCCTTCCTTCTCTCCCCCCTCCTCTTTCCTTCCCCCTCCGGCAAATATGGCAGGGTGGCGCGGCCAAGTGGAAACCCCCAGTAGGATTCGGCCTACTTGAGGCGCCTCCTGGCAGCCTCCCCTCTCCCTCCCTCCTATATATATGTGGGGGTGGCGCCTAGCACACACCTGACAATTGCCTAGCCGTGTGCGGCGCCCCCCTCCACCGTTTACACCCTCGGTCATATTTTCGTAGTGCTTAGGCGAATCCTTACGAGGATCACTACACCATCACCGTCGCCACGCCGTCGTGCTGACGGAACTCATCTACTACCTCGACATCTTGCTGGATCAAGAAGGCAAGGGATGTCACCGAGCTGAACGTGTGCAGAACGCGGAGGTGCCGTGCGTTCGGTACTTGATCGGTTGAAGCGCGAAGAAGTTCGACTACATCAACCGTGTTGAGAAACACTTCCGCTCATGGTCTACGAGGGTACGTAGACACACTCTCCCCCTCGTAGCTATGCATCTCCATGGATAGATCATTGCGTGTGCATAGAAATTTTTTTGTTTTCCATGCAACGTTTACCAACATAAGCACTCATCGTGAGAATAACCCACCTAGCATGGAAGATACTTACAACCCCCAGTCGCTATATGAGCGATTCGGGCATACTAAATAGTTTATCATTTGAAGGTTTAGAGTTTGGCACATGCAAATTTACTTGGAGCGGCAGGTAAATACCGCATATAGGTAGGTATGGTGGACTCATATGGAACATCTTTGGGTTTAAGGAAGTGGATGCATAAGCAGTATTCCCGCTTAGTACAAGTGAAGGCCAACAAATAGAATGAGGAGCGACCAACTATAGAGCGACAATGGTCATAAACATGCATTGAGATTAACTAACATTGAGTGCAAGCATGAGTAGGATATAAATCACCATGAACATAAATATCGTGGAGGCTATGTTGTTTTTGTTTCAACTAAATGCGTGAACATGTGCCAAGTCAAGCCACTTGAATCATTCAAAGGAGGATAACATCCTATCATACTACATCATAACTATTTTAAATGTATGTTGGCACGCAAGATAAACCATTATCCACTCCTAGCTAATTAAGCATGGCATGAGTAACTGTAATCTCTAATTGTCATTGCAAACATGTTTCATTCATAATGGGCTGAATCAAGAACGATGAGCTAATCATATTTACAAAAACAAAATAGGTCGAGTTCATACCATCTTTTCTCCCTCTCAATCATCTCATCAAATAGCATCATTATTGCCTTTCACTTGCACGACCGAACGGTGTGGATAATAATAAGAGTGCACGTGCATTGGACTAAGCTGGGACCTGCAAACATTTATTCAATGGAGAGCCACTCAACATTTTCATCGTGGTCTTCTCCTTACAACCCAAAGAAAAGGAAAAAGAATTTCAAAGAAACACACTGAAATATTTTTGGAGTTTTTGTTTTTCTGAAGAGAGTAAAACAAGAACGAGAAAAACTATTTACATGGGAAAGCTCCCAACAAGCAAAAGAAGAACGAGAAATCTTTTTGGGTTTTCTTTTAATACTACTACTAAATAAACTTAAAAGAAAAGCTAGAAAGAAGCGAGAACTGATTTTTTGGATTTTCTAAAAGTTTTACAAACACACAAGAAGAAGGCAAGAAAAATAAACTAGCATGGATGATATAGTGAAAAAGGATGAACACCGACAACTGGAATGAATGTGTGAACATGAATGTAATGTCGGTGAGAAATACGTACTCCCCCAACCTTAGGCTTTTGGCCTAAGTTGGTCTAGGGCCACGGCTCAAAATAATCCTCTCCTCGATACTCCGGAGGGTCCTGGGGGTTCCACTGGTTGGTGAGCTCCTGTGACTCCCACTGATAAACAGGCTCCTGATATGGATCAGGAACTGGTGCTGGCTCAGGTGCTGGGGGTTGTGACAGACCCCAAAATCTGTAGATGTCCTCGGGCATAATAGTGTACCGACCTGAATAAATATCGAACAAAGAAGGTGCAGGCAGAGCAATAGTCTCACGAGTACCCTGACTAAATACTAGGTTGTAGAGGAGTCGTCTGTCATCGTCTTTCTTAATAAAATCGCGTGCTACCATACTTTTATAGTTTAAATATTTAGTGGGAATCAACATCTCCTCCTCATTATCAAGCCTAATGGGTATCTCAAAATGTTTAGCAAGGCGGGAGGCATAGATACCCCCAAAGATAGCCCCCTTCGAACGGTTTGTGTTTAACCGATGAGCTACGATGGCTCCCAAACTATAACTTCTATCACAATATAAAGCATGGCGCAAAATAGCAATGTCCGGGGTGCTAAGGCCTCCGCTCTCCCCATGACCAATCAGACATCTCCCCACAAATAATGAGTAATAGTGTAGAATAGGAAAATGTAAGCTAGCCACTCTCGCTTCCGACACCCCTCTCTCTTCCCCCACGGTTGTTTCAGCAATAAAGTCCTCCACGTCTCTAGGACGTGGTTCACCGACGCTGCCCTCCTAAGGTAATTTGCAAACATCGCAAAAATCATAAAGTGTCATCTCCTTAGGCTCATCATATAAATGAAACTCTACCGTGGGTGGTGATTTCCTAGGATAAAAATAAAAGTTTTGCACGAAGGTATTAGTGAGTAGAAGGTATTGGTTACACTTATCTTGGAGGAAGGCAGTGATGCCGGCATTCTCCGCCAGATAATAGAAGTCGTTATAAATTACAGCCTCCCTCAAGAACGTATCACTTGGCCATTCACATGGCCGAACCTCCGCCGCAAGCGGAAGGTTATATTTGGGCTTCTCCACCGGAGTGTCCTCCGATGTTTCTTCCTTGTTACGGCTTGAAGAGCCCCTTAACCACCTCTTCATGGTTTTCTTTTTCTCTGAAAATTTCTGAAATTTTAGTGACTCAAAATAAAAGTGAACAAAACTCAACAAGATTGATAGCAACTACTCCCACAAGTGTCTAGAGGCTATATCATGCATCAAAACTACTTTGGACCATATAAATTTGACATGCAAGCTCAAGAACAAGGTCACCACAGCAGCAAAAATTTGAAATATATAAAGCACTAGCACAAAAACTAATTGGACCATTGGAGGAGTCACATACCGATGAACAATCTCCCAAAAAAAATTGGAAACAAAGCTCCGAGCAAGGAGATCGAAAATGGCAGCAAAATGAGCAAGAACACGGGATTATGCAATGGTGTGATTTTTTCTGGAGAAAGACGAAGTGAATGGGTGCTGGCATAAGTGAGGGGGACCCACGTGAGACTCACAAGCCCTGTAGGCGCGCCTAGGGGGGCGCCTTGTGGGCTTGTGGCCCACTGGTGCACCCCCCTGCTGTGTTTTTAGTGCCAAAAATTCTTAAATATTCCGGAAAAAATCATACATAATTTTTAGGGCATTTGGAGAACATTTATTTCCTCGTCATTTTTTTATTGCACGAATAATTCAGAAAATAGAAAAATAATAGTATTTTTGCTTTATTTATTCTAAGTAACAAAAAGTAAAAGGTGGGTATAGAAGGTTGTGTTTACTAAATTCATCCATCTCATGCCCGTCAAAAGGAATCCATTAATAAGGTTAATCAAGTCTTATTAACAAACTTCTTCCGAATGACATGAAACCGGAGAATCTTTGTATAACACTAGGTTACCTCAACGGGGATATGCATGTCCCCAACAATAAGAATATCATAATTCTTTTTGACAGTAGGAATAGGGAATTTAAAACCTCCAATAGCAATTGTTGAAAGTTTTCCAATAGAGTTGATGCTATTCACTTGAGGTTGTTTCTTCGGAAAGTGTACCGTATGCTCATTACCATTAACATGAAAAGTGACATTGCCCTTGTTGCAGTCAACAATAGCCCCTGCAGTATTCAAAAAGGGTCTACCAAGGATTATCAACATACTGTCGTCCTCGGGAATATCAAGAATAACAAAGTCTGTTAAGATAGTAACGTTTGCAACCACAACAGGCACATCCTCACAAATACCGATGGTTATAGCAGTTCATTTGTCAGCCATTTGCAAAGAGATTTCAGTATGTGTCAACTTATTCAAATCAAGTCTACGATACAAAGAGAAAGGCATAACACTAACACCAGCTCCCAAATCACATAAAGCAGGTTTAGCATAGTTTCTTTTAATGGAGCATGGTATAGTTGGTATTCTTGGATCTCCTAGTTTCTTTGGTATTCCACCCTAAAATGTATAATTAGCAAGCATGGTTGAAATTTCGTCTTCCGGTATCTTTCTTTTATTTGTAAAAATTTCTTTCATATACTTTGCATACGAAGATATTTTCAGAATATCAGTCAAACACGTACGCAAAAAGACAGGTCTAAGCATTTCAACAAAGCGCTCAAATTCTTCCTCATCCTTTTTCTTGGATGGTTTAGGAGGAAAGGGCCTGGTTTTCTGAACCCATGGTTCTCTTTCTTTACCATGTTTCCTAGCAATGAAGTCTCTCTTGTCATATCTTTTATTCTTGGGTTGTGGGTTATCAAGATCAACAGCAGGTTCTATCTCCACATCATTATCATTACTAGGTTGAGCATCAACATGAACATCATCATTAACATTATCACTAGGTTCATGTTCATCACCAAATTGTGTTTCAGCATCTGAAATAGAAATATCATTTGGGTTCTCAGGTGTGCCTATAACGGGTTCACTAGAAGCATGCAATGTCCTATCACTTTTCTTTTTCTTTTTATTACTAGGAGGACTATGTGCATCAGTACTAATTCTTTGAGAGTCTTGCTCAATTCTTTTTGGATGTCCTTCAGGATACAAAGGTTCCTGAGTCATTTTACCACCTCTAGTCATAACTCTAACATCATGATCATTCATTTTATTGTTCATCTCATTGAGCAAATCATTTTGTGCTTTGAGAACTTGTTCTACTTGAGTTTTTACCATAGAAGCATGTTTACTAACAAACTTAAGATCATTAACACTTCTACACATATAATCACCCAAGCGTTCAAGCATATAAGCATTTCATTTCAGTTGTCTACTAACATAAGCATTGAAATTTTCTTGTTTAACAATAAAGTTATCAAATTGATCCAAGCATTGGCTAGCAGATTTATTATGAGGAATATCACCTTCATCAAATCTATAGAGAGAATTTACCTCTACTACCTGTGTCGGGTTATCAAGACCATGTATTTCTTCAATAGGTGGTAAATTCTTAACATCTTCAGCTTTAATACCTTTTTCTTTCATAGATTTCTTTGCCTCTTGCATATCTTCAGGACTGAGAAATAAAATACCTCTTTTCTTCGGAGTTGGCTTAGGAGTTGGTTCAGGAAGAGTCCAATCATTATCATTGCTCAATATATTATTCAGTAGTACTTCAGCTTGTTCCCCGAAAACACAACCAGCACAACTATCTAGGTGGTCCCTAGAAGCATCGGTTAGTCCATTATAAAAGATATCAATTATTTCATTTTTCTTGAGAGGATGATCAGGCAAAGCGTGACGTAATTGGAGAAGCGTCCCCCAAGCTTGTGGGAGACTCTCTTCTTCAATTTGCACAAAGTTAAATATTTCCTGTCAAGCATCTTGTTTCTTATGAGCAGTAAAATATTTTTCAGAGAAGTAATATATCATATCCTGGGGACTACGCACACAAGCAGGAGCAAGAGAATTAAACCATATCTTAGCATCACCCTTTAATGAGAAAGGAAACAACTTAAGAATATAGTAGTAGCGAATTTTTTCCTCATGAGCAAATAAGGTGGCTATATCATTCAGTTTAGTAAGATGTGCCACAACAGTTTCAGATTCATAACCATGGAAAGGATCAGATTCAACCAAAGTAATTAACTCAGGATCGACAGAGAATTCATAATCCTTATCATTAACAAAGATAGGTGAACTAGCAAACTTAGGATCATATTGCATTCTAGCATTCAAAGATTTTTCTTTCAACTTGACCAGTAATTTCTTAAGATCCACTCTATCTTTACAAGCAAGAAAGTCCCTAGCTACCTCTCCATCCATAACATAACCCTTAGGTATAACAGGAAGTTCATATCTAGGAGAGCTAGTCTTATCAGGTGTTTCAAAGGTTTTAGTTTCAATAATTTCATCAGTTTCAAAAATATCCTCAGTTTCAACAGACTCATTATTTTTAACTCTAGCAAGTTGTTCATCAAGAAATTCACCCAGTGGAAAAGTATTATCAAGCAAAGCAGTAGTATCATCATAAGCATCATGCATAGCAGAAGTAGCATCATCAATTACTTGCGACATATCAGAATCAATAGCAGGTGTAGGTGTCGCAAGCTTACTCAAAACAGAAGGTGAATCAAGTGCAGAGCTAGATGGCAGTTCCTTAACTCCCCTCGTCCTAGAGGGAAATATCTTGGTTTTGGTATCTTTCAAATTCTTCATAGTGGTCAACAGATATAAATCCCAAGTGACTCAGAGAATAGAGCTATGCTCCCCGGCAACGGCGCCAGAAAAAGGTCTTGATAACCCACAAGTATAGGGGATCGCAACAGTTTTCGAGGGTAGAGTATTCAACCCAAATTTATTGATTCCACACAAGGGGAGCCAAAGAATATTCACTAGTATTAGCAGCTGAGTTGTCAATTCAACCACACCTGAAAAGACTTAATATCTGCAGCAAAGTATTTAGTAGCAAAGTGATATGATAGTAATGGAACAGTGGCAATAGTAATAGTAGCAGTTTTATAGTGATTGTAACAGCATTAGCAACGAAAGTAACTTAGCGTAGATCAATATGTGATGAACTCGTAGGCAATGGATCAACAATGATAATTGTGTTGGATAATATTCATCATGTAGCAGTTATAAACTAGGGTGACACAGAACTAGCTCCCATTCATCAATATAATGTAGGCATGTATTCCGTATATAGTCATACATGCTTATGGAAAAGAACTTGCATGACATCTTTTGTCCTACCCTCGCGTGGCAGCGGGGTCCTAATGGAAACTAAGGGATATTAAGGCCTCCTTTTAATAGAGAACCGGAAAAAAGCATTAGCACTTAGTGAATACATGAACTCCTCGGGGCCCCATTCATCCAGCGGCAATGGCGTACTACCACGGGGTCTGATAACCAACAAGTATAGGGGATCGCAATAGTTTTTGAGGGTAGAGTATTCAACCCAAATTTATAGATTCAACACAAGGGGACCCAAAGAATATTTGCAACTATTTGCAGTTGAGTTGTCGATTCAACCACACCCTGGAGATTAAATATCTGCAGCAAGGTGATCAGTAGCACAGTAATATGATAGATAGTAGTGGTAACAGTAACAGTGGTAACGGTAACAGGAGTAACAGTTTTGTAGTAGTTGTAACAGTAGCAATAGCAATAGTAACTTAGCAAGAGCAATATGTGGAAAATTCGTAGGCATTGGATCGGTGCATTCGTTGGATGATATTCATCATATAATAGTCATAACCTACGGCGATACGGCACTAGCTCCAGATCATAAATATAATGTAGGCATGTATTCCGTATATAGTCATAGGTGCTTATGGAAAAGAACTTACATGACATCTTTTGTCCTACCCTCCCGTGGCCGCGGGGTCCTAATGGAAACTAAGGGATATTAAGGCCACCTTTTAATAGAGAACCAGAACAAAGCATTAGCACTTAGTGAATACATGAACTCCTCAAACTACGGCAATAACCGGAAAGAATTCCAATTATTGTCACCTTGGGGTATGCGGATCATAACACGTAATGGGTGTCTACAACCTGCAAGATCGGATCAAGAACACAAATATATTCATGGAAACATAAAGGGTACAGATCTGAATTCATGGCACTGGGGCCCGAGTGACAAGCATTAAGCACTGCAAAGTCATAGCAACGACAATCTCAGAACATAGTGGATACTAGGGATCAAACCCTAACAAAACTAACTCGATTACATGATAAATCTCATCCAAGCCATCACCGTCCAGCAAGCCTACGATGGAATTACTCACTCCCGGCGGTGAGCATCATGAAATTGGTGATGGAGGAAGGTTGGTGATGATGATGGTGACAAATACTACTCTCCAGAGCCCCGAACGGACTCCAGATCAGCCCTCTCGATGAAGAACAGGAGGCGGCGGCGGCTCCGTATCGTAAAACACGATGAATCCTTCCCTCTTATTTTTTTCTCCTCCCACAAGCCTGCAGGGCGCGCCCGAGTGGGGTGGGCGCCCCCCCAGGGCTTGTGGCCTCTGGGTGGCCCCCCTCTGGTTGATTCTTGCGCCAATATTTTTTATATATTCCAAAAATATTCTCCGTTAATTTTCAGGTCAATCTGAGAAATTTTATTTCTGCCGAAAAATAACACCATGGCAATTCTGCTGAAAACAGCGGTAGTCCGGGTTAGTTCCATTTAAATCATGCAAATTAGAGTCCAAAACAAGGGCAACAGAGTTTGGAAAAGTAGATACGATGGAGACGTATCAGTGCCTCACAAGTTTACTGATGATGCTGACTCTTTTAATAATATTCATTACCACCTGGTTTTCAGTGTGAACTCCCGTGATATTATTCCGTTTCCGGCACCTGCTTTATTTGATTCTATTGCCAAGGGCGGATACAGGGTCATGCCAGAGGACATTATAGCTTACCGGGACAACTAGGCAGCGGCAGAGGAGGAGCCTCAGGAGTGGGATGCTCAGGTGCCATCGCCGCAGCACTATGGCTACTACGGGTGGTGATTACCAAGCTAGGCAAAAAGCCTAAGCTTGGGGGAGTACGTATTTCCATAGACATTACATTCATGTTCACAATATTTCATTCCGGTTGCTAGATTTATTTTCTCGCATTCCTCTTGTGTGTTTGAAAAACTTTGAGAAATCCAAAAATGTTTCTGGCTTCTTTTTGGTTTTTGTTTCTAGCTTAATTAGTTGTAGTATTAAAAGAAAACCCAAAAAGATTTCCCGGTTCTTCTTTTTACTTGTTGGGAGCTTTCCCATGTAAATAGTTTCCTCATTTTTTTTCTTCCTTTAATTTTCTTTCTTCAAGAAAAACTAAAAACTCCAAAAATATTTCAGTGTGTTTGTCCGAAATTCTTTTCTTTTTCTTGAGTCGTACCAAGGAGAAGACCACGATGAAAATGTTGAGTGGCTCTTTTATGCATTACTGTTGATTTAACCAAGAGCACATATTATCTTGTCTTTTCCTTTTGAATAAAATGTTTGCAGATTCCAACTTAGTCTACGGCACTCTTGCACTATTATTATTTTCATATCATTCGGTCATGCAAGTGAAAGGCAATAATGATGATATTAGATGAACTGGCTGTGGCAGAGAGAAAAGGGTATGAACTCGGCTTGTTCTGTTTTTATAAATATGTTTAACCTGGTATCCATGATTCAGCATATGATGATCAAACATGTTTGTAATGACAATTAGAGATTATAGTTCCTCATACCATGCTTAAGTAGCTAGGAGTTGATAATGATTTATCTTGGATGTCAACATGCATTAAAATGATTGTGATATAGCATGATGATACGGTATCCTCCTCTGAATGCTTCAAGTGGCTTGACTTGGCACATGTTCATGCATGTAGTTGAATCAAAACCAACATAGCCTCTACGATATTTATATTCATGGTGTTCATATCCTACTCATGCTAGTATTCAATGTTAATTATGCATAACGCATGTTCATGACCGTTTTCGCTCTCTAGCTGGCCTCTTCTCAACCTATTTGTTAGCCTTTGCTTGTACTAAGTGGAAATACTGCTTGTGCATCAAAATCCTTAAACCCAAGTTATTCCAGATGACTCAACCATATCTACCTATATGCGGTATTACCCTGCCGTTCCAAGTAAATTTGCATGTGCCACCTCTAAAAATTAAAATCACTACTGGAATCAGCTTCTTTGCCGTCCGCCATGGCGGACGGCAAAGGCATGGATCATGGACGGCAAACATCTTTGCTGTCTGCCAGCAGACGGCAAACTTTCCGGCTGAACACATGCCAGCAAAGGCCTTCTTTGCCGTCCACTTCCTGGAAACGGACGGCAAAGGATTGTGTCGTCCGCCATTCGAGGCCAGCTGACGACAAAGACAACGGACGGTAGTGCGGTGGCGTGAGAGCCGTTTGGGGGTTAACGGCGCTCTTTGCCGTCTGCCAGCGGACGGCAAAGAGTCAAAGCTATTTGCCGTCCGCTGACAGACGGCAAACAGCTCAGCTAGGCAGTACTGGGAAGCTGCCACGTGGCCAGCTATGCCATCCGCTGGCAGACGGCAAGGTGATTTGAATCTTTGCCGTCCGCTGGCAGACGGCAAAGTGACCAAATAGGCAGCCAGTGTTCCCAGGTTTCACAGGTAGCTGCCACGTGTCCTCTTTGCCGTCTGCTAGCGGACGGCAAAGCTCTTTGCCGTCCGCTAGCAGACGGCAAAGAGGCTATGTATCCCCTGTTTTTATTTGAATCCATTTAATTTGACAGGGTTTCAAACACAGATATACATATATATATTTTTTTCACAAGCACACACAGATATACATATATGATGTATCCAACACACAGATATACATATACATATCTATCTCCATCCGTGACAACATACATATATACATAAGAAACATAGTTCCATCCATATATACATATTACATATCACAATGTTCATCCAACACATTGTTCCATGCATCCATATAACAAGTTCCACATTTTTCATCGATACAGACGAAAAAAAGATAAGGGAAACAAGCACTCCATGCATCCATGCAAGCTTCCATATAGTGAATTAAATCTACAAAATGGAAACAAGAAAATTAGAAGAAGAAGACTAGAATCAGAAGAAGAAGAAGAAAATGAAGAAGAAGAAGAAGTAAGCATACTTAGGTAAAATGGAGCTAACCTAGCTAATTGTGCCATTTTTGAGTGAACTAAGCATATTATGCCATTTTTGATATAACTTAGAGCTAACTTCATTTTGGAGAAGAAGAAAACTAGAAGAAGAAGAAGAAGAAGAAGAAGAAGAAGAAGACTAGAAGAAGAAGAAGAAGACTAGAAGAAGAAGAAGAAGAACAAGAAGAAGAAGAAGTTCTTCTTCTTCTTCTCTTCTTCTTTTTCTTCTTCTTCTTTTCCTCCTATTCCTTCTTTTCTTCCTCTTCCTGGATTTTCTTCATCTTATTATGTCATTTGTGGACTAAAAAGGATAAATTATGTTGTAAATGGACTAAACACGCTAATTAAGAAGAAAAATACCGTTATCACGGAGATGTAGGAATGGTCGGGGCTGCGCCAGTGCCAGACGGAGGTGAAGGACCGGTCGGGGTTCCGGCATTGGCAGAAGGAGTGGTCGATGCTTGTCGGGAGCCATGCTGCACCAAAGATCATTTCCCATAATGTCTCATTAGCAAGTTCGCAAACTGAAATGTGAATAGTAGTAAGCAACGACCATTCAAATCAAAATCATCGTGGTTGCCGGAGCAATCTGGGGCATCGGCGGAGGGGCCTGACCGTTTTTCTCGCACAAGCTCTGCACATTTGGTTGTCACGAGTCAGTCATATTAGATAGTAATGCAAACATTACGTGCATGATTGGGCGAATATGCACGAGAAACGTACCACGATGAGCTCGTATAGGGCCCGGTTAGCGCTGTCGTTCCGGTTCCTCTCCTCCTCCAACAGCTTAGCCGTCTTCTCCTCCATCTCCCTCTCCCTCACCGCCGCCTCCCTTTGTGCCTCCCATTTTGCCTCCTCCAGAAGCTCCTTCGTCTTCAATCTGTCTTTCTCAACAATAGCCTCCAACACACCACTCCTCGTTAGCATTGTAATCATCGACGGACGGACACACAATGTAATGGAGGAAACGTGAGAGAGTCCGTATAACTAACCGCCATGGCGATCTCCACGGGCCGTGGACGAGCCGTTATCTCAGGATCAGAGCTACTCAGGCGCTTCTTGATCTGCGGGAGAGTCTTAGGACAACATATCAGTCCATCACCAATGGCTAGAGAGCCATGGGACCTCCCGCCACCAGATATTAGCACCAGCTCTGTATCAAAAGGATCCTGGCTCAGGTTAAAGTCCTCCCCTTTCCTCGCCTTCCCCTCGTGTCTGTACTTCACAAGCTTGTGGTGGGAGGTCTTGTTGGTGAAGTTCTCTGGATCATCTAGGTCAGACTCCGTGAATGGCTTGGCCTTCTTGTACGAGGCCATATGGGCCATGCCATAGATGTCGAATAGACCTGGCACAGGCTTCTTGTGGTGGTGCGCCTGAGAGAGAGGAACAAAATATTAGTTAAGGGCTCAAGCTAGCATGAAGAATGATATTGCTATGTAAATAGGTCATTTTGGAGCTAAGAAAGGTTATTATGTCATTTTCGAGGAAAATAAGCTAAGTTTAGGTCATTTTTTAGGTAACCAAGATTATTATGCCATTTTTGACCAAAGTATGCTAATTATGTCATTATTGAGCTATCCAAGGTTATTATGTCATTTTAGAGCTAACTATAGCATATTTAGGCATTCTATAAAGCTATCTAAGGTTATTATGTCATTTTAGAGCTAATTATGTCATGAATGAACTAGCTAAGATTAGTTTAGGTCGTTATTGAGCTATCAAAGGTAGTTATGCCATTTTTTAACTGACTAAAGCATATTAAGTCATTTTATAGAGCTATCTAAGGTTATTATGTCATTTTAGAGCTAAATATGTCATAAATAAACTATCTAGCATGAAGAATGAATTGCATGAATCATGTAGCAAACCACATACCCAGTTATCCCGTACTCAAGCAGGTTGGAGCTCCCTTGATGGTGTGGCACACCTTCCATTTGGTCACGCTTATCCTTGGCCCTTTGGTGTTCGACTTTCCATTGGGCAGAGCACCACGCATCCACCAACGCCTCCCAACAGTCCATCTTCTCCACACACCATCTCGGGGGCACCTAAGTGAGTCAAGAGAAATTTCAGCGCTACGCCTACGAATCAAATCAAGAAAACTAAGTTCAAGGCCTTAAGAATAGGTAATTACCAGCATGTACTTCTCCTTACTCAGAAACTTGCCGCGACACTTCTGCTTGCCCCTCCTAATACCCTTCGAGGCGTAGTAGTCTCGAACGGCCTGCACCCGAGCCTCGTGCCTTAAGTTATGAAGTAGGCGCTTGCACTCGTTTTCGACAACCATACACGCGGCCTCCTGCTCTCCCTCTGAAACCCTGTAGAAGGTCTGCAATCAAACAAGACAACACTGATTAGTACAATCACTAGGTACTGTTGATTTTTAATTCCGTAAAGGAGAAATTACCCAAAACCGATGGAACACATTGTCGGCCACCGTCTCGCATAAGACACCATCGACCCTCTCCTACGGCGGGGCCGGGGCAACCGAGTACAGCTCCCAGGTCAGTGCTAGCTGTGGAACCTGACCCTCACCGGGTAACGTGACCCACCCAGGGAAGTGCTGCTGGCAAAGCACACCAAGGACCTGGTTGGGCCTACGGGAACCACGGGGGCGTACCCAGCCCCTGCAGTATGACAAGGCCAATGCATTAGATATTAATTTGAAGGAACATGAAGGCAAAAGGTTAAAAAATAGTAAATGCACTTACTTCAACCCTTTAGGCGCAATCACCCACCTCTGGGCGGGGGTCGTCGGCACGGGCGGGAGCTTTGTACAGCCACGCTTGTAGACCTTCTTGCCCTTCTCACCCAGCTCGTCGTCACTATAGCTATCTTCTGAAAAGGTGTCCTCGCTACCATCCTCCGAGCCACTAGCCTCCGGAGTCTCGTGGGAAGAAGACTCCGGGATCGGAGTCTTCTGGGACAAAGACTCTGGGACCTGGGACGAAGACCCCGTGACCGGAGTCTTCTGGGATGAAGACCCCGTGACCGGAGTCTTCTGGGACGAAGACTCTATGACCGGACTCATGTGTTGCGAAGGGTCGGCGACTCGAGTCTGGTGGGGCGAAGGATCAGCGACCAGAGGCTCATGGACCGGAGTCCGAGGGTCCACGTAAGACGAAGCACTCCTGTGGTCGGGTGAATCAGCTGAGGGTGGCGGCGAGGAAGGTGTAGCAGCCTTCCTACCTCTCCCACCGCCACGTCCACCTCTACCAGCCTTCTTCGTCCTCCCCCGACCTCTCCCAGCCGTAGAAGAAGCGCCCGCCGCAGCTGTCTGCATACCATCCTGCACCACTCTCCGGAGGGGCTGCGCTGCAATAATGCAACCACCCCTCCCAGTAGCGCTCGCAGGAGGCTCGGGGCGCTCTGGACCCTTGCCCACCATCCTGTCAACACCTGCAATGACAAAAAGTAAACAAAATTAGTACAACATAAAAAATTTGGATACCTGACATGAACATAATAATATGTATATAATTTAAGTGTATCATAATCATGAACATAATAAAAATACACCCGATCAACACAAATATATATGGGGTCGGGGTGTGGTGTCAGGGTGTCGGGGTGTCGGGGTCGGGGTGTCGTGTCGGGGTCGGGGTGTCAGGGGTCGGGGTCGGGGTGTGAGTCGGGGTGTGGTGTCAGGGTGTTCGGGGCTCGGGGGTAAGGGTGGTGTGGTGTCAGGGTGTCGGTGGTCGGGGTGTCAGGTGTCGGGGTGTCGGTGGTCGGGTCGGGTCGGGGTGTGGTGTCAGGGTTGTCGGGGTGTCGGGGTCGGGGTGTCGTGTCGGGGTCGGGGTGTCAGGGTGTCGGGGTCGGGGTGTGGGTCGGGTGTGTGTCAGGGTGTCGGTTGGTCGGGGTCGGGGTCGGGTGTCGTGCCGAGGTGTCGGGGTGTCGGGTGTCGGGGGTCGGGTCGCGGTCGGGGTATCTTTTTTTCCTTTTCTTCTTTCTTTTCTTCTTCTTCTCTCCTCCTCTCCTCTTTCTTCTTCTCTTCTTCTTCTCTCCTCCACTTTCTTTCTCTTCTTCTTTCTTCTTTCTTCTTTTTCTTCTTCTTCTTCTTCTTCTTCTCTCTTCTTTCTTCTCTCCTCCTCCTCCTCCTCTCTCTTCCTTCTTCTCTTCTTCTTCTTCTTCTTCTACTTCTTCTTCTCTCTTCTTCTTCTCTCTTCTTCTTTTTCCTCTTCTTCTTCTTCTTTTTCTTTCTTCTTCTCCCTCCTCCTATTCCTCCCTCCTCCTTCTACTTCTTCTTCTAAACTAAAACTAAAACTAATCTAAAATAAACTAAACTAAAATAAACTAAAACTAAAACTATCTAAAATAACTACACTAAAATAAACTAAAACTAAAACTAATCTAAAACTAAAACTAAACTAAAACTATAACTAAAACTAAACTAAACTAAAAGAACCAAAAGAAACTAATTAAACAAAAAAGGGAGGAGCTCACCTGGTGGAGGGGGCGGCCGACGGCTGCGGGCGGCCTCTGGAGGAGGTGGCGACCCGGTGGAGGGGGAGGCAGGACGGCCGCGGTGGGACGGGGCGGGACGGCGAGGGCGGGAACGGCGCGGCGGGACGGGCGGGACGACCGGGCGGACGGGCGGGACGCCGCGCGCGGCTGCCCGACGTGGAAGAGCGGCGGGGCCGCGTGGAGGTCGGGGAGGGGTGCGGGGCGGCGGGGCGGCCGACTACGCCGGACGGGGTTGGCGGCGGCGGCGTGGGCCGGTGTGGGTGGGGGATGGCGACGGAGGGGAGGATGCGGGGGTGCGGTTGATTTCGGGGGGCGCAAGGGAGGGGTGCGGGGCGGCGGGGCGGCCGGCTACGGCAGACGGGGTCGGCGGCGGCGGCGCGGGTGTGGGTGGGGAGGAATGAGAGAGTGGAGAGAAGAGAGGGGGGCGGGACGGCCGTTAACGTACCCGCCTCTTTGCCGTCAGCCAACGGTCGGCAAAGTTTCTTTGCCGTCCGCTTGCGGACGGCAAAGAGTTGGGGCCGGTGGGCTTGAGTTGGTTAAACAATAACTGGACCCACCCACCTCTTTGCCGTCTGCTAGCGGACGGCAAAGATTCTTTGCCGTCAGCCAGCGGACGGCAAAGAACAGGCTGATGGCAAAGACTTTGTTTGCCATCAGCCACATCTTTGCCGTCCGTTTTCTTGTGGCTGACGGCAAAGACCTTATTTGTCGTCAGCAAGCGGACGGCAAAGAATTAGCAGACGGCAAAGAAGTGGATTCCAGTAGTGAATGAACATATGTTTTGTGTGCCTGGACCGCTCATGGAGCGACAGGGGGCGGCAGTATCTTCCATGCTAAGTGTGTTATTCTCCTGATGAGTGTTTATTCGCTCGTCCTTGCACGAGAGGGGCAGTAATAGGGATGCCCAGTCCCAAAATCAAAAAATTGCAAATAATTAAGCAAAACTCCCCCAGGAATGTTGTTGGTATGGACGGTACCCAAGGATTCGGCTAGCCGTTGAGTGTGTTTGTTGGTGGAGGGGGAGTAAACCTTTACTTTTATCGCTTGGGAACCGCCACCAATTTGTTTAGCATGGAAGATATTGATAGCGCTTGGTCGTAACGTTGACAGGAAGGGTGTACCTCGCAAAATTATATTTATCTCTGTTTTAAAACTTTGAGCTCTGGCACCTTTGCAAATCCCTGCTTTCCTCTGCGAAGGGACTATCTATTTAATTTTATGTTGAGTCATCACCTTCTCAAACAAGCGCCAGATCTGACGGCACTGTTGTCATCCTCATGCATTGTGTATAGTTAATGTTGGATGCATCATGACTGGATCTTTTCTACCATGAATTACAATGTTTAGTCGCTGCTTGAACTTTGGAGGTGCTCTGCATTAATGTTTTGTGTTCTCAGAAAGGGCTTGCGAGATACCACAGTTGTCATATTATATCATGATTGTTTTGAGAAAGTATTGGCATTTGATATATCTTATTATTGCTCTCTAGTTGATTATGCCATTGATATGAGTTAATATAATTTCTAAGAGTTACTGTTGAAATGGTTAGTCATGATCTTTGCTGAAAACCTGGGTGCTACTTAAGCTTATTTATGTAAACAAGAACAAAATAGTTCATAAAAGTCTTTCTTTTTCAATTTCAATTTATCAATGGAATTGCTTGAGGACAAGCAAAGGTTTAAGCTTGGGGGAGTTGATATGTCTCTGCCGTATCTACTTTTCCTAACGCTTTTACTCTTGTTTTGGACTATAATTTGCATGATTTGATTGAAACTAACCCGGACTGACGCTGTTTTCAGCAGAACTACCATGGTGTTGTTTTTATGCAGAAATAAAAGTTCTCGGATTGGAACGAAACTTTTTAGAGATTTATTTCAGAATAAATAAAAAATACGGGGACCAAGAACCACCAGAGGGGGTGCCCTAGGTGAGCACAATACACCAGGGTGCGCCACCCCCTCCAGGCGCGCCCTGGTGGGTTGTGCCCACCTGGTGGCCCCCCTGACCCTAATTCCGACGCTATAAAATCCTATTTTCGGAGAAAAAATCGAGGAGAAAGTTTCATCGCGTTTGACGATACGGACCAGCCGCCACCTCCTCTTCTTCGTCGGGAGGCCAGATCTGGAGCCTGTTCAGAGCTCCGGAGAGGGGAATCTTTGGTCTTCGTCATCACCAACCCTCCTTCATCACCAATTCCATGATGCACCCCACCAGGAGTGAGTAATTCCTTCATAGGCTCGCTGGTCGGTGAGGAGTTGGATGAGATTTATCATGTAATCGAGTTAGTTTTGTTAGGGCTTGATCCCTAGTATCGACTATGTTCTGAGATTGATGTTGTTATGACTTTGCCATGCTTAATGCTTGTCACTTAGGGCCCGAGTGCCATAATTTCAGATCTGAACCATTTATGTTTTTACCATTATATCTATGTTCTAGATCCGATCTTGCAAATCATATTCACCTATTACGTATTATGATCCGTAAACCCCGGGGTGACAGAAATCAGGATACATTCCGGCGATGACCGTAGTTTGACGAGTTCATGTATACACTATGTGTTAATGCTTTGTTCCGGTTCTCTATTAAAAGGAGGTCGTAATATCCCTTAGTTTCCTTATGGACACCGCTGCCACCAGAGGGTAGGACAAAAGATGTCATACATGTTCTTTTCCATAAGCACGTATGACTATTTACGGAATACATGCCTACATTATATTTATGAACTGGTGCTAGTGTGGTATCGCCCTCGGTTATAACTGTTATATGATGAATATCATCCAACGAATGCACCGATCCAATGCCTACGAATTTTCCACATATTGCTCTTGCTAAGTTACTATTGCTATTGATACTGTTACAACTACTACAAAACTGTTACTCCTGTTACCGTTACCACTGTTACTATTACCACTACTATCAAACTATCATATTACTATGCTACTGATCACCTTGCTGCAGATATTTAATCTCCAGGGTGTGGTTGAATTGACAACTCAACTGCTAATACTTGCAAATATTCTTTGGCTCCCCTTGTGTCGAATCTATAAATCAGGGTTGAATAATCTACCCTCGAAAACTGTTGCGATCCCCTATAATTGTGGGTTATCAGACCCCGTGGTAGTAGGCTGTTACCGCTGGATGAACGGGGCCCTGAGGAGCCCGCCACACCCTAGCCGGTTGGGGGTGGATTAACAGGACCCCGTGGAGGCAGGATGAACAGTAGCCGGTGGAGGCTGGAGGAGGTCGACGGTGGATGAACAGTAGTAGGTGGAGGCTGCAGGAAATTGATGGTGGATGAACAGTAGCCCGTGGAGTCCGGTTTTGCGGTACGCCACACCCCTCCAGATGAACAAGACCCCGTTTCGACCGTAGGCGGTCAAAGAGAAGTCCGTTTCCACCGTTTTGCGGTACGCCAGACCCCTCCCGATCAACAGGACCCCGTTTCGACCGTTGGAGCTCGAACAGAAGTCTTTTTCCTCCATTTTGCGGTACGCCACAACCCTCCCGATGAACAGGACCCCGTTTCGACCGTAGGCGGTCGAACAGAAGGCCGTTTCCTCGGTTCCGCTGTGCACCAGGCCCCGTTTTAGCTCTTCCTTCCAAGCCGGTTGGCTCCCGATGAACACGACGCATTCCGTTGCCTCCCGATGAACACGCCATAGTTTCTCCGTTCCGACCCAGTCGGTTGGCTGCCGATGAACAGGACGCCGTTGCGGCCGTCCGCTGCCTCTCCATGTACACGAGCCCAGGGCGTACGCATGCGCGAGTAGGCTTTTGAGACCCCGCCCGTTTGTACGTATGTGGCCGTATTTTTTGTCATGTGGTTGTACGTACGTGTACACAGTTTAGACTGGACTGCCTGGACTGCTACGTCGGCGGCTCTACTACTACACCTGCCGCTGCTTGCTCGGCCATGGTTCATCGTTGCAGAGAGACCGATCGACCAGTATGTACGTACACGTTCGCAACCAGACAGACAACTCTACGTACGCTTCGACCGGGTGGGTCCCAGCTGTCAGGAAGCATAAGGACGCACTTCCTTGCATGCGAAGATATAGCTGGTGGGTCCTAGCTGTCAGCGGGAGGAATCATTTTTATTGTGCGAGTAATAAGGAGGCACTTCCTTGAGTTCGAAGATGTAGCTGGTGGGTCCAGCTGTCAGCCTTAACGACTAAAGTCCTCTTCCGATGACTGTGGTTCGTTGACCCCGTTGACCACCCTGCGCCAAGAGCACCAGGCCGGTGGACGACGGTGAGGCCTAGGAAGGGAACGACGCGGAGCCGGGAAAGACGCGGCAGTGGATTCCCACGCAGAGTGGAGTACGAGGGTTGACTGCTTCGACTGCGGTGTGAGGTTGCCATTGCTGGAGAATAACAAGAGGTGTGGGTGAGTAGAGGGATGGCATGGCCACCGGTGGCAGCATGGCTGGCCACGGGAGGCAGGAGCAGGCGGTCCTGCCGGCGCTAGTTTCGGCGGCTAGAGCATGCAGATCAGAGATTGAAGAAGCAGCATGGCCGCTGGATGAACTTCCTACGGTCATTGCTGCTAGAATCGTTTGTTTACAAGGTTGACAAAACCCTACGTACGCGTCAACTTAGTAGGCCCACAAGTTAGCTACCAAATCTGGTGGGTCCCACCTACCAGCGGGAGGAATCATTTTTATTGCGCGGAATAAGGAGGCACTTCCTTGCGTGAGAAGATGTAGCTGGTGGATCTCAGCTGTCAGGTGGAGGAAACTTTTTTCCCGTGTAATAAGAAGGCACTTCCTTGCGAGCGAAGATGTAGCTGGTGGGTCCCAGCTATTAGCAGGAGCAATCATGTTTGCTCGCGTAATAAGGAGGCACTTGCTTGCCTGCGGCCATGAACCATGCGGGTCCCTACTGTCAACCTCTCCACTTACAT
Source organism: Thinopyrum elongatum (assembly GCA_011799875.1). NCBI lineage: Eukaryota > Viridiplantae > Streptophyta > Magnoliopsida > Poales > Poaceae > Thinopyrum > Thinopyrum elongatum. The sequence continues at coordinate 606,539,572 of CM022300.1, read as the reverse complement.
CGCTCTTCCGATGGCTGTCGTTTATTGACCACGCCATGTCGAGAGCATCAACGCGGTGGACGACAGTGAGGCCCAGGAAGGGAACGACCCAGAGCCGGTGAAGCCACAGCAGTGGATACCCACGCTGAGGGGAGTAGGAGGGCTGTTACTAGTTCGGTTGTGGGGTGAGCCTGGCGTCACGAGAAAATAACAGGACGTGCGGGTGGGTAGAGGGATGGCATGGCCAGTGGTGGGAGTAGGGTGGGCCGCTGGGGCCTGCCCGGCAGCACAGTGGGCCACGGGAGGAAGGAGCAGGCTGTCCCGCCGACGCTGGTTTGGGCGGCTGGAGCAGCAGGATCAGACATTGAAGAAGCAGGACGGCCGTTGGATGGACATCGAACAGCCACAGCTCTCGTGTGTTGACTAAGTTGACACAGCCTTGTATACATGTCAACCTTTTTTTTAGAAAAGCGTACGCGTCAACCTAGTAGGCCCATAAGTCATCCTCAAATCTGTCAAAACAACATACATCCCATGTGCCATTATTTCTAATAATTTACAGCCCATTTGCTAATTCTTAAGGATTTTTTGAGCCTATATTCTTTTTGTTAGCATTACAGCCCATATTGTGGCCATGGTTAAAAAACTCAACGAAATTTGCATATTTCGGTGCGGTCCAAAATGTTTTTAATCCCTAAATTTCGAGTCACATTCAAACTAATTTGAAAAAAAAAATTATATCAATTTAAAATACAAATAATTTTCCCCGCATAAAATCAATGAATTTTAAAATATCAAAATGCAAAAAAAAAATTGAAACTAATTGCCGGTTTGTTGTGTCTTAAAAATGTACAGCCCCATTTCTCATTCCTTTTTCTAGGGGCCCATTTCTCATTAGTGATAGCCTATTTTCTGGGAAAGCCAAATGCATCCCTTGCGTCGCAGCAGGTTTGACAAAAGTAAGTAGGTCTCGGCTGGGTATTCTGCAAAAAAAATCTGGGCTAGCCATTTTCAGAAAGAAAAAAAATGGGGCTGGTCTTGTGGTAAACATAAAATAAAAGGCTGGCTAGACTGGCAAGAGTGCCCCGCACAGCCCAGTTGATACCCTGCTCCGTCTCAAAAACAAAAAGAACTGGGCGAGTTGCTAGGTCCTTAGTGTCAGCCGCTCGTTGTGCAATTCTCTCGTTTATTGACTATGTTGACAATGGCATGGGACCCAGATGTCAGGAATCCATTAGGAGGAACCATTTTTTTGGCTTGAAATAAGGAGGCACTTGATTGCGTACTACCATGACCCTGGTGGGTCCATCCTCTCCACGTACAATCATCTCCTGATTGTGTACGCGTAAACCTAGTAGGCCCACAAGTCAGCCTCTAAATCTGTGGCGGACAAATACAACCCACATAAAAAATAATAACCCATTCCATACGTTCACACGGAAAGTTCAACATTCAGAGAAAAATAACAGGTCTGATCCAGAGATAGAGTGCTGAAATTCCACGTTGACAACCATCATAGCCAACTTAACTGTCTACTCCCACTAATACTACTAGTCGTCAACCCGTGCACCCGCACGGGCTAGCACAAAGTTTATTGCATGAGAAAGTTTATTTAAGTTAGTCGTTTTGGAAAATAATAAACATATTGTTTAAGTGTTTGTAGTTAAATATGCATGTGAAATGTTTTTATTTATTAGACATAGATGGTAGGAGTTAGATACTTTCATCCAATTAGATTGTATATGTGTTCAATATTGTTTTTACACAAAATCAAAATCCTATAAGTTTTGTAAAATTTTGTGGATGACCAAATCTCATACAATCCAGTTCCGTCATCACTAAAAGAATGCATGGTTTCTCATATCCCATATATATGGAATAGTAAATATATGTAAGATAATATACAAGTCCTATAACAGCGGAGAGCTTTTCTGTATAAACTAAGAATAAATTAATAGTTGTGACACCTAGATGAGAGAGAACCAAAGTATTGCAGTTTCCTACAAATATACCCACTTTTTAAATCCGAATTTGAGGCAGAATTTTCATTATATATGATGAAAAGAAACTATAAATTGAAAGATTGAAGAAACCACGGCTAGATGAACATACAATTTAGCAGATCTTCTGACCCATGAAAAATGTATGACATGGTTGAAGCAGGTTTTGAGAAAATTAACCAACAACCTTGTATATGAATCCTCTAGTGCATGTATAGCCTACATCCATCAAAATCTTTGCCAACTGCAGAATAGGTTGTAAACCTTCCTTTTCCACCCACGCTGAGTGTCACAATTAATAATTTTACCCTCAAGCATGGCACAAATCCCGTAGTCTGTTCTTGGAAAAACGAAAATATACAAAAGTATTCTTGAAACAAATAGCAATGTGCTTGCACCATATCCCTATTATTATCGTCTAGGGTACAAATCTAATTTAGAGACAACATATGAAATACAATATAAACTTTAGTACATCAGCACTGAGAACAGAAAAACACATGGTCCAAGTGTCAAACAGATTACTAACTAAATTGGTAGTTGCTAAACGGAAGTCCAAACCAATAGAATATTTAGATGGCTACTGAAAGTTAGGATTGAATATATTGAAATAACCTAATAAGGCACCGTAGAATTATTTGGACAGCTATTGAGAAGTAAAGACTGAAATTATTCAAGTAAGCTATTAAGGCACAGAAGAATTTTTTGACAGCTATTGAAAAGTAAGGATTAAATTCCTTAAGTTAGCTATTAATAAGGCTATTAAACTATCCAGGCAGTTACCAAGTAGTAGCAGCTAACAGATTTCGCTTCTAAGTAACTTTGTGTCAGCTATTTGGTCCTAATGCATGCACATAATAGTGACGCAAGCAACACTATAAGTAGTGAACTGCTTAGTACAATCACACTATGTCCGATAGAAAAACGCAGTCAATAGTCTTTGTTCTTTTTAGAACCTACCAATCGCGCAGGTTCTGCCATCATGTTGCTTGCACAAACAAAATCGACAATTCAATGAGAAGCACCAGAGCAATACCGCGGGATGGAAAAAGGTAAAATTACCTGAATCTAACTCGCCATGTGCAGTCCCTTCTATTACCACTTTTCTTGTGCATCAAGAATCTTCTTTTATGTGGGGTCGTACATTGGCAGAGAACAACAATTTATCGCCAGCATACATCCATCAGTTGAACGTGAGAGATTATTGCTTGTGGTCTTGTCTACGGGTGATTGATGACACTTGGCAATTTCGTTGATTCCAGTAGTGGATATAGCAAAAAACATCTCTAAAGCCTCTGCTGGTGTTTGCTTAGTTCAGGTAATTAACGCTCAACGCTGTTGTCGGGATTGCAAGATGATGCTGGAGAAACTGTCGTCCACCACTACAGAAGATTTAGACCTGCACTTTTTGCCAACTTTAGAGCCATGTTTGCAGCAGAAAGAAAGCATCAGCTCTGACTTTAACTGAACAACATGGTAAAAACTATATAAAGTTTAATCTCCAACCCAACATGAAAACAAACCTTCTTTCTGTGAACCTTGATGAAGATCTTGGTAAATCCCCCTTGAAACGAATGAAATACTACATGTTTGTTGAATCTGCGACATGTCAGAGTAGCGTACTTTGCTTGATATTGTTCCAGATCCCACAACACATGGTTTTATGTTATTATTCCCTATTTTAGAAATTGGTCATGAGTAGTTCAGATAACCGGACATCTGCAATACCAGTTTTTTTTATCGGATATACGGCATTGATCTAATTTTTAGCATATAAGAATAATGGGTTACTTGCCTGAACCATGTATTCATGGGGATATGTGTGTTGAGCGAAGAAGTCCAGTAATGTAGGGGAGGTGAAGAACAGCGCCATAAGTCAGCCATAGAGTGTAGCTCGTCCACTCTAGAGCCTTGTCAACAATGGTAGTTGTGCTATCTGATTTAAACAGCCATGGGTGCACATCCTTTTCCACTACATCATCCATAAAGGACTGCAATGTGGTCAAGACATGGAAACTGAGATTGAAGGAACATCCTTCTCACCTGGAACAGCCAAGGGTCAAAACGTGTTTGGGGCAGAGGCGATTCAATGGCTAGAGAGGAAGGGGATCTTGGAGAGGCCGGTTGGATCTGTTTTAGATGGATTATTGCAGCGTGGAAGGTTTCTTGTTTTGATTAACGTGAAAAGTACTGAGGGGAAACGTGAGGAAGGAGGAGAAGTGATCGGTGGAGTCTTGGACTGCAAGGTAGACATTTTTTTCAGCCCGTGAAGAGTTTCTTTTCCAAAGCCCATGAAGAGTTCAGTAAGGACATGTGTACGTGGGACAAATGGTGTGGACTCCTGAGGTGCTTCATCTTACGGCTGTAAATGGATAGCAAGGAGATCGTATGGATGATTTGATTTGTTTTCTGAGGATTAACATGGAGACTCGTTTGGTGCCTCCAATTAGTAAATATAAGATAGTGTACAAGTACTAAGTTACTCTTATCTAACTACACGATGCCGGCCGCCATCTGCGATACACGCTAAACGCCGGCTCCGATGTCCTCATCCTCGCCTCGGACTTGCCAGAGATGCGATAGGGCGCGTTGCTCGCGCGCGTTGGCCCTTTCCATACCGGCGTGGTCCACCAAAGCTTCGGCTTCTAAGCGGTAAACCTACTTGACGAGCTGGTAGTAAAATTCGGCGTTGTGAACGCGTGCGTGTCCGACAACCTCTATGGCTATTTGCCGGGCGCCGGTCTCCACGTAGTCGCCCTAGTTGCGGGCGGTCTGCTCGCGACTCAGAGCGGCAGTGTGCTGCTGCTCCATGCCCCACCGGCGGCGCAAATCGGCGACATGCTTCTCCTCCGCCAGGCGGTCGTGCTCCAACGAGTCCTCATACTCTGCATTGCCATCTAAAGACTGATAGAATGCCTCCTCCCTTCGTCTGCCTTCCGGTGAAAAACTGAACACTGGCTCCAGCGGTGAGCGCCTTCGGCGTCGCCTATTGCGGATGGGCGGGGGTATGACGAACGTGGCGAGAGAGAGGGCAAGTGGCGAGCGATGTCAGGCCGGTGGGTGCTTGTGAGGATAGGGCGAGTTGGGTGGTGCCACCGGCTAACGCCTGGAACCAGTAATTATAGGTGGAAGATTGGTGAACCAGCGTGACGCGACAAACGTGACGGTCATCGGACTTGAATGCATAAGCAGGCATGGCTTAGCGCGCCAGCTTGCCGTGGAAAACTAGAAAAACTGAAATTATGACGGTGTCGTCCCGTCCCGTCCCGCCAGTGGTGCGTCCCGTCCGTGCTGGGTCGCATATCAGCATGACGGTCAAATGAGTGCACTCGATTCATCCAGATGAGGTACGTGCGTGATCCACTGGTTATTCGCGTAGGATCGCAATAGCTGATGAACGTTCACTGGGAGATAAGGCATTTGCGAACGTTTTGGCTGGCAGTTTCTTCATATTTGCATGGCATTTTCTTCAGAACAGCATGTCAGTTTCTTCATAGGCTGGCATTTTTATTCAAAAAACTGCCACCTATGAATCTTGCGTTGCAACTAAAACTGCGAGGAGCGTATTAGTAGGCTAGCCAGTGATCGATCAGTAACTTGTAAAGACTAAGCGAAGAGAAATAAAGAACTGCTAGTAACTTGTAAACACTGAGCACACAGAAATAAGGATCATGCTGTGCACAGTAGTAAGAGCCGATCCGTTCGAAATGTTCACACGAGACTCACAGGCTTGGCAATGTAATATGTTCAAATTAGTGGCCCAAATTCACAACCAACTAGTATGATTCCCATACATAAGTTTAACATGTTAATGCATCTCAATGATTCACAGATCATATACAATATGTAGCTCCTAAAGCAAGGATCAAGAAAAAATATTTGTTCTTGCTACTAACATGGATGCTTCTCTTGCCCAACATTCAGTACAGGGTGAAAGACAAATTTGTTTGTGAAGTCTACATTTCCTCTTGCAAACGTAAGTGGTTTTACCAATAGCTGGGACCATGAGAATGAACCACACATGACGGGGGAACATCCACTGCAATATGAAATGGTCTTCCGTCGATCACACGGCAAGACTATTTTCGGAATACAAACTTTAACTTGGGCAACGGACAATTTCGTACTGAATTGATTTGCTGGTACAGAGTAGAAATATAGCGCCTGTTCTTCATCAGACCAAGGATATCCAAGTTTGCAGTGATGAAAGAGGTCAAATCGATACAACCGAAATTGAGCATACAATCATCGAATCGTGTCCTGCGCCTCCAATGTAGGTCCACCCTACCAATAAATTCACATGCAAACCACTAATATTACTATCTAATGACAGTATAAAAAGAGTAGCAAGATAGTAGCAAACCATGTACCTTTGTAATGAAAATCTCATAGTGCCACCAATTAGGTATAACGGTTTGGAAGAAAACATGCTCATAATGTTGAACCATTTCGACTTTTTGTGCAGTTCCACTAAAATCGAACATCCCTGTTTGCACAGATATTGAAAGTGTGATTACTATAAAAGTGGCACTGGTTGAAGCATAGACTCACAAATATAAGCATTCCAATTTCTTAATGGGAAAAGGTAGCAAGACTGTTTCTAACCACCTATTTGAAGGAATAAATAAGGCAACAGTGGCTGATGTCAGGAAGGCATACATAGTATTTTATGAAAGATTAAACCATTCCCGACCTTTCCTCTTCTTTTAAGCATTTTTTGTGCAGTTCAACTAAAATAAAATGTCATCACCGCCTTGACAATTCGGTGACACTGTATAAAAAGAAATGACTTACCATTACATCATGATGTCAGGTATGTAATCGACAGGCATTAGAGACTAACATGCAGACCTCCTCCGATAACATAATAAACATTAATTTTAACAAAGGTGTGACTAGCTTTACCGGCATAATTTGAATGAACTCTACACCCTATGTTCCTTAATATAAGACGTTTTCGTAGTTCAATTTAATGTAACCAAACGTCTAGTATTTAGAAAAATAGGCAGTAGTTTTCTTGAGCACATATCTAGGAAAACTTGCCACACCTTATATATGTCCATACGCTAATGCAACACCATTCGAATAGTATAAATATACACTAATCCAGTGGCTAGTGCAACAGTAGATTAGTTTTTTTATTACGGGGTATAGTACAATGGTTTTACTGAGCAGATTTCCATAAGCTAGCACTGGAAGATTTCTATAAGCATTAACTATACAAAATGTAAAGGTAACAAGTTTCAGTATTGGTATACTGGCTGTGTAACAGCATTAAACCAAGTACAAAAGTCTGAAGGTAACTAGCATTATTAACTAATGACAGTATAAAAAAATTGCAAACCATGTACCTTCAAGGTAAATATCATTTCGAACTTGATGGGACCTAAAAAATTGCTATCCCAATCTTGATAATCGATCAAACATAAAAACTTGATCAAACGAATCAAGAAAACAGCCGGAGGAGGAGGTGCCCACTCTTGACCTTTCCTCTTCTCTTCATAATTTTTTGTCTAGTTTAACTGAAATAAAATGACATCACCGCCTTGGCATTTTGGTGACACTGTACAAAAAAATTGACCTATCTCATGAAGTGAGATATGTAATATATAAGCATTAACAGTGCAAAAATCTGAAGGTAGTAACAAGTTTCATCGTTAGTATATTGGTTGTGTAATAGCATTAGAATGCCTTTGCTGAAAAATCTTTAATACATCCACAATCAATAGCTAACTCTGAAATAATCCAGTGACATTAAATGGCATTGCTAAAATTCATCGGTGGCATTAGACTGAGTGCGGCATTAGTTAAATGTGGCATCACTTTAGCAGTAGCATTACTTGACTTTACCGGGGGCGTTATACTAACAACAAAAAAATGGCAATAAGAGCATAGGAAGGCCCATTCGGACAGTGGGCGCACTAGTACGATGTACCTCCACGGACGCATAGAGTGGTGAGGGAGTGATGGTTGCCCAGAGCAACAAATATCCAGGCAGCATATGTGGATTACGTCCCATTTTTGTTCTCTTTAGCCACCTTTTTCCTATGTGAGGACAACAAACCGATCGACGTGGTCATTCTCTATTGCATTGTCATGCCTTTCTACCCTTTTTCAACCAAGAGACACGAGACTCATTCCTTAGCTACTTATTTCCCCTTTTCAACCTAGATGCGGGTTCGATACCTAGTCTCTTCAATAGTACTTTCTCCCTTTCTTTCCTTATTCAACCCAGACATGGATTAGTCTGCATGAAATAGTGTTTGCTTTAATAGTGCAAATTAAGGTTTTCGTCTGCATGACCAGTAGAGCAGAGGATAGTAAATTGGGAAGATGGTGGAGTGGAAAAAGATCCACATGCAGCGACGTGGCAGATGGATCAATAGAACAAGGGTATGGTTAGAAAAGAGGTAGCATAACTGAGGGTCAGTGGGAAGTGGCTTCGCTCGTGGTCGTCATCCTCCGCACACACTACGGCAGCGAGCTTGGGGACGGAGGCTATCCCGCGCGGGCGCTATGTTTGAGAGGACGGCCTTTTCCTCAGTGTGTGACCTCGCTCGCCGACGACGAGTGCGTCGGCGCTGCATGTCCTTTTCTTCCCTGGCAGACGGTATCCTGGCGGATCTGTGACCACCGGTGAGGAGGGAGAGAGAGGGACCACCACCATCTTTTTTAGATCTGGAGAGAGGGTGATAGTGTGAGAAGCAAGTGGGCAGCCCTTAGCAAGCAAGCGCTGAAGCTCCAGCCTATATATCTCTTTTTATACTAGTACTAGAGGTAGAGTAGTGATAGAGTAGTTTATATTTTCTCTGCATTCAGTACCAATTAGTTGTGCTTCAAAACTGAACGGCACGCCATTAAAAAATAAAGTCAAGAAAGAATGCGGCACCTCGGGCCAACACGGTCAGATTGCATTTTGCACGAGAAATGACACACCGTGTTTCGTTGAAATGTGGTCCCGTTCCAACATGTCAGTGAGATGACGGTGAGTCCTTTTGTATAATTTCAGAACGGACATCTATGTAGGCCGGGGCGCCTCTTTCTATAACGTGGCCACCGTCCGCTCCCCACTAGCCTCTTCCTGTACCGTGGCAACCGTCCACCGCCTCTTCGCCTTCCCCTCTCAATTTGGAATTTCTGTCGCACGCTCTTCCTCCCTCCATTTGCCTTGACTCTTCCATCTGCCATTGTTCGTCTTCTCAATGGAGGGAACAGCCAGGAAACGACCCCGTTATTCTTGCCCCGATCTGAATGATGATGTGTTGGAGGAACTCATTGATCGGTGCGATGTCATCACCTTGGCTAGCATGGCAGGTTCGTTCAAGACCTTTCTCGACTCAACAAATAACATCATTACAAAGAATCCAAGGGTTCATTAGCTGTTTGATCTCCCCTATCTTATTCGCCATGACCCTGATCGCTGGCGCTGGGACGACGAAAGCCTCGCCTTGTGTAAGTTGATGCCGCTTGATAACGATACGTGTGATGTTAAGATGCCATCGCTTACAGGTAAGGCATGGGCAGGTGCAAATGGAGATTGGGTTTTTTATATTGGGTACAACTGCGAGTGTGAACTTGTGAATGTGTACACTCGTCACCGGGTTCCACTTCCAAAAATCTCAGACTGCCCTGAGGTTGAGCGCACAGATGATCTACGTATGTTCAAATACATTCATGGTGACTGTCATTTACAAAAGATAGCAATTTGTCGAGTTCCCAATCGCTCTTGGGATTATAGGAACGCTTGTGTTGTCGCTATCTTCGACAAGCTTGTTGCCATCCTTAGTCCTTCGACTCGATGGATATTGCTCAAAAATCAGTTTCTGTACACGGATGTGTATTGTGATGCAATTCAATATGAGGGTGTTGTGTTTGTTTCCATCACTCGTGGCACTGTTTTCGCATGGGATCCTTATTGTTTTGGTACATTTGTCTTCCACTGTTTCATTGACCATGCATGTGAGTTTAGTATCCCCGTACACTAATTAACCTTATTGTGTTTTACAAGGTCCTATCAATATTCCCCCACCAATACTTGGATAATTTTATAACCAAGGGGGAGATGACGATGGTGATGATCACGAGCATGAAGACGAGCAGGACCTACATACTCATTGGCGCCTAGCAACTTATTCCGATGGATCACCTCTTCTTGTCTGTATATAGGGCAATGCTAATGTTACAGAGGAAGCAGGTCTTGTCTCCCATGGTCGCACTCCCCGGACCTATTCCAACATCTGTTGCAGGGTATTCAGGATGGATACTAGTGTGCTAGTGCCAGCACCTTCTGCCTGGTTGAATATTGATAGTCTTGGAGAAAACTCGCTCTTCCTTGGACTAAACTATCCAATGATGGTGAAAGGCGATCCAGCTGCTGTTGGCACAACGTTACCACCATTTATGAGAAGCAACTATATCTATACCTCAGACATTGCTATGGTTCCCTACCCTGGCTATCACAATATGCGTCCTGATATAGGCCACTTCAGCCTGGATGGTGAGTCTTGCATTGGTCTCGATATTGACAATAGGCCCTGCCCAGAGAATCACTTATGGTTCAAAGCAAGCGTTTCCAACACCAAGGATTGGTTGACCAGAAGTTTATTTCATCACTTTGTTATTTGTTGTGTGATAAAAACTTTAGTATAATGTATCCTTCTGCCGTTGTACGTTGATGACTTGTTGTATGTAATACTAAATGATATGCCTGTGACAAACTTATTAAACTAGGCTATGTTCGTGTGATCGATTGATAGAAATCCAGAACAAAATGACGAGGGTGGGGCTTTCCCGCGCGTTAGGCTGGCTAGCTTGGCCTAGTGGGTTAGAGTGATTTGACGTGCTACAGTGCCATCCTGTCTTCACGTGTGGTAGCAGTACTGCTGGTGCGATAAGTTTTCTTGAAGAAGCGGATTCAACAAAGTCATGATGGTTTCTTCATCCCATGACTTGTACTCCCTCCTTCCATTTTTATAGGGCCTAACTCTTGAATCTCTCGTGCCAAGGCATGTACGCAGAACGAGGAGCATATTTTGAGAGTAGTATTTGGCCAACCAAATTGCAAACTAACCAGATTTTGGGCCCAGTGTAAATTTTGCATGCAACCTCATTTAAATGCCTAGCCGCTGGCCTCCCTCCCTTAATCCCTTGCATGCAAATTTCTCTCATCTCTACTAGTGCATGCATTGGCTGAAAGATAGAGCTTGCTCGTTCTTTGGAAATATACTAGCAAGATGCCCGTGTGTTGCACGGAACATCAAGATGCATTTATCTGAGTAGTTTATCTTCTGGTAGATAAGGATGAACGAGGGAAGGCCTTATCTGCAAATGTGGAGAGGGGTGCGGTTATCTTTTTGTGAAATTGTCATAGCTTCCTTCCTATCCATCAGATATAGATCGGACGGCCTATGTTGCAGGATGGCAGGCACACCATCATCACCAACTCTGTTTTTTATAAGAGTAGAGATAGAGATTTATGAATGGCTTTCAAGTTGCTTCTCAGAGTGGGTGCTACGACGTGGCAATTTACCTTTCCCGAATACATAATTGTACATGCATTGTAACAGGTTATCGGACGAGTCCAATCAATAATATTACTACTAGTTAGCTTCACATGCTTCACTCGGCGGGCGGGTGTTTGTAATGTATAGCTGCGAATCCCATCATCATAGGTCGTCGGATGAGTCCAATCAACAGTAGAAATTTCATTTTGATGTTTGGATTCAAACTTTCAAAATTGCTACACTATCTCTACATCTACGTATACGTAATACGACAAGTTTTAAATATAAGACCAGACATCCACCCTCTTTAGCCTAGCACAGACTGCAGGAAATTCGGCCACAATGTTTGGTGGGCCATATGTTAATGTGTTCGCTCTACGTGACCAGCACCTAGAATCCTCGATACTCCATATAGTAGGGTGGCATCGGCCAGAATAGCATTCATGTCCAGGAGTATGGCACACACCACCAGCACGACTCCCATCTGACACCATATTTCTTAGAGTTCGTGCTACAGTTATCTCTTCTCCCTCCTCGTTTCTCTAAACTTCGCCATCGCGCAGCGGGCGGGGTGGGAGTTTATCGATAGTCAGTTTCATCAACTGCGGTCCCACTTGTTAGTGAAGATGTGAGACAGCACTCGTTCCGCCCTTGAGCGGCGTGCTGGACCAACCGTGTGGGGGTGCGACGTGAACAAGGCAGGCTTTTCCTTTTGAACTTGTACTACTAGTAAGTTGTAACACTTGGGTTCTGCTATTGGCACGACCGATGGATAGAAATAATGATTTTCCCTCAAAAAATAGAATTAACGATTCAAAACGATAGCGTTGGGCTTTTCCCGCGTGATAAGCGGGGGAGTTTTGCCAATTTCGGCCATCATCGCTTTCCTTACATGCGGTCCCACATGTAAGTGATATGACTAGCCACTGTGCATTTAGGGGCTGGCCGGAACGACCGTCTGGGGTGAGCCTGCGCATCGGTCTGCTCGCACGCCTCCCGTCTACTCAAAGACTCCGTCCTGATTTGTTGGTCCTTTCGTATTTTGTGTCAAATTTTGACCATAGATTCAATTGATAAAATTTTAATGCATGTTACTAAAATTTATATGGTTAGATTCGTATTTGAACATAGTTTCCAATGATACTATTTTTTGTTAATTGAATTCATAGTCAAAAATTGGCACAAAACACTAAGGGGAACAATAAACCAGGACGGAGGTAGTACGCCGCACGGCGCCTCCTAGTAGCCAATTAATAGAGGGACGCGTGGCAGCACTTAAATGGTTAGTAGAACGCCCACGGTTTCAATACTACTTATGTTTCCGATTGTAACATGGCAGCTCTTTGTTCCAAAATGACTTTGTTTTGGTTGTTTATGTGTGCGCCTTCGCAAATTGAACCACCACGCCTAGAAGATTGAAATCCATTCCCATTTCCTGCATGGGACCTAAACAATCCCATTAGACGTCAATATTAATATATAAGAAGTTTGGCTGTGCCGCGATTCATGCATGGCACGTACAAAAGTTCAGAAGTTGATGCACAAGGTAAGAAAATTACAGCCTACATGGGATTGACACAAAAATAAAGATGCATACGGATCCATCAACGACATCCCCTCGCCCTAGTTCGCCAGGTCACCAACCGACGTGTGAGGAGCAGCGGCGTTGGCGGTGAGTTCAACGTGCTTCTCAACAATGCCGTCCAAGGCTACCCTGCGGTCCAAGAAGACCAACGTCCTATCGTCCTCCTCTGGCACGTAGTCGTCCTTGTGGACAATTTTCTCGTAGACATAGGTGATTATGTCGATGGTGTCTTGTTGCGCCAGGTGCTGCACGACGAGCGCGACCTCGAGGTGGACATCCTCCGGTGCGACGGCGTGCAGTAGCAGGGCCACCAGTGCGTCGAAGGGGTTGTCACCATAGAGGCCGTTGAGGGTGGCGGGCATCGCAGAGCTTGGGCGCGTGGGCTGGAGGCATACGTCAAGGTCGCCCGCGAGCTTGTTGACGAAGGTGAACTTGTCGAGGAAGCCAACAAGGACATCATCGAACAAGGAGACGAAGCTGTCGTCCAAGAGGCCTCTCGCCCTGGCGGCCTCAAGCACGACCTGGAGACGTTCCTCGCTGCCAGGCTGTAGGCCGGCGTCGTGGACCATCTGGCACAGCCGGCTCATGCTCGCGCTCACCGCCTCCATGAGTCTAGCTTCAAGTCACCGGCTCGTGCTCGTGATCACTCTTGCCCTTGGTTAGGGTGCGTAGGTGCGTAGGATTTCGTAGATTGGACTGGCAGGGAGCCTTTATATGAGAAGTGTAGACTGCGTTGCATTCATGTGTGTGTTGACCATCTACTCCTCGACCCTTACCCCTCTGTACTGGTGCAGTATAGTCATCTCACCGAGAACAAGTTGGGGAAAAATGAGAGAACTTGATGTTTATTTTGTAATTAATGTCATTGCATGCAGAGAATGGAGCACTACATGTTATGCTAAGTAGTCTCAAGTCATTGAATGCATACGCACCCCACGTCTCCTATTGGCTGATTTCTTTTTTCGTGGCAAAAAACAGGGAACGAGGTGGGTAGTTAATGCACCACGCCTAAAAGTTTTGGGGTTATTTGGTTTTCGTAACATGACTAATGCACTAGTACGGAGGGAGTACAATAGAAGTCTGTTTGATGAGATTTCATATTTGAGCCATCTACCGGAAGGGAGAGTGTATAACATCATCGGAAACTACATACAAAACCAAATAAAACAATACTCCATGTATTTATTTACGGAGGGAGTAGTATATTTTTTGTGACATGCATTACTAGATATTGCTAGCCAAATTCTAAATCCAGACGGAGGTGGTAGTACTACTAAATCAAGACGGTGGTAGTACTAGTAGTCACTAGTGCAGAAAAGCCTAGCTATGGCGTGCCAAAAACAGCCTTGCTGGCATAGGATCCCCACGCTACCAATATGGCCCCTATGTTAAAAAATAATGGTGGCGCTGGAGACTACGCCAGCACTATTCTGTATACCAATGGTGCTGGATTTAACCACACGACGGTGTTATCAACAATAGCAATGGCGTGTGACATAGTGTAACGACAGTAATAAGATAAATCTTCTCTGGCGTCGTGCATTGTCCGACACCGGTACTAGGCTTTTGAAAACTGTAAAAAAAATGCTGCCAGGGCAGCAAAAAATCGCTGCCACGGCAGCGTCATTTATTAGGAATTTATATAAACACGTTTTTGTCCCACATTGATTTCGACAAGATATTTGCATTAATATATACACACAAATTGTTTATTCACATGCGTACATATATTAACCACACACTATAGCTAGTTCTATCGTTCATGATCTCTAATTAAACATTCGCTAAACTAAACCATGCGTGCATATTACATCTTGTTCATTCAACCATCCTTACTACTAACAAGGTACGCCTCTCCTTTAGGAATTTTTTTGAGGAATAGGAAACCCTTGCATGTCCATGGTATAGGACAGAGATCCACACCGATCTCCAATCTTGAAATCGCAGTCTCTCAGTAGTTGGCTCCATTCATTAATTTTGAGCCGTGCATCTCGTCGTGGTAGTCATCCATCACGTGAGGCACAACACATCTTGGGAGCTTATGTTGTTGAACTTGATAGTAACATAGTAAGCAATATATATAGTAACACATACATACTATGAGTTTGAAAGAAGAATGTGTATTTGAAAGCGATCAAAATCATACCATGCATTTTCTAGAAATGTTGTTCTTGTTCAATGTGTGCACTAGTGGCAGGTATATATGGTGCATCATTTGGACCAGCTCCGTAAGTGCTCTTAAGCATCTCAATATGGAGGAAAAGCTTGTCTTGGACAAAAGGTCTTGCATGGCAAGGGATACACTAGTCAAAATGTAAAAAAACAGAAATTACACTCTGAAGCACAGATTATTACCGTATAATATTCGTAGTCACTTTGAAGCGTGAGGGAGAAGCCATTATTGTTGTCAAGGTGAGGATCGTCGCACATTCCCCTAGTGTGGCAACAGTAGGGGCACTCTTCCATTTTGTCCTGCGTTCATATAATTAAAATCAGCATAAAAAATCGGCATGATCTTTGCTAAAAACTGGACATATATAATGAGTGCCAGAAATTTGACGAAACAGAAATAAATCTGCGTTTCGCCAGAACATTGGCAACTTTGTAGACATTCCCTGCAAAAATAAAACATAGCGAGACACTTCCCAAGAGCAACGTGTAATATCACATATATCACATATATGTAAAACAAGCACACACCAAAAAAGTCGATCAATTCACAATTATCACTTATATATAAATATACATTAAACACATTTGCACACATGTAATACATTTCATCAATTCACAGGTACACATAATGTGTGCATTTCATCACAATAATATGAACACTAGAACAAATCTACAGGAAAATAAACTGGTTGAGGCAGATCTTATACCGTCCGGACCAAGAGGGACGCCGGCGGAGGAGGCCGGACACGATGAGTTGTGGAGCGGAACGGCGGGGCGTTGGGGGGTGGCGGCGGGACAGCGTTGGCACTGTGGGGGGCAAGGCGGGGTGGAGGGCGGGGTGGGCGGCCGGTGGCACGGTGGGGGCAAGGCGCGGGCGACGGCGGAGGGCAGGGCGGGGGTAAGCGCGGCGGCGCGAGATGGGGCAGAAAGTGAACGGGTTAATTTTGACTTTCAGGGGGTAATGAGGCCTAGCTGTTCATTGTTAGGGCTGGCGCAGGTGACGTGGCCAACGCCAGCAGTAGATTTTTAAAATAGGGTCGGCCAAATATTCATGGATGGCGTTTTGAGCGACGACATGCATAATACAGATATTTACAGCGACACAAATTCTTCTCGTGGTTTAGAGTACACAAATATGGTATGGTTAATTTAGGGTACGCGTACACAGTACACATAGAAAATAAGTACACAAATGACTCATGCAGTACGACGTCGTTTGACAACCCTCTCAACGACGGTTTGGGTCTTCTTAATCTTGCTTGAGTACTTCCGGCCAGCGCTATGACTCTTTCTCGGGAAGGGACGTCCTGCCGCAAGCAAGGTAGTTCTACTCCTTCTAGTGGTGTAGTCTTGCTCTTCATACATCTCCTCTTCTTTTGGGTCCACCCCAAATTGATCATAGGCATCCTCGTTGGCGACTCCGTCCATCCCAACGATGCTCCTTTTGCCTCTCCGGACGACAACACGACTTGGCTTTGAAGGGTTAGTTAAATAGAGCATTGTGCCACGTCCTTAGCGAATACCCAAGGCTCATATTTGGCAGTGATTCCTTTCACTCTTTTTGCACCAGCATGTTGTGCTTCGGGCAGAGACATGGTAATGAAACCACGTTCTTCATGCTCGACGTTCTTTGCCCATCTGACCATGAACAATGGCATCGTGTAATCTTCGCCGTACTCAAGTTCCCATATCACTTCGATCCTGCCGTAGTATCTATTACTTTCATTCTCGGTCAACTGCAGCATCGTCACACCTGAGTTCTGGTAATCATAATTTTTGTCCTTCGCCTCAGTATATAATGTGTATCCATTTTATCATATCATTGGTATGTGGCAACAGCGCAAGCGGGGCCTACTGCTAATACATAGATGAGATTTGCATTGGCTATACCAGTCGGCAGTGGTTTGTCCCGAATTCGCTCTTTGAACCAGGAAGCAAATTTGGAGTTGTGCTCTCTAATGATCTGGGCCTCGGTCCTCTGCCGCCCTGCCATTTTTTGCTCTCTCCTTAAGATCTCCTTGTGAGTTTGCAGCCAAGGAATGATTATATCTGCGTGTTGTAACACTACTGTGTGCGCTCTTTCGAAGTCGTCCCGGCTGTTTTTTATATCCACATTTAAATCACGCTTCAGCATGTTTCTTCAAGGGCAAACCAAGAGATTGATCATCATTTATGACATTCTTGCAGAATGATATACACTCCTCGATTAGATAGGCTTGGACGATTGATACGTCTCCAACGTATCTATAATTTATGAAGTATTCATGTTGTCATATTATCATTCTTGGATGTTTTACAATCATTTTATAGCAACTTTATATCATTTTTGGGACTAACCTATTGACATAGTGCCCAGTGCCAGTTGCTGTTTTTTGCTTGTTTTTTTACATCACAGAAAATCAATACCAAACGGAGTCCAAACGCAGCGAAACTTTTTGGTGATTTTTTCTGGACCAGAAGACACCCGGTGGGCCAAAGAAGTACCGGAGGGGAGCTCCAAGGGGAGCACAACACACCAGGGCGCGCATGGGGGCCAGGCGTGCCCACGTGGATCGTGCCCACCTCGGTGACCTCCCGCACCGCCTCTTCGCCCTATAAATTCCCAAATATTCCAAAAACCCTGGGGGAGACAATAGATCGGAAGTTCCACCGCCGCAAGCCTCTGTATCCACGAAAACCAATCTAGACCCCGTTCCGGCACTCCGCCGGAGGGGCAAACAATCACCGGTGGCCATCTTCATCATCCCGGCAGCCACTATGATGAGGAGGGAGTAGTCCACCCTCAGGGCTGAGGATTTGTACCAGTAACTATGTGTTTAATCTCTTTCTCTCATGTTCTTGAGATGTCACGATCTTGATGTATCGCGGTCTTTGTTAATATAGTCGAATCATATGGTGTTTTCCCCTCTCTATCTTGTTGTGATGAATTGAGTTTTCCCTTTGAGATTTCGTTATTATCGGATTGAATACTTTTATGGATTTGAGAGCACTTGACGTATGTCTTGCTATGAATACCCGTGGTGACAATGGGGTATCATATTGATTCACTTGATATGTGTTTTGGCACTCAACTCGCGGATTCCCGAGGTGACATTGGGGTAATCTATGCATAAGGGTTGATGCACGTTCTCGTCTTTGTTTCTCCGGTAGAAATCTTGGGGCACCCTTTGAGGTTCTTTGTGTTGGATTGAGTATTATGAATCTGAATTTGTTTTGGTGTTATTTTAGTACGAAGTCTTGATAGATCAATCAGAAAGAATAACTTGTGTTCTTTTAGTACGAACTCTTGGATAGATCGATCGGAAAGAATAGCTACAAACAATTTCTTCTTATGTTCTCCGCTAGATAGGAACTTTGGAGTGATTCTTCATCGCACGTTGAGGGATGGTTATGTGATCCAATTATATTAGCATTGTTGAGAGATTTCACTAGCGAATGTACAGACCCTAGGCCTCATTTTCAAGCATTGCAATACCATTTGTGCTCCATTTTACCACTTGCTACCTTGCTGTTTTTATTTATTCAGATTATAAAAATATATTTCTACCATCCATATTACACTTTTATCACCATCTCTTCGCCGAACTAGTGCACCTATACAATTTTCCATTGTATTGGGTGTGTTGGGGACACAAGAGACTCTTTGTTATTTGGTTGCCGGGTTGTTTGAGAGAGACCATCTTCATCCTACGCCTCCCACGGATTGATAAAACTTAGGTCATCCACTTGAGGGAAAATTGCTCCTGTCCTACAAAACTCTGCGCTTGGAGGCCCAACACGAGTCTACAAGAATAAAGTTGCGTAGTAGACACTAACGATGCTTCCATCCGGATGGGCTTTGTTACGAACGTATCCCTTCACAGTTCCATTCATCCGTTCAAACGGGAACATGGTATGCAAGAATGTCGGTCCAAGGTCTTTCACCTCCGCAACAATATGAACTAGGAGATGGACTATGACATCAAAGAATGACGGTGGGAAATATATCTCAAGTTCACATAGTATTGAAATGATCTCCTCTTTTAGTCGTGTCAGATGCCACACACTAATCGACTTTCGAGACATAGCGTCAAAAAAGTTGCATAAGTCAATGAGTGTGTTGCGGACGTGATCGTCCATTATCCCTCTGAGAGCTACCGGAAGTAATTGTGTCATCATCACATGACAGTCATGCGACTTCATGTTGCTAAACCTTTGCTTTTTCGAGTCAAGATACCTGCATATGAGTCCCAAGTAGCCGGAAGGAACTTTCATGCCATCGAGGCATTTGAAAACTTGAGAAAGCTCATCCTCATCGAGATTGAAGCAAGCTGGGGGGCAATAATCATCTTTGGTTTTGGACACAGTTTGACCCTGGGCGGACTCGTTTGCTTTGACTTTTTTCTTTCCTTCACCTTGTCCTTGGTTGTAATGGACGATGAGGGTTGAAGCTCTTCCCTAATACCAATGTCTTTCAAGTCTTGTCTAGTCCTCAGACCATCTTTACTCTTTTCTGGCATGTCAAACAGTGTGCCATGCAAAATCTCGCACACATTTTTTGTGATATGCATCATATCAAGAGAATGAGGCGTACTGAGTAGTTCCCAATACTCCAAGCCCCAGAAAACAGACTTCCTTTTCTATACTTTTAGCAGCATTTTCTCAGAGGACTTCTTTCTTTTCTTTCCTGCCTTAGGGCAATCTTCCCAATTCATTAACATTTGCATGATTTCTGCTCTAGGCCTCTTATGCGGTGGCCCTCGGGACTCATTAGTGTTGTCGAACAGATCTCCACTCGTCATCTTTGTGAAGCCACCTTCTATGGCCCATGAACACTGTTTTGCTACTACCCTTTTTTGATAGCTGCCGAAAAGATGTGTCATCCATACATTTAACACAACCACAGTGTACATGGCATGCCTGTCCGGAAATATATCCGTAACCCAGATAGTCATGTACGGTCGTGAGCAATGCTGCTCTCATGTGAAAATAATTTCCTGTGCTAGCATCCCTGGTTTTGACCCCTTCGGGCTTCCATAATATTTCTAACTCCTCCTTCAATAGCTCAAGATATGTGTTGATATCATTGCCAGGTTGGGTTGGCCCTTGAATTAGCATAACCATGTGTATGTACTTTTGTTTCATGCAGATCTAGGGCGGGAGGTTGTACAACCATACAAATACGGGCCATGTACTATGTGTGCTACTCTGGTTGCCAAATGGATTTCGTCCATCACTACTGACACCCAACCTAGGGTTTCTTGCTTCAGGTGCGAATTCTGGTTCTAAATTATCCAGTGCTTTCCACTGACAACCATGTCTCAGAATCCCATCACTTTTAGACTTTCTTGTCTTGTCCCAAGTCATGTTCTTTGCATCCTTCGGGTCAGCGAAATAACGCTGCAAGCGAGGAATCAAAGGATGGTACCATACAATCTTTCGAGGTTCCTTCTTTCCAGGCTTGTATCGGGGTTCATTTCAAGTTGGACACTCAGTTTTGTTCTCATGCTCATTCCTACATAAGATGTAATCATTTATGCATGCGTTATATCTTACATGCGGCAAATCAAGCGGACACACGACCTTCTTCGCTTCATCTACACTACGAGGCAACAAATACCCCTTTGGCAAAACTTTGTGTAAATATTCCAATGTAGCATCCAGACTTGCATCTGTACTCATGAATCTTGCCTTGATGTCCAGAAGTTTGAGCTTGATGTGCAGGCGGGTGTGCTCGGGATCGCAACCTTCATACAGTGGAGTTTTCGCGTCTGTTTCCAGTTGCGCTAACTTTAGAGCCTCTTTAATAGAAGCTCTCTCGGTTGTCGTCTTCCTCCGAAGCAGATCTTTGACATGAGGATCTTGTAGCATTGTGGCCAATGACATATCCTGTGTGACAGTCTCATGATCCTCTTCATGTTCGGTTGGTATTTCATCATTTCCTCCTCCATGCGGATGTTCATTGTTTCCTCCTTCTGGCGGCTCTTCTTCATCGCCAAAGTTTTCCGCATCATTGTTTCCTCCTTCATCATCGCTAACATCCTCCTCACCATGCTTTGTCCACCATGTATAACCTTCGACGAAACAGCGACGGAAAAAGTGCGCCAGCACGCTGCCTTCGAACGGGTTGTGCAAAACTCCATTTTCGCATGTCGAACATGGACATAATATCCGCACTTCACCCTTTTGTATCATATATGCCACCGTGAAATTGAGAAAGCCCTTCACACTCCGATCCATATTCAATCTTTTGATAGGCGGCGATCAACTAGCGCTGCAAAGGTAAAAGTACTAAAATAATTAGATATATTAGCAATGACGACATAAAAAATTTCGGCATGACCTTTGCTAAAAAAGGGACATATGAGTGCCAGAAATTTGACGAAATGGAAATGAATCAACGTTTCGGCAAAACATTGGCAACTCTAGCTGTAGACATTCGTGCAAAATGAAACATCGATATCGCATGACACAACAATAATTCACGAGCATTGTGCAATTTCTATAGCTAGCAACTAATGACACACACATACACATCCATCACAGATCCATCCATATGCGAATTCCTCTGATATATGCACATAAATTAACAACAAGTTCGGTCTTTTTTACCTCATCAAACGTGCTGGAGAGGGGGCCGGGGGGGCGGGGGCCGGCCGACTGTTGGAGGCGCCATTAATGGAGTGTGGTGAAAATTTTAATGCAAGCTAGGTGTGTGTGTTTGAGTGGGTGGAAAAGAGAAGTAGCTAGCTTAATTAGCGAGTGAGAGTGTGTGAACTAGCTTAGATCTAGCTAACTAGCTACCTACTTAAGAAATCGAGAGAAAATATTTGGTCTTTTTCTCAAGAAGAAGAGAAGAGAGAGAGAGGAGGAAGAGGAAAGAGGGAGGAAGAAGAAGAAAATATCTATATGGGTGAAACGTGAATAGTTCTGCGATGTAATTACTGGCTTTGACATACTATAGAACGCCATTAGAAACTTTTATATCCCTGGCGTTTCGGAAATGCCCACGCCGGTGTTATGTTGGCTAAAAATTTGATGGGCATGCAAAATCTACTACTGGCGTCACTTACCAGGCTATGCCATAGATATTCTGATTAGTACCGGCATAGTGAACTTTTGCTACGCCAGCTCTAACTTGGGACATGGCAGAATGTTGGGACCCACCTACAGGTGGCGTTCCCTATTATTCATACGCCAGCAATAACTGCATACCTATGTCGTACGAAATAGCCCGACGCCACTACTATTTAAAAAAATAGTGTTGGCTGGAGTTCTTTGAAAATGGCGCGCCACCAACGAATGTCGTGGCTAGCACTTTTTCCACTAGTGAGTACTACCAATGTAGTACTCCTTCCTTCCCGGTTATTGGGCTTAATTTGAAAATCTCTTCAACCAAGGTAGATCATGAATGGTGGAATTAATATCGTAGTGTGCAAAAGTACTTAATTGGTACTCTCGTTTTTCTCAAAAAGTTGTGTATATCGATGCATTAATTACACCACATGCATGCATGACTACTAGATGACCAAGAACTTTTACATTCATTGGTGAGTTGTTTGTTCATCCTTGCATGCAGTGATTTAATGCACCTTGAAATCTGAACATGTGATGGTAAGTAGTAGAATTGAGACTTATAAAACAAAAAAGCAAACTTCTTGAGATGAGCGCTATAAACTGGAAAGGAGGGAGTAGTACTGTACGACCCGTTGGTCAAATTATTACGTGTTGCTCCTCAGAGTGAAGTGACAAGACCCTGCGGCGGAGATGACACCTGAGTGTAGGCAGCGTGTTCGGCATACCAAAGTCAGCCTCACCGTGCGCAGTCATTATCATCATGGCTGTAGAGCTAGCCTACTTACAACTATCCGTGTTCGACATAATTTCCCGTCCGTTCCCACGAGTAGTAGTAAATATTGTACTCGAGTAATAGGTATATCGTTGCCGCACCTATGCACGCGAACATTTATCGTAACATAGTACCTCGTGCTGGATAGTCGTAATATTACAAGTTTCAAACTGATATTACTAATGCTAGGAGTAATGCTGCACTTGCACAGAGGGAATTATTAGGAAGTTTATGTAAGAACTTTTGTTACTTTAGGTGGATGCATCATTATCGTACAAACTAAAATCCACAGCCCTGACAAGCCACTAATGGGCAAATAAATTTTTGAGTCTCTTGCGACTTGATGTTTCAAAAACAACTTCAGATTCTGCGGAGCCTTTGTCATTTAGTCTTAGACGCTTGCGGTGACCAGCACGCCATTCATTCTTGCGCCAAAAATGCCAAACCTCATTACCTTGAGCACACTTGCCTCCAGAACAAAGAACCTAGCCAATTTAATCTCAGATGTGCTGCCTCGGTAGTCTATCAAATCAAATTCTATAAGATGGAGATCCAGGGATTCGATGAGATTGTTATAGTGCAACACATATTTCACTTTCGAGTCTTTTTTTATCTGCAAAAGAAGAGAACATATTAGAGCAGCTGGCTGTATAAGATTGTCGTGTCATCAAGAGGTACCAATATCATTCGCTCATACGATAGCGTTGGCTCTAAGGCTAGTGATAATTTTTCACTCTCTCTCTCTCTCTTTCCTCTCATTTACCTAGGAGGACGTGAAGAGCTTGGGCATTTGTTTCCTTCCACTATGTGGCAGATGCCACACTTCTCAAAAGTATGCCACATAATATGCATCGATGCCAAATCAAATCAAAAGATTTTGGCACCGCTCTAGCAATGTGAGAGAGTTGGCACCTGTCGGTGACAAAACCGGCAGATCTCGGGTAGGGGGTCCCGAACTATGCGTCTGAGGATCAATGGTAACAAGGGACGATGGGGACATGATGTTTACCCAGGTTCGGGCCCTCTTAAAGGAGGTAAAACCCTACGTCCTGCTTGATTATATTCAATGAGTATATGGGTTACAAGAGTTGATCTACCTCGAGATCGTAATGGCTAAACCCTAGCTGTCTAGCCTATGAGAATTTTTTGATAGCCTCTACGGACTAAACCCTCCGGTTTATATACACACCGGAGGGGTCTAGGGTTGTACAGAGTCGGTTTGTGGGGGAAGGAAATAACATATCCGGACACCAATCTTGCCATCCACGCATATAGGAGTCCTACCCGGACACGGGGAAAGTCTTCTGCTTTTATCTTCACGGCCCATCAGTCCGGCCCATATCAAATAGTCCAGACACCCGAGGACCCCCTAATCTAGGACTCCCTCAGTAGCCCCTGAACCAGTCTTCGATGACGATGTGTTCGGTACACGGATTGTCTTCGGCATTGCAAGGTGGGTTCCTTCTCCTAAACATTTTAAGATAACTCCCTGCACACAGGATCTGTGTCCGGCTCTGTACAATTAATTTAACTCTTAGCCACGAAGGCAAGATATCAAAATAAAACAGTGTCTTTTACTGACAACTTTTTTGGCAAAGCGTCACATCTGGCTCTTTAACATTTCGAACCATTTTCACGCCTCCCGTTTCGCGTTTCGGGGCATAGCCTCCATTGGCACGTCCTGTCAAAACAGAGATCGTGCCCGCCAATTGCAGGATTCTCATTAATACGGTTTTGGGTAATCCAACCGTGCCGTTCGCATGATCTCTTTGGGAACAGGCGAGTTTTAAGGCTCGAGAATGGGGGAATTTGGTATTTCACTGCCTATAAGAGGGTAAAGATTCCTCCTTTTTTCCCCACGCCTTCTTCCAGCTCCTGCCTTCCCTTCCTTTGAGCTTCAGCACCCAAAATCCCAATCTTTCCCACCGCCACCACCTTCCCCAGCCATGGCTGGATCCGGTTCCAAGGGCAAGTGGGAGGCTTCCTCCGTCACCGAGAAGGATGTCAAGGAGCTCCGGGGCGCGGGCTATCTCTCCGCGGATATCGCGCACAGGCTTCCTGCCGAGGATCAGGTCATCCCCACTCCGGACCTCGGCGAGAGGGTTGTATTCATCCCTCATTTCCTCCGAGGGCTAGGGTTTCCCCTCCATCCCTTCGTCCGAGGTCTCATGTTCTATTACGGGCTAGATTTCCATGATCTAGCCCCGAACTCCTTCCTCCACATATCGGCGTTCATCATCGTGTGCAAGGCTCTCCTCCGCATCCCGCCACACTCCGGCCTATGGCTTAAGGTCTTCAATCTAAAGCCGAAGGTGGTCGACGGACAACACGCGGACTGCGGCGGGGCCATGGTGAGCAAGCTTCCCAACGCCAAGTGGGCGGCCACACCTGACATCAGATCCGGACCCCCTATGAGGCTCACCTCGTGGACCGCCAAGGGCCTGGATTGGGGATCTATAGCGGAGGTGCAGATGCTGCAAAAACGCATCACCAAGATGATAAGCAAAGACACCGGTCTCACAAACGTGATTCAGGAGATGCTCTTCCGCCGCACTCTCCCTTGCCAACTCCGGGCCTCTCATATGTGGGAGTTCAATCCGGAGGAGCCATGGACCCTGAAGCGCTTCTTCGGCACAACGCACGAAGATAATTGGAAGCAGCTCTTCAAGGCTGAAAAAAAGTGGCCGAAGAAGACCGAGGACATCAAACTCGACATCGAGAACCCAGCCTCAGCGGTAAGCATAACCTTTCCGAAGAATTATCCGGTCAGTAGTTTGAATATAATGTAAGTCATATTGCCTGCCTTCCGAACAGGGCTGGACGGCAAAGGCGGAGCGGATCAACTGTCCGGCACCGCTGCCTGAGAACCCAGCCACACCCCAGCTGACAGATATGCTGGTCCCGGCGCCATATCAGGCACCGGAGAAGAAGGCCAAGAAGACGAAGGGCAAGGAGGCCATGGGCGGCCCCCGCCATAAGGGTCCTGCGGACATAGTGTCCGGAGAGATCGTAGCCCTTTCTTCCCGTGATGCAGATGACGAAGAAGAGGAGGAAGAAGTGGAAAGCGACTTCCCTCGTAAGGGGTGGAAAAAGAAGAGGGCGGCCTCCGAAAACCCGAAGGGGGAGGTGCCCAAAAGAGGGAAGATGACCCTCCCGGACAGTTCGGACTCGGATTCCGAACTAGTCTCCAAAAAACCTCCCAAGGCGAAGCCCCTGGCGGAAACGTAAGTATTCATAGACTTACCAGTTCATCTTTTCGGTTTTCCAGTTTCCATTATATAAGCCATTTGTTGTGTGCCTTTCAGCCCTCCACACGTGCTTCCGAACACTCCGTTGTCGGAGGGGAACTCTCTGCCACCCGAGATGGCAGAGAGCGAGACGCCGCCACGAGCCCCCTCGCCTATCACCATGGATGACACCGAGGTGTTATCCCGAAGGACCTTTCCTGGCCACGGAGGGGCGGGCGAGGCTGTCGAAAAAGGGCCCGAGGTTAATACCTCGGTCGCCGAAGACATAGGGGAGGCGACCCCTATGACAACCGATGGCGGGGACCCCCAACAATCCGGGCCCCAACCGGACACTATTCCGGAGACCAATGCAGCTCGGGGACACGGTGAGCTGCCCCTTTCAAAAGAGGGGGGAGGAGCATCAGCTTCGTCGGTGACCTCTGCTAATCCGGAGGCGCCGAACGCTCTAGCGGAAGCACTGCAACGTGCTTCCATCGTGGAGGAGCACCGCACCCTGATGGGTGTGGTGGTAGAGAAGGTTCAGTCTGCCAAGAGCGGACTGAATGAAGCCGTTACCAGCCTACTTACAGGCTTCGAGGTATGCGACGTAATGCTCTAAACGCTTTTTTGTATATAGAGGAATAGACCTGTATACAGATAGTAGCCCCTGAGGCTCTGTCCGGTGTAAAAGAAACCAGACAGAGGATCCACATAAAATTTGGGAAAGCTAACATACTTCTCTATTATGTTAACAGGCTTCCTTGTTGGCGGCAACCGCCCAGGCCGCAGAGATTTCCGAACTCAATCGGAAGCTTAAGGTGGCCGATGAAGAAATCGACCGCATTAACAAGCGGTTCGATGAGACGCAAAGTATGCATATAGTGTTAAAAGTTTAGTTCTATGTCATAAGTGATGGTTATATTCAGGGATTAACTCATATATTGCTTTGATTATGAGCATAGTTGGAGAAGCTGAGGTCGAGACCCTCAAAGGCGCTCTTGCCCAAGCCCAGAAAGAGGCAAAGGCAAACAAGGCAGCCGCTGACAAAGCGGCTGCGGAACTGAAGAACGAGCATGCCGCCCGCTGCCAACACAAAGCTCGGGTGACCGAAGTCGAGCAGGAGCTGAAGGATGCCATCACCAAATGTGAGGCTTTGGAGGAGAAGACTTCGGACCAATCATCCGAACTCGCAAAAGCCCTCCAAGAGGCTAAAGAGGCGCGGGTTGAGTCCCGGAGTGCTCACGAAGAGATCCGTCAGGCGAAGCAGATAGTGGCTGGTAAGGCCTTTCTTTTGCTGAGTATATTCGGAGGTCAAAGATATGCTTTGCTCACTCAAGTGTGGAGTTCTCCAGACGCGTTTACGGATCTGCCGAGGAGTGCTGCTGATACCGCACAGTACTTCCGAGCCCAAGAGGGGAACTCGACCGAGAAGCTGTTCTGGTCATAGTTTCTTGCACCGGAGCAGCCGACGCCCCTGAACGACCAGCTGAAGCAGCTGATGGAGCTGCATAGGGTGGCCGGCTTGGCCATGAAGGATCTAATAATCCGGCTTTGGCCAGCCGAGCCAATTCCCAGAAGCTACTTCGGTTTGGTGAGGCGGCTCATCGACGCGCTGCCTCGGGTTGATGTTGTGAAGCGCTCGGCGTGCATAGAGGGTGCTCGGATGGCCTTCGCCCGTGTCAAGATGCATTGGGCAAAGATGAAGGCCACCGACGTGGCGACCGCAGGCCCACCCGAAGGCAAGGACCACCGCAAGCCGGAGAGATATTTTGAAGACGTCCTGGCGGGGGCCCGAATAGTAGAGGGCCAATGCTCGAAGGACGTTATATTTAAGTAGATGTATTCGGGTTGTAAAAAGTATGTTTTACGAACCCAGGCTTGTAATATATTTGCGCCTTTTGTTTCAAGGAATGTTTTCCTCCTGTGCGGCCGTTTATTTCTGAGAGTTGCCGTTCGTCGGCTTCAGCCCCCATGCAGGTGCTACGGGGGTGTTCGTAGTGACGCGTGACCACACTTTATCCAACGTCTTGGTCCGTAAAGGAGGTGTCCGCGAGGTGAACCAGGCAATCAGACTATGCGGCTTTATTACTTTCACTTAGCCATAGGAGTTTAACGGTGGGGCTAAGTACTAGGCCCTTGTGCGTATGCGGCAATCCGGGCTAAATAGCCATTTCCGTGCGGCTTGGACGAAGACCAGCCCCTCGTAAGACACGGAGCAAATCGCTAACGATTGTAGTATGAGAGTAATTCACCGAATTGCCTACCAGCTCTCGCTTTATCATGACAGACAGTTTTCGGCTTTCTCTACTGAGGTTTTTGACTAGACGAACCAGAAATACAATCACAGTAGTTCTCCCTTTACTACCTTAGCCGAACGAGCGGAACGTAAGGTGGTAAGCACAGGAGCCGGGCAACCCAACTATAGACCAAAGACATGATTCGGAGCCGATGCATATAATGCAATATTCGAGATGCCGAAGAGTACCCCATAGTAGTTCGGACTTTAAAATGTGCCGGGCCGGATATAGCCCCCGGTGTTTAAGACCGGACTAAGGCACGCGTGGCAGTCGGGTGTAGGGAGGGAAGACAGATGATAATATAAAATAGATGAGTACCAAACAAAAGTGGTGATCAACTGCTTCCTTTTATGCCCTGATTAATACGTCGATACGTGTCATTACAGATAATGCCTGAAGGCCAAGGCCATTTTACATGCCGAAAGTTTACACAAGGGAAAGGTTTATACAGGGCTTTTATTTTTTTGAGAAAATAGTGGCTTGAAGGCCCTAATGATGCCCTGCTGCATGTCTGCGCCGTTTCTCCTTGGTTAGAAATCCTTTGAGAGGAGGAGTCGATGGTCGTCTATAAGAGAGGGAATCCTAGAAAGGAGTCCCTGTACAACCGTAGAGTAGGTAGGTTTTTAATGAACCTGTGGTAAAAGGGGAAGAAAAGAAAAAGAAAGTTAAGGTCTGAATAGGGTCAAGCCGTACTATAGACCTGTTCTGCAGTATGCCTCCGGCGCTGCCCAAGGTATTTTAAGTGCATAATTATGCACGCGCGGTACGTATGCCGCAACCTTATGGGGCGATCGGCGGAGGCTGAACTGCTATTCAAGCTCCGGATTCGCCGAGCTGTCGTGCTGTAATATTTATCAGACTCGCTTAGCGGTGTCGTGGGTCTTGATGACCGATGAGCTGTTGAGGCCGTTCTGTACCTCGGCTGCTAGGGCCGCTGTGTGTTCCTCAGTACAGAGGGAACGTTCCATATTTCCATTGACTGTGATGAAGCCACACGGTCCGGGCATTTTGAGCTTCAAATAAGCATAGTGCGGGACTGCATTAAAGCGGGCGAAAGCAGTTCGTCCAAGCAATGCATGATAACCACTGCGGAAAGGGACAATATTGAAGATCAATTCTTCACTTCGAAAGTTATCTGGAGAGCCGAATACTACTTCCAGTGTTAAGGAACCCATGCAGCGGGCCTCTATGCCAGGTATCACTCCTTTAAAGGTAGTGTTGCTGGGCTTGATTCTTGACGGGTCAATACCCATCTTACGGACAGTGTCTTGGTAAATCAAGTTGAGACTGCTGCCGCCGTCCATAAGGACTCTAGTGAGATGGTATCCGTCGATAATGGGATCGAGTACCAGGGCCGCCGAACCTCCGTGACGGATACTGGTTGGGTGGTCCCTGCGATCGATGGTGATCGGACAAGCCGACCAAGGGTTGAATTTCGGGGTGACAGGCTCTATGGCGTAGACATCCCTCAGTGCGCGCTTGCGCTCCCTCTTGGGGATATGCGTGACATATATCATGTTCACTGTTTTCACGTCGGAGAGAAATTTATTTTGTCCCCCGGTGTTCGGAGGGTGGGGTTCATCGTCGTCCTCGCTTTGATGTCCTTTCCCCTTATGTTCGGTATTTAATTTATCGGCCTGTTTAAAAACCCAGCAGTTTCTGTTGGTGTGGTTGGCAGGCTTGTCAGGGGTGCCATGGATTTGACAGGGCCTATCCAGTATTTTATCCAAGTTGGACGGGCCGTCTCTATTTCCTTTCAACGGCTTCTTCTGCTGACCAGGTTTAGAGCCACTGAATCCGGCGTTGACCGCCGTATCCTCGGTTTCTTCATTGTTGTTCCGACGCTTATTTTTTCTGCGTCGTGGCCTTCCATTGCCGTCCCTGGCCTCAGAGGTGCCAGGGATGCTAGTGCTGTTGCTTCTACGAGCCAACCAGCTATCTTCGCCCGCACAGAAGCGGGTCATGAGTGCGGTGAGAGCTGCCATAGTCTTCGGCTTTTCCTGACCGAGTTGTCGGGCAAGCCATTCGCCACGGACGCTGTGTTTAAATGCCGCTAAGGCTTCGGCGTCCGGACAGTCGACAATTTGGTTCTTTTTAATTAAGAACCGAGTCCAGAGTTTGCGGGCTGACTCTCCGGGTTGCTGGACTATGTGACTCAGGTCATCAGCGTCCGGTGGCCGGACATAAGTGCCTTGGAAGTTGTCTCGAAAAGCATCCTCCATGTCCTACCAAGTGCCAATGGAGTTCTCTGGGAGGCTATTCAACCAGTGCCATGCTGGTCCTTTTAGATTTAGGGGAAGGTATTTAAAGGCGTGGAGATCATCACTGCGAGCCATGTGAATGTGGAGAAGAAAATCTTCAATCCATACGGCGGGATTTGTCGTTCCATCATATGCCTCGATGTTTACGGACTTAAACCCTTCCGGAAACTGGTGCTGCATTACCTCATCGGTAAAGCACATGGGGTGTGCGGCGCCTCTATATCGGGCAACATCGCGACGGAGTTCGGATGACGTCCGTGTTCGGTTCTCGGCCCGAACTTGGTTATGCTTGTCGCGCCAGGCTTGATGGCCGTCATCTCGTGTTGGAGCACGTCCCCTTGATCCGTAGATTGATCTGGTCTGGCCAGCTCTATTGTCCAGGTCCTGACGTAAGTCGTACGTTTGCCTCTACGACGAGGTGGTGCGGGCTGGTGTTCGGCATAATTAGCTGCTTTGTCCCGTCCACATGGTGGTCGGTCCGGTTCATCAGCATGATTGTATTTTGATGGTATTGGCTCAAGGGCCTCGTCGTCGAATTGTGGTTGTAGCCTGCGCTTTGGGTAGCTCTTTGTTGGGCGCTTGAGGCCGTATTCTTCGGCAGCCAGGACCTTGGTCCATCTGTCGTTGAGCGTATCATGTTCGGCTTGAAGTTGTTGCTGTTTCTTTTTCAGGCTCATCGCAGTGGCGATGAGCTGTCGCTTGAAGCGTTCTTGTTCGATGGGTTCCTCTGGTACGATGAAATCTTCGTTACCGAGGCTAACATCCTCCTCGGAGGCTGGTAGATAGTTACTATCTTCCGAATCCTGATGATCGATATGTTCGTCAGAGTTGGCTTGTCCCTCTTCCCTATCATCTTGCTCGAATGAAGGGTTGATGGGGTCTTTCGGGGACTTCGGCATTGTCCGGAGTGTCATTATCTCCGGTGCCGGTGTTGCTGTCCTTCGCCCGACATGATCGTGAGCGGCGCCGCTGACACCGACGCTTTGGTGGATCATCGACGGGTTTGTCCTGATCTGGATCTTGAGTGCCATCGTCGTCCTGCTTCTTAGGTGTGTCCACCATGTATACGTCATAGGTAGAAGTGGTCGTCCAACACCTAGTGATAGTCGGGTTTTGACCTGGTTCGACTCCGGCATCGTCGTCCATACCGTCGATGTCTTCGGAGGCATAATCTAGCATGTCGGTTAGGTCCTCGACAGTGGCTATTAAGTGGGTGGTGGGTGGGACGTAAAATTCCCCGCTCTCAGCCCCTAGTTCAGGCCGGGCGTAGTTCGGAAGTGACACTTCCGTGATGGCGAGAGATCGCATTAGGTCCAACGCCTCGTTTAAGAGCGAAAGCTGGACAGGTGACCGAGGACCTACGGAACTGGGTCCGGCAATCACCACTTGACCGAGCTCAGTAGACGTGGACCTCAAGAGCTCGGAGTTGACATCCAGAGATGAGTCTGGCTTCCCGATGACAGAGAGAATCCTGTTTGACTCCTGGCCCGCTGACGGCATTATCACCTCTGGGTCTCCGGCAGGAAGCTCCGCATTGGGAGAGAGTCCGGCGGGGTTTATCCTCCGGTCTTCGGACAGAGTGGCCCGCTCTGGATCTAAGACCAGGGCAGGCATGAGAGTCGATCCTTGAGCGGAATTTGTTGGTGGATCCGACGGGCTTCCTTCGTGTAGATCAGGAGCGGTGGCCAAGGCTGAGAACCCTTTGAAGACCAAGCCTCCTCGAATATCGGCGTTGTAATTCAAGCTTCCAAACCTGATCTGATGACCAGGGGCGTAGCTATCGATCTGCTCGAGGTGATCAGTTGAATCGGCACGCAGAGCGAAGCCGCCAAACACAAAGAGTTGGCCAGGGAGAAAAGTCTCCCTAGAAACAGCGTCATCGCCGATGACAAGTCGGGCCGTCGATCCTTCTGTCGACGCCACAGTGGAACTCTCAATGAAAGCACCAATGTCGGTCTCAAAACCGGCAGATCTCGAGTAGGGGGTCCCGAACTGTGCGTCGGAGGATCAATGGTAACAAGGGACGATGGGGACACGATGTTTACCCAGGTTCGAGCCCTCTTAAAGGAGGTAAAACCCTACGTCCTGCTTGATTATATTCAATGAGTATATGGGTTACAAGAGTTGATCTACCTTGAGATCGTAATGGCTAAACCCTAGCTGTCTAGCCTATGAGAATTTTTTGATAGCCTCTATGGACTAAACCCTCCGGTTTATATACACACCGGAGGGGTCTAGGGTTGTACAGAGTCAGTTTGTGGGGGAAGGAAATAACATATCCGGACACCAATCATGCCATCCACACATATAGGAGTCCTACACGGACACGGGGAAAGTCTTCTGCTTTTATCTTCACGGCCCATCAGTCCGGCCCATATCAAATAGTCCAGACACCCGAGGACCCCCTAATCCAGGACTCCCTCAGCACCGCTATGCACACAGACCCACATGTATAAACAAATCAATCAAACCAACTACACCGTCCTCTCCCTCTCCCAAACAAGTGTTTTTTTATTGCTTCAGTCCTCTCCCTCTTCCACACAAGTGTTTTTTCATTGCGTGAGTTAATTTGGCATCGGAACAAGTAGGTGCTCCAATGCCCTGAGCTTCTTTTGGGGCACTAGGTGAGCAATGGAGGGCATCGATGCCAAATGCATCAAAAGAGAATTTGGCACATGTTTTGGCCTACATAGTGGAGGGCCGTTATAGCCCACTTTTGTACTACCTCGTATTTAGTGTAAAATTTGGACCAAAGATTTACCTAAGAAAATGCCAATGCATGTCACCAAAAATGATACCATTTGAAATTATGTTCAAATACGAATCCAACGATATAATTTTTAGTGACATGCATTAACATTTTGTCAGTTAAATCTATGGTCAAAATTTGATACTACAAAATACGAAGAGTAAACCAGGACGGAGGTAGTACATGCTCTTAGGCTAACCATAGTGTTACTAGTCTAAGTTACTTGCCACTATGACCAGCCTAGGCTACTAGTACAACAAAAAAATGATGCAGGTGAACACGTGAGAAAAAATACTAAAAACATTTCTTTCGGTGCAGTGTGTAGATGCAGTTTTGAACACTAAACTTGTCATCGTAATTTGGGAAAATTACAAAAAAAATTGAGCTCCGTTGTGATTACCATTTAATAGGAAAGAAGTTGCACCTCGATGAGTAGCTACTCCGTGCACGGAAAGCATCTAAGGAATCCATAAACTTGCTCCAGATTGGGACCGATAGATTTTATTGGCAAGATCTTCACTGTGCGCACAGACTAGGTCAACCTTGTGGGAATCATTTTCTGGATGACAGTCGTAAATAGATCAAGAAGAAATTTAAAAATGTGAATTTCAAGAAGACTGAGAAGAAGATGAGTGTTGTACCTGAACGATTATGGATCCAATAACGAGTTCAGAGAATTTGGCAGACGAGTAGACCAAAGCTGTCAATTTCGTTCCGTCAATGACCCTGATTTTTGTTGGACCTTCTAGATCAGATACAAGCAATCTCTCAAGGAAAGGCGCATTCTCAATGACCATAACGTAGAACATCTCAAGTGATCTCTAGCCAATTGATGTCTTGTTGCGTGGCCAGCAAGACACATAAATCCATAGGAGATTCGTTGAGACAATGTAGAGGCTAATGAACCCGTGGATCTGCCGAAGACGAAGGTCCTCGAGCATAGTACAGCCGTTGAGCAGGTGCTCCATAGCCTTCTTCGAGATGCCAATGTCGAAGAGGTCGAGCTGCTTGAGTTGAGGGAGAAGAAGGGCGGGCGCGGCATTAATCTAGGGGAAAATAGCAGGAGCTGAAGCTGGCGCGGCGTAGCGTTGGCATGAGGCAGAGCGCGGACGACGGCAGAGAGCGACATCGTCCAACTTCAAACCTGAGATCCTCCAGCTGATCTATTACCTTGCAATTGGTGCTGAACATGCAGATGCCAAGGCGTCTGGCTGGCCCCGGGTGTGATGCAAGGATCTTGGAGACTGAGGCCATGTGTTTGCAAACCACGTCGCAGAGGCAGCTGCCGACGGTGAGGTTGAGGGGGACGCGGCGCCAGATGGGGCGCCACCGCCGGGAGAGGAGGGTGGTCCGCATGGCAGATTTGGTGGGGAGGAGGGCGATGATGACGAGTAGCATGTCGTCGGGGAGGCTGCTGATGAAGTCCAAGCTCGCCTGATTCAGTTTTGGCTCGAGCCGCCTCCGCTTGTTGGCTGCCTCGCCGTCCATCTCAGCCGGTGGCGACGCCGGTGTACACGTGTGCTGGTGTGTATTATGTGCTAGGTGTTCGCGGGTGCGTCCTTGTGTGCATGCCGCCGCGCAGTGTTGTGGTGTGTGCGAGTGCGTCCTTCACGCGGAAGAACTGTGCCATCAATTTACTAGCGTGCGGGGTGCTGTCGCGAGTGGTTTCAACTTTGTTTACTTCACCGCGTGTCAGATGGGCCTCTAGTTTATTTATTTTCACCCACTACCACATGGGCGAGCACACCAAGATAGAGAACACGACAAGGTAGCATGTGGACTGGTTGACCGGTCAACTAAACAATATACAGAGTTATACGCTAACACAGTGACCGTATAATCCCTCGGTAGAGAGAGATCGAGTGAGAGCGGAGGCCCGTGAGAGATAGTAGAGAGAGAGAGACAGAGCTACTCCCTCCATTCAATAATGTAGTGCCTATATTTTTTTGAAAGTTGAACTTTTGAAACTTTGACCAAGTTTATAAAGAAATTACTTATATCTACAATACCAAAGATAAATGATAGTATGTACTAAGTGCATGTTGTGATGAATCTATTGATTGTTCCAGATGTCAATGTTTTTCTCCACATATACCTAGTCAAATTTTTCTGAGGTTTGACTTTTCAAAACATCCATATGTTATGGACGTGAGAGAGTACCTAACTAGAGAGAGAGTGTGTGTGTGTGAAATAGAAAGAGTGACTGAAAAAAGTGTGTGTGCGTGTGTGAAAGAGACATGGACAATACAAGATAAAGTAGAGAAAAAGTGTGTGTGTCTTATGCAAACATATCACACATGCATCTTCGACAGCAGAAGCGAGGTGAGGAGATAGTGTGTGGTTGTTTGCAACCGAGAGAGAAAGACCCCTAGCACATGGCCAAGGGAGGTCTGGCAAACAAGGGAGAGAGGTCGAGAGAGACATATGGAGAAAATGCAGGCATGGGGAGGAGAGAGTGTGTTTTTGTGATAGAGAGATCCCCTGGAGATCGTGATGGGACTACATGGGTGGGAGATCGAGGGACAAGGTGTGTGCGCGATAGAAGATACCCCGAGAGATATCGAGATAGACGTAGGGATGGAAGGAGACAATACGTGTGTTCTTGATGGATAGTGAGAGATACTAATACTTAGGGGGAGTGTGTGTGCCTATGATGGAGTGAGAGATTATGGTACTTAGGGGGGTGCGTGTCACATAGAGAGAGAGCAAGAGCGGAGAGTGTTAGATCGGTCTATGTAGCGCGAGCGAGATTTGTGTATGTGTGAACCAGGGAGATATAAAGTTTGAGAGAGATAGAGGAGCCCCGATACGGCCTAGTGGTGCGTCAGATAGCTAAGAGAGGGAAAGAGATACTCCATCCATTTGATAATGCAGTGCATATAAATATTTTAGAAGTCAAACTTTGGAAACTTTGACCAGGTTTGCACAAATATTATTTATATCTACAATATCAAAGATACATCATATGAAACTACATCTTATGATGAATCTAATGATATATATTTGTCGTTCTAGATGTAAATGTTTTTCTCCACGTACCTGGTCAACTTTGTCAAGTTTGACTTTTTAATAAATATATATGCTATGGACCAAAGAGAGTTCCTAAGTCGAAAGAGATCAAGTGCGTGTGAAGGAGAAAGAGTGAGTGTGCAAAAAGAGTGTGTGTGTGAAAGAGAAAGGGACAACAAACGATAAAATAGAGAGAGTGTGTGTTCGTTTCTTATGCAAAAATATCACGCATGCATCTCTGAGATAGAAAAGCAAGGTGAGGAGATACACGAAGATAGCTAGTGTGTGGTTGTTTGCAATGGAGAGAGACCCCCTATAGCACATGTCCAATAGAGGTCTGGCCAACAAGGGACAGACGTCGAGAGGGACGTATGGAGAAGATGGACGCATGGGGAGGGAGAGAGGGTGTGTTTGTGTTAGAGAGATCCCCTCGAGATCGTGAGGGGACTATATGGGCGGGAGATCGAGGGAAGAGGTGCGTGTGCGATAGAAAGATGCCACGAGAGAAATCGAGATAGACCAAGTGAGGGAAAGAGACAATGCGTATGTTTGTGATGGAGACTGAGAAATAGTCATATACATAGGGGGACTACGTGTGCCTACAATGGAGTGAGAGACAGTCATACTTAGTGAGGCATGAGATTGTGTGTGTGTGTGCGTGTGGGATGGAGAGAGAATGAGGGAGAGAGAGAGAGAGTTTTAGATGGGTCTATCTAGTGCAAGCGAGATATGCATGTGTATGTGTGACCTAGGGAGATGGAGAGTTTGAGAGAGAGAGCGAAAAGCCCCGAGACGGCGGAGTGGTGCGTGAGAGAGTTACGGAAAATAAGCTAGGGTATTTGTGTGCGTATGATGAGTGCACCCAAGATATTTAGCTTGGACTAGAAAATCATACATTGTGTGCCAGAGAGACCTGTACATGGAGTGTGCATGCGAACTAGAAAGACCGACAGAGAGAGAGTGACAGATAAAGATAGATAGATAGATAGAGAGAGAGAGAGAGAGAGAGGGAGAGGGACCGACAAGGTTTGTGTTTGTATCCGTGCGATAGAAACGAAGATTGTTGGCTAGAGAGAGAACAGGAGTCCGGAGAGGGGGGGTCGCGTTTATGCATCAAAGACTGATATAAACCATGTTTTGGTATAAATTTGCATTCAAATATTGGAACTGGAGAACATGGTGTCTGCAATCTACACATGAACGGAGATATGCGTATCAAACAAGTTCATTAATTTGACGTTCAGCATGTTCATGGAGTACTATAATACAACATGCTCCTCAATTGAGGTGTTCAATTTTGGATTTAGTCCACTATTTTAACCGGGTGAACGAGCTATTTCATTGAATCAAGATATTTCATTTTGGGTTTGATTCCTATTTTTGAGTGGGTCAACTATTTGTCATATAGTAAATCCTTATCAACGAGCATATAAAAACACATTAGTCCCGAGCATCATCTCACCATCTAAAAAAGAAGTGGCAAGCTAATATTTCAAATTTTGATTCGAATCGACTTGTTAAGGTAGTCGTGGATGCTCGTTCTCCCAAAATTGGAATGAACCACTAAACACACTCTGCTCGGTGGAATTCGCCCGAGCAAATAAATGGGAGACGTGAAATTACCGGCGTATGTGGGACACGCATCAATTGGCCCGTTGTACATCGAGGGTAGGTTCGTAACTTCATCCAAGCGCGCCTTATCCTTTTCCAAAATGACAGGCGTTGAATAATTCATAAACCATGGGCGGCAAAACACCATCTCCTCGGCTGAAATCGCAGGCGCCGAATAATTCATAAACCATGGGCGGCAAAACACCCTCTCCTCGGCAGAAATTGCTCGCGCCCACTATTTCAAAACATGCCCTCCTCGCCCGAAATCGCTCGCGCCCACTATTTGGGAGAAGCAAAGTTACCATTCTATCCCCGACCCTCAAGACACAGACCCAAGCCCAGAAGCCAAAAGGCAGGGGTAGAACTGTAACTTCCCCCACATTTCAGATAAATGCGTCCGTAAGACATGGTTCCCCCTCCCAGTTCCCCATTCTTACAGCATGGGCGCCAAATCACCTTCTCCCCGAAACTCTCTTCTCCCCAGCCGCGAAACAATAGCCCCTCCTCCATGGCGCCCCCCCACCGAACCAAATTCACCGCCGCCCTCCTCCCCAATGCCGGAGCCATTGTCCGTTTGCCGTCGTGCACTTGGCCATGTGCCTCTTACTCCGTGCTGCCGGAGCTGCCTCGACGACGACCGCGTGAACCGTACCAGAGCCGATTCACCCGCGCCGTTATGCACGGCGCTGGAGCGGCTCCAACTTCGGACGTGTCCAGAGCCCTGATGCTGCTTCCCCGTAGACGTCGACCGTCGCGACATATCTGCTTTCCTGCCGCCGGGAGCCACCACAGCCGCGTCGGCCTCACCGACTCGGCAGCTGGAGCTGCCTCCTTCACCGGGCCACAAGATAGGTCGTACACTCATCTTAAATAACTTTATTTAGGCGTCAGTCGCCTGAATTTTTATTCTGGGCCAGTCGATTCCCAATGGGAAGCAGCACACCTCGAGGCGGCGGAGCTCCTAGGCTGTCGGTTGGCTGGTGTCTATCGTAGGGGTGCGCGGGCGCAAGTTTGCCGCGGAATCAGCGCTTAGGTGGCTATCATAGAGTTGCATGGGTTGAAGGTCCTGCCGCTGCCCGATCTGGATGACGGCGAGTCTTTGTCGTTTGGCTGGGGGCGGCGCAACCACGGCAATGTGGTGGGGCAGGGAGCGGACTTTTGGTTGGAGCTCTCGCGGCCAGGGACGGCGGAGGCAGGCTGCTCTACCGGTGGTCGCTGGCTCTTCGGGGAAGATTCTGAACAGTGTCAGCCTGGAGGCACAAGACGGCCATCCAGCCACCCGGCATAGATCGTACAATACCAAAATAAAATAAATCGTGTGACCCCAATTTATTTTTCAGTCAACAGACATGTGACCAGTCTCGTACCTTAGTATTGATCTCTTAGTGTATTTCTTCAGATCAAAGATATGTGTCCTTCTTAACATTATGTGTTTTCTGCATCTTCAGCCACACCGTCTTCCTTCTCACCGCAGCTGCTCCAACAAGGGAAGCATACACCAGAAGGGAGCTATAGTCCCCACTCAATAGTTCCCTGCCTCGAATGTGCATGCCCGACATGGATAGCCACAACAATCGCAGGGCCATCGACAAGTCAGCAGATGATGCTCACTCCTATGGATGGCGGCCAGATAGTTTGTACCCTCATCTTACTTGTGTGCAACATTTATGGCTTCATTATTCATCTAAGCATGGAAAATAGATTATGACATGTCACTGTATATTCATGCTGATCTCCTAATGTTTAGGAGTTAATGTTGTTCCATAGTTCAGATAACTGGCTTGTTCAGGAGTTAACGCTATTCCATAGTTAGCATCCATCAGCCAATGCTATCCAACAGGCTAGTGATTATACCACTTCTAGTATTACCTATGTTGTTGTTCTTTAATACTTTTGTGTGCCATCTAGTTAATCTCGAGTACAAACAATACATATTCTGTAGATTTCATCTGTGTTCTCCCTTTAGTTTTTGAGACTTGTTGCTGCTAGTTAAGTCCAGTCCTACTATTTATGTTGTCTCCTACAGGCACTCACCACATAATCTAACTACTAGTTGTCTTCCATGCATGTCAGATATAATTGCATACACTGATATATCCACAAGAACCTCGCGGAGCAATGTAACGGCCAACAAACTTGACGTCAATGATACCCAATATGATGGAACAGTTAAAGTCAGTTCTTCAGAAGACTTGCAGAAAGATGATGAATTCTATTCACCCCGCAAGGTCCTTACTCTAACTTGGCCCGTGATATGGGTACATCATGCATATAATGTCCTGGAGTGCATCTACTATGTTGCAATGCCATGTGCTTAGCCTGCTGATCATGCATGTAAATATGTCATGCCTTCCAATTTTTCAGTACCTATTCCATTCATGATAACATGTTTTCAAATTCTAGGACTGTCATTCTACTCTGTCGCAATGCCATCTGCTTAGTTTGGACATCATGCTTCTGAATATCTTATGCATTGTTATTCATCAGTATGTACTCCATTCGTCTACCGTACCAGTTTTTTTTACATTGAAGTGTTGTTCTATTGGTCTGCTGCAATGTCATCTTAGTTTCCCAATCATACACGCATATGTTGCCTTCTTGTTTTTCTGTGCCTATCATATACATTCAACTAGTGTTTGCTTTACTGTATTGTCCTATCGTATCCCTACCTCTTACATCATACTCCCTACGTCCAGATTACATGTCGCAGAAATGGATAAAAATGGATGTATCTAGAACTGAAATACGCCTAGACACATCCATTTATTTCCGGATGAGGAAATACATGTCAATATGTCATGCCTTTCTATTCTTCAGTACCTATTCCATCTCTCTGTCGTAGCATGTTTTATAATTAAAGCACCATTCTTGTATATAAGGCATGCAGGGGGAAGACGACTATGTTAGAATCTGAAGGGCTACAAACAAGGTCTTTGCAAAAGATCCAAACGCCAGGAGATAGTAAACCAACTACAGTGTTCATAGATACTGCTCCAGCACAGAGAAACCCAACTGCTCCTGATAATAAGCAGATTCCAATGGCCAAAGAACTAGTCCGCTCCAGTCCAGCAAAAATATGTCAACTCCTTTCTAAGATGCATGTGCGTATCCTCGCATCATGAAATTTTATAGCATTCAGATCAGATTTTCTACATGTTTCTTACCCATCTCTCTTTTAGAAAATAAGCTTAAAGGACAGAAGACTTTCTAAACTGGGATCATGTTCGAGAAAAGTATCTTGCAGGAATTCTCTGTGCTCCAATGCTGATGTAAGTACCTATTGTATATCACTATATTTTTACATCATCTTGTATTTTGTTAACCGGCGTGAATCCAACCTTTATCTGATCTAAATTTACTTGTAGCAAAATGTATAATTTAAGGCAAGAATGTTGATTTTAGTAAGGAAAACTGCCTGGTAGTTTTGCATACTGAGCTGCATGAGTGTACTATCTCATATCATGCACATTACTAAATTGTAGTGTTGTGGTCTGGTTGCCCAATCATTCATTGTGTCAATGTTGCTTTTCTATTATCTTACCTAGCTGATGATAGTTGTGCCATATTGTGTTAATTTGGTGTAGGCTGGTGTGGTCTGGTTGCCCAAACTTTCATTGTGTCAATGTTGCTTTCCTATTATTTGACATGGCCAATGATAGCAATACTAGTGTGTTAATTTGGTGCAGCCTGCTGAAGATAAGAAGACAAACTCTGAAAACAGCAAGGCAACCCCATTGTGTCTTTCCAATAATTCTAGGGCAGGCAATATGGTAATAACTCTTGATTAATTTGTTCGGTTCCCCTCCTAATTTATGTTATGATGCAATGGTCAAGACACTCTCCACTATCAATAATACAAGCCTGCCAAAATTGCCGTATGAATCTGTTCAGTTTTCTCTGTCTCGAATCCAACGAAAAAAATGTATGTTTGTGAACCAATTACTGGTTGAAGCAATGATGGAAATCGCGGAGGAATCAGAGGTGCACATTCTTGCGCAACAACAACTGATCAATGTTTTCAGAGACAGTGTAGAAAAGAAGGAAGAACTTGCTCACATGTTTATGGGCATCATCCGCGCTGAGGTTACAGATTGTGACGTTGTAGATCGTTAAGTCCTGTTCATTTATTTGCATTGGCATCAATCTTTGATTGCCCAGTGGATGTAATTTTCTGTAATATATGCTGGATGTGCTACGTTTTTCCTTGTATATCGTACATTTGCTTAGCGCGCCTCGTATTCCAGCTAACTGGTGGCTAGAAAGCCAAAAAAGCAGTGAAAGTAATAGGTAGCACGAACCGTCGTGGGCTCCATATGAAGGACGGCGTTCCACTGCACTTAATGCCCCCCTCCCCCCGCTAATGGGCTCACGGGTGCCAAAATTATTTTAGGCCTTTGTTTGATCGGTTTTGGTCATGTCCATAAATGCTCGACTTTGTCTAATTGGGCCTACAGACATGTTCGAACTTTAGCAGGCCCAATAAGTTGATGGGCCGTAACTAGGCCGAAAGCTATATTGGGCCGCTATAACTGAAACGAGCCAATAGTTAATGCTTGGCCCAGTTACTTCTCGGATCGTTAATAGGCCGAAATCGAAGAGGACAATAAGTGGGCCCATTCGATTTCATGGACCGTTAACAGGCCGATACTAAGGTCGGGCTATATATGGCCCAACTGTATTGTGGGCCTTTAGCAGGCCGAAAGAGATAGCGGGCTACTATTGGACCATAAAGAGCATGGGCCGCTAAGAGGCTGAAAGGCAGGTCGGACTGTATATGGCCCAACTGTGTTGTGGGTCTTTAGCAGACTGAAAGAGAAACCGGGCTGGTAGTGGACCATGAAGAGCATGGTCTGTTAAGAGGCCAAAACTGAGGTCGGACTGCAAATGGCCCAACTCATTTATGGGTCGTTAACAGGCTGAAAGACATACCGGGCTGGAAATTGGCCCAACACTTAAATGGTTGCTAAAAGGCCGAAAGACGTATATCCTGAAAATTGTCCCATCCCTTGAATGGGTTGTTAACAGGCCGAAACTACGTCGGGCTGATATTGAGCCCAAATATATAGCGGGCTGTTAACGGGTTCGAACTGACGATGGGATGCAATGGTGTCAAATAGTTAATGGGCCGAATTGACACATCTTGTATGGGCAGTGGGCCTAAATGGACAAGACACTTGTAGGCCCTATATGGGCCGGACTGCTACTTTTGACTGGCCCGGCCTCTTTCACCTAAATGGGCCACTGTTGGGCCTTGCCACATGTCAACGGATCATAGGCGGCTCACGTACAATAAGTGGATGACAAATGTCCCAACGCTTAGCCGACACATGGATGCTCTGGCGAATGAGAATTTTACACGTGGAAAACCCCCATTGGTTCGGGCTGTTAATGGGTTATCGGATCCAAACCAGAACCCGATAGCTTAACGGCGACCCATTACGGTGGATGCCACTTGTCGGTTACCCTTGAGTAACACACTTCTATGACGCGCAATTTATTGTCACGGAAATGGACACTTACGTGATGATAATTTTGGTATTGTCATGGAACACTTCTATGACAGCACATGTATGACTATGTTGATTTTGTTATAAAATCATAATGGATGTACATGCATGACAGAAAACGTGACCTATTGTGACAAACACGTATCATCACGGGAAGTGTATTTTTTTTAGTGGAAGAGGGAGAGTGACTGTTGCCGGGTAGGGATGAGCGAGTGGGCGAGGAGGGGGGAATGGAAGGGACAAGAGCGGGAACGGTGAGTGGTGGAGGTTATGGATACATGCGACAATTAATAGTTCTTTTTGTTCTGATGAAAATAAATGTAGTTGCTGTAGACGAGCAGAGAGTAGGGCAGGGC
The DNA here is from genome assembly GCA_011799875.1 of Thinopyrum elongatum. NCBI lineage: Eukaryota > Viridiplantae > Streptophyta > Magnoliopsida > Poales > Poaceae > Thinopyrum > Thinopyrum elongatum. The sequence goes on along the minus strand of CM022300.1, from coordinate 606,495,488 downwards.
AGCAAATACGTACATGAGAAACATATACTTCCTCCGTCCATAAATATAATTTTTTTTCGAAAATACTAACGCCCACACGTGTGGCAGTTTTGCAGCTCGCCCACACGCATGGATCAACGTCCAGTCAAGTTTGCACGAATCTTGACACATAGAGGCAGAATTTGCGTGCCACGTAGGACGGGGCTGGTGTGTGGGCATTGGAGAGTTCGCCCACACGCCCCGCAGCATGCAGTTTGCCAGCTGCGCTATCTGGGCGAACTAGTTTCTGCCCACACAACCACCACCTAGTCCACGCACGTGTGGGCGAAGACACTCGTACGTTGTTGGATGGCAACTGCAGTTACGCGTACGTGGCAACTAGGTAACACACACATGGCAACAATGATTCATTGCTAGACGGCAACTGCGGTTGCGCGTACATGGCAACCAGATAAATACACATGTCAACTGTGATTAACCATACATGGCAACTATGGTTGGACCACACGTGGCAACTAGATAAACACACATGGCAACTACTGTTTGACCATATGTGGCAAGTAGTTAATCACAGACGACAACTATGGTTTGATTACACCCGGCAACTACCATAAATTAGACATGTCAACTATAGTTAACCAAAACAGATAGAGTTGACATGCTTTTACAACTACATTTGCAATTCCGGATAACTACATCTGCCATCCCGGATGGCAACTAAATCGTCATTCCGCGGGTACCTGACGTAGCTGCGCCAGGACGTGTGGGCTTTTTTTGTTTCGTGCCACACGCGCGGGGTGAAGATGAGTAGTACTTGTTGGGCGTGTGGCACGAAGTAGCTACGCCCACACATGTGGGCAATTCTAATGTTCGTCCACACACAGCCCGTGTGGGCTGCTACTGCTCACGCCACACACGGTGTGTGGGCGGATGTCTAGTATGCCACACGTGTGGGCGTTATCGGCGTCCTTCTTTTTAGATAGAAGTATTTGAATATGATCTACATACGGATGAATATAGACGTATTTTAAAGCCTAGATTCACTCATCTTACTTTGTATTTAGTCTATATTAGAATGTCTAAAAAGACTTATACTCTGTTTAGGATCCGAGGAAGTATATGGAGTCGAATCTTACAAGTTGACAACAGTTGGAGATTCTGTTTCTCACATGCTAGCTGCACTTTGGCGCCTAGTAAGAAGGAAGGACTTATAGCCGCGCGATCGATCTATCATTACGACACAACAATGGGCGTCGCGGTGGTGACCAAGTCGTCGCCGGTGCTCGTCGTCGGCCCGCCGCTGGATCCGGCTGGTAGCGACGACGTCGTCCTCCACCTCACCTCCTCCTTTGACCGGTCCGTCGCCCCTTTTGCGGTCACGGCGCTACTCCTCTTCGACCGTCCGATCCCCGAGCCGGCGGAGACCATCAGGGCTGCGCTCTCAGAGGCGCTGGCCCACTACCGCCCGGTCGCTGGCCGCCTCACGGCCCACGGAGACGACGGCGAGCTGCTACGCATCGAGGGCGCTGCTGGTGTGGCGTTCGTCTCGGCGTCGGCGGGCTGCGCGCTGGCGGACGTGACGACCCCGCTGCTCAGCGACCTAGCCCTGCGGTATCCCGGCGAATTTTGTCGTCATGACGACCCGCTGCTTCTGGCGCAGGTCACCGAGTTCACCTGCGGCGGGTTCGTCGTCGGGGCGACGTGGAACCACGTGCTGACCGACGGCGAGGGCATGGCGCAGTTCCTGCAGGCCGTCGGCGAGTTTGCGCGGGGGGTGTCGCCGGCGCCGTCTGTCGTGCCGCTCCGCTCCGACGACGGCTCGCTCCCCCGCCTCCCTCCGTCGATGGTCGCCTCGCAGAAGCTGACACTGAGCTTTGTGCCCAACAAAGACTTCGTGCTCCTTGACGTCACCGTCCCCTCCAGCCTGATTCGCCGCGTCAGAGCCGAATTCGACGCCGCCGGACCTGTCGGGGAGCAGCCGTGCACAGTGTTCGAGGCCGTCGCGGCCGTGCTCTGGCAGTGCCGAACCCGCGCGGCCATAGTCTCCGGCTCTGACGAGGCCCCCGTGACGCTGTCGTTCGCGGCGAACGTGCGCGGGCTCGTCGGCGCAAAGCGCGGGTACTACGGCAACTGTGTGTTGGTGCAGTCCGTGTCGGCGACGCGCGGCGCGGTGGCGAACGGTGCCGCCGCGGACGTGGCAAAGATGATCCGGCGAGCAAAGGAGAGGATAGCGGACCTGCTCCTCGTCAGCGACGGCGCCGAAGCGGTCACAGGGATCGCGTTACCGTACAACACGTTTGTTGTGTCGGGCTGGAAGAACCTGGGATTCGAGGTGGCGGACTTCGGCGGCGGAAGGGCAGCGCGGGTGACGTGGCACGGGGAGGAGACCGTGGTGCCGGGGTGCGTCGTGTGCCCGCCGGGCAAGGACGACGGCAACTACGGGGTCAGTGTCATGTCGCTCTGCGTCAGGCCGGAGCACGCCGAGGCCTTCGTAGCGGAGCTCACCACGTCAGCATCGATGCCATCATCGTAAACATGCATCTTCGTCCGTTACAAGAAATATTCTGCCACATTCCGCCGTTGATTTGAGATTGTGTCATATTTCCAAAATTTCTTTTGTTTTGTAATGTTCAAAAAACTGGGTTTTTTACTTATGTCAAAGTGTATTGTAAAGTTTTGCTCGTGAGATCTTACATGGAGATGTTATGTTCGTCAGATCTTACATGGAGATCCGTGTAAAAAAAATCTTATTCCATATATGTTCTGTCACTTGACTCAGACTTCGTTAAGTCTCAGTCGACTGAGATCTAACCACACCCTTTTGTTATGTACTCCCTCCGTTTCAAAATATAAGCCTTTTTAGATATTTCAATGGAGCCTACATATGCAGCAAAATAAGTGAATCTAAACTCTAATATATGTCTATATACATCTGTATGTAGTCTTTACTAGAAGCGTTGGACGCGCTTTACTGCGCCGTAGGTGTTGTTGGGTTTCTTAAAAACATTACTCATTTTGTTTCAAAATATAAGATGTATTACATTTTTAAAAAGTCAAACCTTTTAAGTTTGATCAAAATTGTAGAGAATATCAAAATCCATATTACCAAATCAGTATAATTAGATTCATCATGAAATGCATTTTCTTTTTTCTTTTTTAATATTGTGGATGTTCACATTTTTGGCTCTGAACTTGGTTAAAGTTAAAGGAATTTGACTTTCAAGAAATAATAGAGTGTTTTTTTTATAGTTTGATGATTTGGTCGGCCTTTCTTGATGCGATTCTATGTTATCCGCTTAGAAACTCATATTTATATGGGAAAATTTCTGCATTGTAGATGCATGTACTACTATATTGGTGCTATAGTACCACATGGTGGCATTTCTTTTTTCTAGGTGGTGGGAGAGTGCGCGGGATTGATATGCTTTTATAAGCCGGTTGTTGCTGATTGATTTGAAAAAGGAGTGGCTCCATAATTGAATACCACAATCGAATTGAAGAGTTTCAAAATTAGGGAACAATAGTGACCTAAAATAATTGATCGGGAGAGCTCCTTGAGCAATTGTTGACTCAGTCAAAATTGAGTGACTCAATTTAAATTGAAGATCTAAATTAATTGCCAGGCCTTAAAAATCAGGAAGCATAGTGTATAGTATAAAAGAATTGAATGACAGAGCTTTGAGAAATTGTTGACTCGATCCAAATCGGGTGACCCAATTTGACAAAAAAGGGTTTTCCCCCGCTTTATATTACAAAGCAAAGCACCAACAACCAACATCCAAGGGTTCAAGGTTCAAGTACCACAAGAATGATAAAAGGCAAGTCTGGCTGGGGGCACAGCTCAACAAACCCCAAACGTAAATAAGACTAGCTAATCCGGCTCCGGAGGCGGAGGAGGGAGTGGTGGCGCGAGGGAGGAGGCGATGGAGCAGAGAGCAGCGATGATGGTGTTGATGTCGTCCCGGTGGCGCCGCTTGCTATGCGGCCGCCAGATCTGCAAGAAATCGCACATATTGTAGATGGCGTCAGTAGTCCGTATGGGGATCACATGCTCAATCACAAGTTTGTTGTGCACAATCCAGAGCATCCAAGCTAACGCACTAATGGAAACCCAATGGGCCGGCCGCATCACGCTAGGAGAATCAAGCCCCTCGCCGAATAGGTCGGGGAGGTTATCATGGCAGCAATTACCCCTAGCCGCCTCATGGAAGCAACTCCAAAAGAAAATAGCGGCCGGGCAGCGGAGGAAGATGTGGTTGGTGTCTTCCGGGACGCCACAGAGAGGGCAAGTCCCGCGGGTGACGCAATTTCAATTATTGGATACCTCAATTGATTGTGAGCCCTTTAAAATTAGGGAGCTCAATGTTATAGAGGACTGTATAATCTCTAAAAAAATGACACTCTCGCGGTCTACTAATAAAGATGTAGGATGAAGAAGTCTTCGGCGCCCCCAAGAATTTGGATATATTTTTCTTTCTTTATAAGGGTGTATTTGCATCCCTAGGACAGTGCATAAACGAGATAGCATCTATCGGATTACGACGCTGGAAACAGTAGGCAAAGATCGGTGATGCGGGATCCAACTCTTATTACACCATTGTAGGATTGGATCAGCTCGAAAGAATCAGATTCTTCCCCAACCAGAGCCTAGCCCAAGTTCTCCAGGAGTTCGAGGCCTCTCTCGACTGCAATTCCTTCTGCAGTCGCCGCATTAAAAACATGATTAAATAAACTGGCTACACCTACAACGTCTTCTTCCCTATGGCTGCGAAGAACCGTTACCGTCGAGCATGTGCCATTCTCAAAGTATGATCATCAATATTTAGTGTATAGGTTTCGGGCACCTACTTCTGCCTTGTTATTTCATGTCGACTCATGATAAGCCTCCGTCGTATCTACTTTTCCAAAGACTTTTGCTCTTGTTTTGTACTCTAATTTTCATGAATTGAATGAAACGAACCCGGACTGACGTTGTTTTCAGCAGAACTATCAAGGTGTTGTTTTTGTGCAGAAATAAAAGTTCTCGGAATTGGACAAAAAAATTTGGAGATTTTTTATGGAAAATATAAAAAATATTGAAATTAAGATCTACCAGAAAGGGGCCCACATGCTGCCCACGAGGCACCAAGGCGCGATCGCCACCCCCCCCCCCCCCCCCGGGCGCGCCCTGGTGGCTTGTGGGGCCCACGAGGCTCCGCTGACCCTACTCTCGATACTATAAATTCATATTCCCCGAGAAAAAAATAGAGGAAGAAGTCTCATCGCGTTTTATGATACGGAGCCGCCGCCACCTCCTGTTCTTCATTGGGAGGCCAGATCTGGAGTCCGTTTGGGGCTCCGGAGAGGGGGATTCGTCGCCATCGTCATCACCAACCCTTCTTCATCATCAATTTCATGATGCTCACCACCGGGAGTGAGTAATTCCTTCATAGGCTTGCTGGACGGTGATGGGTTGGATGAGATTTATCATGTAATCGAGTTACTTTTGTTAGGGCTTTATCCCTAGTATCCACTATGTTCTGGGATTGATGTTGCTATGACTTTGCTATGAATAATGCTTGTCACTAGGGCCCATCTGCCATGATTGCAGATTTGAACCATTTATATTTTCACCAATATACTTGTGTTCCAGATTCGATCTTGCAAGTTGTATGCACCTATTACGTGTTATGATCCGCATACCCCAAGGTGACAGTAATTGGGATTCTTTCCGTGATTACCGTGATTTGAGGAGTTCATGTATTCACTAAGTGCTAATGCTTTGTTTCGGTTCTCTATTAAAAGGAGGCCTTAATATCCCGTTGTTTCCAATAGGACCCCGCTGCCACGGGAGGGTAGGACAAAAGATGGCATGCAAGTTCTTTTTCACAAGCACGTATGACTATATACGGAATACATGCCTACATTGCATTGATGAATTGGAGCTAGTTTTGTGTCGCCCTAGGTTATAACTGTTACATGATGAATGTCATCCAGCATAATTATCCATCACCGATCCAATGCCTACGAGCTTTTCACATATTGATCATTGCTAAGTTACTATTGTTGCTTCTACTATTACAATCACTACAAACTGCTACTGCTACTATTTCGGTTACTGTTGCTCTTGTTACCACTGCTACCAAAACTATCATACTACTGTGCTACTGATCACTTGCTGCAGATATTTAGTCTCCGGGTGTGGTTGAATTGGCAACTCAACTACTAATACTTGAAAATATTCTTTGGCTCCCCTTGTGTCGAATCAATAAATGTGGGTTGAATACTCTACCCTAAAAAACTCTTGCGATCCCCTATACTTGTGGGTTATCAAGACCTTTTTCTGGCGCCGTTGCTGGGGAGCATAGCTATATTTGCAAAGTCACTTGGGATTTATATCTGATTATCACTATGAGGAATCTGAAGGACGAAAGAACGAAGATCATCTCGTCTAAGACGAGGGGAGGTAAGGAACTGTTATCTAGCTCTGCACTTGATTCACCTTCCGTTTTAAGTAAGCTTGCAACACCAGCACCTGCTATTAATCCTGTTATGAATGATATTATTGATGATGCTACTTCTGCTACTGATGATGATAGTACTATGCTTGATAAAACTGTGCCACTAGGTGTATTTCCTGATGAACATCTTGCTTAGGCTAAAGAAATTGAAAATGCTGAAATTGATGAAAATGCTGAAACTCGTGAATTCATTGAAAATGAGGATTATGAAACACCTAGATATGAATTGCCTGTTATACCTGAAGGTTACGTTATGGATGGAGAGATAGCTAGAGACTTTCTTACTTGCAATGATAGAGATGATCTTAAGAAATTACTGTGTAAGTTGGAAGAAAAATCCATGAATGCTAGAATGAAGTATGATCCTAAGTTTGCTACTTCACATATCTTTGTTACTGATAAGGATTATGAATTCTCTACTGATCCTGAGTTAATTACTCTGGTTGAATCCGATCCTTTCCATGGTTATGAATCTGAAACTGTTGTGGCACATCTTACTAAATTAAATGGTCTAGCCACCCTATTTGCTCATGATGAAAAAATTCGCTATTACTATATCCTTATGTTCTTTCCTTTCTCGTTAACGGGTGATGCTAAGATATGGTTTAATACTCTTGATCCTGGTTGTGTGCGTAGTCCCCAGGATATGATATATTACTTCTCTGAAAAACATTTTCCTGCTCATAAGAAACAAGCTGCCTTACAGGAAATATTTAACTTTGTGCGAATTGAAGAAGAGAATCTCCCTCAAGCTTGGGGAGGCTTATCCAATTACTTAATGCTTTGCCTGATCATCCGCTGAAGAAAAATGAAATACTTAATATTTTTTATAATTGACTAACCGATGCTTCTAGGGACTACCTAGATAGTTGTGCTAGTTGTATTTTCAGGGAACGAACTGTTGAACAAGCTGAAGAACTATTGAATAATATATATATTGAAGAATGATAATGATTGGACACTCCCTGAACCTCCTCCTAAACCAACTCCGAAGAAGAGAGGTATTCTATTTCTCAGTCCTGAAGATATGCAACAGGCAAAGAAATCTATGAGAGAATAAGGTATTAAAGCTGAAGATGTTAAGAACTTACCACCTGTTGAAGAAATACATGGTCTTGACACACCTACACGGGTAATAGAGGTAAATTCTCTTATGAAATTTGATGAAAGTGATATTCCTTACAATAAACCTCCTAATTTTTGGCCTAATTCTTCTTCTGATGATCGATTCAACCTCTGATCAAAAAGATAGACCTTGGTTCTATTTCATCTCTTCAACAAGTTTAGTAATAAGCATAACGGCCCTATTGTTCCGATGGAGAGAAGAACCTATAATTAGCTTTTCGGGAAATTTCCAAACGAACAATTTCAACGAAATCTTTCAATTTCTGTCAGTGCTTGTAGAAATTTGACAACTACATTATTAAGCAAGATCATTTCAATGCTTATGTTATGAAACAATTGAAACACAATGCTTACATGATTAATCGCCTATGTGACTTGCTATTTAAAATTACCAATGATGTTAAAGGAGTAGGTAAGCGTGCTTCTATGGTACAAAACCAGTTAGAACAAGTTGATAAATCTCAACATGATTTGCTCAATGAAATGAATAACAATATAAAAGACCATGTTGTTAGGGTAATGACTAGAGGAGGTAATGTAGGAGATATGCCCTAGAGGCAATAATAAATGTTATTGATTATCTTCCTGTTCATAATTAGGTTTATGTTCCATGCTATAACTGCTATGGTTCTCGAGTCTGCAAATAAAACGAGGCTCGGAGGAAGACTCATATGCACGTGTGGAATAATAAACGGTAAAATGTATTCCTAGTCAAGCCTCTATGACTGGCTCAAGTGTTGCATGATGGTTCTGTTTTCCTGATCATGGGCATGTCTATGCCAGCAACTTTGAGGGCACAATGTTAGAAGAACATTTGTGTTGAATCGACCCGAATTGATGTTATGCTATGAGTTACATTCGTCACAAGTTAATGGTTAATAACACAGAGATGGTTAACGTTTGCATGATTCCTTAGACCATGAGAGTATCGAGTTTCTTCATGCTTGCTTCATGAACTTTGGGGTTTGTTAAATGTCATCCGTAAATGGGTGGCTATTACGGCGGCTTACAGGTTCATGGAAAAGTGTGTCAAGTAACTTGATAGCTCAAGATTGGGATTTGCTCCTCCTGCGATGGAGAGATATCTCTGGGCCCTCTCGGTGTTACGGTATCCATCATCGTCTGGCCAGACACAATGTGATTTAATCACAGGGATGCGGGAACACGGTAACGAGAAAAGAGAACAATACCGGTAACGAGGTAACTAGCATAGTGGACAAGCTGTTGATCCACGGGAATGCCAACATGTCTCACCTCGGGTATTTGTAACATATCGCGAAGCAACAGGAATAGCACACGGCAACTGGAGGTTCACTCGAATATTCATTCGTGTGGGTATAGGGGTCAATATGGGTGTCCACGGCTCCGATGCTGATCATTGATCGGAAAGTGTTCCGGTCATGTCTATACTTCACCGAACCTATAGGGTCACACGCTTAAGGGTCATCTATTTGCTGAATACTAGACAGGGAGTCTGAGAGAAAGTTTTCGGAAAAAGTTTTCCGGAGACAGCGGAAAAGTTCCGACGAGAGAGGTCACCGGATGAGTTCCGGTGATACTGAAAAGTTGTTTCAGAGGATACCATAAAGTCAAATTGGTTTTGGGACATGCCTGATAATTCTTGGAGGGTGCCAGAATCATTCTGGAAACTTTCTGGAATTTTCGGAGATGAAAACCGGAAATGTTCCGGAGCTGCCGAAACCGCTTCAGATGCTTTTCGCAGATGAAATCACTAAACTGATATTGTTCCAGAATGCATTGAAAATTATTTTAGTGGGTACTGGAAATGTTCTAAGCCCACATAAATATTTTCAGTTCGAACGGACGCTGAAAAATGTCATCATGAATAGTGAAAGTGCTTTTTGGGATTTTTTATGGAAAGCACCTTTTGGGAAATTTCCCAAAAGGCTTCTAGAAGCCTTGGGCACTAAGGAAGCCCCCTTGGGGGGGGGGGGGGTCCAAGGGGTGGCCGGCCATGGAGGGTGGAGCTCCACATGGCACTCCTTTTTGCTTTATTCTTTATGTAAATGACATAAAGTGGGGGTACTTTTGGTATTTGTGAATGCCAACTTTACCCCTTGGCTTTCCTATAAATAGAGGAGAGTGAGCTGCCCACAAACTTCATCCCTTCTCACATACAAGTGCCATGCAATGATCTGGCTTCTCTCTCCCTCCCACGAAAAGAGTTTCGTAGAGCCGAAAGGTTGTCTGGGTTCCGGTGGGAACTAGTTCTGGACGGCGAAGCCCTGCCGGATAGATGACACCGTATGTGTGCAACTCTGTAGAGAGGTCGTAGTTTCGATCTTAGTGCCCGAGGCGCTATTCGTGAGTGCCTCCCGAAGGGCTGTCCATGTGACGGTCCAAGTTCTGTGAGTCCTCCCGAAGGGCTGTCCGAGTGACCGTTCGAGTTTCGAAGGTCCTCCCGAAGGGCTATCCGCGACACCGTCCGGGGGACTGTTCGACCGCCTCCCGGAGGGCTATCTGAAGGGAAGACGAGGGTATACATCCTCGCGGTTGGGAGGTTGTAAATCCTAGCTGCGGGGATCTGCACCGCCGATCGTCATCGACTCTACTTCCGCTGCGCTACGAGTCGGTAACGAAAAGATCAAACCTTGTATGCAGTCTCCATAGTGGTCCTGGGCTGGTGCTTAGGTCGGAATTTTTTTGTTTTCTGCTGCGTTACCCTACAGTGGCATCATGAGCCGTGCTATGCGTAGATGCAGGTTGCGATCTAGAATACATGAGATGTATGGGTGTTGCACAATATAATTAAGTAGTAGATGAGTTCTATTACTGAAAATTATTTGTGCGGGTAGCAGATGAAATCTGTTACCCGATGTTCTTGTTGCTTCCCTGGAATTTGCATATTTCTGATCTTGATAATAGCATGGTGGAGTTTCAATGTTCTGGCAATCCGCGATCCTGATTGATCAACGAAGTGCTAACAGTTCATTGAATTCCACCGTAGTTAAAAAGAAAGATGAAATTTCGCAGACAAAAGGGCAATGCAGATATGATCTGCATGGGGGTCATGCGTATGACGAAGTTTAGTATGGGGTTCAAGATTTTATTATCTCGTGCATCAGACACCCCGCATTGTTAATCTAGCGACTTGAATTATCATACTTGATGATGGACGTTGGTAGCTTCGGTTTGCTTCGAAACCTTAGAAGCCACGGAAAACCAGTTTTTGCATGAACCGATTAGAGGCGTCTAACTTGGTTTTGCAGGAGGGTTTGCATGTGCATATGATGTGGTATAGCAGTGCTCATAATAATTTGATTATGTATGAGATGACTATATGATGTAAATTGATTAACATGACCTGCGTGTCATGATTCGGCATGATGGCTGGAGCCATATGATTGCACTTTAATGAACTGCATGTCAACCTTGTTGTAATGCATTATTTTATTAGCTATAGAGATAGCAATATTATCTGGTGCATCGACAAGGTGGTGGCAATCTTTGCGAAGGTGAACACCGACGCGAATGCCGAAGACAAAGAAATACAAGACTTCTCCGTCAGAAAGGGCTATACCATATCATGCTATTATGAATTGCCTGAGATGTTTATCCCTTATGATGCACCCTTCTTGATTGCGCGGTAGTCGCTTTTTATTAGGGTGATCTCTCACAAAAATATCAAGTAGTTAGTGTTCTCCCAAGTGTAGCACCGTCACGGCACCTAACTTTTCGGGGTGCGCCATGGATGCATGGGTACGAACGATTAGGGAAGTGTGAGGCGGGTGAGTTGAGACCTCGCAGCGTGATCACTTGGTTGTCTTGACGTACAGGCATGAAAGTCATGAGCTCGGAACACACGCATCAAAAGATGAACAAGAGTCACATAGAGATGTGATCAGCAAGTTGGCCTACCGATTAAAATTCCCGTCATGAGATGATGATTCTATGGCGATGAATTGAAGTCTGGATCTTGTATCACTCAAAATCAATTTTGAGAGATATTGATTTGAGTGGGAGCGCACTTTTGAATTGACTTGTTTAATTCTCAGTGTAATTAATTATGAACACTGTCTAAGTGTGGTTTGCATAATAGTTGTAGAATTATGGCTCACAATTCCACCTTCCCTGTTAAATTTGAATTAGCTGTTAAATATCTGGTTAAAACTTTACGGTTGGTAACGTAATGTGAGGATTGTCCTCTAGAGTGCCGAGAAGGACTTTGTCCTATCGCATGCTTTCGGTATACTCCCGCAAATGCTATGGATCATGTGACTCTCGTCCTTTTATCCAAAAGCTAGAATTCCGTTTTCAATCAAGTGCAATATGTTTGCTTCCATGGGACCCGAACTTCGAAAGTTTGGATAGTTATGTGATATTCATGGAATCTAAAAATCATTTTCAGAGACAGACAAAGGCTAAAAGATATGAGATATCCAAAGAAATGTTTGTTTGCAAACTATTAGTAAAGGTGTTTACTATGCATTAGACTGATAAGAGAAGGATCCAGAAGAACACCTGTCATATGATGAAAGGTGAATAAAACAACAACTTAAAGAGAAAGGAAGTGTCCGAAGGGTGTTAGTGAAACTTTCACGCCTAGGAAGTCCGGCGCTAATGCCACTCTTAAGTTGGGTGCTTCTTCTGGAAGTAGGAGAAATACTAAAAGTTAAACTGTTAGAAGTATAAAGGCAATAAGAAAGAAGACTGGAATATCCAGCTCATGTATGAATGTCATACAAGTTTTTGATGTATAGAAGGCTGGTCAAAGATATAGTTCTTTGGAATTATGGTTAAACATGTTAATCACTAATTCTTGGGTATTGTGAGAAAATCACAAAGATACCCGCTCGATTGCATTCTGTTGCAACTCGATGTAAGAACTACTATGGCCTGAAAGACTAGCCAGGGATGAGGTTTAGGTATACACAGGGAACATAGTAAATGTTACTATACCTTCCATCGGTGTATTACTGTCTATATTTATTTTCATAATTCATTTAGAGTTTTAAACTCTAGCCCATTGCATAAGGTATCTTGCAAGAAGGTTGTTCATAAGAGAACTTTTTATGTTCGAAGTTATGAATAACATAAGGGCCATACTTTCATTGAGAATGAGATGTATGTTATGAATAATGATATTAATATATTACCTCTGGATTTACTTTCATAATTCATTTTAGAGTTTTACACTCTAGCCCCTTGCACAATGTTGTTGCAAAAGGGTTGTTCATAAAAGAAAAATTGTTGTTCAGTGTTATGAATAACATTTAGAGCCATGATTCCATCCAGATGGGATGTATCTTATGAATATTGATAGTAATATGATACATCCATAACACTAAAGCTAAATGTCGCAAGACTAAAAGAATACCACACAAGTGTGGCGCTGCATTTGGTCACATTGGAGAAACCCGCATGGAAAATTCCATTATGATGGATTTTGAAGTCGTTTGATTTTGAATCATCTGACACTTGCAACTTTTCTCCGAAAAGTGAAGTGACTGAAATACCGTTCACAGGCCATAAGGAACGGACAACAAACTTATTGGTGATCATACATTTGATGGGTGTAGTCCGATAAATGTTGTTAGTAGTGGATTTATCTATCTTCAGAAATGACTCAAGAAGATATGTGGATATTTACTTGATGAGACGTAAGTCTGGATCTTTTGAATTCATTCGAAAGGTTTTCAAAAATGAAGTAGATGGTTATTGTAACAAGAAAATTATGTTTCTACAATTCGATTGCAGAAAGGAATATTTGAGTTACAAGTTTAGCGAATGTCTGATGAGTTGTGAAAGTAGTTTCATAACTTGCACCTCCCGGAACACCATTGCATGTGGAAAGTCTGTGAAGATGTAATCAAACCATTTATGACATGGTAAGATCAAAGATGACATAAATAAATTTGCCATTATCCCTTTTAAAGAGTGATGCTTTAGAGACTGTGGCTTTTACACTGAAAAGAGCTCCATCGGGTCTGTTGAAATGACACCATGGTATGGTACGCCCAACCATGTTATATCTTTTCTTAAACATTTGGAATATGGGGCTTGTGTAAAAGGTTACAAACCTATTCCAAATCAGACAAGTGCTACTTTGTAGGTTATCCCAAGTCATTGGGTATTCCTCCCTCACTATACCGAGGCAAATAGGTTTGCCACAAAGGATGGTATGCTTTTTGAAGAAAATGGTTCTTTCAAAAAGGTGAGTGGGAGAATAGTACAACTCGACAAGATAAACAGTATCTTCATCATCAGGTCAAAGGAAAGAGACCTTGGAAGTAATTCCAGAGTTTCCTACTACGACTGATACGGAAGTCTCTACAATAAAATGTATGGACTTCGGTCGAACTTGCAGCTGAACCACGTAGGCAAGGCTCGTGCAAACTTCTCAGGTGCGCAAACGAGATATTGTTGTTAGACAACAGTATACCTACGATACACAAGGAAGCGTTGATGGGCCCTGACTCCGGAATTGGCTAAATGCCAATACAATCTGAGATAGTCTCCATATAAATGTTTCAAGATTAAAACCTTGATACACCTTTCGAAAGACTTAGAGTCTAACGAATTTTATGGAACTAAAAACTGATACGGGTAAAAATGTTTTATCCATAAAGCTCGACTTGTTGCAATAACGAGTTCAAGGAGTTGACTACGATGAGGTTGTTTCATCGTAGCGATGCTTAAAGTCTGTTCGGGTTGAACTAGCAATTAATACATATTTCAATCATGAGATATGAAACAAAGGATGACAAAAGGATTTCCATCTGATGGAAATAAAACCAAGGACTTGCATGTGTTACAGTCCAAGGTATTTTGTCATTCCAGAGGATGCTAGTAAGTATGCAAACTTCAGAGTTCCAGCAATGTACAGAAGAGAGCAAAATGGAGTTGGAATCTTCGTGTTTTGATGAAATGGTCAAAGGGGTTTGACTTCATCAGTGGGTAACGAATATGCTTATGATTCAAGAAAGTAAGTGGGAGCATAATAAAATTTCTAAAAACGTTGTGTGCTTGACACATTGTTAATTGGAAATAAATTTCTTGACACGAATTAGGACTTCTATTGAAAATAGTTTTTCGATGAAGTGCTTGGACTAAATAGCCTTTATATTAGGCATGATGATCTATGGAGATAGATTTACCTAATGGGGCTGAGCAAAGATACATATTGACAAGATGCTAAAACCTTTTAGCATTAAAAACGTCAAGGAGTGATTCTTGCCGAAGTCACATGGAAAGAGTTTTTGCAAGACTCGGTGTCCCAAAACACTGATGAGCAAAATACATGATGGAGATTCCACACAGTCTTGTGTTTGGATTAATCATGTATTCCATGGTATGTAAAACAACCAAATATGTCCGATACTCCCAAGCTGTTGCGAGTATAGATAACAAAGTGATCAAAAGTACTGATCATGGGACAAAAGTGAAAAAGGGTTATTGAGTACTAAAGTAGCACTGATGACATGTTTTCTCGCAAGTGGAGATCATGAAGAGTTCGTTGTAAAAGGTTACATCGATACAGTCTTCATCATTTCTCCATGTGATTTTCGATTTAAATTGAGGGTTTTGTGTAACACACAATATGGTGGCACAGTTAGTTGGAAATTGTTCCAAACAAGTTACTGTGGCGAATTCTATAACAGAGGCGAAGTATGTTGCCGCTTTAGAAGCCACAAAGACAAAGATGTTGAATCATATAGTTCATTCATGAACTTAGTATGGTTTCAAGAAGGCTTTTGTCAATGGGACACTACTGCAGGTAGTTGCTCCATAACTCAGTCTGAGTAATCCAGGTTCGACCTGTGATTCACATACATACAAAACCAAGTCCACACAAAATATGAATTTTGTGAAAGCGTGAAAATGCGAGGACATTCAAAGATACACACGGAGCTGAAGTCATCAGATCCGTTGGACATCAGGCTATACCACAAGCGAAGCATATTTACACCGGTGTGCCACAGGTGTAAAGTGCATTAGCATTAAGTAGATTATTGACTCTAGTGCAAGTGGGAGTCTGTAGGAGATATGCCCTAGAGGCAATAATAAATGTTATTGATTATCTCCCTGTTCATAATTAGGTTTATGTTCCATGCTATAACTGCTATGGTTCTCGAGTCTGCAAATAAAACGAGGCTCGGAGGAAGACTCATATGCACGTGTGGAATAATAAACGGTAAAATGTATTCCTAGTCAAGCCTCTATGACTGGCTCAAGTGTTGCATGATGGTTCTGTTTTCCTGATCATAGGCATGTCTATGCCAGCAACTTGGAGGGCACAATGTTAGAAGAACATTTGTGTTGAATCGACCCGAATTGATGTTATGCTATGAGTTACATTCGTCACAAGTTAATGGTTAATAACACAGAGATGGTTAACGTTTGCATGATTCCTTAGACCATGAGAGTATCGAGTTTCTTCATGCTTGCTTCATGAACTTTGGGGTTTGTTAAACGTCATCCGTAAATGGGTGGCTATTACGGCGGCTTACAGGTTCATGGAAAAGTGTGTTAAGTAACTTGATAGCTCAAGATTGGGATTTGCTCCTCTGGCGATGGAGAGATATCTCTGGGCCCTCTCGGTGTTACGGTATCCATCATCGTCTGGCCAGACACAATGTGATTTAATCACAGGGATGCCGGAACACGGTAACGAGAAAAGAGAACAATACAGGTAACGAGGTAACTAGCATAGTGGACAAGCTGTTGATCCACGGGAATGCCAACATGTCTCACCTCGGGTATTTGTAACATATCGCGAAGCAACAGGAATAGCACACGGCAACAGGAGGTTCACTCGAATATTCATTCGTGTGGGTATAGGGGTCAATATGGGTGTCCACGGCTCCGATGCTGATCATTGATCGGAAAGTGTTCCGGTCATGTCTATACTTCACCGAACCTATAGGGTCACACGCTTAAGGGTCATCTATTTGCTTAATACTAGACAGGGAGTCTGAGAGAAAGTTTTCGGAAAAAGTTTTCCGGAGACAGCGGAAAAGTTCCGACGAGAGAGGTCACCGGATGAGTTCCGGTGATACTGAAAAGTTGTTTCAGAGGATACCATAAAGTCAAATTGGTTTCGGGACATGCCTGATAATTCTTGGAGGGTGCCAGAATCATTCTGGAATTTTCAGAGATGAAAACCGAAAATGTTCTGGAGCTGCCGAAACCGCTTCAGATGCTTTTCGCAGATGAAATCACAAAACTGGAATTGTTCCAGAATGCATTGAAAATTATTTTAGTGGGTACTGGAAATGTTCTAAGCCCACATAAATATTTTCAGTTCGAACGGACGCTGAAAAATGTCGTCGTGAATAGTGAAAGTGCTTTTTGGGATTTTTTATGGAAAGCACCTTTTGGGAAATTTCCCAAAAGGCTTCTAGAAGCCTTGGGCACTAAGGAAGCCCCCTTGGGCCCCCCCCCCCTAAGGGGTGGCCGGCCATGGAGGGTGGAGCTCCATGGAGCTCCACATGGCACTCCTTTTTGCTTTATTCTTTATGTAAATGACATAAAGTGGGGGTACTTTTGGTATTTGTGAATGCCAACTTTACCCCTTGGCTTTCCTATAAATAGAGGAGAGTGGGCTGCCCACAAACTTCATCCCTTCTCACATACAAGTGCCATGCAATGATCTGGCTTCTCTCTCCCTCCCACGAAAAGAGTTTCGTAGAGCCGAAAGGCTATCTGGGTTCCGGTGGGAACTAGTTCTGGACGGCGAAGCCCTGCCGGATAGATGACACCGTATGTGTGAAACTCTGTAGAGAGGTCGTAGTTTCGATCTTAGTGCCCGAGGGGCTGTTCGTGAGTGCCTCCCGAAGGGCTGTCCAAGTGACGGTCCAAGTTCTGTGAGTCCTCCCGAAGGGCTGTCCGAGTGACCGTTCGAGTTTCGAAGGTCCTCCCGAAGGGCTGTCCACGACACCGTCTGGGGGACTGTTCGACCACCTCCCGGAGGGCTGTCCGAAGGGAAGACGAGGGTATACATCCTCGCGGTTGGGAGGTTGTAAATCCTAGCTGCGGGGATCTGCACCGCCGATCGTCATCGACTCTACTTCCGCTGCGCTACGAGTCGGTAACAAAAAGATCAAACCTTGTATGCAGTCTCCATAGTGGTCCTGGGCTGGTGCTTAGGTCGGAAATTTTTTGTTTTCTGCTGCGTTACCCTACAGGTAAAATGACTCAGGAGCCACTTTATCCTGAGGGTCACCCTAAAAGAATTGAACAAGACTCCCAAAGAGTTAATGTAGATGCACCTAGTCATTCTAGAAAGAAAAAGAAAAATGATAGGACTTTGCATACGTCTAGTGAACCCGAGATAGAAAAACCTTCTGGTAATGACGTTTCTATTTCCAATCCTGAGACACAACCTGGTAAGAATATTCACCTGGTGATAATGACAATGATAATGATGATGTTCATGTTAATGCTCAACCAGAAAAAGATAAAGAACTAGATAATGATGTTGAAATAGAACCTGCTATTGATCTTGATAACCCACCTCCTAAAAATAAACGTTATGATAAAAGAGATTTTGTTGCTAGGAAACATGGTAAAAAAAGAGAACCATGGGTTCAGAAACCCATGCCCTTTCCTCCTAAACCATCTAAGAGTAAGGATGATGAAGAATTTGAATGCTTTGCTGAAATGCTTAGGCCAGACTTTTTGCGTACTCGTTTGACTGATAATCTGAAGATGGCCCCTTATGCTAATTATATGAAAGAAATTGTCACTAATAAAAGAAAGATACCTGAAATTGAAATCTCCACCGTGCTTGCAAATTATTCTTTTAAGTATGGAGTACCTAAGAAACTAGGAGATCCAGGAATACCAACTATACCATGATCCATTAAAAAGAATTATGTTCAAACCGCTTTATGTGCTTTAGGAGCCGGTGTTAGTGTTATGCCTTTCTCTTTATATAAAAGACTTGACTTGAATAAACTCACACCTACTGACATATCATTGTAAATGGCTGACAAATCAACTACCATACCTATCGGTATTTGTGAGGATTTGCCCATGGTAGTTGCAAATGTTACTATCTTAACAGACTTTGTTAGACTTCATATGCCCGAGGACGACAACATGTCGATTATCCTTGGTAGACCCTTTTGGAATACTGCAGGGGCTGTTATTGATTGCAACAAAAGCAAAGTCACTTTTCATGTCAATGGCAATGAACATACGATGCACTTCCTGAACAAACAATTTGAAGTGAATGGTATTAATATTATTGAAAAGACTCCGACAATTACTATCGGAAGTTTTCAAGTCCCACTTCCTACTACCAAGAGGAAATATGAAATTCTTATTGTTGGTGATACACATATCCCCGTTGAGTTAACATAGTGTTATACGAAGATTCTTCAGTTTCATGTTACTTGGAAGTAGTTTGTTAATAAGACTTGATGAACCTTATTAATGGATTCCTTTTGAGGGGCATGTGGTCGATGAATATAGTAAGCACAACCTTCTGTACCTACCTCTTATTTTCTGTTACTTTAGTTAAATGAAAATAAATGCCATAATTATGCCGGCGTTGTCGTCCTCCGGGACGCCGTTGTTGAAGTCTTCAAGGCAACACAAAATGTTCTTCACTTGGAAATCAAACATCATGTCGTCACGCGATCGACGGGCGTGTTGCGGGAGGACGGCAACTCGCGGCGCTGCGCGGTAGCGGTCGACGGCGGCATCCCATGCCGCTAAGGGGGGCGCGCGCACGGGCATGGGCGCTTCGGGTGCAGGCAAACGCACGGGGACCGGCGCCGCGGTGGGTGCAGCGGCGCGCATGGGCACTGGCGCTGGCATGTACACGAGCTCGCGCGGGTCCATGGAGACCTCGCTGACGCCCGCGGCTTCCAGCTCTACGATAGTGCTCGGCGACCACACCGTCAATGCTACGGGGATGGTCGCTGGCGCGAGCACGGGGATGGGAGCTGGGATGGGCGCGGGGGCAGCAACCGCCGCGGTCAGCTTGTTCAGGGCCATGTCCATGAGGCCCCATTCCTCCTTATTTTCTATCTCCTCCGGCTCAGAGTCGACTTCACCAAACTGGAAGACTAGTGGCAGATGATCCTTTAGTGCCATGGCATTGGTGGAGGTCTGCGGGAGGGGAATGGGAGGCGAACAGTAAGGCCGCCCGTATTAAACAGCGGCTTGGGTGCCATTAATGGAGAAGATGTGAGCAAGGCGGGCGACCATGGAAGTCAAAGGGCTCGCTTCCCAGTGAGCCTACGCAGCGCATAGCTCGCACACTTCCCGGTGAGCCTACGCATTGGAGGATAGCTTGCATGCCTCTCGGTCAGCCTGCGCAGTGGACTGTGCTCGCACGCCTCCCGTTCAGTCAAGAAGCTGTCCGCACGGCACTTTCTAGCCATTAAAAGAGGAACACGTGGCGTCACGTGAATGGTTAACAGAACGCACATGATTTAAATTATACAAAATGTTTGAGTTGTTAAAGTGGCAGCTATTTGTTTCAAAATACCTGTGTTGGCTTTTATTCGAGTGCGCCTTCGCTCAAAATGGACACGAAATATACCATAGCATGTCGGGTGCCATTCCATGATAGCATGCCAAGTTTCATGAATTTCAGACGAGTTTTGGATATACTAGAATTTAAAAACAAAGTTTCTCAACATTTTGTCGGCAATCAACAGTGCCTTGGTGTTTGAAATTCATTCACATTTCTTGCATGGGATCTAAGCACACCCAAGGACACATCTTTGATATGTCAACCCATTTTTCTACACTGGAGTTTCATGAATTTTAGACGAGTGTTGGATTTACTAGAATTTAAAAACCATGTATCTCAATGTTTGCGGCCGAGCGACGGTTGAAAGGTGTTTGACATTCATTCTCATTTCTTGCATGGGACCTAAGCATGCAACCAAGGACACGGATTTGATTTTTCAACCAATTTATATGCACAGGAGCATGTGCATCTAGTTCAAATTTGAATTATGCACATAAATGCATAGAAAACTCAGTTAATGTATACAAATGTCCAAACGAAACCCGAAAAATTCCAAAATTTAACACAACACCCCTGTTGTTCTATGTTGACACTAGAAAAAAATTGAAATCATGAAGAGGCAACGGATATCGTTTCGTCCAGAAAGGTGAAACATTCCCTACAGTAACCATGAGGCTTGTTGTGAGAAGCTCTAGTTTGTGATAAGGTTATACCCCAACCTGCCTCAAATGGGACAATATTTTTACCATGGCACATTGATGCCGTTCCATGCTAGCAAGTCAAGTTTCATAAATTTTAGACGCGTTTTCGATTTACTAGAATTTAAAAACCATGCATCTCAGTGTTAGCGGCCGAGCGACGGTGCAAGGTGTTTGACATTCATTCCCATTTCTTGCATGGGACTTAATCATGCAACCAAGGACACACATTTGAATTTTGAACCCATTTATATGCACTGGAGCATGTGCATGTAGCTCAAATTTGAATTATGCACATAAATGAATAGAAAACTCAGTTAATGTATAAAAATGTCCAAGCGAATCCTGAAAAATCCCAAAAATTGACACAACACTCCTGTTGTTCTATGTTGACACTAGAAAAAATTTGATAGCAAGAAGAGGTAACATATATCGTTTTGTCCCCCAAGGTGGCACGTTCCCTACTGAAACCATCAGGCTTGTTGTGAGAAGCTCTGGTTTGCGTGAAGCTTATACCCAAACCTGCCCCGAATGGGACAATATTTTTCCACGGCATGTTGATGCCGTTCCATGATATCCTGTCAAGTTTCATGAATTTCAGAAGAGTTTTCGATTTACTAGAATTTTAAAACCATATATCTCAATGTTAGCAGCCGAGCGACAGTGTCAAGGTGTTTGACATTCATTCTCATTTCTTGTATGTGACCTAAGCTTGCAACCAAGGACACACATTTGATTTTACAACCCGTTTTTATGCACTGGAGCATGTGCATGTAGTTCAATTTTGAATTATGCACATAAATGCCTAGAAAACTCAGTTAACGTATAAAAATGTCCAAACGATCCAAAAAAATTCCAAAATTTAACACGACAATCATGTTGTTCTATGTTGACACCAGAAAAAAAATTGAAAGAAAGAAGAGGCGACGAATATCGTTTTGTCCACAAAGGTGACACATTTCCCTACCGGAACCATGTGGCTTCTTGTGAGAAGCTCTGGTTTGTGAGAAACTTATACCATAACCTACCCCAAATGGGACAGTATTTTTTACCCCAGCATATTGGTGCCATTCCATGATAGCATGCCAAGGTTCATGAATTTCAGACGAGTTTTGGATTTATTAGAATTACAAAAGCAAGTACCTCAATGTTTGCCGGAGAGCCACGGTGCCGTGGTGTTTGCAATTCATCCCCATTTCTTGCATGGGACATAAGCATAAACCCATGGACACATATATGATTTTACAACCCATTTTGGTGCACCGGAGCATGTGCATGTAGTTTAATTTTGAATTGTGCACCTGAAATGGCTAGAAAACCAAATTAATGTTTAAAAATGTCCAAACGAACCATGAATAATTCCAATTTTTTGACGACACACCTATAGTTGCATGTTCATTGCAGATAAAACTTCTAGCAGTTCAAACACCCTCCTTTGCCGCTGTGACCCCATTATGTAATTCAAATCAAGACAAAAAATCAAGTAGTTCGCACACAGTTTATTATCACCAACCGTGTGAGATGTAGTACAAAATATCTTGGAGCACCGTTGGAGTATAGTACGCATATGGCTTACGTGAGAAGGTGCGTCGGCTACAGTCCACAGCCGGCGTGTCAAGCACACTAGCTCGCTCCCTAAATATCATTTCACTGTTCAATCGTCGTCGATGAAGATGGGGACGTGGACCCGCGTCGTGAGGGCAACTTCGGCGGCCCACTCCAGTGATAGCGTGGCCACAGCCGCCATGCGCGTGCTAACAAGCTGCATGAGCGCAACCGCAATCTGCAACCAGGCGGCCAAGGCAGCCCAAACGGCCGTTGTTGCTTCTCAGGTGGCGGCAACAACATCTCCCTCGAAGATAGCAACTGGCGGGAGCGGCACAGTAGCTGTCCGTTCCGCAGCGGCGGCCTTAGCCCTGATGGAGGCCGCCCACGACCATGTTGAGGCCGCCCACGCCCAGCTCCTGGCGGTCACTGCACAAATCAAACGAAGCTTCTCCGACAACGGTCGGCAACCCACGGACGAAGAGTTGGCAATTGCCAAGAGTGTTCGAGCAGCCGTCCGTTCCTCCGCGGCATACCTTGGCACGACGGAGCCCGCCCGAGCCCTGATCGTGGCCGCCCATGCCCAGCTCGTGGCGGCCTTTTCGAAAGAGATGGCGGACGCGGATGGCGAGATGCTTGCCGAGTATGGTGCGATGGATGCCATGGCGCCCCTTCCCCAGGAGATCGTCGGGTGCGAGCTGGACATGGAGGAGGCGGCGGAGATTGACGAGCACCTTCCGGAGTAGTACTCTTTGTTTTGTTTAATTAAGAGCGCCGGTCTTTAATTTGTGTTAGATTAATGTTTAGGTCAGCTAGCTCATTTTAATTGCTGAACTTTCCCGATTAAGAAGTGTGGGTGTGCTGTAGTCTTCTTTGTGTACCCAAATTATGCAATGACGTGGATGACCACGGTAACCAGGGAAATTTGGACCAAAATTTGCATGTTCAAACTCATCACACACGGGGTAAGCTATATGAATCGTTTCTGATGTTCACATATCGTACACAGTTTTGAATAAGGGACCGTGTCTGATGACACTTTGAGCGCCAGATTTTCGGTGCACCGATCCAAAAGTTTTAGCTTCCGCGGAAATATCTACCTCCCCGCCCCCTCCCCCTTACCAAAAGCCACATTTCACCTGTTTCCGCCTTCCTTTCCAAGTTGAAACCTTCACTCCTTGCTTGCAGCGGCGCCTCCTCGCCGGCGACCCTCCTTCACGCTGCTCGGCCTGTCGATCTAGGCAGGTAATCCACACCCGACCCCCATCCTCCTCCTCCTTCAACATCCCACTTGCCCCGACCGCCGATGCGACACCTTCCACCCAAATCACCGACCCCTCCCCCAAATGAGCGCCGCCCTATACCATGGTGCATGCAGTATAGCCAGGAGCTCTAGGAGCATTTGGCAGTGGAGAAGCAAATCGCGGCCGCACGCGCGGATGAGGTCGTGATGGCTGTCATTCGTGCTGATACGTCTCCATCGTACCTACTTTTCCAAACTCTTTTGCCCTTGTTTTGGACTCTAATTTGCATGATTTGAATGGAACTAACCCGGACTGACGCTGTTTTCAGCAGAATTGCCAGGTGTTATTTTTGTGCAGAAATAAAAGTTCTTTGATTGACCTGAAAATTTACGAAGAATATTTTTGGAATATATAAAAATACTGGCGAAAGATTCAACCAGAGGGGACCCACCAGGAGACCACAAGGGTGGAGGGCGCGCCCTACCCCCCTGGGCGCGCCCCATACCTTGTGGGTCCCCTGGACCTCCTCCGACCCTAACTCCAACTCTATATATTCACATCCAGAGAGAAAAAAATCAGAGAGAAGGATTCATCGCGTTTTACGATACGGAGCCCCCGCCGCCTCCCATTCTTCATCGGGAGGGCTGATCTGGAGTCTGTTCGAGGCTCCGGAGAGGGGGATTCGTCGCCATCATCATCACCAACCTTCCTCCATCACCAATTTCAGGATGCTCACCGCCATGCGTGAGTAATTCCATCATAGGCTTGCTGGACTGTGATGGGTTGGATGAGATTTATCATGTAATTGAGTTAGTTTTGTTATGGTTTGATCCCTAGTATCCAGTATGTTCTGAGATTGATGTTGTTATGACTTTGCTATGCTTAATGCTTGTCACTAGGGCCCGAGTGCCATGATTTCAGATCTGAACCTATTATGTTTGCTTGAATATATTTGTGTTCTTGATCCTATCTTGCAAGTTGTAGACACCTATTAGGAGTTATGATCCGCATACCCCAAGGTGACAATAATTGGGATTTTTTCTGGTGATTACCGTAGTTTGAGGAGTTCATGTATTCACTAAGTGCTAATGCTTTGGTCCGATTCTCTATTAAAAGGAGGCCTTAATATCCCTTAGTTTCCATTGGGACCCCGCTGCCACGGGAGGGTAGGATAAAAGATGTCATGCAAGTTCTTTTCCATAAGCACGTATGACTACATACGGAATACATGCCTACATTATATTGATGAATTGGAGCTAGTTCTGTGCAATGTTTGAGATATCGCTTATCGTTATCGTCTCGGTCGGCTGGGGATTAGAGATTAATCGGAAATCGGCCGATTAATCGATTTTATCGATTGACTATTAATCGGCAAGTTTTTTTCGCAAGACATATGTTTTCAAGCACTATTAAGGCAAAATTGGAAACAATCGACAAGTATGTTCTCTAAACCTTTAACACTACATCAATATATAACAGCAACACATGTCATGTTTTTGCATATTTGAATTTCAAATAGGACAGGAGTACATAGATTCAACTACAATATTACATAACAAAAATTGGACAGCACTTCAACAGCACATATTCTGTTTGGGCATCTCCAAATAGGATAGCACTGCATAGATTTATTCATTTACATAACAAGCAACAATAGGCAGAACAGCAGTACATAACTACATATATGAGTGCACAAATAAACTGAGATAGTAGATAGGCTGCAGTACATATATAAATATATTAGTCTCAGTCCACAAATAAACTTAGATAGTATCATAGTGGATACTGGATAGGCAGCACAGCAGTACATAAACAGGTCCAGAATACACAAATAAGCTTAGTTCTACACTTCTACTTCTACTTCTTAGTCTTACTAGTTACTACTTTGCTAGCAAACAGCCAAACACCAATCAACTAAAATAAGGTAGTTCATAGCTAGCTCTCTGATTCTCTCACAAGTCACAAGTCACAACCAAAATAAGGTCGTAGGCTGACAGCAAGCAACACACAGTACTAGGAATGAGATTGTTAAAAGGCCTAGGGTTCAAGGCTGCATCAGGTCTTCCTCATCATTTTCTTCTATCACCCCAACCATGTCATCATCAGACTCAAACTCAATCTCATCTTCATTGATAGGCACAATGTCATCTTCATCATCGGAAACAAAGTCTTCCACTTCATGGAGTTCTCTCACCCTTAGACTTCTACGAGGCTCTGTTGCATTGTCGACTCCGGTAGCTCCCATCTCTTCATCATCATGGGCATCTTCACATATCCAATCTTGGGCTGTGGAAGCATCTTCACCAAGGAGAACATCACAAGATGAGGAGTATTTCTTTCTATTGTCTAGAAATCTTCCACTGAATTGAATATAAACAAGGTCGTCCCTACGACGCACATCTAATTTATCTCTCCTCTTTGCATCAACCTACAAATTGCATAGTGAAGGTTAGTGATTCACATCTTATCGTAAATGAAAAAAGGGTTAGATTTGAATATTTGCAAGTTGAGACTTGTTAAAAAACGCTCCAATTTCTTTCACACCCAGATGAACTTGTGGTTAAGTTGAGTATCCTCAAAGCCATGTGCATCAATGTAGGAGTTTGCAGTCCATAACTTGACTCTTTGCAGATCATCTGGATCAATCAGCATAGCAAACTCCCATGCCATGTCATCCGAGTTTCTCTTAAGTCTAGAACTTGTAACCTCAGAAGCACCGGAAGTAGCCATCTAATAAAAGGGCAACAACATGTATGAGAATTAGACTAATAAAAGGGCAACTTATTCTGTATATGATTGATGATTCTTATTCTATACATAAAAGAAAAGGGCAACAACATAGAAGGGCAACTTATTCTGTACATGATTCTGCACTATTGTGATTCTGTAGTAGCTTCTGTTAAACTCAAAACTGACTGAATTTTATCACTAGTGACTGAATGACTGAAGGGCAACAACAACTAGTAGTCAGTAGCCGCAGTTAAACTCAAAAAATGACTGATTTGTATCACTACTAGCAGACCGTTTTAACTGAAGAAATGACAATTTGCTTACAACTATAGTTATTGACAATAAGACTAGCTAACAACCATAGTTATTGACTGAAGAAATGACAGTAGCTGACACTCATTTTTTATCAACAGAAGAAATGACAGTTGCTGTAGTTTGAAAGCTTAAAAGAGGGGAGCAGCATGACAAAGAAACAATACCATGAGAGGATGGAGTCATTCGTCTTGCTGTTGGAGAAGGGATGGCGTGTCTAGCTACTGCTGTTCGTCGGAGTAGGAAGCAGAGGATGGAGCCAATCTACTGTTGATGGCAGAAGGGTGGCGGCGGCGAGCAACACCAGCTGTCGGTGATGGAGATGGCTCCGGTGCTGCGAGAGGAAGAGTGGCGCAGCCCCGGTGCTGGTAGAGGAAGAGGGGCGCGCTGGTGCTGCTGTTGCAAGGTATCGCGATGGGGAGCAAGTCCAGCCGTCGGCGATGAGATCTATAGAGGAGCCGCGATGGCGATGCAGGAGTTGGAGATGGTGTTGCCGCGCTGTTGGTTGAGGTCCCGTGGAAGAGGAGAGGGGGATCCAGAGGGCGCCTAGCTCGGGCGGTGCTAGCTAGGGCCGCCGGAGGCGAGCAGGGTGCGGCGGCGTGGTGAATCTTGCATCGTGGCGCGGTGGGGAGGGCTGAAACCCTAACCTGAGCGGGGGAAATCCCAAATTTGTGTTGCGGCTGTGCGGGATGGCCATCGACGGTGCCTTAAGGGAGCCCAATTTTAGCCTTTTGGGCATTCTGATGTTAGGGGCCCAGCCCGATTAATCAGGAATCTAACGATTTATCGCTTGTCAGAGTGATAAATCGGTCCGAACGATAAATATCAAAGATAAGGCCTAATATTAGCGGTCATCACACGATAAGCGATAAATCGGCCGATAAATCGCTGAGTCATCCGATTTCTTAAACAGTGGTTCTGTGTCACCCTAGGTTATGACTGCTACATGATGAATATCATCCGACACAATTATCATTGCCGATCCATTGCCTACGAGCTTTTCACATATTTTTCTTTGCTAAGTTACTTTTGCCGTTGCTACTGTTACAATCACTACAAAACTGCTACTGTTACTTTTGCCACCGTTACCGTTACTTCCATATTAATTTCCTACTAAATACTTTACTGCAGATATTAAGTCTTTCAGGTGTGGTTGAATTGTCAACTCTGCTGCTAATACTTGAGAATATTCTTTGGCTCCCCTTGTGTCGAATCAATAAATTTGGGTTGAATACTCTACCCTCGAAAACTGTTGCGATCCCGTATACTTGTGGGTTATCAAGACCTTTTTCTGGCACCGTTGCTGGGGAGCATAGCTCTATTCTCTGAGTCACTTGGGATTTATATCTGTTGATCACTATGAGGAATCTGAAAGATACTAGAACCAAGATTTTTCCCTCTACTATGAGGGGAGGTAAGGAACTGCAATCTAGCTCTGCACTTGATTCACCTTCTGTTTTGAGTAAGCTTGCGACACCTACACCTGTTATTGATTTCAATATGTCACAATGTTATTGATGATGCTACTTCTGCTATGAATGATGCTTATGATGCTACTACTTTGCTTGATAAAACTGTGCCACTGGGAGAGTTACTTGATGAACATGTTGCTAGAGTTAGAACTATTGATTATGCTGAAGATGATGATATTTCTGAAACTGATAAAATTATTGAAACTGAACACTTTGAGACACCTGTTATACCTAGCTCTCCTAGATATGAATTACCTATTATGCCTGAGGGTTATGTTATGGATGGAGAGGTAGCTAGGCACTTTCTTGCTTGTAAGGATAGAGATGATCTTAAGAAATTATTATGCAAGTGGAAAGAAAAATCTTTGAATGCTAGAATGCAATATTATCCTAAGTTTGCTACTTCACATATCTTTGTTACGGATAAGGATTATGAATTCTCTGTCAATCCTGAGTTAATTACTTTGGTTGAATCTGATCCTTTCCATGGTTATGAATCTGAAACTGTTGTGGCACACCTTACTAAGTTGAATGATATAGCCACCCTATTTGCTCATGAGGAAAAAATTCGCTATTACTATATTCTTAAGTTGTTTCCATTCACGTTAAAGGGTGATTCTAAGTTATGGTTTAATTCTCTTGCTCCTGGTTGTGTGCGTAGTCCTCAGGACATGATTTATTACTTCTCTGAAAAATATTTCCCTGTTCATAAGAAACAAGCTGTTTTAAAGGAAATATTTAACTTTGTGCAAATTGAAGAAGAGAGTCTCCCACAAGCTTGGGGGAGGCTTCTCCAATTACTTAATGCTTTGCCTAATCATCCTCTCAAGAAAAATGAAATACTTGATATCTTTTACAATGGACTAACCAATGCTTCTAGAGACCACCTGGATAGTTGTGCTGGTTGTGTTTTCAGGGAACGAACTGTTGAACAGGCTGAACTGCTTTTGAATAATATATTGAGTAATGATAATGATTTGACTCTTCCTGAACCAACTCCTAAGCCAACTCCGAAGAAAGGAGGTATTCTATTTCTCAGTCCTGAAGATTTGCAAGAGGCAAAGAAATCTATGAAAGAGAAAGGTATTAAAGCTGAAGATATTAAGAATTTACCACCTATTGAAGAAATACATGGTCTAAATGCCCCCACACATGTAGTAGAGGTAAATTCTCTCTATAGATTTGATGAAGGTGATATTCCTCATAATAAGTCTGCTAGTCAATGCTTGGATGAGTTTGATAATTTTATTGGTAAACAAGACAATTTCAATGCTTATGTTAGTAGACAATTGAAACATAATGCTTACATGCTTGACTGCTTGGGTGATTATATGAGTAGAACTGTTAATGATATTAGGATTATTAGTAAGCATGCTTCCATGGTGAAAACTCAAGTAGAACGAGTTCTCAAAGCTCAGAATGAATTGTTGAATGAGTTGAATAGTAAGAACAATGATAATGCTGTTAGGGTCATGACTAGAGGAGGTAAAATGACCCAGGAACCTTTGTATCCTGAGGGCCATCCTAAGAGAATTGAGCAAGATTCTCAGATAATTAATACTGATGCACCTAGTCCTTCAAAAAGGAAAAAGAAAGGTGATAGGACTTTGCATGCTTCTAGTGAACCT
Organism: Thinopyrum elongatum; assembly: GCA_011799875.1. NCBI lineage: Eukaryota > Viridiplantae > Streptophyta > Magnoliopsida > Poales > Poaceae > Thinopyrum > Thinopyrum elongatum. The sequence continues at coordinate 606,465,804 of CM022300.1, read as the reverse complement.
GTTATAAACACACCTGAGAATCCAAATGATATTTCTTTTTCTGATGCTGAGACACAACCTGGTGATGAACATGAACCTAGTGCTAATGTTAATGATGATGTTCATGTTGATGTTCAACCTAGTAATGATAATGATGTGGAGGTAGAACCTGTTGTTGATCTTGATAACCCACAATCTAAGAATCAACGTTGTGAAAAGAGAGACTTCATTGCTAGGAAACATGGTAAAGAAAGAGAACCATGGGTTCAGAAACCCATGCCCTTTCCTCCTAAACCATCCAAGAAAAAGGATGATGAGGATTTTGAGCGCTTTGTTGAAATGCTTAGACCTATCTTTTTGCGTATGTGTTTGACTGATATTCTGAAAATGTCTCCTTATGCTAAGTATATGGAAGATATTGTTACAAATAAAAGAAAGATACGGGAAACTGAAATTTCCACCATGCTTGCTAATTACACTTTTAAGGGTGGAATACCAAAGAAACATGGAGATCCAGGAATACCAACTATACCATGCTATATTAAAAGAAACTATGTTAAAACTGCTTTATGTGATCTTGGATCCGGTGTTAGTGTTATGCCTTTCTCTTTATATCGTAGACTTGAATTGAATAAGTTGACACCTACTGAAATCTCTTTGCAAATGGCTGATAAATCAACTGCTATACCCATCGGTATTTGAGAGGATGTGTCTGTTGTGGTTACAAACGTTACTATCTTAACGGACTTTGTTATTCTTGATATTCCCGAGGACGACAGTATGTCAATCATCCGGTAGACCCTTTTTGAATACTGCAGGGGCTGTTATTGATTGCAACAAGGGCAATGTCCTTTTCATGTTAATGGTATGAGCATACGGTACACTTTCCGAGGAAACAACCTCAAGTGAATAGTATCAATTCTATTGGAAAAATTTCAACAATCACTATTGGAGGTTTTGAATTCCCTCTTCCTACTGTCAAGAAGAAATATGATATTCTTATTGTTGGGGACATGCATATCCCCGTTGAGGTAACCTAGTGTTATTCAAAAATTCTCCGATTTCATGTCATTCGAAAGAGGTTTGTTAATAAGACTTGATCAACCTTGTTAATGGATTCCTTTCGATGGGCATGAGATGGATGAATTTAGAAAACACAACTTTCTGTACCCATTTTTTACTTTCTGTTATTTATAGTAAATAAAGCAAGAATAGTATTATTCGTTTGTTTTCTGAATTATCCGTGCAATAAAAAATGTACCAAAAATAAAAGTTCTCCAAATGCCCTAAAAATTTAGTATGATTTTTTATAGAATATTTGAAAATTGTTGGCACTGAGAACACATCAGGGGGCTGCACCAGTGGGCCACAAGGTTGGAGGGCTCGCCCTACCCCCTGGGCGCGCCCCTGTCTTGTGAGTCCCACGTGGGTCCCCCTCACTTATTCCAGTACCCATCCACTTCTTCTTCCTCTAGAAAAAATCATCCCAATGCTCAAACCCATGTTCTTGCTCATCTTGTTGCCATTTTCGATCTCCTTGTGCAAAGCTCCATTTGCAAAACTGTTTTGGGGGATTGTTCCTCGGTATGTGACTCCTCCAATGGTCCAATTAGTTTTTGTTCTAGTGCTTTATATATTGCAAATTTTTGCTGTTGTGGTGACCCTGTTCTTGAGCTTGCATGTCAAATTTATATGGTCCCAAGTAGTTTTGATGCATGATATAGCCTCTAGGCACTTGTGGGAGTAGTTGCTATCAATTTTGTTGACTTTGGTTCACTTTTATTTTGAGTCACTAAAAATTTCAGAAATTTTCAGAGGAAGAAAATGATGAGGAGATTGTTATGAGGCTCTTCATGTAGGGGTTCTAAAGAAAATGAGGATGAGAAGAAGAAGAAGCCCAAGTACAACCTTTTTCGCACCGCGGAGGTTCGGCCATGTGAATGGCCAAGTGATGCATTCTTGAGCGTGGTCAGAATTTATGAGGATTTCTATTATTTGGTGGAGAATGCAGGCATCACCGACTTCCTCCATGATAAGTGTGACCAATACCTCCTTCTCACTAATACCTTTGTGCAATTTTTTTACTTTCATTCTAGGAAATTACCACCCACGGTAGAGTTTTATTTATATGCTGAGCATAAGGCGATGACGCTTTATGATTTTTGTGAAGTTTGCAAATTACCTTATGAAGGCAGCGTCAGTGTACCACATCCTAGAGATGTGGAGAATTTTATTGATGAAGTTACCGTAGGGGAAGAGAGAGGGGTGTCAGAAGCGAGAGTGGCTAGCTTACATTTTCCTGTTTTACGCTATTATTCACTATTTGCTTGGAGATGTTCGATTGGTCGCGGGGAGAGTGGAGGCCTTAGTGCCCCTGACCTTGCTATTTTGCGCCATGCTTTATATCGTGATAGAACTTTTAGTTTGGGCGCCATTGTTGCTCGGCGGTTGAGTTTAAACCGTTCGAGGGGTCCTATCTTTGGAGGTATCTATGCCTCCCGCCTGGCCAGACGTTTTGAGATACCCATTAGGCATGATGAGGAGGAGGAGATGCTGCTACCCACTAGATATTTAGACTATAACAGCATGGTAGCGAACGATTTTATTAAGAATGATATGGACAAGAGACTCCTCTACAACCTAGTATTTAGCCAGGATACGTGTGAGACTATTATGTTGCCTGCTTCTTCTTTGTTCGATATTCATTCAGACAGGTACACTATTTTGCCCGAGGACATCTACAGATTTTGGGGTCTTCAACAACCCCCAGTAACTGAGCCAGCACCAGTTCTTGATCCATATCAGGAGCTTGTTTTTTAGTGGGAGCCACAGGAGCTCGCCAACCAGTGGAACCCTCAGGACCCTCCGGAGTATCGAGGAGAGGATTATTTGGAGCCGTGGTCATAAACCAACTTAGGCCAAAAGACTAAGCTTGGTGTAGTATGTATTTCTCACCGACATTACATTCATGTTCACACACCGCATTTGCCAGACGTTCACAGCGTCTAGATTAGCGGGAGGGGGCTTGTCACCTAGCGGTGCATCAAGGACATAATTCTTCTGTGCAGCAATGAGGATAATCCTCATGTTACGGACCCAGTTCGTGTAGTTGCTATTATCATCTTTCAACTTAGCTTTCGCTAGGAACGCATTAAAATTCAGAGGAACGGTAGCACGGGCCATTGATCAACAACATAGATATGCAAAACTATAAGACTAAGTTCATGATAAATTAAGTTCAATTAATCAAATTACTTATGAACTCCCACTTAAATTAGACATCCCTCAAGTCATGTAAGTGATACGTTATCCAAATCAACTAACCCATGTCCGATCATCACGTGAGATGGGGTAGTCATCATTGGTGAACATCTCTATGTTGATTATATCTACTATATGACTCACGTTCGACATTTCGGTCTCCAGTGTTCCGAGACCATGTCTATACATGCCAGGCTCATCAAGTTTAACCCAAGTATTCTGCATGTGCAAAACTATCTTACACCCGTTTTATGTGAACGTAGAGTCTATCACACCCAATCATCAAGTGGTGCTTCAAAACGACGAACTTTGGCAAAGGTGCATACTCGGGGAAAACACTTTTTATCTTAAAATTTAGTGAAGGGATCATCTTATAATGCTACTGCCGATCTAAGCAAAATAAGATGCTTAAAAGATAAAATCACATGCAATCAAAATATGTGACATGATATGGCCATCATCATCTTGTGCTTTTGATCTCCATCGCCAAAGCATCGTCATGATCTCCATAGTCACCGGCTCGACACCTTGATCTCCATCGTTGCGTCGTGGTCGTCTCGCCAACTATTGCTTCTACAACTATCGCTAACGCAAGTGATAAAGTAAAGCAATTACATGGTGTTTGCATTTCATACAATAAAGAGACAACCATAAGGCTCCTGTGGGTTGCCGATAAGTTTACAAAACATGATCATCTCATACAATAATGTATATCACATCATGTCTTTGACCATATCACATCACAACATGCCCTGCAAAAACAAGTTAGACATCCTCTACTTTGTTGTTGCAAGTTTTACGTGGCTGGTACGGGCTTCTAGCAAGAACCGTTCTTACCTACGGCAAAAACCACAACGGTGATTCATCAAGTTTGCTGTTTTAACCTTCTTCAAGGACCGGTCGTAGTCAAATTCAATTCAACTAAAGTAGGAGAAACAGACACCCACCAACCACCTTTTTGCAAAACTAGTTGCATGTCTGTTGGTGGAACCGGTCTGATGTGCGTGGACATGTAAGGTTGATCCGGGCCGCTTCATCCCATAATACCGCAGAATCAAAATAAGACATTGGTGGTAAGCAGTATGACTATCACTGCCCACAACTCTTTGTGTTCTACTCGTGCATATCATCTACGCATAGACCTGGCTTGGATGCCACTATTGGGAAACGTTGCATGGAAAACAAAAAAAATTCTATGCACTCGCAAGATCTATCTAGGAGATGCATAGCAACGAGAGGGGAGAGTGTGTCTATGTACCCTCGTAGACCATAAGTAGAAGCGTTTCACAACGCGGTTGATGTAGTCAAACTTTCTTTGCGATCCAACCGATCCAGTACCAAACGTACGGCACCTCTGCGTTCAGCACACGTTCAGCTCGGTGATGTCATCCGCCTTCTTGACCCAGCAAGATGGCGAGGTAGTAGATGAGTTCTGTCAGCACGACGGCATGGTGACGGTGATGGTGAAGTGATCTCCGGAGGGCTTCGCCTAAGCACTATGAAAATATGACCGGGGGGTGTAAACGGTGGAGGGGGGCGCCGCACACGGCTAGGCAATTGTCAGGTGTGTGCTTGCCCCCCCCCCCCACATATATATAGGTAGGAGGGAGAGGGGACGCTGCAAGGAGGCGCCCCAAGTAGGCCGAATCCTACTTGGGGTCCTCCCCTTGGCCGCACACCCCCTGCCATGTTTGTCGGAGGGGGAAGGAAAGTGGGGGGGGGGGGAGAGGGAAGGAAGGGGGAATCCTATTCAACTCTTTCCTTTCCCTTCCCCTCTTTCCTTCTCATCCTAGGCTGGCCCATATGGGGGGCGCACCAGCCCCTTGTGGCTGGTGCGTTTCCCCTCTTGGCCCATAAGGTCCATATCTTTTGCCGGGGGTGCCCGGAACGCCTTCCGGTGACCCGATACCCCCCGAAACACTTCCGGTGTCCGAATACTATCGTCCTAGATATAAATTTTTACCTCTCGACTAGTTAGAGACTCCTCGTCATGTCTGTGATCTCATCCGGGACCCCGGACAACATTCGATCACCAAATCACAAAACTCATATAATACTATATTGTCAACGAACATTAAGCGTGCGGACCCTACGGGTTCGAGAACTATGTAGACATGACCGAGACACCTCTCCGGTCAATAACCAATAGCGGAACTTGAATGCCCATATTGGTTCCTACATATTCTACGAAGATCTTTATCGGTCGAACTGTTATGACAACATACGTAATTCCCGTTGTCCATCGGTATGTTACTTGCCCAAGATTCGATCGTCGGTATCTTCATACCTAGTTCAGTCTCGTTACCGGCAAGTCTCTTTACTCGTTCCGTAATACATCACCTCTTGACTAACTCCTTAGTCGTTTTCTTGCAAGCTTATGATGTGTATTACCGAGTGGGCCCAGAGATACCTCTCCGATACTCAGAGTGACAAATCCTAATCTCGATTTATGCCAACTCAACAAACACCTTCGGAGATACCTGTAGAGCATCTTTATAATCACCCATTTACGTTGTGATGTTTGATAACACACAAGGCATTCCTCCGGTATCTGGGAGTTGCATAATTTCATAGTCGAAGGAATATGTATTTGACATGAAGAAAGCAATAGCAATAAAACTGAACGATCATTATGCTAATCTAACGGATGGGTCTTGTCCATCACATCATTCTCCTAATGTTGTGATCCCATTATCAAATGACAACTCATGTCCATGTTTAGGAAACCTTAACCATCTTTGATCAAGGAGCTAGTCTAGTAGAGGCTCACTAGGGACACAGTGTTTGTTTATGTATTCACACATGTATCAAGGTTTCCGATCAATACAATTCTAGCATGAATAATAAACCTTTATCATGAATAAGGAAATATAAAATAACAACTTTATTATTGCCTCTAGGGCATATTTCCTTCACATATTACCTTATCTTCTGCTTTGAATAAATGTTGCAGATTCCAGCTTAGTCCAATGCACGTGCACTATTATTATTATCCACAGTGTTCGGTCGTGCAAGTCAAAGGCAATAATGATGATATATGATGAAATGATTGAGATGAGGAAAAGCTGGTATGAACTCGACCTATTTTGTTTTTGTAAATATGATTAGTTCATCGTTCTTGATTCAGCCCATTATGAATGAAACATGTTTGCAATGACAATTAGAGATTATAGTTACTCATGCCATGCTTAATTAACTAGGAGTTTATAATGGTTTACCTTGCATGCCAATATGCTTTTAAAATGGTTGTGATGTAGTATGATAGGATGGTATCCTCCTTTGAATGATTCGAGTCGCTTGACTTGGCGCATGTTCACGCATGTAGTTGAAATAAAATCAACATAGCTTCCACTATATTTATGTTCATGGTGATTTATATCGTACTCATGCTTGCACTCAATGTTGGTTAATCTCAATGCATGTTTATGACTGTTGTCTCTCTCTAGTTGGTCGCTCCCCAATCATTTGCTAGCCTTCACTTGTACTAAGCGGGAATACTGCTTGTGCATCCACTTGCATAAACCCAAAGTTGTTCCATATGAGTCCACCATACCTACCAATATGCGGTATTTACTTGCCGTTCCAAGTATATTTGCATGTGCCAAACCCTAAATCTTCAAATGATAATCTGTTTTGTATGCCCGAATCGCTCATGTAGTGACTGGGGGCTGTCAGTATCTTCCATGCTAGGTGGGTTATTCACTTGTCATTCATGAGAAAGTGGCTGGTAATCGGGATGCCTAGTTCCATGATTGAAATCAAATCAAAATATAACTTTAAACAAAACTCCCCCAGGACTATTGTTGGTATGGACGGTACCTGTTGTTTCGGACCAGCCGTGGAGTGTGCTTGTTGGTGGAGGGGGAGTAAAAGGTTTACCATTCTATTTGGGAACCGCCTATAATGTATCTAGCATGGAAGATAGTGAGATCTCTTGGTTGTTCTGTTGACAATGAAAGCATACCGCTCAAAATTATATTCATCTCTGTTTGAAAGCTCGTGCTCTGGCACCTCTACAAATCCCTGCTTCCCTCTGCGAAGGGCCTATCTATTTACTTTTATTGTTGAGTCATCATCCTCTTATAAAAAGCACCAGTTAGAGAGCACCACTGTCATTTGTATGCTTTGCTATTAATTGATATTGAGTATGACTGTGACTGGATCTCTTTTACCATGAATTACAATGTCTAGTCAGTCCTTGATCTTCAGGGGTGCTCTGCATTTATGTTTTGCAGTCTGAGAAACGGCTAGCGAGACACCATTTTGTCATATTATATCATGATTGTTTTGAAAAAGTGTTGTCATCCGAGATTCATTATTACTGCTCGCTAGTTGATTATGCCATTGATATGAGTAAATGTGAGACCTAAATGCTATTGTGAATATAGTTTGTTCAGAATCTTTGCTGAAAACTTGAATGCTGGCTATACATATTTGCAACAACAAGATCAAACAGAGTTTGTAAAAGTTTTTCTTTATCACTTTCAATTTTTCAACTGAATTGCTTGAGGACAAGCAATGGGTTAAGCTTGGGGGAGTTGATACATATCCATCGTATCTACTTCTCCAAACTCTTTTGCCCTTGTTTTGGACTCTAATTTGCATGATTTGAATGGAACTAACCCAGACTGACGCTGTTTTCAGTAGAATTGCCATGGTGTTATTTTTGTGCAGAAATAAAAGTTCTCAGATTGACCTGAAAATTTACGGAGAATATTTTTGGAATATATAAAAAATACTGGCGAAAGAATCAACCAGAGGGGACGCACCAGGAGACCACAAGGGTGGAGGGCGCGCCCTACCCCCCTGCCTTGTGGGTCCCCTGGACCTCCTCCGACCCTAACTCCAACTCTATATATTCACATCCGGAGAGAAAAAAAATCAGAGAGAAGGATTCATAGCGTTTTACGATACGGAGCCCCCGCCGCCTCCCGTTCTTCATCGGGAGGGCTGATCTGGAGTCTGTTCGAGGCTCCGGAGAGGGGGATTCGTCGCCATCATCATCACCAACCTTCCTCCATCACCAATCTCATGATGCTCACCGCCGTGCGTGAGAAATTCCATCGTAGGCTTGCTGGACTGTGATGGGTTGGATGAGATTTATCATGTAATCGAGTTAGTTTTGTTAGGGTTTGATCCCTAGTATCCACTATGTTCTGAGATTGATGTTGCTATGACTTTGCTATGCTTAATGCTTGCCACTAGGGCCCGAGTGCGATGATTTCAGATCTGAACTGTTTATGTTTTCACCAATATACTTGTGTTCTAGATCCAATCTTGCAAGTTGTATGCACCTATTATATTTTATGATCCGCATACCCCAAGGTGACATTAATTGGGGTTCTTTCCGGTGATTACCATCATTTGAGGAGTTCATGTATTCATTAAGTGCTAATGCTTTGTTCTGGTTCTCTATTAAAAGGAGGCCTTAATATCCCTTAGTTTCCAATAGGACCCCACTGATGTCTACTACACAACTTTATTCTTGTAGACTCGTGTTGGGCCTCCAAGCGCAGAGTTTTGTAGGACAGTAGCAAATTTCCCTCAAGTGGGTGACCTAAGGTTTATCAATCCGTGGGAGGCGTAGGATGAAGATGGTCTCTCTCAAACAACCCCGCAACTAAATACAAGAAATCTCTTGTGTCCCCAACACACGCAATTGAAAGGATTGAGATGGACTAGAGGGGGGGTGTATAGGTACAATTACAAATGTTAATTGTTACTTGGCAATTTTAGGCAATAATGCGGAATATAAAGGTGATCCTAACAATTGCTAGTATGATACTAAGAGCTAAGCAAGGTAACCAAGTACCACAAGTATATGAGTAAACAAGCACAATATGTGACAAGTAAAGACTAAGAGACAAGTAACCATAAGTAGGGAGTTAGGGTTAGGAATAAACGCAACTCCGAGAGACGAGGATGTATGCCGATGTTCACTTCCTTGGAGGGAAGCTACGTCACCATTTAGAGAGGTGGATGTTACCATGAAGGCACACCAACGCCACGAAGGCTCACCCTATTCTCTCTTTAAGATATCACCACGAAGACAATTCCCAACCACTTGTGGTAGACCTTGGGGTGGTCTCCAAACCCTCACAATACTTTCCAGGTGGTAATCACAATGGTTGATTCCTCTCCAAAGAACTCCTACCGCCTCGCAGTCTCCAACCTCCAACAGTAACAAGAACAATGGGGAAAATCTCAAGACTTGCTCAAATCACAAATTCCTTTGGTGCAAAGAGGGGGAAGGAGTGGATCTCTCACTTGATTGGACAACTTCGCACAAATACTCTCAAATCCCTTAGGGATCTAAGATTTGGTGTATGAGTGTGAGAGAGAGAGTGAAATGTGTTCTTGGGGATGTTCAAAGTGAATGGTCAACCCTCTCACGGAATAGGTGAGAGGTATATATAGTGTCCCGCAATAAGTGGTCGTTGGAGCCAAAAGAGTGCAACAGTTGTCGGACGTCCGAGGCTTACCGGACGTCTGAGGCCTCGGCAGGTACTGGACAGCCGACATATATACTCTGTTTGGATGGTACTGGACGTCCGGAAGTGACCATTTGACCGACATTTTGGCTCGGGTTAGAGAGTATCGGATTTCTGGAGTACGTCGGTCATCTGAGGCACCGGACGTCTGACAGAGACCGGAAGTCCGACCTTTTGGCTCTGTTAGGGACAGGCCGGATTTCCGGTGGAGGACGGAAATTTGACGTTTTGGCTCTGTATAGGTAGTACCGGACGTCTGGTGGATACCGGTCGACCAACAGGTATCGGACGTCCGAGAGAGACAGAGAACATATGGTGAAATGTGAAGATGATTATTGAGCAAGTCCTTCGCGAGACCCCATGTTCCCCTCTTAATAGTGTGGGATCCCTATACTCAAGAGCGAACATAAAGAGCCTAAGCTACTAGTCTTGTTTCTTCGTTCTTAAGTAATATATTTATGTTCTGTAGTCATGATCCACACACACAATACTGAGGGGACTAAACCTGAGATATACTTGACAAACATTGTTAGTCCCCTATGTGTATACTGTCATCAACATCAAAATACGATTAAGGGCATGATTGCACTTTCAATCTCCCCCTTTTTGGTAGTTGATGACAATATGCACATAGTAAAAAATAATAATAAGATTGTTCCATACTTAAGACAGATTTGTCGAAGAGCATTTCAAAGCCTAGATGCACAAATATGGAGAGCTCCCCCTCAAAGTGATAATCATTACGAACATTATATGGAGAGCTCCCCCTTACAGTAACAACCATTATAATCATTTGAGCAAAATATTTTCAGATACGCATAGCTCACACAAAAGGAGGTATCTAATCATGAAGAAACCCATGACGGCATAATATCTTAATATCTCCTCATACATAAAGTCATAGATAAAGTCATACACCCACTTAAAACATAATGGTTTAACATAACAAAAACAAGTCTTAAGATAGATAGAACAATAACTAGTTCTCCCCCTTGGCATCAAGTTCCCAAAAGGGACAAAGAGGACCAAACAGAAAGTCACTGATCATCATCATCATTATGAGCTCCACTACCACCAGCCTCGTTGAAGAATCAGCCCACTCAGGCCCCGAAGGAAAGCTAAAATCTGAAGGACGAGCCGCCGGAAGAAGCTCATCGTCACTAACATCGGTAGCCCCAGAGTCACGCAGATGAGACTTCAAGGCATTCTTGGAGGTGATCATGCGAGTGACAACATCATGGTTTTATGTGCAGTTGAAGGTAAAAGCCTTCATCATGGCAGAGTTGGCCTTCCCAAGAAAACGAGCAAGACGCCCAAACGAAGCAGCGTTAGACGTGATAGGATGAGACCTAGCAGCAGACCTTCGAGCAGGGGCAGACTTTGAGGAACCCTTGGGAGCCCAATCGTTCACCATGTGAGGAGGAATAATCCACTTCTCATGCACATGAGACCGTTCAAGGGGAAATGGAGCCACACTCTCAATGAGTACCTGAATGAAGGGAGCATGAGGGAAGGCGCGCCTATACTTAAAGCTAGCAAGACGGATTTCATGCCACAGAAAATGAGGAACATTGATCTTCCCTTTGGGAGACTCATAGAGGCGAGACATGAGATCAATGCAATAACTGTTGCAGGATCCCTTCTCACTCATCTTGGGATAGATGGTGCGAATAACACATTGATAAATTATGTAGAAAGGAGATCTCCAAATAGAGACTTGATTCAGATCCTTCATCTTATCCTCCTCAAAAAGATCATACAGGTCCTTAAGAAGATAGCCACAAGCTTCAACAGCTTTGGGTTTATGGTTGGAGTCATCCTTATGGATCTTGAATCCAATGTGAGGAAAGCCAAGGGCAGCGACAAACTGAGCATAAGTGGCAGTGAGCTCGGTGTCAGAGGTCATCCAGGTGACGGTCTTGTCAGGACCAAACAAGCATGTGGCATAAAACTGATGTATAGTGGCATGGTTAAAATCATGCTGAAATGCAAACGAAGCAGCAAGACCAGATGACTCAATGAGTTCAATAGCACCCGGGTACTTCACGGGATGAGCCCGAATGTGCTCCAAGTCAATGAAATTGTGCAGAGAGAGTCCCTTTGGGAGGACAACGGAGGTGTAGATGTCTGCCTGAACATTGGTGTGGAAACGTTGATCCAGAGAGTCTTGAACCACCTTGAATTGATCAACGTTGCGACGGAACTTAAGATATACAGGCTTGGGCACTTTGGTGAAATTCTTGAGGGCACGCCCATGAAGTTGAGGAGCCTCAAGAGATATGCATTGACCATCCGCATTCTGCTGTATCGGAGGAGGGTAGGCATGTAGGTGGACCTTCGAGAACCTGAAGGGCGGATTGGAACAGCCACATACTCAGCTCGCACCTCATATTCCAACTCCTCTTCATAGTCAGAGCCCTTAGTAGAAGTGGTGTCCTCGATCACAGGATGTTTCCCAGCACGCTTGCGCGGATGTTGATGCTCTTGCAAGTCATCAGAGCCACCGTGACGAGAGGCGCGAGCAGAGACATCCTCAATATTCTTGTGAGCAGTGTGTTTGATTTTCGGCATTGCGAGTTTGATCACACCGGGCCGGATCGAACGGAGAGGGTCAAATGGACGGAGATCCTTCCCGGCGGAGAAGAAAACGGGCGGCAGCGCGTCCTCCCCCGGCGGCGGCGACGGAGCCGCACCCAAGCGGCGTGGTGGTGGATAGAGGCGCGGGGTGGGGAATAGGGCAACTGCCCGGACAATCCCGTCCCCAGATTTTATATGGATCACGGGCTTTACCAGACGACCAACAGATGTAGGACGTCCAGGGACTGATGAGAGTGCCAGGCGATGGACGACCGGACAACCTCGGACGTCCGAGGCCCGGGGAAAAGAGGCTTGTGAAATGATTTCTGCACATCGGCCGGACATCTGACTAGCGTCGGACGACCGGAAGCTTTGAGTCATCGGACATCCGACAATTATCAGACGACCGGTGGCAAAGGGTTGGTACAAATGGCACTTAGAAGGATCTAGGTGAATCAAAAGGCAAGAACAGGTGAATGATATAAATATATGTGCAACAAGTCAGAGATTGTACCATATGATTATTAACTAGACACACACATTATAGACCCCATGCATGATTGAGCAACCCTCCCTCGAGGAGAGGCGGTGGCCAAAGGCCACCATGTGTGAGTATGTGTGTCGTGATGCCGCAAAGATGTTATCCTTGGGCTCAAAATCACTACTCCATCATTCAAAGCACCGTAGTTCGAGGAACATGGTAACTTTGAGAGTGTTTGTTCTTTTTATGCATTATATAGGGTGAGAGTACTCATGAGTTGAGTGTCTGCCCCTAAATATATGCCTACATCAAGACAAGACATGAAGTAAATGCATGCATGGGTACTAGATTTCACATAATGTTGTCAAGCTCCAAGATACCAAGTTCATGCCTAAGTTGACAAAACCTTGCTTCATCCAATGGTCTGGTGAAAATCTCTCCAAGCTACATATCTGTACCAACATGAGCAATATCAATGTCACCCTTTTGCACATGGTCTCTCAAGAAGTGATACCTAATATCAATGTGCTTCGTGCGAGGATGATCAATGGGATTCTCAGCAATCTTGATGGCACTTTCATTATCACATAGAAGAGGCACATGTCTATAGGTGATACCATAATCCTTCAAAGTTTACCTCATCCATAGTAATTGAGTTGCACAACTGGCAGTTGCAACGTATTCGGCTTCGGCGGTGGAGAGGGAGACACAATTTTGCTTCTTCGAGGACCAACTTACTAAGGAGCGTCCAAGAAATTGGCATGCACCGGAGGTGGACTTCGTCCCACTTTGTCTCCAGCCCAATCCGCATCCGTGTACCCAATGAGATCAAACTTGGCATCCTTGGGGTACCATAGACCCAACTTTGGGGTGTGAACAAGGTATCTAAGAATATGCTTAACCGCCTTATGATGACTTTCCCTAGGGGAAGCTTGAAATCTAGCTCATATGCCTACACTTAACGTGATGCTTGGTCTAGATGCACAAAGATAAAGCAATGAACCAATCATAGAGCAGTAAAGAGATGGGTCAAAAGGAATACAGTTGGTGTCTTCAGTGAGAACAAGTTTTGTTGGCTTAGGTGTCTTACATGGCCTTGCATTTTTCATGTCAAACTTCTCTAGAATGTCCTTGAGGTATTTTGTTTGAGACAAGAAAATTCCTTCTTGAAATTGTTGAATTTGAAATCCGAGAAATAACTCCTACCGCCTAGGAGTCTCCAACCTCCAAGAGTAACAAGAACAATGGGGAAAACCTCAAGATTTGCTCAAATCTCAAATTCCTTTGGTGGAAAGAGGGGGAAGGAGTGGGTCTATCACTTGATTGGACAACTTCTCACAAATGCTCTCAAATCCCTTAGGGATCTAAGATTTGGTGTATGAGTGAGAGAGAGAGAGTGAAATGTGTTCTTGGGGATGTTCAAAGTGAATGGTCAACCCTCTCACAGAATAGGTGAGAGGTATATATAGTGTCCCACAATAAGTGGCCGTTGGAGCCAAAAGAGTGCAGCAATTGTCGGACGACCGAGGCTTACCGGACGTCCGAGACCTCGGCACGTACCGGACAGCCGACATAATATAGGACATCCGACATATATACTCTGTTTGGATGGTACCGGAAGAGACCGGTCGACCGACATTTTGGCTTGGGTTAGTGAGTATTGGATTTCTGGAGAACGTCGGTCGTCCGAGGCACCGGATGTCCGACAGAGACCGGAAGTCTGACGTTTTGGCTTTGTTAGGGACAGGTGTCGATGCAACAAACCCCAGGTGTGTTGCCCAGACTGTACATAGGCTAAAGGGCGGATCAAGAAGACCAAGACCAACCAAAGGAGCAAGATATCACTAAGGAAAAACCTCCCTTGCCGGGCAGGCGAGCCTGGCGGGGTCGAGGTTACCCCAAGGACAACTCTCAAGATTGCCCCGGCAGGCTTGCCGGGGACGCCGGCGGCGGATTACCCCGCCAAGGCTCCACCGCTGCACCTCACAGCAACGCAAGTCATCGATCGGTGCGGTGTGAGCCCCCAAGTGACTAAGTGGCTGTTATTTGGCACATGGCAGCCACTTCCAAAGGAAATCACCTCCAAATGACACCCGTCCAGGGACGTGTCACGCAGGCAGGCGAGAAGGTGGCCGAACGGCATGCAAGGCTTACTAGGCTACGCTATGATGTGACACTAAGTGGTGCATTTAATGCGCCTTGTCCTGTCTGCAGAGTTAGGTATGATAGCACTGTTTGCTATCTAACCAGTACACAATGACTGATTTGCCATTGTAGTGACCCCTTGATCTATAAAAGGAGGGCCATGGCAACCTTAGAAAGGATTCGGACCCTTGTACACTCATACGCGCGTAGCTACTCTCGCCCCGAGGCAACCTTGCCGGGCTAGAGCGCTGCATCTCCACCACGGTCCTCTCATCAATCCACCAAAGCAGGAGTAGGGTTTTACGCCTCGTGGCGGCCCGAAACTGGGTAAAAACTGCCCGTGTGATCGCTGTCGTGCTGCTCTGTGCCCTTCGCTCTTTGTGCAATGTGTCCTTCCCCCTGCCGAACCACAAGGGGCTGATGGCCCCATAGGTGGCCATATTTTCCCACGACATCTTTGCCGAGCCAGGTAGGGGGAAATGCTTGCGCGAACCCGAGAGTGCAAGCAGCACGTCATCTTCATCATCGTTTTCTTCATCGACGGCTTCATCATCCATGGCGCCCAAGAAGAAGTCCGGTGGTGCAGCTCACCCGTCCGTCTCGAAGGCCCCTTCGCATGCGGCCATCGATGCCGTGGGGGCTGCCGGGACGCACGGGGACGTGAACGCTGCAGGGGACGATGCCGGCGTAGGCGGCGTCATCACCACTCCCCCTGCGGCTGAAACGAAAGCAGGAGGCACTGGAGAAGGACAGAGTCAACAACATCCCAGCGGCCACGCTCCACAAGGTGCGGGTGGAGAGATTATTCTGTCTCCACCTCTCCACCCCACCAAAGGATGCAACCACAGCGATGGAGCTCACTCTAGGGCAAACCGCAACCCTCTGGCCGCCCCCGCTGCAAGTGCGGCTGCAGGACGCGCATCATCCCCGGGACGAGCTGGCCGAGCCGATGCGCCGAATGGAGCCGTTGACCCCCCAAGCGCGTCTACCTCGTCACCACGCCACCCTGGCGACATGCTCACGGCGACGAGAGCACGGCGCTGCCACATGAGCTTCAGCTTTTTCATCCCTCACGCCATACATGAGCGCAAGCCATGGATATAGCACTATAGGTGCAATAGAGTATGATGATGGGGGTAAATATAGAGAAGACAAAAAAAGCAAGAAAGTCTCACATCGACGCGGCTAACCAACAGGCTGTGGAGATGCCCATCAATTGATATCAATGCGAAGAGTAGGGATTGCCATGCAACGAATGCACTAAGAGCTATAAGTGTATGAAAGCTCAATATGAAAACTAAGTGGGTGTGCATCTAACTCTATATGAAAAATTCCCACTAGTAAATGAAAGTGACAACATAGGAGACTCTCCATATGAAAAACATGGTGCTACTTTGAAGCACAAGTGTGGTAAAGGATACTAACAATGCCCATTCTCTCTTTGTTTATTTTTTCTTTTTCTTTTTTCCTTCTTTTTTCTTTTTTTCTTTTTTTTTCTTTTTTCTCTCTCATTGTCCGCAGTCTCATCCCGACTTGTGGGGGAATCATAGTCTCCATCATCCTTTCCTCACTGGGGCACTGCTCTAAAAATGAATAATGATGATCATCACACTTCTATTTACTTAAAACTCAAAAGAAATAAAAATTACAACTCGATACCTATAACAAAGTATGACTCTATATGAATGCCTCTGGCAATGTACCAGGATGTGCAATGATCTAGCGTAACATGTATGAAAAATGATGAACGGTGGCTGAGCCACAACTACTATGTCAGCTATATGATCATGCAAAGCAATATGACAATGAATGCTCAAGTCATGAAACGGAAGCGGTGGAAGTTGCATGGCAATATATCTCGGAATGGCCATGGAAAAGCCATAATAGGTAGGTATGGTGGCTGTTTTGAGGAAGATATAATAAGGCTTATGTGTGATAGAGCGGATCATATCACGGGGTTTGGATGCACCTGCAAAGTTTGCACCACGTCTCGATGTGAGAAGGGCAATGCACGGTACCGTAGAGGCTAGCAAATTGCGGAAAGGTAAGAGTGCGTATAATCCATGAACTCAGATTAGTCATAAAGAACTCATATACTTATTGCAAAAGTTTATTAGCCCTCGAAGCAAAGTAGTACTACGCATGCCCCTAGGGGGATAGATTGGTAGGAAAAGACCATCACTCGTCCCCGACCGCCACACATAAGGAAGACAATCAATAATAAATCATGCTCCAACTTCATATCATAAAGAGAGACTATACGTGCATGCTTCGGGAATCACAAACCTTAACACCAATATTCTTACTAACCACAACCGTTTACTAGTACCTCCCACATATTCCATCTTTATATCACAAAACTATTGCAAGGAATCAAACATATCATATTCAGTGATCCATAAGTTTTATGTACGATTTTATGACTAACCATGCAAACGACCAATTCCCATTGACTCTCTAAATAGATATAAGTGAAGCAAAAGAGTTTAATTCTTTGTACAAAAGATCATGCTCTAATAAATATAAGTGCAGCAAAAGAGCATTCTTCAAATAATGGTTTTCTATATGAAGAGAAACAGGCAATTCAAACTTCAAATGATATAAGTGAAGCACATGAAGCATTCTATAAAGCCATACTCAACAGATATAAGTGAAGTGCAATGAGCATTCTATAAATCGACCATGGACTATCTCATACCAGCATGGTGCATAAAATAAAAATGAAAACTAAATGCAAACTACGCTCCAAGATTTGCACATATCACATGAACGAAACGAAGATGAAAACATACCGATACTTGTTGAGGAAAGATGGGATGCCTTCCGAGGCATCCCCAACCTTAGACGCTTGAGTCTCCTTAAATATTTACTTGGGGTGCCTTGGGAATCCCCAAGCTTGAGCTCTTGCCTCTCCTCCTTCTCCTCATATCGAGACCTCCTCGACCTTTGATCACTTCATCCACACAAAACTCAACAGAAAACTCGGTAAGATCCGTTAGTATAATAAAGCAAAACACTACTCTAAGTACTGTTGCAAACCAATTCATATTTTGTTTTTTCATGGTAGCTACTGTAATATAACTTTTCCATGGCTCATACCACCGATAAAAATAGATAGTTTCATCAAAACAAGCAAAACATTGCATCAAAAACAGAATCTGTCTTAAACAGGACAGTCTGTAGCAATCTGAACACCTTCCATAATTCTTTACTCCAAAAATTCTTAAAACTTAGGAAAAAATAAACACATCGTACAGAAATACTGTTCAAAAAGTTTCAGAAGATTTTGACATTCCAGTAAAAAATGTAAAATCGCGCACTACAGCCAAAGTTTCCGTTTCTGCACCGCACATACCAACAAGCAATCTAATCATCCTAAAGGCAAATCTTGGCACATTATTTTTAGAATACAATGGATTTGTACAAGGGGATAATTATTTTTGTTGAAAAGTTTCTGTAATTAAGATTCACAAAGTTTCCATGGGCATGAACAAAGTTCAAGGCTAGCTCCCACTTTCACAATGCTCGTCCCTCTCACTTTCACTTTTCTTTTTGTGAAGTTTTAAGTTCCCCTCTATATTTTTTAGTTTTTAAACTTCATAAAAGCACTCAACAGAAATAAATGACTCTCTAAAACTTCTGGGTTGTCTCCCTGGCAGCGCTTTTTTTAAAGCTATTAAGCTAGGCATAAAGTCCTCAAGTAATGAATCCACCCGGATCCCAAGGTATATCAAAGCCAATTTTAATTAACAATGATTTGGCATTAAGTAGTGAGCACAAAGCAACATATATCATGCAATGACAAAGTCTAACTCTCTTTCTATGTATCGGCATGTCATACAAGAACAATTCATGCACATCAAGTAAAGGCTAATACATAGCATAAGAAGTTTCTTGCAATTCTTTAGTGTTGGAAACATAGAGAGGCGGAGATGTAGTTCCTCTCTCATAATAATTGCAATTAGGAACAGCAAGCACATGCATATTATATTCATCAAAATTATCATGTGCAACGGTAAAAGGCAACCCATCAATGTAATCCTTAATAAGTGCAAACTTCTTCGAAATAGTGTAGTTGGGAATTAATAGGACTATCATGTGTGGGTGCAATAGCAACAATTTCATTCTTAACATAAGGAACTATAGCAAGTTCATCACCATAAGCATAATTCATATTGGCATCATGGCCACAAGCATAGCAATCATCAAGTTCATCAAAAAGGGATATTTTGAAAGAATCAACGGGATCATAGCAATTATCATAGCATTCATCCTTCGGTAAGAGGGAAATTAAACAATGTATGAGTTGAAGAGTTACTCTCATTAGAAGGTGGGCACGGGTGATCAATCCGCTCCTCCTCCTTTTGTTCTTCGCTCTCCTCCTCACCTTTTTCATCCAATGGGCTCACAATATCATCAATTTCTTCTTCCATAGACTCCTGTAAAATATTAGTCTCTTCTCGGACAGCGGAGATTTTCTCAATAAATAAATCAATATCGTAATTGCATTTATAATTATCATAGCAATATTTAAGTATAGAAAAATTTTCAGTTCTATAAACTGAATCATCAAAATCTTCAAACTTTTCAAACAGAGATTCAATTTCATAAGCACCCTTAAAAGCAACAAATTCTTCTATTCGTTCCACATCATAGTAATCTTATATACCATTAGCATAAGAAGCTAAGGTTTCATTATCATTAAATTTGCATGAAAATGGAAGGTGTGGAGCGTTTAGCCTAGAGCAACAAGTATAATCATATCTCAAGCATAAATCCCGAGCATACCAATGCAACATATAAATTTTATCCCATAAAAGTTTTCCTTTTTGTGTCAAGCGATAATCCCTAAAGTATTCACATTGATCCAACGTTACTCCCATTATCAAGTTAAATGGGGTTTTCTCAGGATTATCAAAGTAGTGCACAATATTTTGCACATAACGAGCATCGAGGGTTTTAGCAGGTTCCTCATCTCCATGAGCTGCAAGTACAACTAATTTTTTTGGTATTTCGTTTTCCATATCCATAACTAAAGATAGAGAACAACTTAGAACAGGAAATAAAAACTACTTAGTGATAAAGCAAACAAGCACACACGAGAATATTCACCCCACGCTAATGCTCCCCGGCAACGGTGCCAGAAAAAGGTCTTGATAACCCACAAGTGCAGGGGATCATTTGTAGCCTTCTTCGATAAATAAGAGTGTCGAACCCAACGAGGAGCTAAAGGCAGTACAAATATTCCCTCAAGTTCTATCGACCACCGATACAACTCTACGCACACTTGACGTTTGCTTTACCTAGAACAAGTATGAAACTATTTTGCAGGAATAAAACTACGAGTATTTTGCAAGAATAAAACTACGAATAAATTGCAAGGCAATAAAAGTGGATAGCTTTTGTCAACGAGAAAGACATTTGTTCCTAGTCAATCGATCACAAGTACCGGTAATCATTCTTGCAATTTTACATGAGGGAGAGGCATGAGCTAACATACTTTCTCTACTTGGATCATATGCACTTATGATTGGACCCCTAGCAAGCATCCGCAACTACTAAAGATCATTAAGGTCGTGAAACCCAACCATAGCATTAAGTATCAAGTCCTCTTTATCCCATACGCAACAACACACCTACTCGGGTTTAAGCTTCTGTCACTCTCGCAACCCACCATAAGCGAATCATGAATGTATTGCAACACCCTACAGCGAGGATCCCTCTGTTTGCGCGAGACGGAGGGCACCGTAGGACAGCACCAAAAATAAAATATACAATCATACCAACCAAGATCACGATTAACCCACAGGACAAAACAGATCTACTCAAACATCATAGAATAACCAAATATCACTGGGAAATAATATATGGAGTTGAGCACCATGTTTAAGTAGAGATTACAGCGGGGAAGAGAGGTGTTACACCGCTGCATAGAGGGGGAGAGATTTGGTGTTGACGGTAGCAAGATTGTTGTTGTAGATCGCCGTCATGATCCTTGCCCCGGCGGCACTCCGGCGCCACCGGGAGAGAGAGGGAGAGAGCCCCCCTCCTTCTTCTTCTTACTTGGCCTCCCCCCTAGATGGGAGGAGAGTTCCCCCTCTGATCCATGGCCTCCATGGCGGCGAAGGGGCGGGAGCCCCTCCGAGATTGGATCTCCCTCTCTGTTCTCTTCTGTATCGCGTCCTCCAGATCTGGCCAAAAACCATTTCTTATATTCCTGGGGATCCGTAACTCCGATTGCGCTGAGATTTTAACACGATTTCTTCAGGATATAAGCTTGCTTGCGCCCGAAGTAGAGCTCCAACCGACGTACGATGTGAGTACAACCCACCACCACACGCCCTGGTGTCTTGTGGGCTGTGTGGGCCTCCGTTTGCGTTGATTCCAAGTCCCAAAAATCACATATATTCCAAAATAATTCTCCGTAATATTTTATTGCATTTGGACTTCATTTGATATGGATTTTCTGCGAAACAAAAAACATGCAACAAACAGGAACTGGCACTGGGCACTGGATCAATAGGTTAGTCCAATAAATCATATAAAAAGTTGCCAAAAATATGTGAAAGTTGTATAATATTGGCATGAAACAATAAAAAATTATTGATACGACAGAGACGTATCAGTGCCCCACCTTCACTCGCGAGCTGCGGCAAGTCCGTTGGCCATCTACTCGCACATTCAAGCCAGAAATACCAGAGAAGTACAATGGAAGATTGAACCCCGGTAGAGTTCTTGAGCATCTACACCATCGATGTTCAAGCTACCGGGGGAAGAGACAAGAAGGTGTTCGCCAAGTACTTCCCTTTGGCACTAAAGCCAAATGTGAGGTCTTGGCTGATGCACCTGCCGGAGAACTCCATCTCAACCTGGGCTGACCTGTGCCATGAGTTTGTTGGCGCCTTCACGGGCGGCCATCAAGAGCCAGGGCGACCTAGCGACTTACAGCTCCTCCCGTAGAAGGAAGGAGAGAGTTTGCGGAAGTACATGCAAAGGTTCAGCCGGGTGTACAGAAACATTCCAGACATGCACCCGGCAGCTGTGATAGTTGCGTTCCAGTCCAACATGCGCAACCGCAGGATACGTTCGAAAATGAACGTTTGGTTGCCCAAGACTGTGAATGAGCTGTACACTCTGGTGAATAAGTGTGCCCGAGTAGAAGAGGGGAGGCGACTCCCCGGTGAAGAAGATGGCGTCGACGTTGACTCAGAGGATGACGACGACACCACCAATCAGAAGAAGAAGAACAAGAAACGCAACAAGAAGCGCAAGGATAAAGCGGTGATGACCGTTGAAGGATCGAGAGCAGCTAGTACCAGCAAGAATGCTAAGACCGAGGCTCCCGGCAAGGAAGTTGCCACATGCACTGATTGCTGGGAAGCTGCGGCTGCCGAGAAGCCGGGGAAGGGTGACGGACCATACTGTAAGATCCATCGGACCAAGGGGCACGATCTTCAGGAGTGTCATCAGGTTGATCAACTCGTCAAGAAGCAGAGGGTTGAGTACGAGAAGCGTGATAAGGAGAAAGGCCAAGATGGCGCTGGCGGGAAGGGTCGAGGCGGCAGAATAGGTCGCCCCGGCAAGGCTCCTCAGTATCAAGGGAAACCCGCCAGAGGCCGTGATAAGAAGGAATGCGATGACGAAAGTGATGAAGGAGATGAAGAGGAAACCAGCGAGCAGGAGTTCCAGAAAGCCACTGACGCCCTATGCATTGATGGGGGTGCATCTTTGCACTCCTCTCACCGCCAATTTAAACAGTGGGCGCGTGAGGTCAATGCCGTGGAGCTAGCGACAGATTCTCGGAAGCCGCTCAAGTGGTCCCGCACGCCCATCATCTTCGATGAGGAAGATCACCCTGACCGCACCACCGCGGTAGGGTGTTTGCCATTGTTGGTCTCACCAACGATCCGCAACCTCAAGGTCACAAAGATGTTGGTTGACGGCGGGGACGGGCTGAATCTGATTTCTCCCATGGTCATCAGCAAGCTCCAGATAATAGTTGAAGAGCTCAAGGTTACTGGTATGTTCCAAGGGATCAACCCCGGCAGGGGTCGTCCTAATGGGAAGATCACACTGCCATTAACATTCGGGGGGGGGGGGAGTTAAACTTCCGGACTGAGAAGATTGTGTTTGATGTGGTTGACCTCCCCCAGCCGTACAATGGAATCCTTGGTCACCCAGCCATGGGAAAGTTCATGGCGGCATCCCACTATGCCTACAACACTCTGAAGATGCCAGGGCCAATGGGCGTCATTTCCATTCCATCAGACAAGAAAGACGCAATCATATGCATGGACAAGATGTACCGGGAAGTAGTCGCTGCAGAGGGCGCGGAAGCTACTGCTCCCGGCAAGGAAAGCAAGAAAAAGAAGAAAGCTAGCGAGGATGCCAGCAAGGAATCCGGGAAGCGCGCCTCTTCAGAGTGCGCTGCGCCTCTCGATGACTTGCCGGAGAGTTCCAATAGCAAGAGATCCAAGGCTGCTGCACCTGCTGTGAAGAAGGTCCCGTCAGGGCTGGCTGGCGCTGATGGTACATTTACTATCAGTGCCACACTCGACGACAAATAGGAAAGCGCGCTTGTTACCTTCGTGCGGACGAATGTCGATGTGTTTGCCTCGCAACCATCTGACATCCCCGGTGTTCCCAGGGAGGTAATCGAGCACCACCTTGCTGTCTGCCCACATTCTCGGCTCGTCAAGCAGAAGGTCCAGAAGCAAGCTTTGGAGCGGCAGCAGTTTATTGCCGAGGAGATCAAGAAACTTGAGGTAGCTGGTCCGGTTAGAGGAGTTTTGCGTCCAAAATGGTTAGCAAACCCAGTGGTGGTGCGCAAGGCGAATGGGAAATGGAGGCTTTGCATAGACTTCACGGATCTAAATAAAGCATGCCCGAAGCACCCATTCCTCTAGCCGCGCATCGACCAGATTATGGATTCCACCTCTGGGTGCGATCTGCTTTCCTTCCTGGATGCCTACTCCGGATACCACCAGATCTTCATTTCCAAGGAAGATGAGGAGAAGACTACGTTCATAATCCCCTGTGGCATGTACTGCTTTGTACGGATGCCCTTTGGGTTAAAGAGCACTGGATCCACTTTCACAAGAGCAGTACAGATTGGCTTCGAGTCCCAGCTGCACAGGAATATTGAAGCCTACATGGATGATATAGTGGTCAAAACCAAGGACAGATTGACTCTCATTCAGGACTTGGAAGAGACCTTTGCAAATCTACGCAAGATCAACTTGAAGCTGAGCCCGGAGAAGTGTGTGTTTGGCGTTCCTTCCGGTAAGCTACTTG
This sequence comes from Thinopyrum elongatum, assembly GCA_011799875.1. Classification (NCBI taxonomy): domain Eukaryota; kingdom Viridiplantae; phylum Streptophyta; class Magnoliopsida; order Poales; family Poaceae; genus Thinopyrum; species Thinopyrum elongatum. Next base: position 606,441,576 of record CM022300.1, on the reverse strand, counting down.
GCTTCTTTGTGTCCCACCGGGGGATAGATGTTGGGGAATCTAGCATGCAATTTCAAAAAATTTACCTACGATCACGTAAGATCTTTCTAGGAGATGCATAGCAACGAGAGGGGAAGAGTGTGTCCATGTACCCTCATAGACCGAAAGCAGAAGCGTTAGGTTAACGCGGTTGATGTAGTCAAACGTCTTCACGATCCAACCGATCCAAGTACCGAACGTACGGCACCTCCGTGTTCAGCACACGTTCAGCTCGATGACGTCCCTCAAACTCATGATCCAGTAGAGGGTCGAGGAAGGGTTCCGTCAGTACGACGGTGTGGCGACGGTGTTGATGATGTGATCCGCGCAGGGCTTCGCCTAAGCACTACGACGCTATGACCGGAGGAGTAAACTATGGAAGGGGGCACCGCACACAGAAAAGGGAACAATTGATGTGCTTTGGGGTGCCCCCTGCCCCCGTATATAAAGGAGGAGAGGGGGAGGCCAGCCGACCCCTGTAAGGCGCGCCAAGAGTGAGCAGTCCTACTAGGACTCCAAGTCCGAGTAGGATTCCCTTTGGTGGAAGGGGGGAAGAAGGAAGGGAGAGGCAGAGGGAGAGGGAAAGGGAGGCCGCGCCTCCTCCCCTAGTCCTATTCGGACTCCCCATGGGGGGGTGCGCGCCTCCCCCTTGTGGGCTGTCCTCTCTCTCCCCTATGGCCCATGATGGCCCATTGCTTCCCCGGGGGGTTCTGGTAACCCCTTCGGCACTCCGTTTTACCCGGTACCTCTCGGAACTCTTCCGGTGTCCGAATAACATCGTCCAATATATCATTCTTTATGTCTCGACCATTTCGAGACTCCTCGTCATGTCCGTGATATCATCCGGGACTCCGAACAAACTTCGGTCATCAAAAACACATAACTCATAATACAAATCGTCATCGAACGTTAAGCGTGCGGACCCTACGGGTTCCAGAACTATGCAGACATGATTGAGACACATCTCCGAACAATAACCAATAGTGGAACCTGGATGCTCATATTGGCTCCTACATATTCTACGAAGATCTTTATCGGTCAAACCGCATAACAACATACGTCATTCCCTTTGTCATCAGTATGTTGCTTGCCCGAGATTCGATTATCGGTATCATCATACCTAGTTCAATCTCTGTTGTGGAATTGTCACGGCAGATGTCCTAGTGGAAGGACTTAGGTGTGGAGCCATCGCTACGAGGTTAGCTTGAAGGGGTTGAAACGGGACAAGGGACACAGAGTTTACCCAGGTTCGGCCCCTCACAACAAGGTAAATGCCTACTCCTGCTTTAGGTTGTATTGCTTGGGTTTCCATTACCAGGGAGCGAAATACGCTTGACCTAGTTCTCGACTTGTTGTTTCTCGCCTTAACCCGCCACCGGGTCACCCCTTTATATTCACAGGTTGATGCCCGGCGGCTTACAGAGTCCCGGCAAGCTCATACACATCGTGTCCGGCTCGGTGACAGAACTACACTTTCCTTAACGTACAAGTTAAACATATGGGGGTTTACGCCCGTGGGCCTCAAGTCTCTTCCGGGTCTTGGGCCTTCATTAAGCTTGCTTCGTGAACCACCATCTTCAACATCTTCTTGGGCCCCTTCATTATGAACCGCCAGTGGCATGACCCGGCCCCTCCTGGGCGGGTCATACCCAATAATTATATCCCCAACATTAGGCCCCAGGTTGATGTGAACTTGTTCATATCAATGTTCAACACTTAGAAAAAAATCCTTCCTCATCTGTCCTCACGGGATCTTATAACTCGTCGTGGCATCATCTCCTAAAATTGTGGTAACTCGCCGTGATATCATCTCACATTAATATCAAACGAGGCCCAAATCTTAATATGTCGTCACTTTAATGCATCTCCAAAAATCAAGGAGTCTAGGTTGTCACATATCCATTTTTTAGTTTCCTCGATTCCCGCGCATGCCACTTATCCTTTCTGCCTTATAAATAGGGATAGGGGTCCTTTACACTTTCCCCCCTTGCCTCCTCGTCTTCATCCTCTTCCTCATGATGCCCAAGTTCCGTCGCCGCCTTCGACTTCCATCACTTCCTCAACCGCGGCCGCTGCATCAACCTGAACCGACCAGAGTCCGTCCGCACGCCTCCGCTGTTTAGCAGCTCTAGTAAGTTTGTCCCTTTCTTTCACCATAGATCCCATTAGGGTTTTTGCGAGTTCGTCGGAGCTCATCTCTGTTCTTCCCTAGATCATGTAGTTTTTTGATCCAAGTGTAGTACCAATCTTGTGCGGTAGCAGTTTGGCACTTTTTTTTAATATCTAAATGCCTCCCCTCCATAGAAGATCTCATCTGAGCATGTGAACTATCCTGCTGCCGCCACTTTATTTTTAGAATTTTTTCTTCATTATCTGAACTGTTGTAGATCCAAAATTATAACATCGATCTGTGAAAACTGTTTGTCCAACACTTAGGAATATTTCCACTTCACAGATCTGAAAATCGATAACTGCGCGGGCGGCTTAACTCATAAACCGTAATTCACCATGTACCATTAGTCCCCTCTTAAGCCGCCAATAGCTTACCTTTATAACTCCATTGCCATCCTCCGGCTTAACACATTTGCATAAATTTTTCATCATTGTTTACCTTTGAACCAACAGCCGGTTTAACCACGTAATCTTAAACCGGCATAATCTTCTTTTCAGATCATCAAAGATGACTAAGACGCTTACTGCTTGCAACTGGGTCCCATCCCAGGTCACTGAGGAAGACCTGAACAACTTTGTTGCAACTGGCACCTTAGCCAAGAAAGAGGACATCCATTGGCGGGTCCCAGGTCTTGAAAATCCTCCTGAGCCCAAGGACGGAGAAGTGATTGTCTTCACTGACCACATGATTCGGGGGTTTAGCCCACCCGGCTCTAAGTTCTTCTGAGATGTACTTCATTTTTTCCAACTTCATCCTCAAGACATTGGGCCCAATTCCATGTCCAATATTTGCAACTTCCAAGTATTTTGTGAAGCTTATCTTCAAGAGGAGCCCACAGTTGAACTGTTTAGAGAATTTTATTATTTGAATCGTCGGACAGAGTTTACTGACGGGCCCAGCTTGGAAGTCGATCGAGTTTCCATTCAGAAGAGGAAAGAAGCCAGCTTCCCTTACGCCAAGCCGCCCAGTCATCCCAAGGACTGGAACCAGACTTGGTTCTATTGCCAAGACACCTCTCCAGCAGGCGAGAATCCTCTGCCGGGTTATCGTGACCACCGGCTTAGCAACACACATCCACTCCCACCGCGGCTCAGTACGAAGGAATGGGCCAAGTACGCATCCACTTTTTCAAAGCTCAGAGCCTTCATGGCTAACGGCTTGACCGGCATTGACCTTGTTCGGTGCTGGGTCTCTTGGAGGATCCTACCATAAAGCCGCCGCCCTGGTTTAATGTGCGAGTACACTGGCAACTTGAGGGATCCCCAACGCCACTGTGAAATTCAACTATCTGATGCCAAAATCACTGAAGCAACCAAGGCTTTATTGAACGAACCTTGGGCAGAATGCAGTAAAACTGGACTTAGTCCTTATTGCACTTTCAACCAGCCGCCTACTGTAAGTGTTGCACATCATGCTTCAGTTTAAATCATGTTTTCGTTAACACTATCCACTTATGATCATTTGATCTCCACAGGCCGATTCTCCGTTTTGGAAGAAGAAGCCGCAAGATAAGCCGCCCAAGAAGACCCGGACAAAAACCAAGGCTAACAAGCCTGCCAAGAAGAAGACCGACCCCTCTGAGTTACTTAACTTGGATGACGATGATAATGATGATGAGTCGGAGGTAGAACTTGATTCTCTTGGCTCATTTTTTGCACATCTTATTAACAACGATTATTATCAGGATGACGCAGAAGCCAGCCGTGCGGGTGATGAAGAGGTAATTGCTCTTTCGTCTGACTCAGAACCTCTGCCAGAACAGAAATCTCGACAAGCAAGCCGGAAAGTAAAGTTTTCTCATCCTTTAGCTCATTTGGATCCCAACTTTATTTTGAAGAAGCAGCAACATGAAGCTCGCGGCACAACTCGGAACAGCGGAGGAGGAATCCTTTCTTCCGACTTACCGAACACACCAGCCCTCGCAAACGTCGTCCAGAGGTCTCACCAATTTCCGACTTAGCTTATCCCAAGGCTGGTCTTTTTCGACCACCTCTTAATTCATCTGATTCAAACTACCAGGGAACATCTCACTCCTCCTCCGGCGATTCAACAGGAACTCAAATCCCGACCTTCAAGACCGTGCCTGGGTAAGGGTGCATTCCATCAGTCGAAACCTCATGCTTAATCAATATGCTGACATCTTTGTATTTTATTTTCCAGTGGTATGGCCAAACCCAGCAAGAAGGCGAAATAGAACAAGCCGGCTGAAGACTCCAACCCTTCTGAGCCAGAAAAACAGTTGCCAGAGACCTCTTATCCAACCACTAAGGCCACCATTGATGACCCGCCACCAGAAGAGCACGACGTTACCATCGATCGTATGGACGTTGAACCGGTCATCCCTAATACGCCGAGTCCCATCAAGCCTACTGAAGAAAAGGCTGATGATGTCGTCGTCACCGGGTTTGGTTATACAGCGCCGGGTAACCCCACTGTCTTATCCAAGCACAGCGCCAAGGAAGAAATTACTGCTACTGATAAAGGCAAGTGGAAGGTAGACTTAGAAAGCTACGCCCAATTTGGTGCTCAAGAAATCCATTCCAGTTATTTGAACCGTTTATATACCAGCCGTGATTTTGAAGCCGGCTTGGTTAATCTGATGAAGGAATGTTATGAGGTAATTCAATCAACTCTTCCTCATAAGTATATTGCTATCAGCCGCCAAGTCTATAGAGTATGATAGGATTGAATACTCTGTAGACTTTCAAATAGTCGTAAAAATAGAAGAATATCATCACTAGTAGCCCCCAAGGGCCGGCTTAACTATTATGTTAAGCCGGGACTTCAATTAGCAGTAATCAACTTTGCACCTGTAGCCCCCAAGGGACGGCTAAATCAACATGAATAAACCGGGACTTATCACCATGCCTGAAACCAATATTCCAACATGTAGTCTTTATAAACCGGATCATATCATTTTGTCCGAGTCAGTAGATAAATTTGTCTTAAAAAAGAGCAATAGGCATTAGCCCCCAAGTGCCAAGGAAAATACTTGTATTGTGCTTGGGACTTCAAAAATAATCATGATCATAATACCTTCCCTGTTTGTTCATGTCACCGGCTGAACTGACTGAGAAGGATTCGCAGCTCAACGATCTGAGGGCCAATGTTAAAACTCAGCAATCCGAGACATCCAAGGCCAAGTCAGAACTGAAGACTGCTTTGGAAAACATTGAGCAGCTTAAGCAAAGCTTCAATGCTGATAAAGACAACTGTGAGACCGAGAAGGCGGCTCTATTGAAGAGAGCAGAGGATGCTGAAGCCGAGCTTAAACCGGTAACTAACGAGTTGTCCGGTTTAAGGCAGAAGATCAATAACATGTCATCAGCCATCTTTGGTAAGTAGTAAACATGACTCTTGTCATCCCAATAAACATCTTACGGCTTATTAACAAATTTACTGATACAGGCTCTCGGAGTGTCAAGTAGGGCTCAGATATGCGCATCAGGCTTAAGGTTGTCTATACTCTTGTAGAACAACTATATACCGGTGCTCAATGGACCATTGCTGCTGCAATTCATAAGAAACAACCACCCACCCTCATCAAGGAGACATTCGAGAAGTTGTCAGTGCTGCCCCAAAGGATTGGAGAGTTGAAGTGAGCCTCTGCCAGAGCCGGTGCTTTGACTGCTTTAAGCCGGGCAAAGGCGTGGCAAGCAGATCTTGATCCGGAAGACTTGGCCAATGGTTACCCAAGTGTAAAAGAGGATGGGTCACCCTTCAGTGCTGATGACTTTGCAGAAATAGCAAGAGCAATGCGTCCATTAGCAACCCGGCTGGCTGAAGAGACCAATCTATCTCAATACCAGGCGGCTTATGATGCCGACAACAAGAAGATGAAGGCGCCGGCTCATCCAGAGGTGGATCTGATCCCACCGACGCGTAAGCATACCTTCGCTCCTGACATTGATCCATCCCACCTTATTGATGATGAAGTTGTGTTTAGAGCTTTGACCGGTATCAACTGGTCTACGCCTGACTTCCAGCAAATGGATAATCAAGGAGCTGTAGATGAAGAACCGCAGGATGACCCGGAGGCTACAACCTGCCAAGAATAAAAATCTGAATTCATAAGCCGGTGCTGGTCATAGCGTTCTGATGCTATATATCAAAAATACTTGTCCCTTTGGGCCTTCAGATGCCTTGTAATAGGCTAGCTTTAAACAATTATCTGTCATGCCATCGCGCATGTTTGATCTGCAAAACACTTGATGGGCTGTTTTGATCTTCTTTGATGATCCAATGTTAATGCTCATATTATTTATCAATTTTGCCTAAGCATATTGTCATAAACCCTGCATACAAACAGAGCACAAGTACCTTGGCGATTTACCCCAAGGTGGGCCAAAAAGTCCCTTATAACAAACCACTGGTGACTGACGTCCATAACCAGGGCCGGTTTATCAAAACCTCATATAATCATAACAAAATAAATATCATACCTGTGATACTTATGTTTATTGCCGGCTTACCAGGCCATATGCAATAAGGGCAACAGTCCCAACACAGCGTAGCACTCCGTGTAATTTATTCATGCCTCCGGCTTACAACACCTTAGACAGCAAAGGGTATTATCCCCCAAATTTGAGAGTACAGGACTCCAAACATATGATCATCATATACTGGCGACTTAACGTCCAAAGCCAGGCCGGGTTAAAAAAACACCGGATGTTCTGAAACAAAGATCCACGCATCAAGGCCTGAATCAAAATTCAACCATATATCAATATGGCACAAATATAAACCACCAAACACAAAAGAAAAACATAAGATCAAGGCATTCAAAGGCTGCCAAACCTCAACATCAAGTGCTATTTAAGGGCTGCACAGCCACTGAGTTATTCCTTAATTCAAACCTGTAAGCCGGGCCTCACATGACCAAATCGCCGCTTTAACTTTGACAAGTTCAGGGTCTTTAAAAGATTAACTGTCAAGCGTACGGTGAGTCATTCTAGGATTACCTGGCTGGAGTGGCAGGCTTTACAAAGGCAGGATAACCGGGATTTTCGGTGAATACACCTGGCGTCCAAGCCTATTACGAGGGACAACAAAGCTTTTGTTCATTAACAAAAAAGCCCCCAAGTAATATTGTGATCCAGGTGCACAAGCCGGATCAATAGGGTAGTCACAGCTATGCTCAATGAGCAGGAAGCCCCCAAGTTTTTGCAATCAAGGCATACAAGCCGGATCAAAAGGGTCATAGCTATGCTCAATGAGCAGGAAGCCCCCAAGTGACCTTATGAAGTAAATAAAGGCTCAGATTCTCATAAATGAAACGACAGAGGCCCTGAATCATCAGGGATGCTGGCTTTATTATAATAATCATAATATATACATTAGCAAAAGTATGTACATCACAAGAGCCGGTGGCTCAGGTGTAATAAGGCCAAAGATGAGCAATATTCCACGGCCGGTGGGTCTCCTCCTCCGACGTGCGTGAATCCTTGCGGTCTCGAACATCGATAAGGTAGTATGACCCGTTGTTCAGATTTTTGCTGACCACAAAGGGCCCTTCCCAAGGTGGGGATAGCTTGTGCATGTCAGATTGATCCTGGATGAGCCAGAGCACCAAATCCCCTTCTTGAAAGGTCCTGGTTTTAACCCGGCGGCTGTGATAACGCCCCAGATCTTGCTGGTAAATTGCCGAGCGAGCCGCCGCAAGGTCACGCTCTTCATCCAACAGGTCAAGTGCATCCTGACATGCTTTTTCATTATCAGCTTCCACATAAGCCACCACACGGGGCGAGTCATGACGGATATCACTAGGGAGAACCGCCTCTGCTCCGTAGACCATGAAGAAAGGCGTGTAACCCGTAGATCTGTTGGGGGTAGTATTGATACTCCATAGCACTGAGGGTAACTCCTCTACCCAACAACCCGGCATCCTCTGCAAAGGGACCATAAGCCGGGGCTTGATGCCTCTCAAAATTTCTTGATTGGCTCTTTCAGCTTGACCATTAGACTAGGGGTGAGCCACCGACGACACATCAAGCCGGATATCCTCTTGTTGACAGAATTCTTTCATTGCACCCTTAGACAGGTTAGTACCATTATCAGTAATGATACTATGAGGGTATCCAAACCAAAATATCACCTTTTTAATGAACTGAACCGCCGTTGCTGCATCACATTTGCTGACCGGCTCAGCCTCAACCCACTTTGTAAACTTGTCAACAGCTACCAGGAGGTGAGTCCTTTTGTCCGTGGACCTTTTGAAAGGCCCAACCATATCCAGTCCCCAGACTGCAAACGGCCAAGTAATTGGGATCATCCGCAATTCTTGAGCCGGCACATGAGCTCGTCTTGAAAATTTCTGACAGCCATCACATTTACTGACCAGATCTTCCGCATCAGCATGAGCCGTCAGCCAATAAAACCCATGACAAAAAGCTTTAGCAACGAGAGATTTAGAGTTGGCATGATGGCCGTAATCTCCTTCATGAATCTCCCTTAAAATTTCACGGCCCTCCGCAGGAGAAACGCTTCGTTGAAACACCCCTGTAACACTGCATCTATGTAACTCACCATTGACAACAGTCATTGACTTAGACCTCCGGGTTATTTGCCTGGCCAAGGTTTCATCCTCGGGTAACTCGCCCCGGGTTATGTAAGCCAAATATGGAACAGTCCAATCAGGAATGACATGGAGAGCTGCCACCAACTGTGCCTCCGGGTTAGGAATTGCAAGATCCTCCTCCGTAGGCAATTTAACTGACGGGTTATGCAAAACATCAAGGAAAACATTAGGGGGTACTGGCTTACGCTGAGACCCCAGCTGGCTTAAAGCATCAGCAGCTTCATTTTTCCAGCGATCAACATGCTCCACCTGATACCCTTTGAAATGACCAGCAATAGTGTCAACCTCTCGGCGATTAGCCGCCATGAGTGGATCTTTTGAATCCCAAGTTCCTGACACTTGCTGAGCCACCAAATCTGAGTCGCCAAAACACCTCACCCGGCTTAGATTCATCTCTTTAGCCATCCGAAGACCATGGAGCAAAGCTTCATACTCAGCTGCATTGTTAGTACAAGGGAACATCAACCTTAAAACATAACAAAATTTATCACCTCGTGGGGAAGTCAATATAACTCTAGCCCCCGAGCCTTCCAACTGCCAGGACCCATCAAAATGAATAGTCCAATATGTATTGTCTGGCTTATCCTCAGGCATCTGCAGCTCTGTCCAATCATTGATGAAGTCCACCAGTGCTTGAGATTTTATAGCCGTCCGAGGCACATACTTCAAGCCATGGGGCCCAAGCTCAATGGCCCACTTAGCTACCCGACCTGTGGCTTCTCTGTTTTGAATAACATCCCCCAAGGGAGCAGAACTAACCATAGTGATGGGATGACCAAGGAAATATTGCTTCAACTTGCGACTGGCCATGAACACTCCTTGCCTGATTCCTTCCTTTCCACCACAATTGCCACACTGACAGCCCGGCTATTTGCAACCACAAACAACAATAAGGGCTCTTTATCAATGGGAGCAGCAAGAACCGGCGGTTCAGCCAACTGTTTCTTCAAGGCTTCAAATGCTTGATCAGCAGCATCACTCCAGACAAAGCGATCTGTTTTCTTCATCATCTGGTATAAAGGGATAGCCTTTTCTCCCAACCGGCTTATAAAGCGGCTCAACACCGCGATACGACCCGCCAGACGCTGAACATCATTGATACACGCCGGTTTAGCCAAGGAAGTAATAGCCTTGTTTTTTTCCGGGTTAGCCTCAATGCCTCTTTCAGAAACCAGAAAACCCAAGAGTTTGCCTGCTGGTACGCCAAAGACACACTTGGCCGGGTTAAGCATCATCTTGTAGACCCGGAGATTACCAAAAGTTTCTTTCAAATCATCTATCAAGGTCTCTTTCTTCCTTGATTTCACCACAACATCGTCCACATAAGCGTGAACATTGCACCCAATCTGATCATGAAGGCAATTCTGCACACACTGCTGGTAAGTCACCTGGGCACTCTTGAGCCCAAAAGGCATCGACACATACCAGAAGGCTCCAAAAGGAGTGATGAAAGCTGTCTTCTCCTGGTCCTTAACCGCCATTTTGATCTGATGATACCCAGAATAAGCATCCAAGAAACTCAAGCGCTCACAACCCGCCGTAGCATCAATAATTTGATCAATACGAGGGAGAGAAAAAGGATCAGCTGGACAGGCTTTGTTAAGGTCCGTATAATCCACGCACATGCGCCAAGTACCATTTTTCTTAAGTACCAGCACCGGGTTCGCTAACCACTCAGGATGAAAAACTTCAACAATGAACCCAGCTGCCAAGAGCCGGGCCACTTCCTCACCAATGGCCTTGCACCTCTCTTCATTAAAGCGACGAAGGAATTGCTTGACCGGTTTAAACTTCGGATCAATATTGAGAGTTTGCTCAGCGAGTTCCCTCGGTACACCTGGCATGTCTGAAGGTTTCCATGCAAAGATGTCCCGGTTCTCACGGACGAACTCGATGAGCGCGCTTTCCTATTTCGGATCCATTTTAGCACTAATGCTGAACTGCTTGGACGAGTCACCAGGAACAAAATCAACCATCTTAGTGTCATCTGCCAATTTAAACTTCAACAGGGGGTCGTTTTCTGTGGTTGGCTTCTTGAAAGGCGTCATATCTGCCGGGTCAACATTGTCTTTATGAAACTTCAACTCCTCAGTGGCACAGGCGGACTCAACATACGCAGCATCCCCTTCTTCACATTCCAAAGCAATCTTCCTATTACCATGCACCGTGATGGTGCCCTTATAACCCGGCATCTTAAGCTGGAAATAAACATAACACGGCCGCGCCATAAACTTGGCGTAAGCCGGTCGCCCGAATAAAGCATGGTACGGGCTTTTGATCTTTACCACCTCAAAGGTCAACTTCTCAGCTCTGGAGTCATTGTCATCTCCAAAAGCCACCTCCAGTGTTATCTTACCCACTGGATATGCCGACTTACCAGGCACCACTCCGTGAAAAATAGTAGAAGATGCCTCAAGATCTTTGTCAGTCAAGTTCATACGACAAAAGGTCTCATAGTAAAGGGTATTAATACTGCTGCCCCCATCCATGAGCACCTTCGTAAGCTTATATCCTCCTACCTGTAGAGCAACCACCAATGCCAACTGACCTGGATTGTCAACCCGGGGCGGGTGATCCTCACGGCTCCATACAATAGGCTGCTCAGACCACCTTAAATAACGAGGCACCGCTGGCTCAACAGGGTCACCGCCCGCTTATGGATTTTCTGATCTCGCTTGCACAGGCTTGTGGTGAACACATGATACTAACCGCCATTCAGCTGTTTTGGATTACTCTGATAACCAGACTACTGCTGCTGATTCCCTTGACCAGATTGCTGATTGAAACCACCTTGATTCCCTTGACCAGAGCTTGAACCGCCGCCTCCAAACCCAGGTCCTTGAGAACCGGACCCTGAACCGCCATGCGGGCCATGATTATTCTGGAAAAAGTTAGAGTTCCTATACTCCCTCATAATAAAACAATCCTTCCACAGATGACTGGCCGGCTTATCCGGGGTTCCATGTTTTGGGCAAGGCTGATTCATCATGGCCTTAAGATTGAACTTTGGCCCTCCAAACCAGGGCGCTTGTGCTTTCCCCTTACAACATTGGTTATTACTCTGTGTGTTGGTGTTAGCCACAAAGTCTAAACCGCCGTCCACCTTACGTTTACCATTACCACCTTGACCCGCCGTGTTATGTTGTCCCTTTGCATTGCCACCCTTCTTCCCCATCCCGGCCTTCTCTTCATCAGACTCAGGATCTTTAGTGCTATCAGAGTCGGCATACTTGACGAGAGCTGCCATGAGCTCCCCCATATCATTGCAATTACGCTTAAGCCGCCCCAATTTCTGCTTAAGGAGAAGGAATCGACAATTCTTCTCTAACATCAGGACTGCTGAACCGGCGTTAATACTGTCCGATGACTGTATAACGGCTGAGATCCGGCGCACCCAATTGTTTGTTGACTCACCTTCACCTTGGACACAAGAATCCAAATCCAGAATCGACAGAGGCTGCTTGCACGTGTCTTTAAAATTTTGAATAAACCGCCTTTTCAACTCTGCCCACGATCCAATGGAGTTAGCGGGCAGGCTTTTCAGCCAAGTACGAGCCGGCCCATCCAACATCATGGTGAAATACTTGGCACATGCAACATCACTGACATCCAGCATCTCCATGGCCATCTCATAACTTTCAATCCAAGCCTCTGGGGGCTGGTCCGCCGTGTAGTTAGGCACCTTACGAGGGCCTTTGAAATCCTTAGGCAAGCGCTCATTGCGTAGAGCCGGCAGTAAACATGGCAGGCCCAAAGTTCTAGAAGTTACCCCTGTCTCCACAGATGCTGAAGGATAAACCAGAGGTTGCTGTTGAGCTGCCAACTGAGCCACCAGCTCAGCCTCACGCCGCGCCCTACCCTTTTCCATTAAAGCCTGAGCATCATTACCAGCACGCGGCGGGTCAGGCCTATGAGGCTGATTGCGGTGCCACTCACTGCTCGATACAGTTGGTTCATCGATGTGTCTACTATATCTCCGGTTTGGATGCGGGGTCGAGTGAAACCGCTCACGACTGTATGAATAAGCCGCCTGTTGAGCCACAGCCGTCTGAAGAAATTCTCTGGCTTGCCGTATTTCCATCGCCGCTGGCGACTCATCCTGAACTGGGAGAGCCGCCAATCGAGTAACCGCAGCTATCATGGTATCCAGAGGATTAGAATAATGACCCAGGGGCGTCGGAACATGCTCAGGAGGGGTCAGATTCAAACATAGGGGGTCTGCAGCTCGTGGCTGAACCGGTGCCCCAGTTGCCGGCGCCTCAACGGCCCTATCCACCACAAGCGGGCTACTGGTTCCTGCCCCAGGTGTGTTGAAATGGTTTCTCGCATCATAAACCGGGGGTAGACGACTCGCATGCCTTCTGTTAAAGACAGCGTTTGATGCGTCCCGGTCCAAGCTCAGGTGAAAATTTTCTGCTTTAAGCCGTTCTGCCTCCCTCTCCAAGGCGGCTCGTTCCGTCGCCATCCGGGTGTTTTCAGCGTTTAGATCCTCCTTTGCTTGAGCTATCTCATCACGTAACTTTGCAACGTCCACATTATGTTGCATTTGGTTCGCCGGGGTCACCTCCGCCGTTAACAATGTTGCCAGGGCCTCCAACAGTTCAGATAAAACTTGAGCCGGTGGGCGCACAGGGCCTCATGCCCCAGCTGCCATTGTCGTCGCTGAACCAGAGATCATTGCCGCCGCAGTTGAAGAATTCTACCCTGGCTGTGTACCGGCCATGAAGATTGTAACCCGGTTTGGCGCCTCATAGGGGTCTGGAATACTGTCGCCATCGGAACAGCCCCCAAGCACACCATCATGAACTTGATACATGGAGTTGGTCTCACCGGTTGAGGACTCATCGCCTGAATAGACGGCTGTCTCACCACCGGACTCAGATCCTGCTTCCAGATCTACTCCTTGAGTAAAGCCAACAAAGACATGCTTCGAGGCGGCTTGAATCTTGGTGGGTCGCGCGCACCGAGCTGTTTTGACGATGTCGGTGCAGATGTCCGGCTCAGCATCCGACTCACCAATCTTGCCGATGAAGTCATGAATTCCACCGAAGGGGACCCGATACCCGTACTCGATTGAGCCGGCCTAGGGGCCCCAGCCCTCATCATCGATGTAGAGTTTGCCGCGACGACTCTTAGTCATCCGGCCCACAGCGTATCCCTTGAGCCCTGCGAAGCTGCCCTTCAAGAACTCAAAACCACCGTGCGCTGACCCCACGGTGGGTGCCAACTGTCGTGGAATTGTCACGGCAGATGTCCTAGTGGAAGGACTTAGGTGTGGAGCCATCGCTACGAGGTTAGCTTAAAGGGGTTGAAACGGGACAAGGGACACAGAGTTTACCCAGGTTCGGCCCCTCACAACGAGGTAAAAGCCTACTCCTGCTTTAGGTTGTATTGCTTGGGTTTCGATTACCAGGGAGCGAAATATGCTTGACCTAGTTCTCGACTTGTTGTTTCTCACCTTAACCCGCCGCCGGGTCACCCCTTTATATACACAGGTTGATGCCCGGCGGCTTACAGAGTCCCGACAATCTCATACACATCGTGTACGGCTCGGTGACAGAACTACACTTTCCTTAACATACAAGATAAACATATGGGGGTTTACGCCCGTGGGCCTCAAGTCTCCTCTGGGTCTTGGGCCTTCATTAAGCTTGCTTCGTGAACCGCCATCTTCAACATCTTCTTGGGCCTCTTCATTATGAACCGCCAGTGGCATCACCCGGCCCCGCCTGGGCGGGTCATATCCAATAATTATATCCCCAACATTAGGCCCCTGGTTGATGTGAACTTGTTCATATCAATCTTCAACACTTAGAAAAAATCCTTCCTCATCTGTCCTCACGGGATCTTATAACTCGTCGTGGCATCATCTCCTAAAATTGTGGTAACCCGCCGTGATATCATCTCACATTAATATCACACGAGGCCCAAATCTTAATATGTCGTCACTTTAATGCATCTCCAAAAATCGAGGAGTCTATGTTGTCACATATCCATTTTTCAGTTTCCTCGATTCCCGCGCATGCCACTTATCCTTTCTGCCTTATAAATAGGGCCAGGGGTCCTTTTCACTTTCCCCCCTTGCCTCCTCGTCTTCATCCTCTTCCTCACGATGCCCAAGCCCCGTCGCCGCCTTCGACTTCCATCACTTCCTCAACCGCGGCCGCTGGATCAACCTGAACCTTCTCGACTTGTTGTTTCTCGCCTTAACCCGCCGGGTCACCCCTTTATATACACAGGTTGATGCCCGGCGGCTTACAGAGTCCCGGCTGGCTCATACACATTGTGTCCGGCTCGGTGACAGAACTACACTTTCCTTAATGTACAAGTTAAACATATGGTGGTTTACGCCCGTGGGCGTCAAGTCTCCTCCGTTTCTTGGGCCTTCATTAAGCTTGCTTCGTGAACCGCCATCTTTGACATCTTCTTGGGCCTCTTCATTATGAACCGCCAATGGAATGACCCGGCCCCTCCTGGGCGGTCATACCCAATAATTATATCCCCAACAATCTCATTACCGGCAAGTCTCTTTACTCGTTCCGTAATGCATCATCCCGTAACTAACTCATTAGTCACATTGCTTGCAAGGCTTTATATGATGTGCATTACCGAGAGGGCCCAGAGATACCTCTCCGATACACGGAGTGACAAATCCTAATCTCGATCTATGCCAACCCAACAAACATCTTTGGAGACACCTGTAGATCATCTTTATAATCACCCAGTTACGTTGTGATGTTTGATAGCACACAAGGTGTTCCTCTGGTATTAGGGAGTTGCATAATCTCATAGTCAGAGGAATATGTATAAGTCATGAAGAAAGCAATAGCAATAAACTTAACGATCATTATGCTAAGCTAACGGATGGGTCTCGTCCATCACATCATTCTCCTAATGATGTGATCCCGTTCATCAAATGACAACACATGTCTATGGTCAGGAAATTTAACCATCTCTGATTAACGAGCGAGTCAAGTAGAGGCATACTAGGGACACTTTGTTTTGTCTATGTATTCACACATGTATCAAGTTTCCAGTTAATACAATTCTAGCATGAATAATAAACATTTATCAAGATATAAGGAAATATAAATAACAACTTTATTATTGCCTCTAGGGCATATTTCCTTCAGTCTCCCACTTGCACTAGAGTCAATAATCTAGATTACATTGTAATGATTCTAACACCCATGGAGTCTTGGTGCTGATCATGTTTTGCTCGTGGAAGAGGCTTAGTCAATGGGTCTGCAATATTCAGATCCATATGTATTTTGCAAATCTCTATGTCTCCCTCCTTGACTTGATCGCGGATGGAGTTGAAGCGTCTCTTGATGTGTTTGGTTCTTTTGTGAAATTTGGATTCCTTCGCTAAAGCAATTGCTCTAGTATTGTCACAAAAGATTTTCATTGGACCCGGTGCACTAGGTATTACAACTAGATCGGATATGAACTCCTTCATCCAGACTCCTTCATTTGCTGCTTCCGAAGCAGCTATGTACTCTACTTCACACGTAGATCCCGCCATGACGCTTTGCTTGGAACTGCACCAACTGACAGCTCCACCATTTCAAAATAAATACGTATCCGGTTTGTGACATAGAGTCATCCGGATCAGTGTCAAAGCTAGCATCGACGTAACCATTTACGATGAGCTCTCTGTCACCTCCATAAACGAGAAACATATCCTTAGTCCTTTTCAGGTATTTCAGGATGTTCTTGACCGTTGTCCAGTGATCCACTCCTGGATTACTTTGGTACCTCCCTGCTAAACTTATAGCAAGGCACACATCAGGTCTGGTACACAGCATTGCATACATGATAGAACCTATGGCTGAGGCATAGGGAATGACTTTCATTTTCTCTCTATCTTCTGTAGTGCTCGGGCATTGAGTCTTACTCAACTTCACACCTTGTAATACAGGCAAGAACCCTTTCTTTGACTGATCCATTTTGAACTTCTTCAAAACTTTATCAAGGTATGTGCTTTGTGAAAGTCCAATTAAGCGTCTTGATCTATCTCTATAGATATTGATGCCCAATATATAGGCAGCTTCACTGAGGTATTTCATTGAAAAACTCTTATTCAAGTATCCTTTTATGCTATCCAGAAATTCTATATCGTTTCCAATCAATAATATGTCATCCACATATAATATTAGAAACCCTACAGAGCTCCCACTCACTTTCTTGTAAATACAGGCTTCTCCAAAAGTCTGTATAAAACCATATGCTTTGATCACTTCATCAAAGCGTATATTCCAACTCTGAGATGCTTGCACCAGTCCATAAATGGATCGCTGGAGCTTGCACACTTTGTTAGCACCTTTAGGATCGACAAAACCTTCTGATTGCATCATATACAACTCTTCTTTGAGAAATCCATTAAGGAATGCAGTTTTGACATTTATTTGCCAGATTGCATAATCATAAAATGCGGCAAATGCTAACATGATTCAGACAGACTTAAGCATCGCTACAGGTGAGAAGGTCTCATCGTAGTCATCTCCTTGAACTTGTCGAAAACCTTTTGCAACAAGTCGAGCTTTGTAGACAGTAACATTACCATCAGCGTCAGTCTTCCTCTTGAAAATCCATTTATTCTCTATGGCTTGCCGATCATCGGGCAAGTCAACCAAAGTCCATACTTTGTTCTCATACATGGATCTCATCTCAGATTTCATAGCCTCAAGCCATTTCACGGAATCTGGGCTCATCATCACTTCCTCATAGTTCGTAGGTTCGTCATGGTCTAGTAACATGACTTCCAGAACAGGATTACCGTACCACTCTGGTGCGGAACGTACTCTGGTTGACCTATGAGGTTCGGTAGTAACTTGATCTAAAGTTTCATGATCATCATCATTAACTTCCTCACTAATTGGTGTAGGCATCACTGGAACTGATTTCTGTGATGAACTACTTTCCAATTCAAGAGAAGGTACAACTACCTCATCAAGTTCTACTTTCCTCCCACTCACTTCTTTCGAGAGAAACTCCTTCTCTAGAAAGGATCCATTCTTAGCAACAAATATCTTGCCTTCGGATCTGTGATAGAAGGTGTACCCAATAGTTTCTTTTGGGTATCCTATGAAGACGCACTTCTCCGATTTGGGTTCGAGCTTATTAGGCTGAAGCTTTTTCACATAAGCATCGCAACCCCAAACTTTAAGAAACGACAGCTTAGGTTTCTTACCAAACCATAGTTCATACGGTGTCGTCTCAACGGATTTAGATGGTGCCCTATTTAACATGAACGAGGCTGTCTCTAATGCATAACCCCAAAACGATAGTGGTAAATCGGTAAGAGACATCATAGATCGCACCATATCTAATAAAGTATGGTTACGATGTTCGGACACACCATTACGCTGTGGTGTTCCAGGTGGCGTGAGTTGCGAAACTATTCCACATTGTTTTAAATGATGACCGAACTCGTAACTCAAATATTCGCCTCCGCGATCAGATCGTAGAAACTTTATTTTCTTGTTACGATGATTTTCCACTTCACTCTGAAATTCTTTGAACTTTTCAAATGTTTCAGACTTATGTTTCATTAAGTAGATATACCCATATCTGCTCAAATCATCTGTGAAGGTCAGAAAATAACGATACCCGCCGCAAGCCTCAATAATCATCGGACCGCATACATCGGTATGTATTATTTCCAATAAGTCTGTAGCTCGCTCCATTGTTCCAAAGAACGGAGTCTTTGTCATCTTTCCCATGAGGCATGGTTCGCAAGCACCAAATGATTCATAATCAAGTGATTCCAAAAGTCCATCAGTATGAAGTTTCTTCATGCGCTTTACACCAATATGACCTAAACGGCAGTGCCACAAATATGTTGCACTATCATTATCAACTTTGCATCTTTTGGCATCAATATTATGAATATGTGTATCACCACGATCGAGATTCAACAAAAATAGACCACTTTTCAAGGGTGCATGACCATAAAAGATATTACTCATATAAATAGAACAACCATTATTCTCTGATTTAAATGAATAACTGTCTCGCATCAAACAAGATCCAGATATAATGTTCATGCTCAACGCTGGCACCAAATAACAATTATTCAAGTCTAAAACTAATCCCGAAGGTAGATGTAGAGGTAGCGTGACGACGGCGATCACATCGAACTTGGAACCATTCCCGACGTGCATCGTCACCTCGTCCTTAGCTAATGTTCATTTAATCCGTAGCCCCTGTTTCGAGTTGCAAATATGAGCAACAGAACAAGTATCAAATACCTAGGCGCTACTACGAGCATTAGTAAGGTACACATCAATAACATGTATATAAAATATACCTTTGTTCACTTTGCCATCCTTCTTATCCTCCAAATACTTGGGGTAGTTCCGCTTCCAGTGACCAGTCCCTTTGAAGTGGAAGCACTTAGTTTCAGGCTTGGCTCCAGACTAGGGCTTCTTCCCGGGAGTGGCAACTTGCTTGCCATTCTTCTTGAAGTTCCCTTTCTTTCCCTTGCCCTTTTTCTTGAAACTAGTGATCTTGTTAACCATCAACACTTGATGCTCCTTCTTGATTTCTACCTCCGCAGCTTTGAGCATAGCGAAGAGCTCGGGAATCGTCTTATCCATCCCTTGCATATTATAGTTCATCACGAAGCCTTTATAGCTTGGTACAGTGATTGAAGAACTCTGTCAATAACACTATCATCCGGAAGATTAGCTCCTAGCTGAGTCAAGTGGTTATGGTACCCAGACATTCTGATTATGTGTTAACTGACATAACTATTCTCCTGCATCTTGCAGCTATAGAACTTGTTGGAGACTTCATATCTCTCAACTCGGGCATTTGCTTAAAATATTAACTTCAACTCCTGGAACATCTCATATGCTCCATGACGTTCAAAACGTCTTTGAAGTCCCGATTCTAAGCCGTAAAGCATGGCACACTGAACTATCGAGTAGTCATCAGATCGAGCTTGCTAGACATTCATAACATCAGCATCTGCTCCTGCAGCAGGCCTTTCACCCAGCGGTGCATCAAGGACATAATTCTTCTGTGCAGCAATGAGGATAATCCTCAAGTTACGGACCCAGTCCGTGTAGTTGCTACCATCATCTTTCAACTTAGCTTTCTCTAGGAACGCATTAAAATTCAAGAGAACGGTAGCACGGGCCATTGATCTACAACAACATAGATATGCAAAAACTATCAGGACTAAGTTCATGATAAATTAAAGTTCAATTAATCATATTACTTAAGAACTCCCACTTAGATAGACATCCCTCTAGTCATCTAAATGATCACGTGATCCATATCAACTAAACCATGTCCGATCATCACGTGAGATGGAGTAGTTTTCAATGGTGAATATCTCTATGTTGATCATATCTACTATATGATTCACGTTCGACCTTTTGGTCTCTGTGTTCCGAGGCCATATCTGCATATGCTAGGCTTGTCAAGTTTAACTCGAGTATTCCGCACGTGCAAAACTGTCTTGCACCCGTTGTATGTGAACGTAGAGCTTATCACACCGGATCATCACGTGGTGTCTCGGCACGACGAACTGTGCAACGGTGCATACTCAGGGAGAACACTTATACCTTGAAATTTTAGTGAGAGATCATCTTATAATGCTACCTCTGTACTAAGCAAAATAAGATGCATAAAAGATAAACATCACATGCAATCAAAAATATGTGACATGATATGGCCATCATCATATTGTGCTCATGATCTCCATCACCGAAGCAACGTCATGATCTCCATCGTCACCGGCTTGACACCTTGATCTTCATCGTAGCGTCGTTGTCGTCTCGCCAACTATTGCTTCTACAACTATCGCTAACGCATAGTGATAAAGTAAAGCAATTACATGGCGATTGCATTTCATACAATAAAGCGACAACCATAAGGCTCCTGCCAGTTGCCGATAACTTTTACAAAACATGATCATCACATACAATAACGTGTATCACATCATGTCTTGACCATATCACATCACAACATGCCCTGCAAAAACAAGTTAGACGTCCTCTACTTTGTTGTTGCAAGTTTTACGTGGCTGCTACGGGCTTCTAGTAAGAACCGTTCTTACCTACGCATCAAAACCACAATGATTTTTCGTCAAGTTTGCTGTTTTAACCTTCAACAAGGAACGGCCATAGTCAAACACGATTCAACTAAAGTTGGAGAAACAGACACCCGCCAGCCACCTGTATGCAAAGCACGTCGGTAGAACCAGTCTCATGAATGCGGTCATGTAATGTCGGTCCGGGCCGCTTCATCCAACAATACCGCCGAATCAAAATAAGACGTTGGTGGTAAGCAGTATGACTATTATTGCCGGCAACTCTTTGCGTTCTACTCGTGCATATCATCTACGCATAGACCTGGCCGGATACCACTGTTGGGGAACGTAGCATGCAATTTCAAAAAATTTACCTACGAACACGCAAGATCTATCTAGGAGATGCATAGCAACGAGAGGGGAAGAGTTTTTCCACGTACCCTCGTAGACCGAAAGCGGAAGCGTTAGGTTAACGCGGTTTATGTAGTTGAACGTCTTCATGATCCAACCGATCCAAGTAACAAACGTACGGCACCTCCGTGTTCAGCACACGTTCAGCTCGATGACGTCCCTCGAACTCTTGATCCAGTAGAGGGTCGAGGGAGAGTTCCGTCAGCATGACGGTGTGGCGACGGTGTTGATGACGTGATCCGCGCAGGGCTTCACCTAAGCCCTACGACGCTATGACCAGAGGAGTAAACTGTGGAAGGGGGCACCGCACACGGCAAAGAGAACAATTGATGTGCTTTGGGGTGCGCCCCTGCCCCTGTATATAAAGGTGGAGAGGGGGAGGCCGGCCGGCCCCTGTAGGGCGCGCTAAGAGAGAGGAGGCCTACTAGGACTCCAAGTCCTAGTAGGATTCCCTTTGGTGGTAGGGCGGAAGAAGGAAGGGAGAGGGAGAGGGAGAGGGAAAGGGGGGCCGCGCCTCCTCCCCAAGTCCCATTCGGACTCCCCATGGGGGGGCGCACGCCTCCCCCTTGTGGGCTGTCCTCTCTCTCCCCTATGGCCCATGATGGCCCATTGCTTCCCCGGGGGGTTCTGGTAACCCCTTCGGCACTCCATTTTTACCCGGTACCTCTCGAAACTCTTCCGGTGTCCGAATAACATCGTCCAATATATCATTCTTTATGTCTCGACCATTTTGAGACTCCTCATCATGTCCATAATCTCATCTGGGACTCCAAAAAAACTTCGGTCATCAAAAACACATAACTCATAATACAAATCGTCATCAAACGTTAAGCGTGCGGACCCTACGGGTTCGAGAACTATGTAGACATGATCGAGACACATCTTCGATCAATAACCAATAGCGGAACCTGGATGCTCATATTGGCTCCTACATATTCTACGAAGATCTTTATCGGTCAAACTGCATAACAACATACGTCATTCCCTTTGTCATCGGTATGTTGCTTGCCCGAGATTCGATCGCCGGTATCATCATACCTAGTTCAATATTGTTATCGGCAAGTCTCTTTACTCGTTCCGTAATGCATCATCCCGTAACTAACTTATATTCACATTTCTTGCAAGGCTTTATATGATGTGCATTACCGAGAGGGCCCAGAGATACCTCTCCAATACACGGAGTGACAAATCCTAATCTCGATCTATGCCAACCCAACAAACATCTTTGGAGACACCTGTTGAGCATCTTTATAATCACCCAGTTACGTTGTGACGTTTGATAGCACACAAGGTGTTTCTCTGGTATTCAGGAGTTGCATAATCTCATAGTCAGAGGAATATGTATAAGTCATGAAGAAAGCAATAGCAATAAACTTAACGATCATTATTCTAAGCTAACGGATGGGTCTTGTCCATCACATCATTCTCCTAATGATGTGATCCCGTTCATCAAATGACAACACATGTCTATGGTCAGGAAACTTAACCATCTTTGATTAACGAGCTAGTCAAGTAGAGGCATACTAGGGACACTTTGTTTTGTCTATGTATTCACACATGTATCAAGTTTCCGGTTAATACAATTCTAGCATGAATAATAAACATTTATCATGATATAAGGAAATATAAATAACAACTTTATTATTGCCTCTAGGGCATATTTCCTTCAATAGAGGCCAACCCCAACAAGATCAAGGCTATCGAGCTGATTCAAGCACCCAAGAGAGTTAAAGACATGAGGCGTTTGACTGGATGTGTTGCCACACTGAGCAGGTTCATTTCCAAGTCTGTCGAGCGCGCCCTGCCATTCTTCAAAATCTTGAAGAAGGCAGGACCCGTAGAGTGGACCCCAGAGGCAGACGCTGCGTTGCAAGATTTGAAGGCCTATGTTTCCTCTGTGCCTACCTTAGTCGCTCCCAAACCACAAGAGCCGTTGCTGCTATACTTAGCGACAACCAATCAAGTGGTTAGTGTAGCACTAGTGGCGCAGCGGGAAGTAGATGAAGCACCAGCCACAACCACCGTCCCCTCTGGAGAGGAAAGCGAACCCGTCCCGGCAAGGTTAGATGCAGTTTAAGAAAATGAAGAGTAGGGCAGCGGAGACAGTTCCAGGATCATGGCAAGGAAGAAGGTGGTGCAGCGCCCAGTGTACTTCGTCAGCTCCCTACTGCAGGGGCTAGGTCGAGGTACTCTGATGTGCAAAAGTTGATTTTTGGCCTTATCATGGCCTCAAGGAAACTACGCCACTACTTCCAAGCCCACGAGATCACGGGTGTCACCCGTTTCCTTTTGCAACGCATAATCAGAAACCCCGAGGCCACTGGCAGAATAGTGGAGTGGGCTTTGGAGTTGTCCAGCTTTGGTCTGAAGTTTGAGAGCACGTCAACTATTCAGAGCAGAGCACTAGCAGAGTTCATTGCGGAGTGGATGCCTACCCCTGACAAACAAGTGCTGGAGACAGTTATCCCCGGCAAGGAAGCGCCCCAAGAATGGATCATGTACTTTGGCAGTGCCTTCTCCCTCCAGGGTGCAGGAGCTGGCGTGCTTCTCGTTGCTTCCACTAGGGAGCACCTCAAGTATGTCGGTCAGATGTATTTCCCCTGGGAGAAGGCTACCAACAACACTGCAGAGTATTAAGGACTCCTTGCCGGGCTCAGGGTCGCAACGGAACTAGGAATCAAGAAGTTGATCATCTGTGGAGATTCGCAACTTGTGGTGAGGCAAGTCAACAAGGATTATCAAAGCCTATTGAGGGAGGCATACGTCGAGGAAGTGAGAAAGTTGGAGGAGCGCTTTGACGGATTGCAAACAGAGCACGTTCCGCGTGCGGAAAACAACATTGCTGATCATCTGTCAAAGTGCACTGCGCAAAAACTCCCTGTGGAACCAGGGACTTTTGTTCTCCATCTGACTCAACCCTCCGTATCCCCGGCAACGATGGCCAGAAAGAGGAGGAAACTGGACTCCGGTAAGCCTCTCCTGGCAGAGCTTCCTGAAGCCCCCTGCAGAGAGCTTGGCGGGAACAACTCCCCTTCGATCAATGAGCTGCACCCTCCAGCAAAACTACCAATCTTTGCGGTTGAGGCATGCGCTCCCGTGAACGAGGAGGTGCCGCTGATCCTTGTTGTCGAGCCCCTGGCTCCAACTTGGGCACGACACATAGTCCATTTCCTCCAAATAGGAGAACTTCCCAAAGAACAAGAAGAAGCTGAAAGAGTAGCCCAAAGGGCCAGTATGTATCAGTTTGTTGACGACACACTATACAGAAGAAGGCCCAACGGTGTGAAATTGAAGTGCATTTGCCTGGAAAAAGGAAAGGAACTGCTAGCAGAGATACACATGGTTATGTGCGGCTCCCACATTGGTTCAAGGGCCTTGGATGGAAAAGCTTTCCGGCAAGGTTTCTACTGGCCCACGGCCCTCCAAGATGCAATCGAGCTAGTCACCATGTGTGAAGCCTGCCAGTTCCACTCCAAGAATATCCATCAGCCTGCTCAAGTTCTCCAGACAATCACTTTGTCGTGGCCATTTTCGGTCTGGGGGCTCAACATCTTGGGCCCCTTCCCCCATGCTACCGGGGGCTTTGAATTCTTGTTTGTCGCAATCGACAAGTTTACAAAGTGGCCGGAAGTGGAGCCCGTGAGGAAGGTGACTGCACAGTTAGCCATCAAGTTCTTGAAAGGATAGGTGTGCCACTTCGGAGTACCCGCCAGAATCATCACCGATAAATGGCACCCAATTCACAAGCCGCACCTTCATGCAATACGTTCTTGCCCTCGGAAGCAAGATTTCATTTGCCTCTGTTGCCCATCCCAGAAGCAACCGACAAGCTGAGAGGGCGAACGCTGAAGTGCTGCGAGGTCTCAAGACAAGAACATTTGATAGGCTGCAGAAGTGTGGAAGGCGATGGATCGACGAGCTGTCGGTGGTTCTTTGGTCCCTCCATACGACACCAAATCGAGCTACCGGCCAGACTCCCTTCTCCCTAATCTATGGGCAGAAGCGGTGATTCCCATGGAACTCATATACAGATCACCTTGAGTGCTTGCCTACGATGAAGTAGCGCAAGAACATCACCGGCGTGACGACGCTGTGCTACTTGAGGAGAACCATCGCCAGGCTGCTACGTGTGTTGCACGCTACCAGCAAGCCCTGCGTCGCTATCACAGTCGCAGGGTTCATGCCCGGAGTTTTGAGGAAGGCGACCTTGTCCTTAGGCGTGTTCAGTCCGCCAAGGGTACAAACAAGTTGACGCCAAAGTGGGAAGGCCCTTACCGGGTAGTACCAGTCACCAGACCCGGCGCAGTCCGTCTGGAGACCGGAGATGGCATACAGTTGCAAAACTAATGGAACATTGAGCATCTCCGTAAGTTCTACCCATAAGGCGCGGCTGTCGGGCCCTTCTCGGCAGCCACCCTTTTGTACAAGCCTTGCCGATGTTGCATGTAACCCTTTGGACAAAGCCAGGCGCAGACCCTTAGCACCAGAAAAATAAATGAAGCTCTGGGGGGCCCCGAAGAAGATTGCATGCATAAGCATATCATGAGCATAGCATGATCATGTAGATAAGATCGCATGTAGCTTTTTTTTCATCTGCGGTAAGCTGCAGCCTGCAGGGTTCTTGTCGCGGTCCCGAAGAGAAGAAATGAACACGAGCCTACGTGACGATCCTCGGCAAGCCAAACAGATAAGTTTTCTCTTATCCATACCTGTTCTATAAGGTGAAAACTTGTGCATATGAAATCCTCGCCACCTTCGAAACATAGGTGCTCCTACCCTAAGACTCGAACGCTGCTTCGGTCAGGGTGATCACAGTGGCCTTTGACGGAAAAGGATCGGCGGGGGGCTGGTCCCTTCTTGTGATTTTCTGCCCGGTAGGCCTAGCCCCGCGGCAACAAACTGAGGGCACCGGTAGGATAGCCTGCCGGGGAAAACTTGTTTACTTGAATGTATAGAGGCATTTTACCTCTGCATGGATATGATACATGCACAAGTACCCGGCAAGGCTTGTCTTTTTCATTAATATGCTGATAAGTAAGTACAGATCTTACAGAACACAAACATGGATAAAGAAGATTACATAATTTAGGCTAAAGTTTGGCCAATGCCTACATGTTTTAGAATGAAAAAAGATAAGTGCCCCATAATCCCTCTCTTGCCCCTCTCCTCCTAGGCACTACGGTGGGAGGTGAAGAGGGCAAAAGGAGTGCCTGAGTAGAAGCCCGGACTGATCCCGTCAGGACCTGCCGGGCGCAGCCTGACAAGATCGGGAGTGGCGAGGCTGCGAAGGACGAGGACGGAGGGAGCAGCTCGGCGGTGCCCTGGTCAGCACCCCCAAGGCCAGCAAGAAGCCCCAGCACAAGCACCGGCGGGGAGAGCCGCCGGAGCTTGTAACACCCTGGATTTTGCCTATTTTCTTTTCTTTTGATTTTGGTCCGAATTCGCTTTTCTGTGGCTTAGTAGTTCTGCAACCTGGAGGGATCACCCTTCATTTTTCTTCCCAAGTGGCTTGCCAACCTCTAAACCATCCCTAGACCATGTCATTTCCATCTTGGACCTATCCCAATATATTTTTTCCTTGGGAATATTCCTTTTTTCTATTAAAGGAATAACCTTGTTTGCTCTGGGTTGTGAAGCAACCCACATTTCCATCATTCCAAAAATTTCCAAATAATTCTCATAAATACTTTCCATGTTCAAAAATATTTCAAAAATATTCCTTTTCTGATTCTGCCCTAGCTGCCATGTTGAGAAGCAAGTACTCTTTATATTTGCTTTATTGGTCTCAAACTTTTTGTGCATTCTTTCCTATCAATATCATTGCCACATGCCAAAATTCAACTTTATTTGGATAATAAATCTCCCTTGGCTATTTTTCAAAGTTTCTGTTCAACTGGAAGCTTTGTGAAGCAAGTGCTATCTAGGTGTATCCAAATGAGTTGAAATTTTGCAAGTATCTTCATGCGCTCATATTATCACACTCCTCCAAATTTCAGCCCTATCCAAGCATCTATGTGAGCACAGGACCAAATCTTTGATTCTGCTAATATTTTCAGGTTGTGAAGCAAGTATATTTTATATTGCTTCATTTTGGCTGAAAATTTACCAGAGAATTATCCTACCTAAATAACACCTCTCCACAAAATTTGGGCTCATTTTATCTTTCCAATAAATCCCTAGAATTTTCCCAAGTTTCTAGACAGTAAGGATGTTTGTGAAACAAGTACCATTTTGGATTGTCCAATTGGTATGAAATTTTTACAGCATCAACACCTATCCAAATCATTTTGCTCTACCCAATTTGAGCTCAAGTTGATACTCCATTTGAGTGCACCTTCCTGATCAAGTTTCTGGACCCAAATGGCAGATGCAAAGCAAGTAGGTTATTTTGTGGTCCAAATTCCCTCAAAACCTCCAGGATCAATGTATTTCCTAAGCTAATCACCCCAGACAACACCATTGACCCCAATCAATTCCCTATTGATCACCAGTGCGCAGCCAAGTTTGCTGCAGCAAACTTTCCTCGAAGCCTCACATCTCTCCTTGGCTCTCTCTCTCTTGATCCATCAACTCCCACAGCCCCTATGGTGCAGGGACTCATCACTAGACAGCTCAGGGCAGACTCTCTTGACCTCTTCATGCCAGTGCCCATGGTGACTGCCCCCTTGGCATGTCATTTCACGCGCTCTGGCAGTGTTGGCGCGCTCTGCGCATCGGGACTCGTCGGCCAGCTCCGCCCCGGCGGTGTTCGCGCGTCTCAGCGTGCCAAACTAACTCCCCGTGCTTCACCCGTCGCCCTCGACCCTCTGCCCCCTCCGAATTCCTCCTCGCTGCGCCGCAACGATGCTCTCTGCTCCGCTACTGTACCGCACATGGGCAGCCGTATTCGGCCACCCCCGAGCCCTCCCGATTTCGCTAGCGCCCTCTCCGCTCCTCCGCGAAGCTCCTTGACGCCGCTAGCCGCCAGCCACGCCACCCTGCAGCTCCAGTGCGATGATAAGAACGCCACGGCGGCGTGCTCATCCCCTTCGTTGCCGCGCCTATATAAGGCCCCCGAGCGCCTCTCGACCTCACCAACCTCTCCCACTCACTCACCCAGTCCTCCCCGTCCTCTCCCCGAAGCTCCAGCTCTTCTCCTCGCACTTCACCGCCGCCATGGCCGCCGCCCCTCCTCTGCTAAATTCACGGAGTGTCGGCCCCCTCCCTTCTTCCCTCTACCACCATTGGCCTCCCTGAGCTCCGGCAGATCCTCCCAGTTCCTTCCCTCGGCCGCCGGTGGCCCGCAGCCTCGAGCCAAAGCTCACCAGAGCCGCTGTTCGCCGTGGCCGTGAGCACGCCCGCTCCCGTCCTCCTGGAAGACCATGTCATGCCGGGATGGATGCGGCTCGTCTTTGCGGTCATGCCGGTGCCCGGAACGCCGGCAACGGTGGCCAGAGCGCGCCGCCTCCCTCTGTTCAGCGCGGGCGAGCGGGAGGAGGAAGAAGGAGCTGGGTCAGGCAGGCCCCTCCCCGCGCGACCCCATCTGGCAGAGACCCAGGCGCCCGGCCCCGCACCTGTCCAGCTGGATAAGTGGAGGCGTAATCCACTAGATTACGTCTTCGCTTATCGAAAGCGTATTTTCGTGTTCCTTTGGATGAAAATGCGTTTTCACTTCCAGAAAACGTATTCCCTTCGAAAGCGCTTTCAGTTTTTCTGTTTTGGCCCAGTCTGTAAATATTTCTATTACAGATGGGTCCCTGGCAGAAAAAGTATCACAACTTTTTAACCGAGACTCCGATCGAGGTGAATCCAACGCCCACGTCTTCGTCTCGTCGAGCCCGTCGTGTTGGTATCATTTTCACTATGTGGTCCCACTGTGAAAATGACCATTTTGCCCTTGCCCATATACAGCCCCTCCGAGAGAGAACTGTTTCTGACAACTCCTTCCGCAACCTCTCCGCATTCCTTCCCGATGGTTTCTTCATCCCCAGGCAAGCCACAACTCTCATCTGCATCATCGCATTGCAATGTCATAGTTTAACTATTTACTTTATCAGCAAGTATGTGTATCTGTGAAATGATTTGGATTATGCAATGTTCTAGTTAATTCTCGGATAGGTGACTACCAGGTGGAATACCGGATTACTAGTGACTAGTAGTTTACACTCGTTGATGCTATGATGTTGAGATCACTGTCTATGATTATTCTAGAGTTCATCCGGTAGTTCGTGAAGATGAGTAATAGCAGTGGCTTAAGCATACCGGTTATCGGAAGGTCAGCTATGACGGAAATATTATTTGGAGATGAGATATTTAGTCGGTTGACCTTGAGTCACCTGTCCGGACTTATCCGTGCAACCACATTTGCCGGTATGGGACGGCCTTGACTTGGTCTGATCGCGTGCTCTTTCATCGGTACCGCCCGATAGGGAAGGTTATACGTGTGCGCTACCCTGGCCCGGTAGGCGGCGATAACCTTGTGAGCCCAGTTGAGTTTTGTGCCGGCGTCCCCGTTTGGGACAGTTTAGTTAGGCCATGACGATGGCAGGTGTCACGAGGTGACAAGGGGCCACCCAGGGCAGGACTCCAGGGGAGTATGAATGCCAGTGGTATGATGGGAGAGTTACGGGTCAGGCAGGTTTCGTTGGAGCAACACTGGTCCACCCGAAAGGGATCACGAGGTCAGTGCTCCATAGTGTGGGTAAAGTGCACAACCTCTGTAGAGTGTAAAATCTATTCGAATAGCCGTGTCCACGGTAGTGGACAGTCCGTCCATACCTCACTAGCTGGTCAACCATGGTAGCGATGATAATGACGGAAGAACTCGTCTTATGATCGGAAGTACTCGATGGATCGTGAGTATTATGAGGGTTGTGAGACAACCCGGAAGAGAGTAAGTTTGTCAGACTTGTCGTGCAGATGGAATCAGGTGTATGACATGTTAGCCATGGGATGGCTATGAGAGGAGTGGTCGAATGACCACATGATTGGACCTGGAGCAGGTTCGGATTGGATCCTGAGATTATTCGAAGAATGGATTAAATTACTTAACATGCTTTACCTTACTGCATTTACTTCAGTAGTTATCTTGCTAGATAACCAAGCTTGTTAATTTCGACTGCTATGATGTTGTCTTGCTTTAATGCTGATGTTTGCTGTGAGCTTGCGAGTACATTCAAAGTACTCACCTGGCGTGTCATGCCAGTTTGCAGGTCAGGCCGTGATTGCTTGCTTGTCGAGGATCCTGAGTTTGCGACCTAGGATACGCGTTCTAGCCAGAGTCCCTGCGGAGTGGAGTCCATCACCGTCGTTGTTGTTCCACTGCCGAGAGAGTTTCTCCGCTGTTAGCATAGAGCTACCCCAGGCAGGCGTAGTGTCGCCATGCCGATGTAATCCTTGTACCCTTTGTAACCATATCCATTGT
This sequence comes from Thinopyrum elongatum, assembly GCA_011799875.1. Lineage (NCBI taxonomy): Eukaryota > Viridiplantae > Streptophyta > Magnoliopsida > Poales > Poaceae > Thinopyrum > Thinopyrum elongatum. The sequence goes on along the minus strand of CM022300.1, from coordinate 606,410,951 downwards.
AATAAAGAGCTGATTTGTTCTATGCCAACAGTGCCATATTCCAGAGGACTTGTTCCTGGGCTGGAATACGGGGCATTCCGGTCTTCTCTAAGCCGGGGTGCCACAGAGCTCAGCTGGAAGACTGCTGGAGGAGGCGAAGGCACCAAGAGAGCGACCCCCTCCCTGGCAACCGTCCTGAAGAGGCCGGTGATGATGGTGCCGGGAGGGAGGGGAAGAGCGAAAAGACGAGGCAGCGGGCCGGCAATACAAGACGATGCGTTGGTGCCATCGTACTCCGATGCCCTGCCACCCGCCTTCTCTGCCTTCCCTCATTTTTTCCACATCACCATCGCTCCGAGAAGACGACGGACCCTCGGTCTGTCATCTTCCCTGGAGAAGCAGCTGACGGCCACGACGTCCAAGGCGCGTGTGTAGCACCGCTCCCCACTTTGGCGGGCAGGAAGGCACCACCGTCTTCAGCATTAACCCCGGCTCCGCTGGAAGGAGCAGTGCTAGGATTGCCAAGGATCCCGAGCGCTGCACCTCAGACATGCGCCAGACGCTCCAAGGGCCCCATCGCCGGAACGACGAGCCTCGGCGCCTTGCAGAGAGGGCTAGCGCCCCCCACCGGACGGCCGACCCATATGGGGGGACAAGCGTTTCACCATCTTGGAGAAGCGCAAAGCCTCCCACACTGCGGGCGACTCGACGCCCACATCTTCGACCGCCGCATCCCCTTGGGCTCCGGACCAGACTCACTCCCTGAGCATAGACATGAGCATTCGTCGTCATCGACCCCAAGCTTGAGCCTGGGGCCTGGTCCCAGTTTCTCCCTCTCAACATAGCAAGAAAAAAGATGGGGATGGAGGAGGAGAGGTGCATGGATGAGCACTTCCGCTCCTCCTCACCCACTCTTTTATAGGCGGGTTGGGGCTGGGGGTTGATCCCACAGTGGGTAGCCGCCGTCCCTCTCCACCAACCAAAGAAGACCGGGCCCTTGCCATGGCGCTCTCTCCACTCCACGCGCCTCCGTTACCTACCCCACTCCATGTATGCAGCATACGTGGCAAGGGATAAGGACGTGGTGGGAAGAGTGAATTGGTAGTTACTTCCCCGTGCGTTAAAGTCATTCACGGGCCATTACAAAGATGGCCCCACTACAATTGGCATTACGCGACGCACGGGCAAGCCGGAAACTGATTCAAGCTTAGGTTAATGAAGAAGCAAAGAAGATCTCAAAGGTTGAGCTACCGCAGCCTCCCCGCCTGTGCACTAGACAGGGCCTACCCCGACGATGCTCGGCAGCGCGTTCGGGCCAGGCCCGGGGGCTCCTGTCGGTGCAACAAACCCCAGGTGTGTTGCCTAGACTATACACAGGCTAATGGGCGGATCAAGAAGACCAAGACCAACCAAAGGAGCAAGATATCACTAAGGAAAAACCTCCCTTGCCGGCCAGGCGAGCCTGGCGGGGTCGAGATTACCCCAAGGACAACTCTAAAGATTGCCCCGGCAGGCTTGCTGGGGATGCCGAGGGCGGATTACCCCGCCAAGGCTCCACCGCTCCATCTCACAGCAACGCAAGTCACCGATCGGTGCGGTGTCGAGCCCCCAAGTGACTAAGTGGCTGTTATTTGGCACGTGGCAGCCACTTCCAAAGGAAATCACCTCCAAATGACACCCGTCCAGGGACGTGTCACGTAGGCAGGCGAGAATGTCGCCGAACGGCACGGCAAGGCTTGCCGGGCTATGCTACAATGTGACACTAAGCGGTGCATTTAATGCGCCTTGTCTTGTCTATAGAGTTAGGTATGATAGCACTATTTGCTATCTAATCAGTACACAATGACTGATTTGCCATTGTGGTGACCCCTTGATCTATAAAAGGAGGGCCATGGCAACCTTAGAAAGGATTCGGACCCTTGTATACACTCATACACGCGTAGCTACTCTTGCCCCGAGGCAACCTTGCCGGGCTAGAGCGTTGCGTCTCCACCACGGTCCTCTCATCAATCCACCAAAGCAGGAGTAGGGTTTTACGCCTCGCGGCAGCCCGAACCTGGGTAAAAAGAGCCCGTGTGATCGCTGTTGTGCTGCTTTGTTCCCTTCGTTCTTTACGCAATGTGTCCTTCCCCCTTGCCGAACCACAAGGGGCTGATGGCCCCATAGGTGGCCATGTTTTCCCATGACAACAGGCCGGATTTCTGGTGGAGGACAGAAATCCGACGTTTTGGCTCTGTATATGTAGTACCGGACGTCCGGTGGATACCGGTTGACCGAAAGGTATCAGACGTCCGAGAGAGACAGAGAACAGATGGTAAAATGTGAAGATGATTATTGAGCAAGTCCTCCGCGAGACCCCATGTTTCCCTCTTAATAGTGCGGGATCCCTATACTAGCAAACATAAAGAGCCTAAGCTAGTAGTCTTGTTTCTTCGTTCTTAAGCAATATATGTATGTTCAGTAGTCGTGATCTCCACACACGATTCTGAGGGGACTAAACATGAGATATACTTGACAAACATTGTTAGTCCCCTATGTGTATGCTGTCATCAATATCAAAATACGATTAAGGGCATGATTGCACTTTCAATCTCCCCCCTTTTGGTAGTTGATGACAATATACACATAGTAAAAAAAAATTGTTCTATACTTAATACAGATTTGTCGAAGAGCATTTCATAGCCTAGATGCACAAATATGGAGAGCTCCCCCTCACAGTGATAATAATTACGAACATTATATGGAGAGCTCCCCCTTACAGTAACAACCATTATAATCATATCAGCAAATATTTTCGGATACACATAGCTCACACAAAAGGAGATATCTAATCATGAAGAAACCCATGACGGCATAATATCATAATATCTCCTCATACATAAAGTCATAGATAAAGTCATACACCCACTTAAAACATAATGGTTTAACATAACAAAAACAAGTCTTAAGATAGATAGAACAATAACTAGTTCTCCCCCTTGGCATCAAGTACCCAAAAGTGACAAAGAGGACCAAAAGAAAGTCACAGATCATCATCATCATCATCATTATGAGTTCCACTACCACCAGCCTTGTCGAAGAAATCAGCCCACTCAGGCCCAGAAGGAAAGCCAAAATCTAAAGGAGAAGCCGTCGGAAGATGCTCATCGTCACTAACATCGGTAGCCCCACAGTCAGGCAAACGACACTTCAAGGCATTCTTGGAGGTGATCATGAGGGTGATAACACCACGGTTTTGTGTGCAGTTGAAGGTAAAAGCCTTCATCATGGCAGAGTGGGCCTTCCCAAGAAAACGGACAAGACGCCCAAACGAAGTAGAGTTAGATGTGGTAGGATGAGACCTAGCAGCAGACCTTCGAGTAGGGGCAGACTTTGAGGAACCCTTGGGAGCACAATCTTTCGCCATGTGAGGAGGAATAATCCACTTATCATGCACATGAGTCCATTCAAGAGGAAATGGAGCCACACTCTCAATGAGAGACTGAATGAATGGAGCATGAGGGAAGGCCCGCTTGTACTGAAAGCTAGCAAGACGGATTTCATGCCACAGAAAATGAGGAACATTGATCTTCCCTTTGGGAGACTCATAGAGGCAAGACATGAGATCAATGCAATAACTGTTGCAGGATCCCTTGTCACCCATCTTGGGATAGATGGTGCGACTAACACATTGATAAATGATGTAGAAAGGAGATCTCCAAATAGAGACATGATTCAGATCCTTCATCTTATCCTCCTCAGAAAGATCATCCAGGTCCTTAAGAAGATAGCCACAAGCCTCAACAGCTTTGGGTTTATGGTTGGGGTCATCCTTATGGATCTTGAATCCAATGTCAGGAAAGCCAAGGGCAGCGACAAACTGAGCATAAGTGGAAGTGAGCTCGGTGTCAGAGGTCATCCAGGTGACGGTCTTGTCAGGACCAAAGAAGCATGTGGCATAAAACTGATGCATAGCGGCATGGTTAAAATCGTGCTGAAATAAAAACGGCGCAGCAAGACCAGATGACTCAATGAGTTCAATAGCACCCAGGTACTTCACGGGATGAGCCCGGATGTGCTCCAAGTCAATGAAATGGTGCAGAGAGAGTCCCTTTGGAAGGACAACGGAGGTGTAGATGTCTGCCTAAACATTGGTGCGCAAACATTGATCCAGAAAGTCTTGAACCACCTCGAATTGATCAACGTCGTGACGGAACTTAAGATATGCAGGCTTGGGCACTTTGGTGAAATCCTTGAGGGCACGCCCATGCAGTTGTGGAGCCTCAAGAGATATGCGTCGACCATCCACATTCGGCAGTATCGGAGGAGGAGTAGGCATGTAGGTGGCCCTTCGAGAACCTGAAGGGCGGATTGGAACAGCCACATACTCAGCTCGCTCCTCATATTCCAACTCCTCTTCATAGTCAAAGCCCTCAGTAGAAGTGGTGTACTCGATCACAGGACGTTTCCCAGCACGCTTGCGCGGACATTGATGCTCTTGCGAGTCATCAGAGCTACCGCGATGAGAGGCGTGAGCAGAGACACCCCCGGTATTCTTGTGAGCAGTGTGTTTGATTTTCGGCATCGTGAGGTTGATCACACCGGGCCGGATCGAAAGGAGAGGGTCAGATCGACAGAGATCCTTCCCGGCGGCAAAGAAAACGGGCGGCAGTGTGCCCTCCCCCGGCGACGGCGACAGAGCCACACCCAGGCGGCGCGGCGGCGGATAGAGGCGCGGGGTGGGGAATAGGGCAACTGCCCGAACAATCCCGTCCCCAGATTTTATATGGGCCGTGGGCTTTATCGGATGACCGACAGATGTCGGACGTCTGGGGACTGATGAGAGTGCAAGGCGATGGACGACCGGACAACCTCGGATGTCTGAGGCCTGGGGAAAAGAGGCCTGTGAAATGATTTCTTCATAGCGACCGGACATCCGACCAGTGTCGGACGACCGAAAGCTGTGAGTCATGGGACATTCGACAATTATTGGATGACCGGTGGCAAAGGGTTGGTACAGACGGCGCTTAGAAGGATCTAGGTGAATCAAAAGACAAGGACAGGTGAATGATATAAATATATGAGCAACCAGTCAGAGATGATACCATATGATTATTAACTAGACACACACATTATGGACCCCATGCATGATTGAGCAACCTTCCCTCGAGGAGAGGCGGTGGCCAAAGGCCACCATGTGTGAGTATGTGTGTCGTGATGCCGCGAAGATGTTATCCTTGGGATCAAAATCACTACTCCATCATTTAAAGCACCGTAGTTCGAGGAAACCTTGCTTCATCCAATGGTTTGGTGAAAATGTCTGCAAGTTGCATATCTGTACCAACATGAGCAATATCAATGTCACCCTTTTGCACATGGTCTCTCAAGAAGTGATACCTAATATCAATGTGCTTGGTGCAAGGACGATCAATGGGATTCTCAGCAATCTTGATGGCACTTTCATTATCACATAGAAGAGGCATATGTCTATAGGTGATACCATAATCCTTCAAAGTTTGCCTCATCCATTGTAATTGAGTTGCACAACTGGTGGTCGCAATGTATTGGGCTTCGGTGGTGGAGAGGGAGACACAATTTTGCTTCTTCGAGGACCAACTTACCAAGGAGCGTCCAAGAAATTGACATGCACCGGAGGTGGACTTCCGTCCCACTTTGTCTCCAGCCCAATCCGCATCCGTGTACCCAATGAGATCAAACTTGGCATCCTTGGGGTACCATAGACCCAACTTTGGGGTGTGAACAAGGTATCTAAGAATATGCTTAACCGCCTTATGATGACTTTCCCTAGTGGAAGCTTGAAATCTAGCACATATGCCTACACTTAACATGATGGCTGGTCTAAATGCACAAAGATAAAGCAATGAACCAATCATGGAGCGGTAAAGAGATGGGTCAAAAGGAATACCGTTGGTGTCCTCAGTGAGAACAAGTTTTGTTGGCATAGGTGTCTTACGTGGGCTTGCATTTGTCATGTCAAACTTCTCTAGAATGTCCTTGAGGTATTTTGTTTGAGACAAGAAAATTCCTTCTTTAAATTGTTGAATTTGAAATCCGAAAAAGAACTTCAAGTTCGCATTGAGTGACATCTCAAAGGTCTTGGTCATGGAGGCCGCAAACTTCTTGCACAAATGAATGTTAGGAGAACCAAAAATGATGTCATCTACATAGATTTGGCATAAGATCAAATCACCCTTTTCCCTCTTAGAAAAAAGAGTGGGATTGATCACCCCTCTCACAAAACCATCATCGAGTAGAAACTACTTAAGATGATCATACCAAGCACGAGGTGCATGTTTGAGGCCATACAAAGCCTTGTGAAGTTTATACACATAGTCTTTGTGATTGGGATCAACGAACCCAGGTGGTTGTGATACATATACTTCTTCTTGTAAAGGACCGTTAAGGAAAGCACTCTTCACATCCATTTGATGTAACGTAAAACCATTGAAAGCAGCATAAGCAAGTAAGATGTGAATAGACTCAAGACGGGCAACGGGAGCAAAGGTCTCATCAAAGTGCAAACCTTCAACTTGAGTGTACCCTTGTGCCACTAACATTGCCTTGTTGCGGATGATTACACCATACTCATCTTGCTTGTTCTTGAAAATCCATTTTGTTCCAATGACATTGTGTTCCTTAGTTGGTCTCTTGACTAGTGACCACACTTTGTTGTGTTCAAAACTGTTCAACTCTTCTTGCATAGCAACGAGCCAATCATTGTCCATCAATGCATCTTGTACCTTGAGTGGCTCAACACTTGAGACAAACGAAAAGTGAGCACAAAAGTTTGTCAATTGTTTACGAGTGACTCTACCTTCCGATATGCCGTTAAGAACTTGATCAACATCAATGGGACCGGCTTCTCGTGGCATGATGGAAGTTAGGGTTTCACGATGTTCAACTTCATTTCCATCATCCACATCCTCAACATATGGATCATTAATGTGCGGTGGAAGATCTTCTTCTTCATGTTGCATTTGTTGAGGTTCATCATCAACGATTGCACTTTCTTGTTCTTGCTCTTGGTGATGACCTTGTTCTTGAATATGATCATGGTGAGGGACTTGTTCTCCTTCTTGATCTTGAATAACGGGCATCGTTTGAGCACTAGGATCTTGTGGAGGTATGGGTATTGAGGTGGTTTGAGGATGAGAGAAACTTCCGTCTTCTTCATCATCATCATGAGGTTCTTGTTCCATTGGAAGAAGAGCACCAAAACCCACGGTCAAAATATCTTGAGAGGGATCTTATTAACCTACATCACTTAGATCAACTTGCCCCCCATGGGAGCCATTAAATTCATCAAACACCACGTCACAAGTTTCTACAACACATTGGATTTTTTGTAGACTCTATATGCGTGAGAGTTTGATCCATAACCAACAAATATGCCCTCAATTGTTTTAGATTGTAATTTTCCTAACCATTCTCTCTTGTTGAGGATGAAACACTTGCACCCAAATACAGGAAAGTACTTGACATTAGGCTTGTTCCCGGTTAGGAGCTCATATGGAGTCTTCTCCAATATCATGCGAAGGAAGAGCCGGTTTGATGCATGGCATCTGGTGTTAACAGCCTCGGCCCAAAAACTATGTGGTGACTTGTATTCATCCAACATGGACCTTGCCATTTCCACAAGTGTACGGTTCTTCCTTTTGGCTACACCATTTTGTTGAGGAGTGTAAGGTGCAGAATATTGATGCTCAATCCCCTCATCACTAAGAAATTCTTCCAAGGTGTAGTTCTTGAACTCGGAGCCATTATCACTTCTTATTGCCAAGATTTCTTTGTCAAACTTGCGTTGGGCTTTCTTGTCAAAATCAATGAAGGTGATCTTCGTCTCGTCCTTAGACTTGAGGAAAAACACCCATGTGTATCTTGAGTAATCATCAACAATTACAAGTCCATACTTTTTCCCACCAAGACTATCCCGTGAAGGATGCCCAAAAAGATCCACATGAAGGAGCTCCAAAGGCCTTGAAGTAGATACAATATTCTTGGGTGGGTGCTTTGATTGATGTTGCTTCCCGGCTATGCGTGCACTACACACACGATCTTTCTCAAAAGAGACATTGGTTAGTCCAAGGATGTGGTTACCCTTTAACATATCTTGAAGATTTCTCATGCCGACATGGGATGGCCGGCGAAGCCATAGCCACCCCTTGTCGGCCTTGGCCATTAGACAAGTTGCATGGAATGTGCTCTCTTTCAAGAAATCAACCATGTAATGGTTGCCGTCCAACTCTCCAACGAAAGCCACTTCGAGAGTATTTCTCTTAAAGACTTTCACATCCGTTAGTCCAAGTAGTGTATCATAACCAACAGAAGCCAATTGACGAACGGAAAGCAAATGGTATTTAAGGGATTTGACAAGCATGACATTTGCAAGAGACATGTCATTTGTGATAGCCACCTTGCCCAACCCGAGTACATGTCCTTTTGATCCTCCACCAAATACAATGCTCATAAATGGTTGAATAGCTTCCATGAAATTGAAAAGCAATTTGCTATCTCCAGTCATATGGTTGGTGCATCCACTATCAATCACCCATTTGACTCCACCAGAGAAAGCAACCTACACACAATTTATGACTTGGTTAGAGGCACCCATTTTGCAATGGGACCTCTCAAGTTAGTCACAAGGGTCTTGTGGACCCAAATAGCATAAAACTAGAATGCATTACGAGGACTAACAAATTTCGCATAAACTTCTCCATCCTTTGTTTTATGAAGTACATAGGATGGAGGCATGAACTCTTTTGGCTTGTTGAGAGTGGACATGCCCCTAGTGGCCTTCCCACTCTCAACCTTACCTTTCTCCTTGTGCCCTTCACATACAAATGTCTTTTTGAGAGGAATGGTGCACTTTTCAGAAGAGGTCTTCTTCTTGCTTGTGCTTGGATCAAACTCGAGCCCTTCCTTGGCAAACACCTCATTGTGTTGGCTCAATACCTCATTAAGGTTCTTTTGTCCTTGAGCACATGTCATGAGTCCTCTCTCGAGTTGTGCCTTTAGAAAGCGGTTTTCCCCAAGAATAGATGCTAGGTCACCACTAGAGTTAGAAGTACAAGCATCAACATTGATAATAGGTGAAGAGTAAACCGTGGCTAAAGTTTCAAGATAAGTAAGTTTGAGCATCTCAAAGCTCTTTGTAAGAAGGGTGAGCTCCTCTTCCTTAGTCTTGAGGGACACGGATAGAAGCTCACAATCCTTAGATAGAGAAGCATGAGATTCCACAAGCTTACTTTTATCATTCATCAACTCCTTGCAAGAGTTCTTGGCCTTTTTCAAGGAGGCAAGTTCTTTAGCATGAACATCAATGTTTGCACCAATTTTTAAGCATAGTTCATAATTTTGTGCTTCCTCATATTGGACTTTTTGCTCAAGGATTTCATACTTTTCCTTTTCCTCGGTGACGAGGGTTTTGAGTTCCTTAATGGTGATGGTGTGCTTACTCACCATCTCCATAAGCATACGAAACATAGTGAGCTTCTTTCCTTTAAGGGAGCACATGAACTTATTTAGTTTAGCAAGCGTAGGATCATCTATATCATAATCATCATAATTATCCTCCGCATCAAGATACTCATCACAAGGAGTAGATGGAGTAAAAAGACGAAGATTTGAACGTGGGGTTACCTTGACTTTGTCAAAAGAGTTTTGGTCCTCTCCATCTTCTACCACGGCCTTTGCCATTAAGCAATTGTGAGTGTTGCCCTTGTAATCTTTCATGTAGTTGTAGGTGACAACATCACCACTCTTGTTGACAAGCCTCAAGGTGTTTTGGGGATCTTGAGCTACTCCTGCAACACCACCAACATCATCCGGGTTGGATTCGTCATGGGCAACCATTGCTTTCCCATCTCTCTTCTTGAGCTTGGAGTTCAAAGAATTTGGCAACTACTTCTTAGGAAAGGTCTTGGGAAACCTTGGTTTATCTTCTCTCTTCTCATAAGGGCAATCATTGGAGAAGTGGTTGGCTTCTTCACACTTGTAGCACCTTCTCACTTTCTTCTTCTGGAATCTTCCCTTGAATTTTCCTGCGCTAAACTTCTTGACAAAGAGGGCAATGTCTTCATATGAACGGCTCTCATCGGAGTCAATCTCATCACCATCTTCATCATCATCATCTTCTTCTTCTTCACTTTGTTCTTCCTCACATACATGCTTGGCCTTCAAAGCAAGATTGATCTTTGATGTTGAGGTACCATGCATGGCAAGATGTTTTGTAGCATTTGCCTTGGATTCTTTGAATAGTTGAAAAGTGGATATGATGTCATTCAGAGTCATTTCCTTGAATCCATGACGTTGCCTTATGTCCCACACCATTTGGTGATGATACGGAGCAAGAGCATGAAGAAATTTGTCTACGAGAAATCGCTTAGTCAAGTTGAATCCATCTTGTATCTTATCACAGTCACAGGACTCAATGTCGGCGGTGAGAGTCATGAGATGCTCAAGGAGCTGCTTGGGGGATTCACCTTTCTCCATACAAAAGTTTTGCAATTAACCCTTGGCAATTTCATATTGAGCTAGCCGAAGAGTGGAGGTACGGGTCTTGGTCCTCACAATACTATCCCATAACTACGTGGCACTTGTGATGTGTATGTAAGGTCCACTATGAAAAAAAAGACACATCCGTGACATTTTGCGCCGAATGACAAAAAATTTCTTTCATGCTTATGACACTTCTATGACGATAATTGTGACAAAACCCGGTATCATCATAGATGTGGTGGGCTCCTACTTCTATGACAAAAAATCATGACAGAAAATGGGCCTTTCGTCCTGGGCGGGCCAGAGACGCACCTACATGACATTCTTTAGGCCGTCCATGATAGAAAAAATCATGGTAGAAGCGAGGGCGAGGAAAATTTCGGGGAGTTCCCGGTTACGGTGGGTGTTCGGGGCCGAGCGATGCACAGAGGTTTGCATGTTTCTCTCGTACACGTACGCGCATGTGTGCGAGGCGTTGCGCTCTAACTGAACCCGAGTGAGGCGTTGGGCTCTAACTGAACCCGAGTGATTGCACTAGCTACATTACTGAACCCCAATCGATCCCTTGCTGTTAACTGAACCCGAGTGATTCCTTCGCTACTGCTGCTAACTGAAGCCGATCGAAGCTGCCTCTTGATGAACAGTTCCCGGTGGGGGTTGGATGAATAGTTCCCGGTGGGGGATGGATGAACAGCATCCCGTGCTAGTAGAGGTCGTTGCCGCTGGATGAACAGGACCCCGATCGAGGAGGTGGGGGTGGATGAATAGTAGCCGGTGGAGGGACCCCGTACGTGGAGGGCTGTTTGAACAGGACCCCGTGGAGGGGCTGGTTGAACAGGACCCCGTGGAGGGCTGGTTGAACAGTAGCCGGTGGAGGCTGGATGAACAGGACCCCGTGGAGGGCTGGATGAATAGTAGCTGGTCAGACTACATGAATAGGACCCCGTGGATGAACAGTAGCTGGTGGAGGCTGGAGGAAGTCGACGATGGATGAACAGTAGCAGGTGGAAGCTGGAGGAAGTCGACGGTGGATGAATAGTACCCCGTGGAGTCCCGTTTTGTGGTAAGCCACACCCCTCCCGATGAACAAGACCCTGTTTCAACCGTACGCGGTCGAACACAAGTCTGTTTCCTCCGTTTTGCGGTACGCCATACCCCTCCCGATCAACAGCACCCCATTTTGACCGTAGGCACTTGAACAGAAGTCTGTTTCCTCCGTTCTGCGGTACGCCAGACCTCGTTTCAGCTGTTTCTTCCAAGCCGGTTGGCTCCTGATGAACACGACGTATTCCATTGCCTCCCGATGAACACGACGCATTCCATTGCCTCCCCATGAACACGATGCAGTTTCTTCGTTCCGACCCAGCCGGTTGGCTTCCGATGAACAGGACACCGTTGCTACCGTCCGTTGCCTCTCCATGTACACGAGCCCTCCTGGCCATACGTATGCGTGAGTACGCGTTCGAGACCCCGCCTGTATGTACGTACGTGGCCGTATTTTTTGGCATGTGGCTGTACGTACGTGTACACAGTTTGGAAGGGACTGCCTGAACTGCTATGTCGGGGGCTCTACTACTACACGTGCCGCTGCTTGCTCGGTCATGGTTCATCGTTGCAGAGAGACCGATCGACCAGTATGAACGTACACGTTCGCGACCAGAATGACAATGCTACGTACGCTTCGACCAGGTGGGTCCTGACTATCAGGGAGGATAAGGAGGCACTTCCTTGCGTGTGAAGTTATTGATGGTGGGTCCCAGCGGTCAGGGGGAGAATCATTTTTTTTGCCTGTAATATGGACGCACATCCTTGCGTGCGAAGATATAGCTGGTAGGTCCAGCTGTCAGGGGGAAACGTTTTTTTTTTTGCAAAATACAGAGTCCCTTCCGGTGGGTCCCCGCTGTCAGGTGGAGGAATAATTATTTTACGCGTAATAAGGTTGCACTTCCTTGCTGCGGCCATGGACCCAGCAATCAGCCTCTCCACATTCAGTCCTCTTCCGATGGAAGTCGTTCCTTGACCACGTTGACTACGCCATGCCGAGAGCACCAAGGCGGTGGATGACGGCGAGGCCTGGATGGGGACGACGTGGAGCCGGGGAAGACGCGGCAGTGGATGCCCACGTGGAGAGTAGTACGAGGATTGACTGGTTCAGCTGCGGTGTGAGGCTGCCGTCGCCGCAGAATAACATGGGTTGTGGGTGAGTAGACAGTAGAGGGATGGCCTGGCCAGCGGTGGGAGTAGGGTGGGCGGTGAGGCCTGCGCGGCAGCACAGCCGGCCACTGGAGGCAGGAGCAGGCGGTCTCGCCGGCGCTGGTTTGGGCGGCTGGTGCAAGAAGAGCAGCGATTGAAGAAGCAGCAGGACCGTTCGATTAAAATCCAACAGTCACTGCTGCTAGAATCATTTGTTGACTAAGTTGACAAAGCCCTGCGTACGCGTCAACTTAGTAGGCCCACAGGTCAACCTCCGAACCGGTGCGCCCCAGATGTGAGTGGCAGGAATCATTTTTTTCACGTAATAAGGAGGTAGTTGCTTGCATGCGACTATGGACCATGGGGGTCCCTACTGTCAGCCTCTCCACGTGCATCCCTATTCCGATGGCTATCGTTTGTTGAATGTTGAGCACGCCACGCCTAGAGCACCAACGCGGTGGACGACTGTGAGGCCTAGGAATGGAACGACCCGGAGCTGCCGAACATACAGCAGTGGATGCCCACGCTGAGGAGAGTATGACGGTTGACTCGTTCGGCAACGGCGTGAGGCTGCCATCACCGGAGAATAACAGGAGATGCGTGTGGGTAGAGGGATGGCCAGGCCAGCGGAGGGAGTAGGGTGGGCCGGTGAAGCCTGCGCGGCATCACAGCCGGCCACAAGAGGAGGGAGCAGGCAGTCCCGCCGGTGCTGGTTTAGGCGGTTGGAGCAGGAAGATCAAAGATTGAAGAAGCACGTCGGCCGTTGGATGGACATCCAACAGTCACTGCTACTAGAATCGTGTGTTGACTGACAAAGCCTTGCGTAAACAAGTCAGCTTCGAAATCTATGGCATGTACAGCCCATTTGCTATTATTTTTATAATTTACTGCCCATTTGCTAATTCATATGGAATTTATTGCAGCCCATTTTCCAATTTTTTTAGAATTGCTACCCATTTTCTGGTCAGTGCCATGGTTAAAAAATTGAAATAAAAAATGTGCGAAATTTTAAACAAATTTAAAAATAAATTAGTACTATGTCATGTTAACATCCAATGAAATATAAAATATCAGTGAAGAACAAAAACAAAAAACAAAACTAATTGCCCATTTGCTATAAATTTTTTGGAATTAGCAACCCCTTTAATATTACTTTTAAGATATACTGCACATACTCTTTGGCCAGGCCGGAATGCATCCCTCCTCGTCTTGAAAGATTTGCAGCCCAGTAAGTCGGAGAAAACAAATAGGCCTAGCTTGGGTATTCTTCAAAAAGAAATAGTGGGCTACCTATTTTCCCAAAGAAAAAACTGCTGGGCTAGTCATATTGTTAGACGGGCCACAGAGACCGCACAACCCAGTTTATAGCCTGCTCCTCTGAACAAAACCCTCAAAAAAAAAGTTGTGCAATTTTGTCTATAATTGACTATACGTTGACAATGATGTGGGTCCCGGATATCAGCAGGATGGATTAGAGTAAAAAAACGAGGGGTGCATCTGAATAGTAAAAGAGGCGCTTGCTTGTGTTCGAGAGTGGACCTGGTGGGTCCGTACTGTCATACTCACAACTACAGTCCTCTCCCGATTCACTATGTTGACAGGGCCGGACGGCGGCGCCGCGTGAGCGCACCAAGGCGGAGGATAAAGTGGTGTCGCCAATGTGTTGGGCTGGGTTGGGCATTCTTATCGAAAAATAAAAATGGACCGGAACTATTTACGACGTTGACTATGATTTGCATGGGTCCGCTGGTTGCAGGAAGAAAATGGTGGGAGAAAGAAGACTGGTCGCTATCTTTGCCTAAGAATAATATCGACTGAATGTATCGACACTCTCATAGGAAATAAAATCCTCCTGTTAAATTTGACTTTTCAAATCATGAATTTAAAGAACTGGTGCATGTGCATTTAGCTTTATTTATTTATTTATTTATTTACTTATTTATGTTTAGGGGACCATGAGCATGTACCTGGGCCGGATTCATGTGAGAGCCTCCCTTCCAGTTAATTATGGGCTCCTCTATTGGGCCTTCATCAGTGGGCTGCACGTTATCGACAAGTGGAAAATGTGTTCCGTACCAAAAATAGTACTCGCTAAAGGATCGGACCGTGCAACAACTTCCAAAACATTGTGTTTGTCGTTCTAACAACACATTTATTCAACCAATAGACGAAATATACTACTGATTTTACATTGAAAACAGCAGCAGCAGCAACCAGGGCTGGGGGTGCAACAGAAGCAGTAAGCAGGCCAGAAGAGTAAAGACGCAGCTCTCCCTTCCAAACCAAACATCAGCCATCATTACAAAAGGCCTACCAAAAAAGAACAAGTGTATGCATCAAACTAAATAAAGATCCTACTACTCCAAGTGTACGCATCTAACTAACTGGCTCAGTTAGACGTTACTATTTATTTAGCTGTGGAGGTTGGCTGACGGCTTGAACCAGATGGGTGCCTGATGGGGGAAACTCCAGCCAGCAGGTCGAAGTCTGATACTTGCGACCCTCTCTCGTACTTTGGGCTGCAGAGCGTGGCGGCACATATCAGGGTATGGTGCATGGAGAGACGCATGGTACGCTGTGTACACACAGTTTTGCCTGATGAACGAAACCGCGCTGCCATCATGGTCCTTGCCGTCGGTTATCTCATGGTTAATCGGATAATTCAGTCCGAGAAACAGAGAGCGTGTACCAAGGCTACTTACCAGCCTCCAGTCAAAAATTCCTGAAGGCCCAGAGAAGCTGGGATCCTTCTCAAAGACCTTGCAGTGACTGTGATTGTATTCCGCGAAACAACATGTCCGGTACGTGCAAACGATCATCAATCGTTCACCGTCGTCTGATCGAGCCAGGAACCACCTGCAACTGCCATGCCGCTTTTCTTTGAAATGTTCTGGGATTAGGAAGGGTAGGGACACCAGGCGGCCTACAACATCATATCAAGTTGGAGTCAAATAAAAAAGGGCTCGTACTGTAGTCAATCTTAAGAACAGCATGTTATGAGCATGAATATTTTTGCCGTTTGTAGCGATGACTGGAGTAGGCCAGCAATACGTCCAGCCATAGAAGGAGTCCACAGCGTAAATGAAGCCCTTGTGTTCAATGGCATTAGAGAACCATGGAGGATGTATGATCCTGCGATGGACATGCAGATTTATCCACTTACCGCAGTGACCTGTCAGATAGGCGAGACCGCAGTTGAAGAACGCAATTAGCCTGAAGTCTTTATAATTCGCAGATCTTGTGGGCACTTTGCAGATTACAACCTTGAGCAAATCAAACTTGGTATCATGTTGGCTACTTTAAGATTCCGAGTATTCCAGGCCGCGGTGCCAAAGCAGTGCACTGTTAATCGAAGGAAGGGGGATCTATCGCCGGGTCTTGACCTCCACGAGCATCCAGCTGCCGCGACCGTCGATGAGCACCATCCAAGACGTGTTCATGCCGACCCAGTACATACCGTTAATGTAGTTGAGGGTGACGAGGATCGGATCGCAGTCAAGGGGGTTGATGCTCGCCACCCTACGATCGTTATGCTGCGTGACATGCTATTTCTGAAGATCAGGCTGCATCAGCAAGCAAGGAGCTTGCTTAAAAAGCTCTGGCCTGAGGGCTTTGAGTAAACGGTACAGCCCCGACGAGCATGCGGCGGGCGGCATGGTACTGAGATTGTCCACACGCGAAACAATGAGCTTGATTACCTCTGTGGGGAGCGAATTCCAGCCACTCTTTCGGCGGACGCTGCTCGGTTCTGCCATTGTTAGTGCATGGGTTTCAGAAGGGGGAGGCGCCTTAGCGGGGATGGAAGATTGGACGATTATGTGCGGACGAAGAAGGAGAAGCGAATATGTGCTGCGGGAAGTGGACAGGTGATGATGACAATAGCACGCCGCTTGACTTACCAGATACATCCCAGCAGCGTAGGGTCATATCGATGCCAGACAACTGTCTTGAGTGATCACAGTACTAGTACTCCCTACAGTACCTACTACTCTGCCCTAGTTTGCATATAGTGGAGTAGGACTCTGCTCTACTACTAGCATCGGAGGAGTAGTATATTCTAATCTAAAATGGTTACAAACTTCAATGCCCGAGCGTGAAACGACTACAAACCGCCATCGCTGCTAACTCCAATCCCCAGCAAACGTTCGCTGGGAGACATGGCAGTTGCAAACGCCCGTGACGCAGTTACAGTATGTGTGTAAGGGTGGTGGTTTTGTCAAATACCATGGCTTAAAAATAGGCCACCGTCGGATGGAAATCTGACAGTTACGTGGGATTCGCCAGGATTGAGCTCATGGCGAACAATCGCCAGATATCATTACTAAAAATGGGAGACACCTGGGGCAATAACTTGCACCAGCTGACCACTAACAATGATACTAACATAGATGTAAAATGGTCAAAGACCGTGTTTACGTGGTGTTTGGAATTATATGCAAACTAGCAAGATGCCCGTGCATTGCATGGAACATCAAGATGCATTTTTTTACAAAACACCTGTTGTGATTGACCCATGCAGGAATAATCCCATGTGTAAAAACTAATGATATCTCGAGAATTTTATCGAAAAAATGGTATCTCGAGAATTCATCGAAAAAAATGATATCTCGAGAAAGATGAGAGATAAGGTGAGGAGGAGTGGGGTGTGGTGGTGACTGGTGGTCGGACTGGGCGAAGGCATGGGGATGGACGGCGCCGGCAGCGGCCACCATGCCAGATTGTTCCAGAGACTTCCTTTTTTAATTGTTCAGCAATGAGGTTGTGGGAGATAAGGATGAACGAGGCAAAGCCTTTTCTGTAAATGTGGAGAGAGGTGCGGGTATCTTTTGTAAAATTGTCATAGTTTGCTTTCTATCCGTCAAATATAGATCGGACGGTCTATATTACAAGATGGCAGGAACACCATCATCACCAACTCAGTTTTTTATAAGAGAGATAGAGACTAGGGAGGAGCAATGCTAGACTTACGTAAAGATTTCTACGTAGCTTACGTAATAGCCAACATAGAGTATTGGTATTGGTGTTTAGGGAAGTGAGGGGCCCACCCCCCTGAAAATCAGGGGGGTGATGTTTAGTTTAGTTGGAAGGCTTCGTAAACGTACGTAATGTTTTCGTAGGTGTAGCATTTTCCACTAGGGAGTACTAGTAAGGACACCATGGATAAACATTAATATAATTTTGGGTGACATGCATAAACATTTCATTAGTTAAATTTATGGTCAAAATTTGACATAGATTGCAATGGGGACCAATAAACCAGGACGGAGGTAGTAGTTATGGGATTACTAATCTAGAAGCCTAAAAGAACTGGCCCCTGGTACTCCTAGTAGTAGTACTCAAGTTGGAATTCCAATTGCACAGCACAACTTGTTAGGCAAAAAATTCGATACAGGGTGTAGGAAGCGGTTTGGGAATTTGCATGCCTTCCTGACCAGTGAGATACTCCGTACAAAGTACGATAGAGAAATAACCACAGAGAAGGAAGCTAAAAGTAAACAATCAAACGAGCATTTTTGCATTTCTTTTGCATTGAATCGTTTCACAAGCTTGACTAGTGCTATTTTTCTACTTTTACAAAAACCGCATCGTAATGTTAAGACGTGCATTTGCACATACATAAGTAATAGTAGTAGCACAGTCTGCAAGCATATATAGAGAGAGACGTGTAGTGCGATATATAGTTAAGTTTGTGCTATATGCACGTACTTAGAAAATGCGTACGGATACACAAGGTTTCCAAACTTTTCATTTTACATACTTAATTAAGGACGCTAATAATTCCCGAACGTTTGGGATTTATCATTTGCATCCCAAAACTAATGAGATCGCCTTACGAAACTAAATTATTCCTAGTAAAAGCCATGGCGCTCGCAGGAGCGCTTGCGGCGCGCCACGAGTGCCCTGGTGCGAGGCCGTTTCCCAGCGCTGACACAACGCCTCTTCCTCAGCCTCGCAACTCGTGAGGTGCTGATTGGCGGCTTGCCAGCGGGCGAGCGCGATCTCACCGGTGTGGTGATCTGGCGCCAACAGGTACTCCTCCTCGCTGGAAGCGTGCACCCGGTCCACGTACCGCCAAGCGTAGATGAGGCGCTTGGGCCCGACTGCACTCAGCGCTTTGGCACGGGCGTCCTCCGCCACCCTCACGACCCTCGCACAAGGCGACCTCCATTTCTTTCCAAAGCTCCTCAAGGCTGGGGGGGGCTCGGTGGGCGGCGCGACGTTCTCCTCGTAGCGGGGAGCCGACGCGTCCTCCGACGCGTGTGCTGGCGAGACTGGGAATGCCAACGCGTCCACCTCGACTCGTCGCGGCGAGGAGCGGAACACCGACGTGTCCTCCTCGTCTAGTGGCGGCGAGGAACTGAACGGCGATGCATGACCGTCCGCGCGGTGCAGCAAGGGGCGCCTAGGGCTTGGGAGGGGCGATGCCATTGTGGTCGACGTGAGAGAGAGGGGGAGGAGATAGCGATGAACGTGAGCGTTCTTCCAAATGCCGTGGGAGGCGCAGTATTTATAGCGAGCAATGGCACACCTATGTAAGATATGTTGCGTGATTAATGTAACAGCTATGTGGGCATATTTTTTGGAGTAAATTACGGGGGAGGGAAGGGGTGGAAATATTGCTGGTCACAACGGATTGGACGAGCGCGGGGGGAGGAGAGTCATGCATGCAGATTTTTTCCACACGGGGTGGAGTGGTGGGACTGCCGGAGGGAGAAGGAGAGTCAAGCAGGCAGATTGTTTTCACACATGGAGAGGAAAAGATTTGGAGATGAACGGTCTTCCTGCAGGTATGGGGAACGGTGCATAATAAGTTATCTTGCATGCCGGGCTAGGTATAGTGCCAGGTCATTAAAAACATACACGCCCCAAACATGTTCAGATTTCAAGGTGCACTAAATTATTGCATGCGATGATTAAGGCTAGCCATAGTGGTGGTAATGTGGTATCTTAGCTGGTATCACGCACACGGGAATAGCAAACATGCTGATGTGGCAAAGAATTAAAGAAGAGAGGGGGGTTAGAGTAACATAGGTAGATACCGTATCATGTTAAACACTATGCTACTTTGTGTCATGCATGGCACTATAAAGGTAGTCCCATATCATACACTAGTATCATGCACATGATACTAGTATATGATACTTTCCACTATGAGTAGCCTAAAGAGAATATTAACTAATCTGTACTCTCTACTCTTATAAAAAGCAGAGTTGGTGATGATGGCGTGCCTGCCATCCTGCAACACAGGCCGTCCGATCTATATCTAACGGATAGGAAGGAAACTATGACAATTCCACATTTGCAGATAAGGCCTTCCCCCGTTCATTCTTTTCTCCCATAAGATAAACTACTCATACAAATGCATCTTGATGTTCCGTGCTATGCACGGGCATCTTGCTAGTGCATGTAAAAATCTTTGTTATTTACTAGTGTTCATGCATGCATGCAATGTGATAATGCATTGGTAAACATATTTTTTTTGTGAAGAACGAGAGCATTAATTGAGTACTTTTGCAGACTACAAAAACTATTCCACCGCCTCTATCTTGGTAAGAGTAGGTGAAAATTTTGAATCGAGTCCTTTAAACTAGAAGGGAGGTAGTAGTACTCTAATAGCTAACCTTGTTGTGATGACTAGATAGGACATGGCACGCACCTGGACGGAGGAACTAGTCTGCATTGTGCATATAAGTTTTGTCTGAAGTCAATGTACCTCTACTTTGACAAAACTTATAGAAAAATGTATCAACAATCACAATGTCAAATCAATATTTTTATACTCATTATAAAATGTAGTTTAATAAAATATATATTTGGTATTGTAGATATTGATATTTTTAGTATAAATTTGGTCAAAAACTTTGCAAACTTTGACTTGACACAAATCTTACGCGGAGTAAAAAGGACAAGAGGGAGTATCATGCATGTGGAGTAGGCAAAAAAAATTGCTCATTTATAGCCGTCCGAAGTCTCAAAGGGCGACCAAGCGAGGGAGGCGAAGGCCGTGGGAGGCGCGACGGTTGACGGAATTAAGTGAAGTTACATGCATGCGCCGGCATGGCGTGCGAACATACAGAAGCTATACCGTCAGGCCTACGATATGGGTCTAGTAGACATGACATCTAGTGGGTCCCGCATAGTACTCGAGAACTCTTTGGGGGCATGCAGCTGTTTATCCACCGGGCAAGCCAACCACCCCACGCCGTTCGCACGCCCTACTCATCCCCGTCTTCTACCTTACAACAGTTCGCTCCCAGTCGTCCCGTCGTTTCACATTACACCAGTTCAACTTCTCCTAACCCGCCTCCAAAATCCATGGCCTCCCAAATCTCCATGATCGCCGCTGAGTACCAGGTTAGAACCATCACCGGCGATGAGTTCATCATCATCTACACCCGTAGATCCGCGACGGTGGAAGCATGCCTTGCTCGCTTCCTATGCATGTTCAAAAGTTCAAAGGATGAGTGGGTCGCTGGGCTAGATGTTGAGTACACCACAGTCCTGGAAAGCGAGAAGCTTTATAGGAGGCAGAGAAGAAGAAGCCCGCCCTGATCCAGGTTTGCGTACATAACATGTGCTTGGTCTACCACATATGCCATGCCGACGTTAGGTGCCAGGAATTTGAGTTCTTCCTCAAGGACAAAAGAGTGAAATTCATTACTGTAGACTTTACGAACGACAGGAGAGTCCTGGGTCGGATAGGCCTCGTTGTAGGCCAGCCCTTCGATCTCCAGAAGGCAAGCCTGGTGTCCTCCTCTCAGCCTTCAATGCTGACCCTCCAGCAGCCATGATTGATCCTTTGTACGCTCAACTGAAGAGACCTCACCCGGAGTTTCATCGTGCATGGGAGTCAAAGACAATAGATGAAGATCACATCCTGTACGCAGCAACGGATGCCTACCTTTGTTTAAATATCTACAAGGGTTGGATGAAGAAGCAGAGCCCAGTGTCCGGTTCAAGCAAAGAAGTGTCGGCAAAGAGGAAGAGGAAGAGGGACGAGGACGAAGTCGAGGACGTGGACTTGGACTACGAGTAAGGTGGCAGTGCCGTCGCTCATGCTGGTTCTAGTGCAGTGTCAAGCGGACTAGTTGCTTAGTTTTATTTCAGGGGTGTGTTGTGCTGAGCCCCCAGTAGAACTATGTTTATGTTCTTTCTCGTTATTTGAACTCTTTAGTACGTACAGTAGTACTAGTATGTCTTACTATTGTTCTTCTTGTAGTTGGTACTACTGCTCGTATCTTCGCGTTCCTACTGTACTTAATACATACTAGTAGTATAATTTGGGTTAGTTGATTTGTGAAAGAAGTTCGATGGAGCGAAGGAAGAAGACGGCAGAGAAGCTACCCTAGTATCTATATTAGGGTGGCAGGGTGCCCATGATCTATCTTATGAGTGTTGGGTGTGGAATGCAGTTCGCCGGAAAAAATGGATCGTGTCCGGGGTTAAACGGATGGCAGGGGTGGGGGGGACCATGGCGGTGGTAGGCGGTTCAGGGGAGGGCGGGGCGGCGGCGGCAGGTGGTTAGGCCTGTGGCGGGCTAGCGGCTCGATGCCTGAGAGAGAAGATGAACAGTGCATCAATTTCGGAGGTTGAAGAAGCCTTTCTGGCCGTCCATGTTGCATCCAACGGCTCACAAGAGTCGACTAACCCAAATTGTTCCTTTAGATTGCAGGATCCACATGGCATTCAAGGTCTCGAAGGTAGATTCCACATCCGCACCCGGTTTGCGGGCTCGGCGCGGGCGCGACCGGCTTCCGCCACGACAGCCACCATGCGCGCCTCCTCCGCACTGGCGGAGACAACAATGACACGCAAGCTCCTCCTCACCGGCATGCTGGAGCATGCGCTCGTCCTCCTCTTCGTACGCTGTGGGCATAGACGCGGCTCCACCAGCTGCTCGCGTGCTTGGCAGCGCGGCGGCATTGCGAGGAGGGACTGCAGACAACGTGAGCGGGCGAGCCTTCAGCTTCATGGCACAGGGATGGCGGGGACACGGCGGTGATGGGCGAGAAATGGTCGGCCGGAGCAGGCGGGCGCCGGCATCCGCAACAGTGGCGGCGGCATATTGATGAGTGCGCGTATGGGAGATTAGTTTAGTTTTATATAGGGTTGGTCAAACTTAAAAGAACATCATACTAGTACACGTAAACATTAGACTGAGGCAGCGCTTATACTACCATATTAGTTAGCACAGCATCGATACGGAATCCTGTGCAAGCGCGTGCACCGCGGCCGCGCGGTCGATCAAACGGTGCGTCACCGTGTCACGCTCGAAGGACATCCACCGAACCGTGTGTGTGAAAACAATCCCCGAATATTACTCTACTTTTTTTCCTGGAAAAGTTCTTCACGCTACAATATTTCCATATATTTGAATTTAGCTTCAGTTCGTGCTTATTTGGATTTGGACGTTTTAGGTGCGCCCTAGTTTTTTTTTAATATTGATTTTGTGTTTGTGACAGTGAGAGAACTCGTGTATGTGTCCATGTGTGTTGTTGCGGAAGGGCAATGTGGAGACTGTGTGCGTGTGATAGACATAGAGAGGTGTGAATGTGCAAATGATCATGCATGAGTGAGACATAGAGAGATGCCGATACGTTGTGTATACATGAGAGAACGGTCTTCTATTTGTACTTGTGTGTGTGCGAGAGAGAGAGAGAGAGAGAGAGAGAGAGAGGAGCATCCGTAACACAACAACCATCTCTCTCGATTCGTCCGTCCCTCGCACGATCGCATGTAACACATGCATCAACGCACACATTTTGACACCCTCACCCGGTCCCTGCCCACCTCAAGGCCCGCACATCGCTCTCTATCTCGCACGCACAATATCTTGGTGAAAACCCTATTTAGCATGTAGCTTTCCGTCACATACACAGACATTCTCTCCATAGGTTTGATTTCTCTCAATATCTGACACACACACACACACTACACACACACACTCCCCCCTCCCCCGAGCACACAATTCATCCCCATCCAAGGTTATATGGCGACCACTCTCGCTTGTGCTTCTCTACACCCCAGCATGCACACCACCTCAATCTTCAAAGAGGGCATCGAGGAGATCGAAGACGGCGACCACACTGCACTAGAGAATGCGGGGCCATTTGGAAGCAGGATGATGCGACGACGGCTGACTGACTCCTCCCCCCACCCCCCACCCCGTCTCTCTCCCGCACAAAATTATGAATCCCTCAACCCACAAGATCCTTCTCCTCTCGTCCATGTTTTTCCAGCTCTCTCATCAAACCCGTTGTCTCTTCTCCTTCCACGTGTACAAAATCCGGATGCACACACATCTCACGTATATTACATGTCTCCATCTTTCTCACAGACCTAACTTCTTCCTCTCTCTTTCTCTCTCTTTCTCTCTCTCTCTCTCTCTCGTTAGGTTTGTCTCCTACTCTCTCGCCCACATACATACAAGCTTTCCCACCCTATATGCTCCATCTTCGCAAGCTCTCTCTACACGTTTCATTCACACATTGGGATGTGTTCAAAATGTTGCTTTTATAATGGATCATGTAGAGTTATGGTTGGTTTTGTTGCATCCTACAAAGTAATAACTATGAAATGCATTTAGATTTTCATTTGACTGGGATTATGTGAGTTTGAGCATATTGTGAAGTACTATAGACCTCGTATACATCTTGGAATTCAACAATGATTCTAACTATTGAATTGTATAAAGCATTACAATCGAAGTCAGTAGCCTAATATATTTATTTCACGATTAATACAAATGATTAATTCCACTACAAACTAAGAAAACAAATGTGTACTCCCTCCGTTTTTTTAAGTTCGCGTATTAGCATTGGTCAAAGTCAAGTTTTGTAAACTCTCACAAAGTTTATAAAAAAATATTAACATATACAATAACAAATAAATACCATTAGATTCATTATTGAATGTACTTTCACATCATACATATTTGTTATGGTAAATGTTTATATTTTTCTATAAACTTGGTCAAACTTTAGGAAGTTTGACATCGGTCAAACCTAATATGCAGAGTTAATAAAAATGGAGGGAGTACTAGTAGTTACTAGTACTACTAACTACTAGTACTACTCGCTAGTTGCTTAGCCCAATCACCAACCACGCCAAACGGGGAGTTCAGTGTCACAAAATTTTGAGGTCGGCGGGAAAATCTCCCGCGACCCTGATTCGAGCAGTGCGAAGTTACCATCATACCCTTCGGAACAGTCCTACGGATGATGGTTGGTAGAGGGTTGTTTTGGTAACTTCAGGTTCACCCTACCCAGCCAACCCCACCCTGGCACCCAGAGTAGTACACCTGAATACTCCCCATTTTCTATCCCCACCGCAAAATAAACTTCTCCATGGCACCGTAGCCTTCGTGCTCCTCCCCTTCTACATCGGCGCACTCGTCCACCGCAGCGCATCTGCCACATCGACGACGTCGTACGCCGCACTGGAGCTGGTCCAACATCGTCGTCGTACATGGAGCCTCTTCCCCGGTACCGTCTTCCACGGTCTCGGATCTGCATCCCGGAAGCCGACGCCAAGCACAGAAGCACCACCGTCGTGGACAATGAACTGACTCCCGTTGCCGACAATGATGCACAGAGGCCGCCGCGACCATCGTACTCCTCCTCGATTGGTAATGTGTGTATTGAATCTCTTAGTAGTACATGTGCAATTCCAATTTTGTTCATACCTACCCTTCAAATTTCCTGGTTGCTATTGTTCCCGTAAAAGTAATTGGTTATAGCTTGCATTGTCCAACAGAATATCACCTTGTAATTGTGAGTCGCTCCTGTATTGCGCTATGCTTGGGTAGCTTCTTCATCTGCAACCAGTAGTGTGGCAAATGATGGAAAGTTTTTTAGAACTAGCAAGATGCTCTAACATGGCAGATGAGTGCTTTAATGTTGCCCACAAGATGCATGAGTATAACTATATTTTTCTTGCCATGTTGAGATTTTAAAACCACGAGTGAGAACATGCAGAGGAGCAATGAAGACCAAACATGGGATATTGGGGACATCTTCAAGGAACATGGCAAGTTAAAGAGGAGCTGCACCGAACCAGTAAAATGAGCTTTGGTAAGTAACTCCCTTTCAATTACTTTCGTTTAGCCTCGTGTTCTTCGATGTGTATATGTTGTAGTTTCTGTTTCTCTTAGCCTCGTGTTCTTCGATGTGTAATAAGAAGAGTCTTAATCGTCCTAATGCTTTCGTTTTTAGCTTGATGTAGGAAGTGGGTGTTCTCACCTTGGAGTCCTGTTTATCTGGCTTCTACTAAATGGATCTGGGTTGCTCTGAGTATTGATCTAAAAAAGAAGTAACTTCATGTCAGGATGCAGTTCCTGCGAGGAGGGAAGTATGGTCAACCTCGAGATCATGTTTCCAAAATGAGGCTGGATTACACACAAGGTGCCCGTTCCCTAATGATGCTAGATTAGACACAAGGTGCAAATTCCCAGATGATGCTGGATTACACACAAGCCAGGTGGAGTCGTCAACTGTTCGTGTCCTCGTGGCTCTAGTAAAGGCTGAAAGAAAGCGTGCAGCAGCCCTTGAGAATGTAGCTGAGTTCCTGAAGAAGCGAAAAGAGCAATCAGATGCTCTCTTCACCCAAGCCAAAGAAGAGATGGAAGAAGCCAGAAAGAAGCTAGCAGAGGCAGAGCAGGCTAGGCGTCTCCTGCTATCTAAAACTATTGTCAATACAAATTTTCCTTCATAATAGCTAGGTTCAAATGTTTATCCCGTCAGCATGCCTGTTGTGATGTCCGTGCATCTACTGGTGTGGCACAAAATATATTTTTTTCGGGTCATGTAATAACAGCAATTACTTTCCAAACAATAACAGACGATATGGTGCAAGGAGGATATGGGGAGCGGCGGTGTGGTGCGGTTCTTGCCAGCCGTCTGGCCTCGTTTAAATAGTGGGTGGACGAGAGGAGCCAACCGGCGTTGCGTTCTAAAATGTCGGTCGGCTCACGGAAGGACGTGTTGCCGGCACACCCGCGGATTCAATGGAGGCGGGCGGGGCAGTCTGAAGCCGGTTGCATGCGGCGAGGAGGCATGTTCAGCCTGGCCTGCAGCGAGTTGGTCCCTCTTGGTCGGCGCGCCGGTTCAATGCCTGCGCTATGAGAGGTCATGTCCGTGTCAAAGGAATCACTCCCACCAGTCCTTTTTTGTTTGGGTATAAGGCTGCTGCCAATGCATGGGTGCTTAGATGAGGTGCTAAGCACATTAAATAGCTTAGCAACTATGCTCCCCAATGCATAGTTGTTTAGCTTATGGTTGCTAAGCTTGCTTCATTTAATAATTCGGCAACTAAAGCTCTTCATGTATTAATGGGCTTCCTTCCTTTAAATGTTTTGCCTAGGTTCATGCGCTTAGCATTGTTTCTCTTAAATAACTCGCCATATCAGATTTTTTTGCCTACGTGGAAGGCTTAGCACCTGTACAAGGTGGAGCATTTGGAGAGGCCTAACAAAATCTCGTTTTCCATTCACATTTTACAAGTAAAATTCGTGGACAAACTTTGACCCAAAATATGATGGGGACTAGTAAAGCAGGACGGAGGTAGTAGTTATGAATTCCATTTTCGCTCCATACCAATCGTTCTAAAAACTAGTACTTATAACCCGCCATTGAAAATCGGAACTCTTACCCCACGAAAAAAATGATATTTTAAACGTGGCTACTCGATCAGTGGCGACTGGCGAGCCACCGCCTCTAGGTCGTTCACCTGTGGTCCCGACCATCAACTCCTACGGATCAAATTATCACGCGAGCTGACTATTCCTACAAAGGTGATGATGGTGTGCCTACCATCCTACAATATAGGCCGTCCGATTTATATCTGACGGATAGGAAGGAAACTATGGCAATTTTGCAAAAAGATACCCACACCCCTCTCCAAATTTGCAAATAAGGCCTTCCCTCATTCATCCTTTTCTCCCACATGATAAACTACTCATACAAATGCATCTTGATGTTCCATGCAACGCATGGGCATCTTGCTAGTTGTTGCAAAAAGCCCATGTGTGTGTGTGTGTGGTGTGTGTGAGAGAGGGAGAGACGAGGAGGACAGAGTGCGTGTGTGACAAAGACACAAAGAGTGTGTGTGCGAGAGGTATCACCATAAAATGAGGCGATAGTGTGTGTGTGCATGATCGAGAGGGCATGTCTCAAGAAGGGACGAAAAATCTACATAGATACAAGGAGTGCGAGAGAGACATGTACGAGATAGTGGAAGCACGAGTGTGCGGGTGTATAAACCTATCTGGAGGCTAGTCGATCAATGTTTGTGAGAGAAATACGAGTCGGGGGTGCGAAAGAGAGAATTTTGTGTGTGTGTGAGAGAGACGGTAGTCGGGAAGGGGAGTGGAAGTAGGAGTTGTGTGTGTGTGTGTGTGTGTGTGTGAGAGAGAGGGGGGAGTTTGTTTGATCGGTAAACAAATGAATAATATCAGTTTTATAACTGAGATGGAGACGGAAAGGAGACCGCAACAAATGTTGTGTGTGCGGGAGAGAGTAATTTTAGTGGTAGGAGTCATATCTAGAGAGATATAGGATGCGTGAGAGAACTCTAGAGAGAAAGACAAAGTGAAAGACGGGTGAGAGTGTGTGTGTGGCGGTGAAAAAGAAAGCTTAGGTACCTAGTGATACCAGAGAACGATAGAGATGTGAGAGATAATGAAAACCGTGTAATGTATAATGATAGGGAGAGTGTGACACTTCTCAAGGGAGACGTCGAGAGACCATGTTTGTGAAAATAGGAGAAACATGAAGTGAGCGTGCGGGTGAGCTGGAGAAAAGAGAGTGATAGCTACATGAAGGAGCATGCGAGAGAGATGGGCGTGAAAGAAGATTCAAATATTTAGTTGCGTGTATAGAAAATGTCAACATAAAAGGGATTCAAATATTTGAATTCAAGATGATGATACATGTAATTCATACTCGAACCAAAATTGATCTATCAAACATGCGTACTCATAAGAATTCACGCGCATCTATGTTATTTAATATGTAGATATTACTGATCCATACATTTTAGTAGAACATAATTTGCTTTAAATTTTTTGAATTCAACCTTATGATTTTGAGATCATTGTATTAGTAAATCATATTATATATATAAAGGAGAAGAATTCTTTGTTGTGCTTTTGAAAGTATATATAAAAAATGATGTATATAGAATTTTATTCCAATCGAAAATGGATCCTGCAAGAACAAAAATAGAATACAAAATGGATTGGAATTGAGTTGGCATGGTAAACGTGCAAGCTTTTTCTCAAAAAGTTGAACGAAGCGGCCAAACTCGCAGTAACCGCCCGAAACCAAAATATGGGAGATGGAAATTACTGCCTGTCCCTAACATGCAACACATGTCGGCTCAATTTCAATAGGTCTTGATAGGGGCAGGTCTGTAATTTCACTCAAACATGACATAACCGCCTCTCAACCGGATTCATACATGGTGGGCGCCAAAACACAGTGTCTCCTTGGCCAAAATCGCCTACCTCCCCGATTCATACACGGTGGGCGCCAAAACAAACTCTCGTCGGCCGAAATCTCCATCGGCAAATATTCGGTGTATGCGAGATTACCGTCCTATCCCCAACCGACTAATATTGCTGTGATGTAGGAAATTTTAAATGGGGACTAAGTTTGTAAATTTCCTCGCATTTGAGACAAGCGCGCCCTGAAGACATGGTTCCCCCCTTCCTCTCTCCCTCCATTTCCCCATTCGTACTCCGTGGGTGCCAAAACACCCTCTGCACCCCAGCCTCCTCCGTCCGCCACCCCATCCACCGCCGTCCTCCACCATGCCGGAGCTGAAACCCCGACGTCGTTGTCCATTACAAGAGATCGACCTCTCTCATCCACGGCTTCGGACCAGGATCCTCGCATCCCGTCCTCTCGCTTCATCCCCGCCGTCGTCCACCTTGCCGGCGCCGTTCCTACGACTGCCTCGTCCATCGTGCCGGGATATTTCCCCCGCTGCCACCGTCTACCCTCCTAGATCTGTTTCCACGCCATCGATAGCCATAGCTACCGCAGCACCGTCAAATTCTCAACAGACGCATACACGGCGCCGCACCAGAGGCGGTACTCTTTCGTACCTGCTCAAATTATTTATCGCAGCAAGATAATAGATCGCCACTGCTTTACTGTGATTTCTTGTCCATCACTTAGGATCTTAATTGTTAGTTGAAAGCAAACATTGGTTGCGAAGTTGCCTTTGTCTGGTTTGCACCTTCAGATCCGCCATGGCACGCTCAACATTATACACGCAATGCTTATGGTTTTCCCCTTTTATATTCCACACTATTTAAATGATAGTAGACTAAATTTCAAAATTGGGTCAGTCGATTTTTGAGAGCTCGCCAGAGTTCACCGGAGGGAAGGAAGGGGCTCGGGTGGGGACGGTGTTTGTGGGGGGGCGGTGGCCTGGCGGTGGTGGGGCCTCGCCGAACGAAGAAAACTCGACGCGGGTGGGGGAAGGGGTGGGGGGTGGGGGTGGCAGAGGAACACAGGCGCTGGGGGGCGGTTCAGGGGAGGGCGGGGGGGGTCAGGGCCGGTGGTTCGGCCGGCGGCCCGTGCGGTGTTCTGTAGGGGAAGAATCAGAGACGAGGAAGAAGAAGGGTTAGGAGACGTAGGATCTTCATCCAACCGCCTGAAATGGTCGACTGACCCAAATGACGAAAGTCACGCGACTTGCATGCAGACATTCCTTTATATTCAGTACCATCATCGTAGCTACTTAGCACTGCTCCTCAATCCATCAAGCTAAACAACGTGCCACTCATAATTCCAAACTTGTTGCTCAAATACGAATCTGATATGATGCTGATATTACTAAAACAGATAACGTTTAATTGGTCAGCTAATGTTCCTACTTTACTTTTGAAAAGCACGTGCACTACATATAGAGAGACAGCAGGGAGTTGCATTCTTAATGCGCTCTGGTTTATCATGTGTGGGCACTGCGCAATGAACATTTTATTATCCAAAATCTGCTTGCTCTTCTTTAGCATGTTCCTCTTCTGTTCTTCTTTAATAAGTACTCTCTCCGTTCCTAAATACAAGTCTTTGTATAGATTCCACCATGGACTACATATGGAGCCAAATGAGTGAATCTACACTCTAAAATGTATCTGTATACATCTGTATGTGATCCATAGTGGAAATCTCTACAAAGACTTATATTTTGGAACGGAGGGAGTATGATAGTAGTACAGTATGTTCCTTGTAGTGAAGAGGAGCAGGGACATTTACAGTGTAGAGGTCTATTCGGTCGGATGTGATGGACACTTTCAACTCTTCGGGCCTCTTTGATTCATAGGATTTTGTAAACATAGGAATAGGAATTGTAGTGGCCTGCCCACTTGAATCCTATAAGATTAGCAAGGAAATGCAGGGAGTTGTGTCGCCTTTGACAGTTACACTAATATTAACAGTACCGCACCTTCAGTTGAAGAGAGCTGGTATCCGAAGCCTTTCTAGACGTACTGGCAATAGTAGCCCATATTTTCCAGCAAGTTCCACTTTCCTGATTTTACTTGTGATGCTTACGGTTTTCCCGTTATATCTACACTATGATCTGTGTAGCTGCTTTGTGTCGCACTAGCAGCAGTCCACTCTTGAAGCTAAACAACACACCAATCATAAGTCCAAAGCTTACTTCTTCAAATACGAATTGTGATATGATACTGATATTAGTTAACAGACACACATTTAATTGGTCAGCTAATGCTCCCACTTGATTTTCCAAATGCATGTGGCCACATATAGAGAGACAGCATGGAATTGCATTTCTTTGGGCACTGTGATTCATCATGAGTGGGCAACCAATATTGTATGCAAAGAAGCGGAACCTCAAGAATAAGCTTCCTCTTCTGTTCTTTAACATGTTCCTCTTTAACATGTTCTTTAACATTTAAGCGGAACCAACATTTAGTACGTACAGTATGTTCCTTGTCAGGAAGGGGAGCAGGGACATCTGCAGTCAACAGCTGATAGAGCTGGCCTGTACGTGATCGATAGGCTTTCAATTAGTAGCGGTAATACAACACCATATTTTCCAGCAAGTTCCACTTTCCTGATTTATATATCCTAGTTATGGTGTACCCCTTTTATGTACACTACGATCTGCCTAGTTGTTGTGTGCTCTTGTTATCATGGTTTGGCAATAAACTCTCTATACAGTATATAATGAACCTATCATCTGCCAACTATCCTTACTTCTGGAGCCTATTTTTTTGTGTACTTGTGCCAGATTATATTAATGCACGCACCATATTATAGCACACATGAGCTCTCTCATCAAAATCCAGTGATAGCACACAAGGGTTTACAGGGAGCCCCTATATTAGAATATTCTCTGCATTACAAAGATAATCTCACTACTATTTATGTTTTTATGCTTCTGAGATATTGTACGTAGTCACAATGAATATCAGAATGCGCGCATCAGAAGAATATTGTGGAACACTGCAACGACTAACAAAATTGGCACCAAGTCATTGAGTGCCATTCTGGATGCAATGAAACTCATACGCTCCCCACCTGCAGATTCTTGTTCAGAATATGATCCTAATGACTATTCTAACCTTGAGGAGTCGAAGGTAGATGGCCTGTCCTGTTCACCCATCAAGGTGCCTGTTCTAATTTGGCAAGGTTTTATTGATTGCGCATATCTTGCATAAGGTGTCTTGCATTTCTTCTACATTGTTGCACCGCCATCTGCTTAGTTTACTCATCATATATGTCAAGATGCCATGCCCATCCATTATCAATACATATTCCATCTGTCATCATACCATGTTTTTCCACTCAAATGTTGTTCTTGTGCATCAGACATCAAAAAGGAAGAGGGTGATTGCCGAACCTGAAGGAGCACCAGCAAAGTCCATGAAAACCGTGGTGGTGCTAGAGAAATCAGACAGCACCCCACTTATATTGGCTCTACCACCAGTGACACAAAACGTAGGACCGACTCCAGCAGACTGTACCCATACTTCACTGGTCACACCACTAGCCCCACCACACAGGACCTGCACTCCAGCAAAAGGTATGCCGATTTTAGTTGCCATAGCACCAGCCGTACCAGAGAAAAATCCCACTCCAGCAAAAAGTACAGGAAGTCCACCGGCCGAAGACCTATCCCAACTGCAGAGACGGCCAATTCTTGCAGATTGGAACCCCATTCCAGTTATTCCCAGTTTAAAATACAATGCTTTCAATGTTGTTAGGGACTACGTGCATATATTCCCATCGTGGGAAGATTATAGTGAAGACAAACACCATTTTCAAATCTTCCTATCCCACTTACATGTAAGTGCTATTATTCATGGTGATTATTTTCCTGTTTTCTGCTGATTGAACACATCAAAGATTTACATTACATTATTGTAAGTAGGCGAGGGTCAATCTGGATAGTCATGACAAGCAAATCTTGCTTGCGCTTTTCAAGGAAGCATTGCAGCAGTATCGGTGTTACCTGAGGAAATCACACTTTGATGGCAAGTCTATAAATGAATTTCTGGTGAAGTCTCCTGTGCTAAATTTAGAAGACATTGAATGGAAAAAACCTTGTTATGCACTGGTCTCGTTCCCAGGATGATGTACTGTCTATGATATCACATGACAATTTGAACTTCTACTTTTCCGCATGTGCCTTACGGATCTCTTTTGCAGGAAATCTGCTCGAAGAAGAAATCTGGTTTGAAAAGGACGACAGGATATCTCAAATATGCTGCCCACTACTTTGCTCTTGTTAGTACCTGTTGTCCTGTATCACTGTACTTGCATTCATACCTGGTTCATTATGTGACAGCAGTATGCATGATAGCTTGCTTATCAATTGTTCGCTCCAAATTATCTGATATATATGAATGGTTACATTACTGTAGAATATATCCAATGCCAATGAAAAAGTTTAGCTCTGCATTGTTCTTGTAAGTACCTGCTGTCCTTTATCAGTGTACTTATATTGACAGCTAGTTGTTCATGTACCATCACTCTGCAGCTTATTTTCCTTTGCCCTCCATTTTCTACACATCAAATCTATATTTACTCTTACCATAAGGTTGGATAACACAGATGGTACTGAAGAAGTTTAGCTCTGCATTGCTCTTGGCTGTACCTTTTGCCTGTATCGTTGTACTTACATTTATAGCTACTTGGTTATGTAGCATCACTCTTCATCTTATCTTAAATATTCTCCATTTTTTCTTATATTATCATATCTATATTTACTCTTAACAAAATGTAGAAGAATTCCCCCCCCCCATCAGCATGGACAAGGGCTTTATAGAGCCGGTCTTCACCACTAATGTAAGTTTGTCCTTTTCAAGCCTTCAAACTTTGTTGTGTATATTTGGTTAGGCATGACTGCAACAGCTGCTTATTTTTGGTGTTTGCATCAAATTGAATGTTTAAAGTTTATTATGTAGTTCATAAACAAAAGTTTGTCCTTCTCAATTTAAGTTTTCAGTTGTACAACCAAGTTCCTTCTTCATACCATGTAAATTAAACTATACAGAGCAAGTGATCTTCTTTTGCACTGCATGTATGCTTCTATTCTTGATCTGTAATCCAGTGGTGTGGTGAACCTACCCACTATAGCACAATGTCATATTCTGCAATGTCTTAACTATGAACAATGTCGTATCATTCTACTATTATTTAAACCGTCTCTTTATTTGCCAATCTAAAATGGGATAAATTGACAGCACACTAACCATTGATACTTATGAGTTCTTGTTCTGTAATCCAGTGGTGTCGTGAAGCTGCCAACTCCTTCACAATGTCATTTCCTGCCATGTCTTAACATGAACAATATCATATTGTGTTAATGCTATTTTAAAATGTGTCACTTTATTCGTCAATAAGAAATGTGATGAATTGTCAGCACTGATACTTATATGTGCAAAACCTGTCATCTGTCTGCTTGTTTCTCTTTCAGAGTGAGGAGGATATAAGCGTCAAACAAGCCCAGTCTCATCAGCTTGCTCAGCTGCTTGCGCTTCAGCTCTCGAGCAGGGCTAACCTTTCTTGAACTCTATTGAAGTGCTGTCGGTTTTGTATATTATTTTGTCGGCGTGTTTATTTGCACTGGTGGCGATCTCTGATGCCCAGTGTATGTAATCTGCTGTCTGCTTGTGCTTTATTATCATAGTGGTGAACTTTGATGCCCAGTGGATATAATATGCCGTAATTTCTTTATTGTATAGTCTAGGTTTTTTCTTATTCACGATGCTGTAGTTATTTTACTGTATATATATCCTGTCTTCGCTCCATGAAAAGTAAACCGGCCAAACCGTAAAATTAGGGTACATAATCGGGCCGTCATGCAAATCACTATGTATGGGCCGCATCATGGGCCCAGTCATCTTGGTCCGTTAACAGGCCTAAATGTAAACTAGCCCACTAGTAGTTTCAGGCCTTTAATAGGCCGAGTAAACCGCCGGCCCTATTTTCGCAAGAAAATTCAATGGGCTTTTAGTAGGCTGAAAAGTAGGTTGGGCCTGAAACGTGCCGAACAGCTCACGGGCCGACAGCAGGCCGAAATAGACCCCGGCCCATGATTGTGCCAATCACATCACGGGCCGTTAACAGGCCAAAATTGTCTCGGTCCTTGTTTGGCCCAATCAGATTATCGGCTGTGAGCAGGCCGGATGCAAAGCGGGCCATAGTTAGGCCCAACTATATGACGGGTGAGGGAGTCCTGGATTAGGGGGTCCTCGGGTGTCTGGACTATTTGATATGGGCCGGACTGACGGGTCGGGAAGACAAAAACTGAAGACTTTCCCCCGTGTCCGGGTAGGACTCCTATATGCGTGGATGGCAAGATTGGTGTCCGGATATGTTATTTCCTTCCCCACAAACCGAATTTGTACAACCCTAGATCCCTCCGGTGTGTATATAAACCAGAGGGTTTAGTCCATAGAGGCTATCAGAATTCTCATAGGCTAGACAGTTAGGGTTTAGCCATTATGATCTCGAGGTAGATCAACTCTTGTATCCCCTATACTCATCGAATATAATCAAGCAAGACGTAGGGTTTTACCTCCTTTAAGAGGGCCCGAACCTGGGTAAACATCATGTCCCCATCGTCCCTTGTTACCATTGATCCTCAGACGCATAGTTCGGGACCCCCTACCCGAGATCCGCCAGTTTTGACACCGACATTGGTGCTTTCATTGAGAGTTCCACTGTGTCGTCGACAGAAGAATCGATGGCTCAACTTGTCGTCAGCGACGATGCTGTTTTTGGGGAGACTTTTCTCCCTGGTCAACTCTTTGTGTTTGGCGGCTTCGCTCTGCGTGCCAATTCAACTGGTCACCTCGAGCAGATCGACAGCTACGCCCCTGGTCATCAGATCAGGTTTGGAAGCTTGAATTACATCACCGATATCTGAGGAGACTTAGTCTTCGAAGGATTCTCAGCCTCGGCCGCCGATCCTCATCTACATGAAGGAAGCCCGTCGGATCCACCATCAAATTCCGCTCAAGGATTGACTCTCGTGCCTGCCCTGGCATTAGATCCAGAGCGGGCCACCCTGTCTGAAGACGGGAGGATAAACCCCGCCGGACTCTCTCCCATTGCGGAGCTTCCTGCCGGAGACCCAGAGGTGACCATGCTGTCAGCAGGCCCGGAGTCAAACAGGATTCTCCCTGTCATCAGGGAGCCGGACTCATCTCTGGATGTCAACTCTGAACTCTCGAGGTCCGTGTCTACTGATCTCGGTCAAGTGGTGATTACCGGACACAGTTCCGTAGGTCCCCAGTCACCTGTCCAGCTTTCGCTCCTAAACGAGGCGCTGGACCTAATGCGATCTCTCGCCATCATGGAAGTGTCACTTCTGAACGACGCCCGGCCTGAACTAGGGGCTGAGAGCAGGGAATTTCACGTCCCACCCACCACCCACTTAATAGCCACTGCCGACGACCTAACCAACATGCTAGACTATGCCTCCGAAGACATCGACAGTATGGACGACGATGCCGGAGTCGAACCAGGCCAAAACCCACCTATCACTGGGCGTTGGACGGCCACTTCTACCTATGATGTATACATGGTGGACACACCTGAGAAGCAGGACGACGATGGCACTCAAGATCCAGATCAGGACAAGCCCGTCGATGATCCACCAAAGCACCGCCGTCAACGGCGCCGCTCACGATCACGTCGGGCGAAGGACAGCAACACCAGCACCAGAGATAATGACACTCCGGACAATGCCGAAGACCCCGACCACCCCATCAACCCTGCGTTCGAGCAGGATGATAGGGAAGAGGGACAAGTCAACTCCGACGAACTTGTCGATCATGAGGATTCGGAAGATAGTAACTATCTACCAGCCTCCGAGGAGGACGTTAGCCTCAGTAACGAAGATTTTATCATGCCAGAGGAACCCCTCGAACAAGAACGCTTCAAGCGACAGCTCATCGCCACTGCGAGGAGCCTGAAAAAGAAACAGCAACAGCTTCAAGCCAAACAGGATATGCTCAACGACAGATGGACCAAGGTCCTGGCTGTCGAAGAATACAGCCTCGAGCGCCCGACAAAGAGCTACCCAAAACGCAGGCTACTACCACAATTCGACGACGAAGCACTTGAGCCAATACCGTCAAGATACAATCATGCTGATCAACCGGACCGACCACCATGTGGACGTGACAAAGCAGCTAATTACGCCGAACACCAGCCCGCGCCACCTCGCCGTAGAGGCAAAGAGGCAGCGGCTCTGAGCTACACGTATGACTTACGTCAGGACCTGGACAATAGAGCCGGCCAGACCAGATCAATCTACGGATCAAGGGGACGTGCTCCAACACGAGACGACGGCCATCAAGCCTGGCGCGATAAGCATAACCAAGTTTGAGCCGAGAACCGAACACAGATGTCATCTGAACTCTGTCGTGATGTTGCCCGACATAGAGGCGTCGCACACCCCATGTGCTTTACCGATGAGGTAATGCAGCACCAGTTTCCGGAAGGGTTTAAACCCGTAAACATTGAGGCATACGATGGAACGACAGATCCCGCGGTGTGGATTGAAGATTTTTTTCTCCACATTCACACGGCTCGCGGCGATGATCTCCACGCCATTAAATATCTTCCTCTAAAGCTAAAAGGGCCAGCACCGCACTAGTTGAATAGCCTCCCAGAGAACTCCATTGGCAGTTGGGAGGATTTAGAGGATGCTTTTCAGGACAACTTTCATGGCACTTATGTCCGACCACCGGACACGGATGACCTGAGTCACATAGTCCAGTAACCCGGAGAGTCAGCCCGCAAACTCTGGACTCGGTTCTTAATTAAAAAGAACCAAATTGTCGACTGTCCGGACGCCGAAGCCTTAGCGGCATTTAAACACAGCGTCCGCGATGAATGGCTCGCCCGACACCTCGGTCAGGAAAAGCCAAAGACTATGGCAACTCTCACTGCACTCATGACCCGCTTCTGTGTGGGCGAAGATAGCTGGTTGGCTCGTAGAAGCAACAGTACCAGCGACCCTGGCACCTCTGAGGCCAGGGGCGGCAATGGAAGGCCACGACGCAGCAAAAATAAGCGTCGGAACAACAATGAAGAAACCGAGGATACGGCGGTCAACACCGGATTCAATGGCTCTAAACCCAGTCAGCGGAAGAAGCGTTTAAAGGAAATAGAGACGGTCCATCCAATTTGGACAAAATACTAGATAGGCCTTGCCAGATTCATGGCACCCCTGACAAGCCTGCCAACCACACCAACAGAAACTGCTGGGTTTTTAAATAGGCCGGTAAATTAAATACCGAACACAAGGGGAAAGGATCTCAAAGCGAGGATGATGATGAGCCCCGCCCTCCGAACACAGGGGGACAGAAGAAGTTTCCCCCCGACGTGAAAACAGTGAACATGATATATGTTACACACATCCCAAAGAGGGAGCGCAAGCGCGCACTAAGGGACGTCTACGCCATAGAGCCTGTCGCCCCAAAATTCAACCCATGGTCGGCTTGCTCGGTCACCTTCGATCGCAGGGACCACCCAACTAGTATCCGTCATGGAGGTTCGGCGGCCCTGGTACTCGATCCCATCATTAACGGATACCATCTTACTAGAGTCCTTATGGACGGCGGCAGCAGTCTCAACTTGATTTACCAAGACACTGTCCGTAAGATGGGTATTGTCCCGTCAAGAATCAAGCCTAGTAACACTACCTTCAAAGGAGTAATACCTGGCGTAGAGGCTCGCTGCACGGGCTCCTTAACACTGGAAGTAGTATTCGGCTCTCGAGATAACTTTCGAAGTGAAGAATTGATCTTCGATATCGTCCCTTTCAGCAGTGGTTATCTTGCACTGCTTGGACGAACTGCTTTCGCCCGCTTCAATGCAGTCCCACATTATGCTTACTTAAAGCTCTAAATGCCCGGACCGTGCGGCATTATCACAGTCAATGGTAATATGGAGCGCTCCCTCCATACTGAGGAGTGCATCGCGGCCCTTGCAGCCGAGGTACAGAACGGCCTCATCAAGCCGAACAACTCATTGGTCATTAAGACCCCTGACATTGCCAAGAGAGTCTGATCCACATTACAGCAGTATAGCTCGGCGGATCCAGAGCTTGAATAGTAGTTCAGCCTCCGCCGACCGCCTCATAAGGTTGCGGCATACGTACCGCGCGTGCATAATTACGCACTTAAAATACCTTGGGCAAGCACCGGAGGCATAATGCGGAAAAGGTCTATAGTACGGCTTGACCCTATTCAGAACTTAACCTTCTTTCTCTTTTTTCTTTTTCTTTCATTACAGGTTCATTAAAAACCTACCTACTCAACGGTTGTATAGGGGCTCCTTTCTAAAGCTCCCCTTTCTTATAGACGACCATCGATTTCTCCTCTCAAAGGATTTCTCCCCTTTCTAAAGTTCTGCAGCCGCTTTGTCAGCGGCTACCTTGTTTGCCTTCGCCTCTTTCTGGGCTTGGGCAAGAGCACCTTTGAGGGTCTCGACCTCGGCTGCTCCAACTATGCCCATAATCAAAGCATTATATGAGTTAATCTCTGAATGTAACTATCACTTATGATATACAACTAAACTTTTAACACTATACGCGTACCTTGCGTCTCATCGAACCGCTTGTTAATGCGGTTGATTTCTTCATTGGCCACCTTAAGCTTCCGATTGAGTTCAGAAACTTTTGCGGCCTGGGCGGTCGCCACCAACAAGGAAGCCTGTTAAAATAATAGAGAAGTATGTTGGCTTTCCCAATTTTTTATGTGGATCCTCTGTCCGGTTTCTTTTACACCGGATAGAGCCTCAGGGGCTACTATCTGTATACAGGTCTATTCCTTTATATACGAAAAAGCGTTTAGAGCATTACGTCGCATACCTCGAAGCCTGTCAGTAGGCTGGTTACGGCTTCGTTCAGTCCGCTCTTGGCAGACTGAACCTTCTCTACCACCACACCCATCAGGGTGCGGTGCTCCTCGACGATGGAAGCACACTGTAGTGCTTCCGCCAGAGCGTTCAACGCCTCCAGATTAGTGGAAGTCACCGACGGAATTGATGCTCCTTCCCCCTCTTTTGAAGAGGGCTGCTCATCTGATCCCGGAACTGCATTGGTCTCCGGAAGGGTGTCCGGCTGGGGCCCAGATTGTTGGGGGTCCCCACCGTCGGTTGTCATAGGGGTCGCCTCCCTTATGTCTTCGGTGACCGAGGTATTAACCTCGGGTGCCTTCTCGACAGCCTCGACCATCCCTCCGCGGCCAGGAGAGGTCCTTCGGGATAACACCTCGGTGTCATCCATGATGATAGGCGAGGGGGCTTGTGGCGGCGTCTCGCTCTCTGCCATCTCAGGTGGCAGAGAACTCCCCTCCGATAGCGAAGTTTTCGAAAGATTGCGGGGAGGGCTGAAAGGCACATGGCATAATAACTTATATAATGAAAATAGGAAAACCGAAGGTAAATAGTGAGTATCTAAATACTTACGATTCGGCCAGGGGCTTCGCCCTGGAAGGCTTTTTGGGGACCAGTTCGGCATCTAAGTCCGAACTATCCGGGAGGGTCATCTTCCCTCTTTTGGGCGCCTCCCCCTTCGGGTCTTCGGAGGCCGCCCTCTTCTTTTTCCTCCCCTTACGAGGGGAGTCACTTTCCACTTCTTCCTCCTCTTCTTCCTCATCTCCGTCACGGGAAGAGAGGGCTTTGGTCTCTCCGGATACTGTGTCCGCAGGACCCTTATGGCGGGGGCTGCCCTTGGCCTCCTTGCCCTTCATCTTCTTGGCCTTCTTCTCCGGCGCCTGATACGGCACCAGGACCAGCATATCTGTTAGCTGGGGTGTGGCTGGGTTCTCAGGCAGCGATGCCGGACAGTTGATCCGCTCCGCCTTTGCCGTCCAGAACTGTTCAGAAGGCAGGCAATATGACTTACATTATATTCTAACTACTAACCGGATAAGTCTTCGGAAAGGTTATGCTTACCGGTGAGGCCAGGCTCTCGATGTTGAGTCCGATGTCCTCGGTCTTCTTTGGCCACGTTTTTTGGGCCTTGAAGAGCTACTTCCAAATCTCTTCGTGCGTTGTGCGGAAGAAGTGCTTCAGGGTCCGTGGCTCCTCCGAATTGAACTCCCACATGTGAGAGGCCTGGAGTTGGCAAGGAAGCGTGCGGCGGAAGAGCATCACCTGAATCACGTTTGTGAGACCGGTGTTTTTGCCTATCATATTGGTGATGCGTTTTTCAGCATCTGCACCTTCGCTGGGGATCCCCAATCCAGGCCCTTGGCGGTCCACGAGGTGAGCCTCGTAGGGGGTCCGGATCTGAAGTCAGGTATGGCCGCCCACTTGGCGTCGCGGGGCTCGGTGATGTAGAACCACTCCTACTGCCACACCTTGACAGTCTCCACAAAAGCCCCCTTGGGCCAGACGGCGTTGGGAAGCTTGCTCACCATGGCCCCGCCACAGTCCGCGTGTTGTCCGTCGACCACCTTCGGCTTTAGATTGAAAACCTTAAGCCATAGGTCGAAGTGTGGCGAGATGCGGAGGAGAGCCTCGCACACGACGATGAATGCCGATATGTGGAGGAAGGAGTTCGGGGCTAGATCATGGAAATCTAGCCAGTAATAGAACATGATACCTCGAACGAAGGGATGGAGGGGAAACCCTAGCCCTCGGAGGAAATGAGGGATGAATATGACCCTCTCGCCGGGTTCTGGAGTGGGGATGACCTGATCCTTGGTAGGAAGCCTGTGCGCGATATCCGCGGACAGATAGCCCGCGCCCCGGAGCTCCTTGACGTCCTTCTCGGTGACGGAGGAGGCCTCCCACTTGCCCTTGGAGCCGGATCCAGACATGGCTGGGGAGGTTGGTGGCGGTGGGAAAGATTGGGATTTTGGGCGCTGGAGCTCAGAGGAAGGGAAGACAGGAGCTAGAAGAAGGCGTGGGGAAAAAGGAGGAATCTTTACCCTCTTATAGGCAGTGAAATACCAAACGCCCCCCTTCTCAAGCCTTAAAACTAGCCTGTTCCCGAAGAGATCGTGCGAATGGCACGGTTGGATTACCCAAAACCGCATTAATGAGAATCCCGCAATGGGCGGGCACGATCTCTGTTTTGACGGGACGTGCCAATGGAGGCTATGCCTCGAAACGCGAAACAGGAGGCGTGAAAACGGTTCAAAATGTTAAAGAGCCAGATATGATGCTTTGCCAAAAAAGTTGTCAGTAAAAGACACTGTTTTATTTTGATATCTTGCCTTCGTGGCTAAGGGTTAAATTAATTGTACAGAGCCGGACACCGATCGTGTGTGCAGGGAGTTATCTTAAAATGTTTAGGAGGAGGAACCCGCCTTGCAATGCCGAATACAATCCACGTGCCAAACACATCGTCATCGAAGACTGGTTCAGCGGCTACTGAGGGAGTCCTGGATTAGGGGGTCCTCGGGTGTCTGGACTATTTGATATGGGCCGGACTGACGGGCCGTGAAGATAAAAACAGAAGACTTTCCCCCGTGTCCGGGTAGGACTCCTATATGCGTGGATGGCAAAATTGGTGTCCGGATATGTTAGTTTCTTCCCCAACAAACCGACTCTGTACAACCCTAGATCCCTCCGGTGTGTATATAAACCAGAGGGTTTAGTCCATAGAGGCTATCAGAATTCTCATAGGCTAGACAGTTAGGGTTTAGCCATTATGATCTCGAGGTAGATCAACTCTTGTAACCCCTATACTCATCGAATATAATCAAGCAGGACGTAGGGTTTTACCTCCTTTAAGAGGGCCCGAACCTGGGTAAACATCGTGTCCCCATCGTCCCTTGTTACCATTGATCCTCAGACGCACAGTTCGGGACCCCCTACCCGAGATCCGCCAGTTTTGACACCGACAACGGGCATTGAATAGGCCAAAATAAATATAGGGCCGAAATGTTAAACGGGCCTTTAACAAGTCGAAACTAATATCAGCCCGTATTACTAAATGGGCCTTTAGCAAACAGAAATCCTAACCGGGCCTCAAGTGGGCCCAAAAGCACAGTGTCCAGTTGACGGGCCGAATCTGGTATGGGCCATAATTTAGCCCAAAGCCTCTTAAAGGGCCGGATCTGATATGGGCCGTAATATGGCCCAGAACGTGGTAGGCTATTAACGGGACGGATCTCATATGGGCCCTTATTAGGCCCAGAACATGGCAGGCTGTTAATGGACCGGATCAAATATGGGCCGGCATTTGGCCCAAAACATGACAGCCTGTTAACGGGCCAGCCCACTAGTGTCTTCAAAATCTTGTGGGCCTTTAGCTGGGCCAGCCCATTCTGGTCTGCAAAATCTTGTGGGCCTTTAGCTGGGCCGGCCAATTATGGTTTGCAAAATCTTGTTGGCCTTTAGTTGGGCCGGCCCATTTAATCTTTATGGGCCACTTTTTGGCCGATCCACGTGTCAACATATCATAGGCGCATCTCGCCCATTGGATGAGTGACACCCGTGCCAACGTGGAGCTGACACGTGGTTCCGTTGGCCAATGAGAATTTTACACGTGGAAAATCGGCATTGGTCGTGGCTGTTAGCGGGTTATCGGATCCAAAATCGGACCCGATAGCTTAACGGCGACCCGTTACGGTGGATGCCACGTGTCGGTTACCCTTGACGAAAGCACTTCCATGACGCGCCATTTATCATCATGGGAGTGGACACTTCCATGATGATGATTTTGGTAATGTCATGGAACACTTCTACGACAACACAGGTATGACTATCTTGATTCTGTCATAAAATCGTCATGGATGTACATGCATGACAGAAAACGTGACCTACTGTGACAAACACGTATCATCACGGAAGTGTATTTTTTTGTAGTGGTCTCCTTTGCTTATCATTCATTCCTTTCCTTATGCACATGATTGCGGTATCGTTGAGATGCTTGTCGTATGTCTCTCTTGGAGTGAGATTCTTTCGTTCGACAAGGTTGTAGCCATGCTCCAAGATGTCCAACATTTCATAATTGGCGAACCTAAGATGATCCTACATACCAACTCTCCACAAAGCAAAATCGGAACTGTCATCAAGCAAAGGAGGTTTTCCTCCAGGATTATACTTAGGTTTCTCTACTTGAGGTCTTGCATAAAGCCATGGAACACTGGAGTGATCATTGCTAGGAGGTTGTTGGCCAAGTGAAGGAGTAGGCAAAGTTGGCCTCGAGGCCGCACCACCCGAAAGTGGTGCGAGCATCGTGGTTAGTTTGGCTAACCTCATTTGGACCAAGGCCTCAAGAGAAGCATCATCCTCCTCCTTTTGCTTAGCAAGGGCCCGTTCCAGATCCTCAGATGTGAAGGACTTGGCTTCCGAAGAAGCCGTGCCCTTCTCCTTCGGATCTACAACAAGGGGAGTCCCATCGGGGTTCATCTCGCTCTAGGGCGGTTAAGACACAAGAAAAGAGCACGAGGCTCTGATACCAATTGAAAGGATCGAGATGGACCTAGAGGGGGTGAATAGGTACAATTACAAATTTTAATTGTTACTTAGCAATTTTAGGCAATAATGCGAAATATAAAGGTGATCCTAACAATTGCAAGTATGATACTAAGAGCATAGCTAGGTAAACAAGTACCACAAGTATATGAGTAAACAAGCACAATACG
This sequence comes from Thinopyrum elongatum, assembly GCA_011799875.1. Taxonomy (NCBI): domain Eukaryota; kingdom Viridiplantae; phylum Streptophyta; class Magnoliopsida; order Poales; family Poaceae; genus Thinopyrum; species Thinopyrum elongatum. The sequence goes on along the minus strand of CM022300.1, from coordinate 606,366,181 downwards.
TGACAATTAAAGCCTAAGAGACAAGTAACCACAAGTAGGGAGTTAGGGTTAGGAATAACCGCAACTCCGAGAGACGAGGATGTATGCCGATGTTCACTTCCTTGGAGGGAAGCTACGTCACCATTTAGAGAGGTGGATGTTACCACGAAGGCACACCAATGCCATGAAGGCTCACCCTATTCTCTCTTTGAGATATCACCACGAAGGCGATTCCCAACCACTAGTGGTAGATCTTGGGGTGGTCTCCAAACCCTCACAATACTTTCCAGGGGGTAATCAAAGTGGTTGATTCCTCTCCGAAGAACTCCTACCACCTAGGAGTCTCCAACCTCCAAGAGTAACAAGAACGATGAGGAAAAGCTCAAGACTTGCTCAAATCACAAATTCCTTTAGTGCAAAGAGGGGGAAGGAGTGGATCTATCACTTGATTGGACAACTTCTCACAAATGCTCTCAAATCCCTTAGGGGTCTAAGATTTGGTGTATGAGTGTGAGAGATAGACTGAAATGTGTTCTTGGGGATGTTCAAAGTGAATGGTCAGCCCTCTAACGAAATAGGTGAAAAGTATATATAGTGTCCCACAATAAGTGGCCGTTGGAGCCAAAAGAGTGCAGCAGTTGTCGGACGTCCGAGGCTTACCGGACGTCTAAGGCCTCGGTAGGTACCGGACAGCCGACATAATACCGGACATCCGACATATATAATCTATTTGGATGGTACCGGACGTATGGAAGAGACTGGTCGACCGATATTTTGGCTCAGGTTTGTGACTATCGGATTTCTGGAGAACGTCGGTCGTCCGAGCCACCGGACGTCCGACAGAGACCGGAAGTCCGAAGTTTTGGCTCTGTTAGGGACAGGCCGGATTTCCGGTGGAGGACGGAAATCCAACATTTTGGCTCTTTATAGGTAGTGCCGGACGTCCGGTGGATACTGGTCGACCGACAGGTATCGGACATCCGAGAGAGACAGAGAATAGATGGTGTAATGTGAAGATGATTATTGAGCAAGTCCTTCGCGAGACCCCATGTTCCCCTCTTAATAGTGCGGGATCCCTATACTCAAGAGCAAACATAAAGAGCCTAAGCTAGTAGTCTTGTTTCTTCGTTCTTAAGCAATATATGTATGTTCTGTAGTCATGATCCACACACACAATTCTGAGGGGACTAAACCTGAGATATACTTGACAAACATTGTTTCCCCTATGTGTATACTGTCATCAACATCAAAATACGATTAAGGGCATGATTGCACTTTCACCAATACAATGGCAAATTGCATAGGTGCACTAGTTCGGCGAAGAGATGGTGATAAAAGTGTAATATGGATGGTAGAAATATATTTTTATAATCTGAATAAATAAAAACAGCAAGGTAGCAATCGATAAAAGTGAGCACAAACGGTATTGCAAAGCTTAAAAACAAGGCTTAGGGTTCGTACTTTCGCTAGTGCAATCTCTCAACAATGCTAATATAATTGGATCATATGACCATCCGTCAGCGTGCGATGAAGAATCACTCCAAAGTTCCTATCTAGCGGAGAACATAAGAAGAAATTATTTGTAGGGTAGGAAACCACCTCAAAGTTATTATTTCCAATCAATCTTTCCAAGAGTTTGTAATAAAATAACACCAAGTTATCTTTTCCTATCGATCTATCCAAGAGTTCGTACTAAAATAACACCATATGATATACATCAACCAACTCTAATGTCACCTAGATACTCCAATGTAACCACGATTATCCATGAGTTGACGATATCCATCAAACAATTTCAGATTCATAATACTCAATCCAACCCAAAGAACCTCAAAGAGTGCCCCAAGATTTCTACCGGAGAAACAAAGACGAGAACGTGCATCAACCCTTATGCATAGATTACCCCAATGTCACCTCGAGAATCCGCGAGTTGAGTGCCAAAACACATGTCAAGTGAATCAACATGATACCCCATTGTCACCACGGGTATTCATAGCAAGACATACATCAAGTGTTCTCAAATCCATAAAAGTATTCAATCCGATAATAACGAAATCTCAAAGGGAAAACTCAATTCATCATAGCAGGATAGAGAGGGGAAAACACCATATGATACGACTATATTAACATAGCTCGTGATACATCAAGATCGTGCCAAATAAATAACATGAGAGAGAGAGAGAGAGATTAAATACATAGCTACTGGTACAAACCCTCAGCCCCGAGGGTGGACTACTCCCTCCTCATCATGGTGGCCGTCGGGATGATGAAGATGGCCTCCGGTGATGATTTCCCTCTCTGGCAGGGTGCCGGAACAGGGTCCAGATTGGTTTTTCATGGATACAATGGCTTGCGGCGGCGGAACTTCTGAGCTAGGGTTATTTCTGGGGATTTCTATATTTATAGGATTTTTTGGCATTGGTTTCACCCGGAGATGGGCTTCAAGGGGCCCACCACCCACTAGGGCGCGCCAGGGGGATGGCTCGCCCTGGAGTCTTGTGGGCAGCAGGGGCCCCCCTCTGGTGGTTCTTTGCTCCATTATTTCTCTTTTCTTCCAAAAAAATCGTTAAAAAGTTTTGTCCGATTCTAAGAACTTTTATTTCTGCACAAAAACAACACCACGGTAGTTCTGCTGAAAACAGCGTCACTCCGGGTTAGTTCCATTCAAATCATACCAAAACCATATAAAATTGGTGTAAACATGGCATGAATACTTCATAAATTATAGATACGTTGGAGACGTATCAGCATCCCCAAGCTTAATTCCTTCTCGTCCTCAAGTAGGTAAATGATAAAAGAAATAATTTATGAAGTGTGAATGCTAGCAAAGTGCATAAGTTTGACCAATGATAATTTCAATCACTTTTCCTAGCATCATAACAACAAATCTTTCTCTTAAAACTCATCATGGTAAGGTAGCAATTGAAAACGGATTTTTTTAGGTGGAATCACTGGTATAGTGAGGTGTTATACAAACGGTTTTTAACCCCTTTCCACGACGGCGTTCTGAACCGTCGCCTAGTGAGTGACTGCGATAGGGGGGTCCTTCCCACACGACCCAGAAACTGTCGGGGATAGGCCCTCCTGGTACACACGCTCGGCAAAATGAGGTCACGGGCGAGCGATCAAATACGATTATACAGGCCCAATCGGTTCCGGTCGTAAGTACATGCCACACAGTCAGTCCCAAACAAACGTTTCCGTTTGTTATGTACATTCCACACAGTCAATCCAAGGAATACGTTTCCATTCTTATGTACATCCCACACAGTCAATCCAGGGAAAACGTTTCCGTTTGTATGTACATCCCACACAGTTAATCTATGGAAAACGTTTCCGTTCGTATGTACATCCCACACAGTTTTATGTATAGGCTCGTGTGTGATAGGTGTAACTATCACACACGCTTTGCCTCGGTTAACCGTTTGCTTTTATTCAACTACATCACACACGATTTGATGAAGAAAACTGTGTGGCATTGGGCTATCCATCACAAGCGCTTTTACTGCTAGAACCGTTTGCAAAGTTCCATGACCCATTTAGCAGGTTTATTAGTTTACAATTAATAATTCCAGTATTACGCAAATTCACATTTCATATCGAACAGCTGTTTGCCAATTTCATATCAGGCACATAAATATATTTTAACATCACAGTACGATAGCTACCTGAAAACAGCACAGTACAGCATATAGCTAATTCAGCTTCATAAGAACAATATATTTATTTCCCTAATCGAGTTCATCCAGGCTCGTCTTATCCACCTCTGCTTTCAGTTCAGTAAGAACCTGTTTTGCACTGGCCAACTGGGAAAGTGCCTCCTCCTTCGCCAAGACCATCTTATCAAAGTCTGATTTAAAAAATCTGAGCTTATTCTCCACCTTCCTCTTTTTATCCCGCATCTTCAAATATTCTTCAGCGTTGACAACACTTTCTCTAAGCCTACCTCTGTTCTCTTCCTCATACATGCTCCAGAGCTTTGCTAGGCACATCTTCAAAGACTGTGGCTACTCTTTATCAACCTACTCCAAGTAAGAACACTTCTGTTCATCCTATAATATTTAAAACTAGATCAGTCACAATTGTAGGGGAAATGGGTTTATAGCAACATAGAAAATCACCAATACTTATTTTGAAAAACTGAAGAAACAGGTTAGTTATGACATATCTTCTCAAAAAGATCAATGTGCAAATGAATTAATTGCTACTGAGACAACAACCAAATTCTGAAACATCAGAAGCTATAATTAACTACAACAACGCTACAAGTTCTTACTCATGTACTATAAATAACAAATTGAACATTTTATGAGGAAGCTAAATATAACTGCAACAATATAGTGATAGTGTTTGGATGACAGCAAATTGATACTAACAGGTGTGTACATGCACAAATTTAGTAACATAGAACTAATAGCACTAAGGTCGTCCACTATATATGCCAAAACCGGTGTAAAGACAACTGTTGCTACATTTCGCATTGGTGCCCTGCACTTGCGAGCCGATGCAGCGGAATAAAATCAGGGACCCGGACTCCGGAGCACCTAGTTGCTCCGATGCCCAGTTCCTTCGTGCCATAAAGATTTAGTATTTTACTGCTTGGCTGCTCGGATGTGTGGACCAAAGTTGGCTGCACAAACTGCTGAAGTGGTGCCAAATAATTTTCTAATGGCACTGCTGATGAGATGGCAACATTTTTAGATACTAGGTACAAACTATGACACTGTCTTAGGATGCGTTTGGTTGAAGGTGTTGTATGAATGGGTTGGGACCGTGACAGTGTCTGAATCACATCTAACAAATGATTTGTAACAATGAAAGATGGGCTAACCTTCTCTGCACATGCTAGAAACGTCCTCCCACTATCCACAGATTCAAACGCAACTAGCTTCATGCATGGAGATTGATGGTGACAACGAGCAGACAGATCTTCAGCCACCCCGCTCCATTCATTGCAACTGATGATCCTAGGGAGCTACAAGAGGAAGAAATGACTCAAATCGACCACCGGGTTAAAATCCTTCATTCCAAGTCATAGCCCGAGAGAGAGAAGAGAGGCATACCCGGGTGGTGAAGGAGTCGTCGGAGGAGGAGGAACCGCTGGAGAGGTCATTGAAGAAGACCATGGCGACCCCGGCGGTAGGATGCGAGACGGCGAGAGCGAGGAAGCAAGCGAGGAAGCGGCAATAGCTTAGGCAGGAAGGAAGGAAGGAAGGAGGAAACAGGGGAAATGTGACTTGTGGTCGGGGAGAAAAGGGGGTTGGGAAGGGGGGCGGGGGTAGATATTTCGGCGGTAGGCCAAAAATTTCGAAATGTGGAGGGAAACTTTGCGCGCGGTGCCACCGGACACCATTCACTTTGAACGATTGTGTGCATCGCAAATGACTCATCTGCTTTACGCGCATGGGATGAGTTTGAGAATTCAAATTTTGGTGGAAATTTCCACGAGTACTGTCCTCATGCACGTCATTGCATAATTTTACATCGCTTGCTAATTTGGGCACACAAAAGAGCGTACAGCACACAGACCACACTTACTAGATCGAGCAATTTTAGTAATTAAGCAGAGCCAGTTGACCTAAACACTGCTCTAACAAAAGACCAGCATTAAAAACAAAGCCTAAGTACGCATAATTTTAACAAATCCACCGCCACGCCGGCCTATGCATCGCCGGTGTGAGATGAGACATCGATGACTTTTCTTGGCGACATGCCGCCGTTGGTGGACTCCGCATCCCCCCTACTGAAGTCGACCACGTCCTCGTCCTCGTCCTTGGCGCCGCCCTCAAGGTTGTAGTACTCATAGTAGTGGCTGCGCCAGAGCTCGCGTTGGTACTCCACCACCGATTCCTCGACGGACAGACTCTTCTCTACCTCGACCTCGGCCACGCGCAACTCCTCCTCCCAGCGCTCCTCGATCTCCGCCGCCTCCTGCATCTCCAGCTCCCGCTCGGCGATCTCATGAGGAAGCAGGTGCTCCATAGCCATCACCGCCTTTTCAGACGTGGGTTGCATGCTGGATTCTGAGGTGGCCTGGAATATCTTTGCGTGTGCGTCCTCGATCTTGGCATCGATGGCCTCGACCCGGGCCAGGGCGATATCGGCAGCACGGACGGCGGCTCGAGCGCTCTCGGCGTTTGCAGCCGCCGTCGGAGCAGCAGCTGCAGCCGTCTCGGCTACTGCAGCTGCCCTATCGACTGCCGCAGACGCCCTGTTGGCAGATGCGGCCACGCTCAATGCGGATGCGGCGGCACTCTCGATGTAGGCGGCCGCGCTCTCGGCGTAGGCGATGGCGCTCGGGGAGGATGTGGCCACCGTACGGGCCTTCACGAAGTGTTTCCACGACGTCATTTGCCGGGGCCGGGACAAAATATCCCAGAAATTAACCCCTTGTGTCATCACCAGCCCAGGATTACCGTTACTGGTGGACACATCCTTGTTACAGATTACCAAGCATTACAAGAATTGGATACAAGACCATAAAGGTCTAATGATACAACAGTGATTCTGGTGGTGGATGACGGAATTGTCCCGCGGTTCTTCAACGTCGATGGGGCTCCATTCCCACAAAAACGACTGACCTGGATAATTCCTATCCCGCATGGCTGCCACCCTAGGCTCCGCACGGACATCGCTGTGGTACTCCTTGTAGAAATCCTGACCTGGCCAAGTAAATAGCCAGGGACAAGCCTGTGAGTACGTTGGAATGTACTCGCAAACATTATGAACAAAAGATATACCGAATGCAGCAGTTAAAATATAAGATCATGATGAACCAAACTTTATGCGTATGCTCATGCTGGACTATATAAAATGCTTGCTGACAGGAATTAATTCATGGCATGATAAAATATTAGCATGTGAAAATATATAAAATTGTTAGTGATAAACAAGGAAAGTCAAAGGAAAACAAAATAAAAGGAATGCCGGTCGGATGTCAAGTGACACCATGGTAGGTCTTGAAGAGAAATGCCAAATGGGTGTCTAAAAGAGAAATCGGATGAGACAGGACCATCCGAGAACTCAGGCGACGCCACGAGAGGTCTTGAAAACAAATGCCAGTCGGGTGTCAAGTGACGCCATGGTCGGACTTGAAGAGAAATGCCAATCGGGTGTCTAAAAGAGAAATCGGACGAGATAGGACCATCCGAGAACTCAGGCGACACCACGAGAGGTCTTGAAAAGAAATGCCAGTCGGGTGTCAAGTGACGCCACGGTCGGACTTGAAGAGAAATGCCAATCGGGTGTCCACAAGAGTAGTGGCGTGATAAACCGCCTGTTAACTCGAGGGACACCACAAGAGGTCTTGAAAATAAATGCCAAACGGGTGTCCACAAGAGTAGTGGCGTGACAGACCGCCTAGTAACTCAAGGGACGCCACGGAGAGGTCTTAGAAATAAAATTGAGTGCCCGGGGTAGTCTAGCCAGCCCCTGAGACACTCAGGAATATAAAATAAGAGAAACGGGTTAGTCCACAATAATATGTATAACCACAGTAATATTAACAAGCATAGCAAAATATTCATGATAGCATCAGGGTGACAATAAATATTCAGCAAAAACAATTCAGGCACATTTTAAGTATTTCCTCCGGAGACCGACACTAAGACCGACACTTGACCAACCCATACTGTAGCCCTTAATCGCGGACATGGCTATTCGAATAGGTTTAAACTCTGCAGAGGGTGTACTCTTTACCCACAAGTAAAGGATTTCCTTAGTCAGCACCGAGACACTGACTAATTCCTATTACGGTCTTTGGGTTGAAAACACACCTAACCCGCACATACCAGCTTTAACTTACCAAAGCCAGGAACCACCCAAGGCAATGATGGAGTAAAACTCTAAGTGGGAAGGCTACAACCTCCAATAGCATGGGATCACATTATTTATATCGGCGCGCAAATAGGGGTGCGACCCCTCTCCGACTACAATCGGAGACACCCATGCCCCCGGACCAAGTGGCATGCCTACCAGTGATCAATGGTATCTTCCACTATGGCCTCTCTGTACGGTGTGTGCAGGAAAGGGGTTAACAACTTACTGAACCATACCCCACCTGTGGCAGGGACAAGTGGCAGCACGAATCAAGTATGGGGGTTACCGGAACAAGACTCGATCTACGGTCGACTCAGGAGGCATTAAGTTTCCTGCAATGGTTAGCACAACAAGGTACTCCTTTAACAGCAATCCCAACAGGGCCACAACCCTTGCATGCTCCAACATGCACAACAAACAAGGCATGATCACGCTCCAACGTGCTCATCCTCCTGCCGGTAACGGTATTTTTCTTATGCCTGCTCCTGCAAGTTAGTCATGGCAACACACGATGCACGGTACGATGGAACATGCCAACACTACATGCATGCAAAAATAGCCATATGCCAGTTTTATTCAACATATCCATGATGCAATTATTCTTGCAACAACAACTATGCAATTCACCATATCAAGTGTTCAAGATGCTTGCCTTTAGTATGCAGAGATATTGGGTGCACTCCAAAAGTTTGAAAAGTTTCTTCCCTCCATTTTTCCTATTTTGAAGATTATAGCAATTACCACATAATTCAAAAAAAGTACTAAAAGTTGTTTGGAATTTTTTGAAATAAATACTAAAATAAACTAGGTGAAATATAAGGTATTTCAGAAAAATAATCAATTTATTTGGAGTTCATATGAATTACTTAGAGCAATTCTAAGATGGAATAAATGATTAAAAGGACTATTAAATAGACCCAACAAAAACTAAGCTAAGTAAAAATGTTCACCCTAGCTAGAATAATAGAGCATGATTTTATAAGTCTTCAGAAATTTGAATAACTGGATTTGGATTGAAAAGATTGCTATGGAATTATTGGAAGTTCACTGGAAAAAGAAAAATGGAAAGGGACAAAGGTGTGCCCTGGGCGGGGTATAGTCGCGTGGGCTATTGGGCCAAGCCCAGAGACGCTCGGCTGCGTGGGAGGCCGATGACGCGATGCCAGGTCCCTGACAGTGGGTCCTAGGGCCCACCTGTCATATTTGACTGGTCGCCCGCGCCTCCTCCTTCCGTGGCAGAACCGGGGTGGAGCTCCGGCGTCCGGCGCCGGCGTACGGCGGCGCCAATCAAGGAGGTAAGCACGGGGATGGACTCTGGAGGAGTTGGTGATCCTGTTGAGGTGCGTTACGGTCGTCGGGGAGCCCTATCTCGCCGGCGGCGAGGTCTCCCGAGAGGCTCCGACGGAACCCAAATTGAGGATTTTGCCTCCGATGCCCCTCCGGCAAAATTGAGGTGCGGAGTCGATGTAGGGGTGCTCACTGAGTGGTTTGGTGGCAGAAAGTGGAGTAGAGGGGCTGTGTTTGCGACGGAATCATCGACAGGATGACGGCGGCCATGTCTGTCGGAGGCAGGGAAGACGGCCTCTTCCGGTCGTCTGGTCGCTCCTGGAGGCTCGTAGGGAAGGGGGAGGTGTGGTGGTCCGGAGTGGAGTGAGCTCGCGGCGGCTTAAATATCACGGGGTGGCCATGCCCATGGCTTCCAGAGGAAGGCACGACGGCGGCGGCCATTTATGGCATTCAGAGGCTGGTGGCGAGGTTGGTGGTGGTCGGCGGAGTCGGTGAGGATGGTGGCCGCCCGTATTTACGCCGGGGATGGCTGGCTGGCTCGAGGGCGCGCCACGCGTCCTGGCAAAGCCGTGCCCGAGACGCCAGCGGTGGTGGACGGTGCGGACGGCGGCTGGTCGACGCTAGAGCCCAGGGAAGAGTGTCGGCGAGGGCGGTGACTTGCCCATGAAGCTAGCAGAGGAGGGACACGAGCGAGGGAGGCGGCAGAGGCACGGCGGCAGGGCGATGCCGATGCCTGCAATCAGTGCTCTGGACGCGCTCTGAGCATGCACTCTAGGTGCTCGACCCAATGCCAGGGGGCACTAGGTTGGTCCTGTAGATCTGGTTTTGGCAGGATGGCATTTTCTAAGATGACTAGGATGCTAGACATGCTAGTTGGGTCAGATGATCAAGTTCCTAATGTAGTTTTGATAGGTAGCCAAATTCTGTCATGCACACAATCTGTTTGACAAAATGATAGAGCTAGCTAGGGAACTTTGTTGGAAATTATACTTGGTAGTATGGTGTCTCTTTAGATGCTAGATATGATGGTGGGGTTGTTTTTTCAATAAGAGAAACTTGCTAGTGCAAGTTTTACCAGAATTCATTTCTGGACAGAAACTATAGGAGGATATTTGGTAGATCTAAATGATGCAAATGAAGCTGATCTTCTGGACTTAAGGTTTTGGTTGGAAGGACTATAAGTGGGAAAAATTTCAGAATTATTGGAGCAAGGAAAATTGGGGTTGTAGTTGTAACTGAGGAATGGGACAGAATGGAAAAGAGGAAGGTTCACTCAAAATTTTCAAAACACCAAGTTGGGTTTTTGCATAAAAGTGATTTATAGGCATCACATGACCTCCCACAATTTTTTTTGGAATTTTAAAAGAATTATTTAAAAAGGTTGCAGTGCAACAGAGGCATTTTAAACATTGAAAATACTATTAAAAGAATTATTTAGAGGCAAATTTTATTATGGAATTAATTCCTACTATTATTAAAATATAAATGAAATGTTTTGAGAACACTACCAGAGCCACAATATTATTTCCAAAAATTCCTATATGGAGGGAAGAATTTTGAAAAACAGAAACAAAAAATGGTTCTGAAATTAATAAAAGACCTAGCAAGAATTCAAAATTTTAATTCTGGCCAAATTTTATTTAGTAAAAACATGATTAAATTTTTGGGGTGTTACATCATCTTTGCAAGAAGGGGTTGCGGGAATGGGGATCGGGATTCATGGATTCGGGTGTTGCCGGCACTGGAGCAGACGAGCCGGCGAAGCTTCAGGAGGAAGACTTAAATAGACCCAGGAATTTTCATCGCAAACAGTTCCTACAAAAAACTGTGTGTGATGTTGTTGATATTTTTTATTAGCTGTGAAAGACGAATTTGAAGTAAAGTGGCAACGGATGGTGTTTTAAATGTACAACAAAATTTGTAGTACTAATACAACTGGCATGTCAAATTTTGGAAAATTTCAGGGGTCATTTGACCTTTTAAGATATTTAAGTGATTTTCTAGCCATTTAATGACCATAATTCAAATTTGAACTACATGTACATGCAACAGCTAACCATAATGGTTTGAAAAATCATATTTTGTGTACTTGTGTGCGAGTTAATTCCATGTGCAGTAAATTGGAAGGAATTTTCAACATATTGTTCTCACGGCTATGACACAATTAAGCATGGAGTGCCATGGCATTTAAATTCCAAAAAATTAAAAAAAGATCAGAAACACATGAAACCTTGCTTGATGTAATGTCATGCCACCAAGATGATGTTGTAAAAAAATTGGCCTGTTTGACGAAAGTTTGAACACACACCCCTCACAAACCGTAGCAACTCACTAGAAGGCTCGTGTTTCCGAGAGGGAACAATGTATGGTTGATGACGAATGGGCGATAGCTTCCTCTTACGGGCTTCAAAAAATTTCTACAGTTAACGTGCACTAATACAACTGTCGTGTCAAAATTTTGAAAATTTCAGGGGTCATTTGACCTTTTTAAGACAATTAAGTGATTTTCTAGCCATTTAATGACCGTAATCCAAATTTGGACTACATCTACATGCAACAGCTAACCATAACGGTTTGAAAAATCATATTTGTGTACTTGTGTGCGAGTTAATTCCATGTGCAGTAAATTGGAAGGAAATTTCAAACATATTGGTCTCACGCCATGGACACATGCATGGAGTGTCATGGCATTTAAATTCCAAAAATTAAAAAAAGATCAGAAACACATGAAACCTTGCTTGATGTAATGTCATGCCACCACGATGATGTGGTAAAAAAATTGGCATGTTTGACGAAAGTTTGGACACACACCTCTCACAAACCGGAGCAACTCACTAGAAGGTTGGTGGTTCCGAGAGGAAACAATGCATGTTTGATGACGAACGGGAGATAGCTTCCTCTTACGGCCTTCAAATTTTTTTCTACAGTTAACGTGCACTAATACAACTGTCATGTGAAAATTTGGAAAATTTCAGGGGTCATTTGACCTTTTAAAAACATTTAAGTGATTTTCTAGCCATTTAATGACCGTAATTCAAATTTGAACTACATCTACATGCAACAGCTAACCATAACGGTTTGAAAAATCATATTTGTGTACTTGTGTGCGAGTTAATTCCATGTGCAGTAAATTAGAAGGAATTTTCAAACATATTGGTCTCACGGCATGGACACATGCATGGAGTGCCATGGCATTTTAATTCCAAAAAATTAAAAAATGATCAGAAGAACATGAAACCTTGCTTGATGTAATGTCATGCCACCAAGATGATGTGGTAAAAAAATTGACCTGTTTGACGAAAGTTTGGACACACACCCCTCACAAACTAGAGCAACTCACTAGAAGGCTCGTGGTTCTGAGAGGGAACAATGCATGTTTGATGACGAACGAGAGATAGCTTCCTCTTACGGCCTTCAAATTTTTTCTACATTTAACGTGTACTAATAGAACTGTCATGTGAAATTTTGGAAAATTCTAGGGGTCATTTGACCTTTTAAAGACATTTAAGTGATTTTCTAGCCATTTAATGACCGTAATTCAAATTTGAACTTCATCTACATGCAACAGCTAACCATAACGGTTTGAAAAATCATATTTGTGTACTTGTGTGCAAGTTAATTCCATGTGCAGTAAATTAGAAGGAATTTTCAAACATATTGGTGTCACGGCTTGGACACATGCATGGAGTGCCATGGCATTTTAATTCCAAAAAATTAAAAAATGATCAGAAAAACATGAAACCTTGCTTGATGTAATGTCATGCCACCAAGATGATGTTGTAAAAAAATTGGCCTGTTTGACGAAAGTTTGAACACACACCCCTCACAAACTGTAGCAACTCACTAGAAGGCTCGTGTTTTCGAGAGGGAACAATGTATGTTCGATGACGAACTTGAGATAGGTTCCTCTTATGGCCTTAAAAAATTTTCTACATTTAACATGCACTAATACAACTATCATGTGAAAATTTGGAAAATTCTAGGGGTCATTTGACCTTTTAAAGACATTTAAGTGATTTTCTAGCCATTTAATAACCGTAATTTAAATTTGAACTACATCTACATGCAACGGCTAAACATAACGGTTTGAAAATTCATATTTTTGTGTACTTGTGTGCGAGTTAAAAAATCATCAGACGATGTAAATATCTGGTGTTCAAAAAAGAAAATGTAAAGATCTGGCAAGACAACCGGCCACCACACGATTGGCACTCTATTTCGCGCCTCGAGGTTTGGAAGGTGAGTGGCGCGGATTATTAATCAGACACGGTTCTGTATTGGAAACCGTCAGCTATTAAGTTCACACATGGATTTTGCTACGGGAATCGTGTGTAATTCAAACTACAGTACTCGTAAATTCTGGCGCCCGGCGTGTGTACTGTTCCCGTCGATCTAGATTCCGGCCGCCAATAAATACTACCTTGCTCACGTCGTCCCGCCTGCATTCTCATCTACATCCTCCACTCGCTCGCCCTCTCTCTCTCTCTCTCTCAAATCTATGCCATGGCACCGCCGATCTGTCCACGGGCCGATGAGGAGTCCCCGCCCCCCGAGGACGCTCAGTCGAAGAGCAACGACGAGGAGGACCCCTACGCGCCACCGGACGAGGTTGCGCCGGACCCCCCAACTTTGGATTGGTTTTGGGGCCAGTACAATCTTTGTCTGTGGAAGTCGCTGCCGCCGGCTGAGAAAGCCAGGCAAGTGGCGTTCAAGAAGGAGATGGCGGAGGAGGAAGCCAGGTACCAGGCGGCCTGTGAAGCCCGTGATGCCGCCTGGAAAAAGGAGGCAGTGGAGCTTTGGGGGCGGGCGCGTCGTCGTGCGGAGGAGGTGTACAAGACGGGTACTTCGTGAGGAAGGTCAAAGGCGCTAGGCGCCTCATCGCTGCGTGGAGGTGGGCCGATCAGCTCCAGCGTGCCACCGACAAGGAACTCCGGTGGGTGCCCAATGAAATGGTAAGATCGTTCGCGCTCGTCCACCAGCAAGAGGTAGATCGGTACGTCAAGCGCTGCGAGGCGGAGGAGGTGGAGTACTACCTCCGCGCTGGGAAGACGCCGCGCACCAGGGAGCTGCTAGCGAGGGGCTGCCGGAATACTGCCCCCAGGAGGGATTATTAGTTTTAGTATTGTTCGTTTTCAATTTTATGCATTGTACCTAGTAGTTAAGTATCATCACGTATATGTGATGATATTATATATATTCTGTGATGAACTAATGAACAATTAATATATATATATATTAAGAACTCCATTTTCTATCTGTTTTTGTATACTAATTTGTATCTAGCTGTTATCATCCACATATACAGAATGGAAAGCATATATACACACATTGAAACAGAACATATAAGAACGGAAAACAGAGTACACACATTGAAACAGAGCAATAAACACAGCAATATTATGATTGCTGTGAATACATAGCGATCCACGTCGAAACGACTCAATAAAATAAAATGCGTCCATGAGACCATGACCAGAAGCCCTTGCCTACGGTATCTCTTGGCTATGCCTGAACTCGTGCAGGCGTTCATCCAAGCGGTCGACACGCTCGCGGTACATCTGGAGCGTGATCTCGAGCTCCAAGTTGGCTATTTCATCGGAGATCACCAGCTCGAGGATGCGATGGCCATGTTCCTCTACTACGCCCAGGTGGACACCTGGGCCAAGGAGGCGGTCGAGCCTAGCGACCAGCGCATTGGCATCGAGCGGGCCGCGGACAAGGCGAACGGCGCGACCCATGCGAACGGCACGGCGGGCGTCCGGTGCAAGTACGGCGCGGCCGGCCTCTGGTGCACGTACGGCGCAGAGGGCCTCTGCCCACTCCTGGCGAGGAATGGGGGTACTGACGGGACGTGTACCCAGCTGTGACGCCCTATCGATAGCAGGCAAGCGCCGATGAATCCGCTCTTGCTGTGCGGCGCGCAGCGCCTCACGCTCTGCGGCGCTCCAACGGTCTCGCCGTGCGGCGAACCGCAGCCTATCGGTGCGGACGCGCCTAGCTTGCTCTGTGGCGCGCCATCGATCATATTGTGTGGCGAGCTGCAGCCTCTCGGCGCTGACATGCCTATCTTGATCCGCGGCACTGAAGCGCCATGTGAAGTCTACTACACAACCTTCTTCTTGTAGACTCGTGTTGGGCCTCCAAGCGCAGAGTTTTGTAGGACAGTAGAAAATTTCCCTCAAGTGCATGACCTAAGGTTTATCAATCCGTGGGAGGCATAGGATGAAGATGGTCTCTCTCAAACAACCCTGCAACCAAATAACAAAGAGTCTCTTGTGTCCCCAACACACCCAATACAATGGTAAATTGTATAGGTGCACTAGTTCGGCGAAGAGATGGTGATACAAGTGTAATATGGATGGTAGATATAGGTTTTTGTAATCTGAAAATATAAAAACAGCAAGGTAGCAAGTAACAAAAGTGAGCAAAAACGGTATTGCAATGCTGGGAAACAAGGCCTAGGGTTCATACTTTCACTAGTGCAAGTTCTCTCAACAATGATAACATAATCGGATCACATAACAATCCCTCAATGTGCAACAAAGAATCACTCCAAAGTTTCTATCGGAGAACGTAGGACGAAAATGTGCATCAACCCCTATGCATAGATTACCCCAATGTCACCTCGGGAATCCGCGAGTTGAGTGCCAAAACATACATCAAGTGAATCAATAGAACATCCCATTGTCACCACAGATATCCCATCGCAAGACATACATCAAGTGTTCTCAAATCCAATACTCAATCCAACATAATGAAACCTCAAAGAGCAAGACTCAATTCATCACAAGAAGTTAGAGGGGGAGAAACACCATATGATCCAAATATAGTAACAAAGCTCATAGTACATCAAGATCGTGCCAAATCAAGAACACGAGAGAGAGAGAGAGAGATATCAAACACATAGCTATTGGTACATACCCTCAGCCCTGATGGTGAACTACTCCCTCCTCATCATGGAGACCGCCGGGATGATGAAGATGGCCACCGGTGATGTTTTTCCCCTTTGGCAGGGTGCTGGAACGGGCTCCCGATTGGTTTTTCGTGGCTACAGAGGCTTACGGCGGCGGAACTCCTGATCTATGTTTATTTCTGGAGGTTTCTGGATTTATAGGAATTTTTGGCGTCGGTTTCAAGTCAGGGGGGTCCACGAGTCAATGACAAGGCAGGGGGCGCGCCCTCCACCCTTGTCGATAAGTCGGGACTCTTCTGGCCCAACTCTTTTGCTTCGGGGGCTTCATATGGTCCATAAAAAATCACCGTAAATTTTCAGGTCATTTGGACTCCGTTTGATATTCCTTTTCTGTAAAACTCAAAAACAAGGAAAAAATAGAAAGTGGCACTGGGCTCTAGGTTAATGGGTTATTCCCAAAAATCATATAAAATAGCATATAAATGCATATAAAACATCCAAGATAGATCATATAATAGCATGGAACAATCAAAAATTATAGATACGTTGGAGACGTATCAAGCATCCCCAAGCTTAATTCCTGCTCGTCCTTGAGTAGGTAAATGATAAAAACAGAATTTTTGATGTGGAATGCCACCTAACATATTTATCCATGTAATCTTCTTTATTGTGGCATGAATATTTAGATCCATAAGATTCAAAACAAAAGTTTAATATTGACATAAAAACAATAATACTTCAAGCATACTAATAAAGCAATCATGTCTTCTCAAAATAACATGGCCAAAGAAAGTTATCCCTACAAAATCATACAGTCTGGCTATGCTCCATCTTCATCACACAAAGTATTAAATCATGCACAACCCCAATGACAAGCCAAGAAATTGTTTCATACTTTTGATGTTCTCAAACCTTTTCAACTTTCACGCAATACATGAGCGTGAGCCATGGACATAGCACTATGGGTGGAATAGAACATGGTGGTTGTGGAGAAGACAAAAAAGAAGGAGATAGTCTCACAGCAACTAGGCGTATCAATGGGCTATGGAGCTGCCCATCAATAGATATCAATGTGAGTGAGTAGGGATTGCCATGCAATGGATGCACTAGAGCTATAAGTTTATGAAAGCTCAAAAAGAAACTAAGTGGGTGTGCATCCAACTCGCTTGCTCACGAAGACCTAGGGCAATTTGAGGAAGCCCATCATTGGAATATACAAGCCAAGTTCTATAATGAAAAGTTCCCACTCGTATATGAAAGTGACAAAATAGGAGACTCTCTATCATGAAGGTCATGGTGCTACTTTGAAGCACAAGTGTGGTAAAAGGATACTAGCATTGCCCCTTCTCTCTTTTTCTCTCATTTTTTTTGGGCTCTTTGGCCTCTCTCTTTTTCTTTTCTCTTTTTTTTATTTTTTATTTTTTGTTCGGAGTCTCATCCCGACTTGTGGGGGAATCATAGTCTCCATCATCCTTTCCTCACATGGGACAATGCTGTAATAATGATGATCATCACACTTTTATTTACTTACAACTCAAGAATTACAACTCGATACTTGGAACAAAATATGACTCTATATGAATGCCTCCGGTGGTGTACCGGGATGTGTAATGACTCAAGAGTGACATGTATAAAAAAATATGAATGGTGGCTTTGCCACAAATACGATGTCAACTACATGATCATGCAAAGCAATATGACAATGATGAAGCGTGTCATAATAAACGGAACGGTGAAAGTTCCATGGCAATATATCTCGGAATGGCTATGGAAATGCCATAATAGGTAGGTATGGTGGCTGTTTTGAGGAAGGTAAAAGGTGGATGTAAGGCACCGGCGAAAGTTGTGCGGTACTAGAGAGGCTAGCAATGGTGGAAGGGTGAGAGTGCGTATAATCCATGGACTCGACATTAGTCATAAAGAACTCACATACTTATTGCAAAAATCTATTAGTCATCGAAACAAAGTACTATGCGCATGCTCCTAGGGGGATAGATTGGAAGGAAAAGACCATCGCTCGTCCCCGACCGCCACTCATAAGGAAGACAATCAATAAATACATCATGCTCCAACTTCGTTACATAACGGTTCACCATACATGCATGCTACGGGAATCACAAACTTCAACACAAGTATTTCTACAATCCACAATTACTCACTAGCATGACTCTAATATCACCATTTTATATCTCAAAACAATCATAAGGAATCAAACTTCTCGTAGTATTCAATGCACTTTATATGAAAGTTTTTATTATATCCCTCTTGGATACCCATCATATTAGGACTAAATTCATAACCTAAGCAAATTACCATGATGTTTAGAGACTCTCAAAATAATATAAGTGAAGCATGAGATTTCATCAATTTCTTCAAAATAAAACCACCGTCGTGCTCTAAAAAGATATAAGTGAAGCACTAGAGCAACTAACAAACTACTCCAAAAAGATATAAGTGAAAATCAATTAGTAGTCAAATAATTATGTTGCTATGTGAGGACTCTCTCTCATAAAATAATTTCAGATCTTAAGTACTTTATTCAAACAGCAAGCAAAACAAAATAAAATAGCACACATCATGTGAAGAAGCAAAAACTTAGGCTCAACCAATACTAACCGATAATTCCTGATGAAGAAAGGTGGGATGCCTACTGGGGCATCCCCAAGCTTAGATGCTTGAGACTTCTTAAAATATTAACTAGGGATGCCTTGGGCATCCCCAAGCTTGAGCTTTTGTGTCTCCTTAATTCCTTTTATATCACGGTTTCCCAAAATCTTAAAAACTTCATCCACACAAAACTCAACAAGAACTTGTGGGAAAAGTTAATATAAATCAAATGCAAAACCTTATCATCCTCTACTGTAGAAAATCACTAAAATTATAACTTGACATTGCATACTAAATTCCTTTGCATATTTAATACTCCTATCCTCAAATAGAATCATTAAACAAGCAAACATAGGCAAACAATGCAAACATAACAGCAATCTGTCAAAACAGGACAGTTTGTAAAGAGTGCAATTGTACTCATACTTCCCTAACTCCAAAATTCTGAAAAATTACCACACTGTAGAAAATTTGTTGTTACTCATTGTGTAAAACATTTCAAGATTTTACCACATTCTGACTTTCCAGAAGAATTCAGACAATGATAGAAAATTTTCTGTTTTCAAAAAAGCAACATATAGACATGCAAAATAAGCATGGTAAAGGCTATACTTAACCTTTTTATTGAACTAAAAGATGCAAAACATTACTCTAAATAACTGCAAGCAAATCCTAATAAAATAAAATGATGCTCCAAGCAAAACTCATATCATGTGATGAATAAAAATATAGCTCCAAGTAAGGTTACCGATAATGTTGGAGACGAAAGAGGGGATGCCTTCCGGGGCATCCCCAAGCTTAGTTGCTTGGATCTTCCTTGAATATTACCTTGGGGTGCCTTGGGCATCCCCAAGCTTAGGTCTTGCCACTCTTTATTCTTCTCATATTGGTATCTCACCCAAAACTTGAAAACTTCAATCACACAAAACTTAACGAAAAACTCATGAGATCCGTTAGTATGATAAAACAAATCATTCACTTTGGTACTGTTAAGACAAGATTCATAATTTTTATCACATGATTCCTACTGTACCCTATCATTTCTACAATTTATATTAAGCAATATAAGCCATAGAAACTAGAAAACAAGCAAACTATGCATCAAAAATAGAATCTGTCAAAAACAGAACAGTCTGTAAAGATCTGAATTAAGCTCATACTTATGTAACTCCAAATATTCTGAAAAAGTAGGAAAATGTAGATAATTTGTATACCAATCCTCTGTAAAAAAGTCAGAGTTTTTCCACGTCCCAGTGAATTTTAACAATTCTGTTACTTGAAGCAAAAGTTTCTGTTTTTGCACAGAATCACGTCAATTATCATCCACACTACCCCAAAGGCTTTACTTGGCACTTTATTGAAACAAAAGCTATAAAACATGATTAATACAGTAGAATAATCATGTGAACACACAAAAATAGTAGGATAAATATTGGGTTGTCTCCCAACAAGCGCTTTTCTTTAATGCCTTTTTAGCTAGGCATGATGATGGCAATGATGCTCACATAAAAGATAAGAGTTGAAGTATAATGGGAGCATCGTGAAGCATATGACTAGCACATTTAAGTCTAACCCACTTCCTATGCATAGGGATTTTGTGAGCAAACAATTTATGGGAGTAATAATCAACTAGCATAGCAAGGCAAAACAAGCATAACTTCAAAACTTTCAACACATAGAGAGGAAACTTGGTATTATTGCAATATGTAAAAGCATATGTTCCTCTCTCATACTAATTTTCAGTAGCACCATGAATGAATTCAACAATATAACTAGCACATAAAGCATTCTTTTCATGATTCAAAAGCATAGAAATTTTACTACTCTCCACATAAGCAAAATTCATCTCATTCATCGTAGTGGGAGGAGCAAATTCAACAACATAACTATCATGTGAGGCATAATCCAATTGAAAATTAAAATCATGATGACAAGTTTCATGGTTATCATTATTCTTTATAGCATACATGTCATCACAATAATCATCATAGATAGCAACTTTGTTCTCATAATCAATTGGAATCTCTTCCGAAATAGTGGATTCATCACTAAATAAAGGCATGACCTCTCCAAATCCACTTTTATCAATATTGTGAAAAGATTCAACACCCTCCAAAATAGTGGGATCATTAGTACCTAGAGTTGACACTCTTCCAAACCCACTTTCATCAATATAATCATCATAAATAGGAGGCATGCTTTCATCATAATAAATTTGCTCATCAAAACTTGGGGGACAAAAAAATATCATTTTCATCAAACATAGCATCACCAAGCTTGTGGCTTTGCATATCATTAGCATCATGGATGTTCAAGGAATTCATACTAACAACATTGCAATCATGCTCATCATACAAAGATTTTATGCCAAACATTTTATGAACTTCTTCTTCTAACACTTGAGGCAACCTCAATTCCATTTTTTTGTAGTTTTCTTTTATAGACTAAACTAGTGATAAAACAAGAAACTAAAAGATTCAGTTGCAAGATCTAAAGATATACCATCAAGCACTCACCTCCCCGGCAACGGCACCAGAAAAGAGCTTCGTTGACGGGATGTGACTGCCGCTTACCTAGCCTCCCCGGCAACGGCGCCAGAAAAGAGCTTGATGTCTACTACGCAACCTTCTTCTTGTAGACTCGTGTTGGGCCTCCAAGCGCAGAGTTTTGTAGGATAGTAGCAAATTTCCCTCAAGTGGATGACCTAAGGTTTATCAATCCGTGGGAGGCGTAGGATGAAGATGGTCTCTCTCAAACAACCCTGCAACCAAATAACAAAGAGTCTCTTGTGTCCCCAACACACCCAATACAATGGTAAATTGTATAGGTTCACTAGTTCAGCGAAGAGATGGTGATACAAGTGTAATATGGATAGTAGATATAGGTTTTTGTAAACTGAAAATATAAAAACAGCAAGGTAGAAAGTAACAAAAGTGAGCAAAAAACGGTATTGCAATGCTTGGAAACAAGGCCTAGGGTTCATACTTTCACTAGTGCAAGTTCTCTCAACAATAATAACATAATTGGATCACATAACAATCCCTCAACGTGCAACAAAGAATCACTCCAAAGTTTCTATCGGAGAACGTAGGACGAAAACGTGCATCAACCCCTATGCATAGATTACCCCAATGTCACCTCGGGAATCCACGAGTTGAGTGCCAAAACATACATCAAATGAATCAATAGAACATCCCATTGTCACCACAGATATCCCATCGCAAGACATATATAAGTGTTCTCAAATCCAATACTCAATCCAACATAACGAAACCTCAAAGAGCAAGACTCAATTCATCACAAGAAGGTGGAGGGGGAGAAACACCATATGATCCAAATATAGTAACAAAGCTCGCGGTACATCAAGATCGTGCCAAATCAAGAACACGAGAGAGAGAGAGAGAGAGAGAGAGATCAAACACATAGCTACTGGTACATACCCTCAGCCCCGAGGGTGAACTCCTCCCTCCTCATCATGGAGACCACCGGGATGATGAAGATGGCCACCGGTGATGGTTTCCCCCTCCGGCAGGGTGCCGGAACGGGCTCCCGATTGGTTTTTCGTGGCTACAGAGGCTTGCGGCGGTGGAACTCCCGATCTAGGTTTATTTCTGGAGGTTTTTGGATTTATAGGAATTTTTTGCATCGGTTTCAAGTCAGGGGGTTCCATGAGTCAGCGACAAGGTAGGGGGGCGCGCCCTAGGGGGATGGGCGTGCCCTCCACCCTTGTCGTTGACTCGGGACTCTTCTGGCCCAACTCTTTTGCTTCGGGGGCTTCTTCTAGTCCATAAAAATCACCATAAATTTTCAGGTCATTTGGACTCCGTTTGATATTCCTTTTCTATAAAACTCAAAAACAAGGAAAAAACATAAACTGGCACTGGGCTCTAGGTTAATAGGTTAGTCCCAAAAATCATATAAAATAGCATATAAATGCATATAAAACATCCAAGATAGATAATATAATAGCATGGAACAATCAAAAATTATAGATACGTTAGAGACGTATCACCATGCGCCAAGGGTTTGCTCAACCCTGGCGATGACGCGCATCACGGCGTCGTCCATCACGTTGCCAGGGAGCGCCTCGGCCTCGACGGGCCGTGGCGCCTTCTCGTTTTCCTCGTCGATGAGGTTGCTGGCAGAGGCAGCGCTTTGGTGGGTTGGCATGCTTGGAAAAGGTGGATGTGCTACAGGCTGCGCTTGTTGCCTTCGTGCGTTGCGCGCCGGTTAGGTTTATGCGCAATATCGCTGGGTGGCGGGAAACCGGTGAGGAAATGGCGGGAAACGGTGGCGTGTTCATAAAATGCCATCAATTAATGGAAACTCAGCATAGAAGGAACATCGAGCTAGCACAAGAAGTAGATGATGATCAGATGATCATTTATCCTAGTTAATTATGCATGTAATAGTTTACTTTGGTGTGTGGAAATGTCATGTGTGTACTAGCCACCTATGTAATTGGATGTTTGCCGCGTATTACACACATCTTGTTTATGTGAAACGTATCTGTTCTCTTGGCTCAACAAAACAGTTTATCGCAATGAACAGTATGCCGTATATCGCACACACCTTGATTTGGCTGACTGTTTCTTTAGTGTTGCCTAATCACAAATAGTTCATCCGAGTGAACTGTATGCCGTATATCACACACACCTTCATCTGGCTGCCCGTTTCTGTTGTTCCGCCTCATCACAAACAGTTCATCCGAGTGAACTGTATGTGGTATATCGCACACACATTGATATGGCTGCCCGTTTCTGTTGTTCTGTCTAATCGCAAACAGTTCGTATGGATCAACCGTATGCCCCGCATCGCACACGTAACTAAAATCTGAACCGTGTTTGATGTATCCTTCATCGCAAATGTTTTGCATCTTTTTTGACGGGTTTTTTACATCACCGTTTGCGATTAATGCATCGCACACAGTTTCGTCAAAGGGTCTCTGATCGTAGTGTCGCGTTAGCAGCATCCTGCAGTAGTGAATACTACCTATCATATTCATCATATACTCTTTCTTTTGTAGCATGGGCATTTGGATTTGAATGATTCAAAGCAATAGTCTATAATTTGACATGAAGACATCAATACTCAAGCATACTAACAAGCAACCATGTCTTTCAAAATATCAATGCTAAAGAAAGCTATCCCTAGCCCATTATGCTCAATCATTGATCCATTCATGAAACACACTCAAATATTAGCTACATCCAATGCACAAGTATGATCATAGTGCTCCCTAGTTGATGATTTATAAGAGAAGATGGAGACTCAAATAAAAATAAAAATTGCATAAAGTAAATAGATAGGCCCTTCACAGAGGGAAGCAGAGATTTGTAGAGGTGCCAGAGCTCAAAGCTTAAATTGAGAGATAAAAATGTTTTGGGAGGCATACTTTTCTTGTCAACGAAAACGACCAAGTAATTCCCAATACTTTCCAAGCTAGATACATCATAGGCAGTTCCCAAACATAAAATAAAGTTTATTCCTTTTTCCACCATTCTTTCACAATCCATGGCTAGCCGTATCCACGGGTGCCTTCCATACCAACACTTTCCAAGGAATTTATTATTTGACAACATAAAGTAATCTTCTTTTTCATTTCGGGACTGGGCATCCATATTACTGCCACACTCTCATGCAATGACAAGTGAATAAACACTCATATTGATAATAACAAATCTAGCATGGAAAAATATTGGCCACCCCTGCCGCTTCATGAGCGATACGGGCACACAAAAAGGAAATTCATTTTGAAAAATAGAGTTGGCACATACAAATTTACTTGGAACGGCATGGAAATACCGCATATAGGTAGGTATGACGGACTCATTTGGCACAACTTGGTTTAAGGAGTTTGGATGCACAAGCAGTATTCCCGCTTAGTGCAAGGAAAGGCTAGCAAATAGATTGAGAAGCAACCAACCAAAAAATGAAAACGATCATAAACAAGCATTACACATAACTAACACCGAATAATGCACCACAAGTAGGATATAACTTCATTGCATAACTATTGACATTCGTGCTTTCATAGGGAATCACAAACCTTAACACCAATATTCCTAATAAAGCACAATTACTCACCAACATGACTCACATATTATTATCTCCACATCGCAAAACTATTGCAAGGAATCAAACTTATCATATCCAATGATTTACATGAAAGTTTTTATTATATCCTTCTTGAATATCCATCACTTTGGGACCAATTTCATAGTTTGTGCAAATTTTCTTCACTATTATCAACTCTCAAAATAATATAAGTGAAGCATGAGAGTGTTCGACAAACTACTCCAAAAATATACAAGTGAAGATCAAATGATTAGTTAAGTACATAGGTAGCTATGTGAGGACTCTCTCTTATTTAAAAATTTCAGATCTTAATTATTTTATTCAAACAGCAAACAAAACAAAATAAAATGACATTCCAATAATAGCACATCTCATGCGAAGAAGCAAAAACTTAGGCTCAACCGATACTAACTGATAATTGTTGAAGAAGAAAGGTGGGATGCCTACCGGGGCATCCCCAAGCTTAGATGCTTGAGACTTGTTGAAATATTAACTTGGGATGCCTTGGGCATCCCCAAGCTTGAGCTTTTTTGTCTCCTTAATTCCTTTTATATCACGGTTTCCCTAAATCTTAAAAAACTTCATCCACACAAAACTCAACAAGAACTCGTGAGATAAGTTAGTATAAATCAATGCAATAACCTTATCATTATCTAATGTAGCAAATCACTAAAATTATTATTTAACATTGAATATTAAATGCCTCTGCATATTTAATAGTCTATCCTCAAATAGAATCATTGAACAAGCAAACATATGCAAACAATGCAAACATAATAGCAATCTGTCTAAACAAGATAGTTTGTAAAGAATGCAAGAAGTTCCATACTTCTATAAATCCAACAGTTCTGAAAAATTACCACACTGTAGAACATTTATCATATCTTATTATGCAAAAAAATCATCATTTTATCACATTCTGACTTTTCTCAAGAATTCATGCACTAGCGTGCAACTTTCTGTTTTCAAACAGCAACATATAGATTTGCAAAATAAGCATGGCAAAGTCTATACTTGACATTTTTATTAAAATAAAAGATACAAAACATTATTATAAATAACATAAAGCAAGTACAAATAAAACAAAATGATGCTCCAAGCAAAACACATATCATGTGACGAATGAAAGTATAGCTCCAAGTAAGATTACCGATAATGTTGGAGACGAAAGAGGGGATGCCTTCCGGGGCATCCCCAAGCTTAGTTGCTTGGATCTTCCTTGAATAGTACCTTGGGGTGCCTTGGGCATCCCCAAGCTTAGGGTCTTGTCACTCCTTATTCTCCTCATATCGATATCTCACCCAAAACATGAAAACTTCAATCACACAAAACATAACGGAACTTCGTGAGATAGGTTAGTATGATAAAGAGCAAACCATTCACGTTGGTACTGTCAAAGACAAGATTCATAATTGTTCTCACACAATGCCTACTGTACATTATCATTTCCACAATTTATATGGAGAAATATAAGCCATAGAAACTAGAAAACAAGCAAACTATACATTGAAAACAGAATCTGTCAAAAACAGAACAGCCTGAAATGATCTGAACAAAGACCATACTTCTGCAACTCTGAAAATTCTGAAACATTTGAAAAAAGTAGGTAATTTGTATATCAATCATCTGTAAAAAACATTCAGATCAAAATCACGTTCCAGTGAATTTTGAAAATTCCTGGACTGAGCGCAAAAGTTTCTGTTTTTGCACAGAATCAAGTCAACTATCATACACACTATCCCAAAGGCTTTACTTGGCACTTTATTGAGAAAAAGGCTATAAAACATGATTACTATAGTATCCTAATCATGTGAAAACACAAAAACAGTAGGGGTAAGTGTTGGGTTGTCTCCCAACAAGCGCTTTTCTTTAATACCTTTTAGCTAGGCATGATGATTTCAATGATGCTCGCATAAAAGATAAAAACTGAAACACAAAGAGAGCATCATGAAGCATATGACTAGCACATTTAAGCCTAACCCACTTCCTATGCATAAGGATTTTGTGAGCAAACAATTTATGGGAACAAGAATCAACTAGCATAGGAACGCAAAAGAAGCAAAACTTCAAGATTTTCAACACATAGAGAGGAAACTTGATATTATTGCAATACCTACAAGCATATGTTCCTCTCTCATAGTAATTTTCAGTGGCATCATGAATGAATTCAACAATATAACTATCACATAAAGTATTCTTTTCATGATTCACAAGCATAGAAAATTTATTACTCTCCACATAAGAAAATTTCTTCTCCTCCATAATAGTGGTGGGAGCAAATTAAACAAAATAACTATCATGTGATACTTGATTGGAATAATCCAAGTGAAAATTAAAATCATGATGACAAGTTTCATGGCTATCATTATTCTTTATAGCATACATGTCATCACCATAATCATCATAAATAGCAATTGTGTTATCATAGTCAAATGAAACCTCTTCCAAAATAGTGGATTCATCACTAAATAAAGTCATGACCTTTCCAAATCCACTTTCATAATTATTAGAATAAGACTCAACACCCTCCAAAATAGTGGGATCATCATTACCTAGAGTTGACACTCTTCCAAACCCACTTTCATCATTATAATCATCATAAATAGGAGGCATGCAATCATTATAACAAATTAGCACATCAAATCTTGGGGGACCAAAAATATCATCTTCATCAAACATAGCATCCCCAAGCTTATGGCTTTGCATATCATTAGCATCATGGATATTCAAAGAATTCATACTAACAACATTGCAATTATGCTCATCATTTATGCCAAACATTTTATTGAATTCTTCTTCTATCAATTGAGCACAATTTTCCTTTCCATCATTTTCAAGAAAGACATTATAAAGATGAACAATATGAGACCGCCTCAATTCCATTTTTTTGGACTTTTCTTTTATAAATGAAACTATTGATAAAACAAGAAACTAAAAGATTCTATTGCAAGATCTAGATATACCTTCAAGCACTCACCTCCCCGGCAACGGTGCCAGAAAAGAGCTTGATGTCTACTACGCAACTTTATTCTTGTAGACTCGTGTTGGGCCTCCAAGCGCAGAGTTTTGTAGGACAGTAGCAAATTTCCCTCAAGTGGATGACCTAAGGTTTATCAATCCGTGGGAGCCGTAGGACGAAGATGGTCTCTCTCAAACAACCCTGCAACAAAATACAAGAAATCTCTTGTGTCCCCAACACACCCAATACAATGGCAAATTGTATAGGTGCACTAGTTCGGCGAAGAGATGGTGATAAAAGTGTAGTATGGATGGTAGAAATATATTTTTATAATCTGAATAAATAAAAGCAGCAAGGTAGAAATTGATAAAAGTGAGCACAAACGGTATTGCAATGCTTGAAAACAAGGCCTAGGGTTCGTACTTTCGCTAGTGCAATCTCTCAACAATGCTAATATAATTGGATCATATAACCATCCCTCCACATGCAATGAAGAATCACTACAAAGTTCCTATCTAGCGGAGAACATAAGAAGAAATTGTTTGTAGGGTACGAAGCCACCTCAAAGTTATTCTTTCCGATCAATCTTTCCAAGAGTTCGTACTAAAATAACACCAAGTTATCTTTTTCGATCGATCTATCCAAGAGTTCGTACTAAAATAACACCATATGATACACATCAACCAACTCTAATGTCACCTAGATACTCCAATGTCACCACGAGTATCTGTGAGTTGATTATACGATATGCATCAAACAATTTCAGATTCATAATACTCAATCCAACACAAAGAACCTCAAAGAGTGCACCAAGATTTCTACCGGAGAAACAAAGACGAGAACGTGCATCAACCCATATGCATAGATTACCCCAATGTCACCTCGGGAATCCGCGAGTTGAGTGCCAAAACACATATCAAGTGAATCAATATGATACCCCATTGTCACCATGGGTATTCATAGCAAGACATACATCAAGTGTTCTCAAATCCATAAAAGTATTCAATCCGATAATAACGAAATCTCAAAGGAAAAACTCAATTCATCACAACAAGATAGAGAGGGTAAAACACCATATGATCGGACTATATTAATAAAGCTCGCGGTACATCAAGATCGTGCCAAATGAAGAAAACAAGAGAGAGAGAGAGAGAGAGAGAGAGAGAGAGAGAGATTAAACACATAGCTACTGGTACAAACCCACAGCCCGAGGGTGGAGTACTCCCTCCTCATCATGGTGGCCGCCGGGATGATGAAGATGGCCTCCGATGATGATTTCCCCCTCAAGCAGGGTGTCGTAACAGGGTCCAGATTGGTTTTTCATGGATACCGAGGCTTGCGGTGGCGGAACTTCCGATCTAGGGTTATTTCTGGGGGTTTTTGTATTTTTAGGATTTTTTGGCATTGGTTTCACGCGGAGATGGGCTTCAAGGGGCCCACCACCCACCAGGGCGCGCCAAGGGGCGCCCTGGTGTCTTGTGGGCAGTAGGGGGCCCCCTCTGGTGGTTCTTTGCTCCATTATTTCTCTTTTCTTCCAAAAAAATCATCAAAGGTTTCGTCCAATTCCAAGAACTTTTATTTCTGCACAAATACAACATCACGGTAGTTCTGCTGAAAACAGCGTCAGTCCGGGTTAGTTCCATTCAAATCATACCAAAACCATATAAAATTGTTGTAAACATGGCATGAATACTTCATAAATTATAGATACGTTGGAGACGTATCACCCGCTGCCACGGGAGGGTAGGACAAAAGGTGTCATGCAAGTTCTTTTCCATAAGCACGTATGACTATATACGGAATACATGCCTACATTACATTGATGAATTGGAGCTAGTTCTGTGTCACCCTAGGTTATAACTGTTACATGATGAATGTCATCCAGCATAATTATCCATCACCGAGCCAATGCCTATGAGTTTTTCACATATTGATTGTTGCTAAGTTACTATTGTTGCTGCTACTTTAACAATCACTACAAAACGGCTACTACTATTGTTACCGTTATTGTTGCTCTTGTTACCACTTCTATCAAAACTATCATACTACTGTGCTACTGATCACTTGCTGCAGATATTTAGTCTTCAGGTGTGGTTGAATTGACAACTCAACTTCTAATACTTGCAAATATTCTTTGGCTCTCCTTGTGTCAAATCAATAAATTTGGGTTGAATACTCTACCCTCGAAAACTGTTGTGATCCCCTATACTTGTGAGTTATCAACTCACAGGGTACGAAGCTGACCCAAATTTTGTTGATATAGTTTGAATTGAAAAGGAAATAGTTGGTACTAGAACTATTTTCTCACCATTCACTTGATGGTGCTACACCAGATGTACCAAGCCACAATTGCCACAAACTCCTGCAAACTAACCACTCCGACAACCGAGGTTTCTTTGCTGAGTTATGTAAGATATCTTCGAGAATGACCAAACTAACTCTATCCGGAATGAGTGCACGATTAATTGCTTCCCATAGGCTAGTGTTTTCCATACCTCACACGCCTGAAGGCAAGTAAACATCAAGTGTTGAATATCTTCGTACCTCCCTGACATTGAGGGGACACTGTGATGTGTGTGTTAACAAGAGCCGCAAAACCAGGGATGACCAATGAAAGCTTGCCACAAAAACCTTAAATATTTCTTGGAACCTGCAAATTCCACACCAATTCCCCAGCGGGGTTTATAATTGATGATCCCTGACCATCTCCATGTCTCAACCTTCATCCATACCGATGGTTCCATTCAATATACTAAGCGTATCGAACCGAACAGGAGAAAGTTTTATTCTGTACGAAGCTATGAAATCCTTAATCATAGTTTCACTCAATGGATTTCTCAAAATTCTTCAAAAGTCCACTTGTAATATACCCTGGATAAGTCCCTATTCCCAAGTAGCAGTGTATTGGCTGATAAGCCCATCCACTATTTTCAAGATTATTTGGCCTTCGATTGTCACAACTTTTCTCGTGGAGCTTCCTGGATCCAGCGGTCCTTCCAAATATTAATGTTTGTACCTGAACCCACTCTCCAGATATGTCCACGCATAAAATTTTATAGTCCTACTAGAATGCTTTGCCAAGTAAAAGATGACCCTTTCTTTGGACCTTAATTAAGCAAATTACTGTTAGGAAAATATTTAGCTCTGGGGGCACGAGCACAGAGAGCATCAAAATTGGTAATTAATCACCATCTTATTTTGAAGAGTATGGCAAAGTTGAAATAATGAAGGTATCTGAAACCTATGCCACTCCATTTCTTTGGTATGAACAATTTCCACTATGCTAGCCAGTGTGTCTTCCTTTGTTCATCCATGTTAGCCCACCAAAAAGCCAAGAGAGAGGATGCGACACAACTACTGTTGCATACCAATAGTCCAAGGAGGACTACTCATACATGGTAATCGGAGCTCGAGGGTTTGTGATGATGGCTCCAACAGCTAATAAGATTTGATCACCTCGAAACACGTGTAGAGGCGGCTTACAAATTCCTTCTCAATTAGGTTTGTGATCAAGGGGTTAATATAAAGGCATGGGAACTAAGAGGCAGTGGAGATGCGCCCAAGGGGGACACGCATGTGGCCTACGGCTTGATCACGGGGTCAATATAATGGCACAAGAACCAAGAGGCGGTGGCGATGCGGCCGAGGGTGGACACGCGGGTGGCCCATGCATCGCAGCCCTGGGCTGCATGGGGTGTGGGTACCCTTTGCTATTTCTTGTGCCCTCTGTGGTCTTCTGTTCATCATCATCAATGGCATATTTTTCTTTTCTTTTTTGGTCTTTGGAAAATATTTCTTTCTACCACATAAAAAAAGCAGAAAACAAAAACTAACATTTGGTATTGTATTAACATGTTAATCCAATGAAATAATATAAAAAAGGTGCCAAAATTATGTATAAATGATATAATGTAGCATAAACATCAGAGACTTATCAGCATGCCGCTAGAAAACTCGCACGATAACACTAACTAAAAGAGGCACCTCCTCCTATCGGTATTGTTAGCCTGAGCCTCTAGGAACTCACAGGGGTCTAAGGCCTGCCACTTAGGCGTAGAGCATCATGGACAAAGATCCATATGAAGAGGGCAAGAGGACAAGAGAAGAAAATGCGGGTCCTCTATTCGAGAACCACATAGAGACGACAAAGGTCATTGATCGAGCCATGTTGCTTTGCCACCTAAGTGCCCGATGGGAGGTGATTACGAAGCAACTGGCACGACATACACTACTAGGGAAAAGCCTAGTAGTAGCGCGGGTTAAATAGCTAGTAGTAGCGCGGGTGCCCGCGCTACTACTACGGCGCTATAGCTAACTTGTAGTAGTAGCACGGGTGCACCCGCGCTACTACTACGTCTGTTAGTAGTAGCGTGGTTGCCACCCGCGCTACTACTATTAATTTCAAAAACAAAAACAAAATTCTCAATCCCGTGCATGCTGTCAATGGCAGCAATGGTTCGATCCAGCGACAACAGGGGTCACCGGAGGTGCGGAAGGGCAGCGGCAGACCAGATCCAGCGACGGCTGCTGTAGAGGGCCCGGATCCATGGCCGAGCAAGGCGGCGGCATGGGGCTCCTCTTCGCAGTAAAGGCAGCGAGCTCCTGGTAGTCCATGGCGACGACCTGCATGGGCAAGGACATGGGAGGGTGAGTCAAACCAGAGGGAGAGAGAGAAAAAGAAAAACGAGGGAGAGAGGAAGGAGATGGAGGTAGCAGCGGGGTTGGTCGCCGGTGGTGAGGTGCTCCGGTGTGGTGGCATGGAGATGCGGGGAAGACCGGCGAGGTTCGGGACGCCGGCGTCCTCTTTTGGCGCCATGGAGGAGGAGACGCGCATGGGTAGGAGGTCCATGTGAGAGCCTAGGGAGAGAGAGGGGGGAGAGTGACGGGGGAGAAAAAGGATTTGGGGGAGGAGATGAGGATTTCAGGGCTCTTCAAAAACCATGTACTTAGTAGTAGCGAGGGGTATAAACCCGCACTACTACTATCAACTTAGTAGTAGCGTGGGTTTATACCCCTCGCTACTACTATGGCAATGTCCCGGGGGGGCACGGTAGACACCACTTAGTAGTAGCGAGGGGTATAAACCCGCGCTACTACTATCAACTTAATAGTAGCGAGGGGTATAAACCCGCGCTACTAATAATTAGCAGTAGCGAGGGGTATAAACCCGCGCTACTAGTAAGCGTCTACCTATAATCTTTTTCCTAGTAGTGATATTTTGATCTTCAGAGGCAGCGGACCATTCCACAAATCCGAAGTCCATGCTACGGTCGACGCACAACAAAGGGGAGGAAATGACGATCCTACAAAGATCCCCGAGGGGGTGAGGTGCCAAGACATGCAGTCCGGAGACCCTGATAATGACAGGGATATCTATATGATCCGTCTGATTGCATAAGACCCATGGTAGCAATAGATTGAAGTCTATATGGACGGAAAGCGGTCATGCATAAGTATGTGTGGATGGTTTGACTGGATGTGAGTGTTTCTTTTCCTAGGGGTTGGCGGGGTTGGCGAGAGAGAGAGGAGGGGAGCTCCCGATTTGTCGTTGTTTGGATATACTAATGCAAAAATGTGGATGACTTGTGGATGACTTACATGCATGAACTGATGATGTGGCGCTGCATGGATATACTAATGCAAAAATGTACGGTAATGCTATCCAGCGAACATTCGTTGGAGAGGCATGGAAAATGATTTTTTTTGTAGCAATTTATGTTACGGGAACATGGAAATTCCTTGAAGTGAACACGGCAATTTTCATAGCAAAATCCTTTGTTGCCGGAAATTGCCATGTGTTTTTGAAGAAATTTTCATAGGTGTTCTGAAGATTTTTCCATAAAATATTCGTAAATGTCATCCCTTCCTTCGAATGTGGTTATTGGGGTCCAAAATATAACGTAGAACTTACATGCATGACATGGTTATATGACTAGAAAAAATAGATAATAGACCGTATACTATTTAGCAATAGAGCAAAAAAGGTGTCGTTTCTTAAAAAGGTGAATGATCAACTATATAGGTATGGTCCAAGCGCCTAACACATGTACCATGTCTACAAGAGCATAAAACGGAATCCAAAAATTAGCCAATGACTGGCATGGATGGAAAAGGGTCTGTTTAGGACACATCTAGATGTGTCGTGGTTATTGCACATCTAAGTGATTCAATCTTCGCGTAAAATTAATGATAGTATAAAATTTAGATGTGCAATACTTAGGGCACGTCTAGAGATGATTTATGGTAAATTGACGACGTGAAATACAAGATATAGAATAAGATACCACAAAACGTAAACAAGCAGTTGAAAAGAAAAATCGAATAGTGACAGGCGCCGGCGAACAAGCATCAGGTGGCAGGTCACGTCGATTAATGCAGGTACGTACTCTTGTAGCAGCTGCGAATTCAAAACGACAGCCGGCGTTGACGATGGCATAGTCGTTGGCTACTAGCAGACGAGGAGGAAAAAAGAACGGTTGGTACGATCACGACAAGTGATATGCTGCAACTTCCAGTTGGGTGACGCTTATATTAACTTTTATTTCGGTGACGAGGGCCGGGATTCCTTCCGATCCGAACGTCTTGCTCGCTCGGCCGGTGGACTGTTATTTTACCGGTGGTCACGCACCCACTCACTCACTTGCATTTCAGACTAGGTACGCAACCCAATGAAAAAATATAGCACGCGTTTGGTCCAGACTAGGTGAATCAACTTGTGGTTGGATGGTTACGAGGACTGTGGTATCCCTATCCCATCAGGGTTCAAGTCCTGGTACTTGTATTTTTCTGGATTTATTTCAGGATTTTCGGCGATGCGTATTCAGTGGAGGGGATGTTCGTGTCGACTACGAGGCATCTATGATGACTTTGTCAATCTTAAAAATGATATGTCGACTCAGTTTCTCAGAGGTGCTCGTAGAGGTAGGGTGTGTATGTGTGCATTTCTAGGTGTGAGTGTACACACGTATATATGAGCGCTTGCATCTGTACAATGTTCAAAAAATAAAAGAAAGCTAGACTAGGCACATGCGGTTGAAAATTGAATGTTTGGTAGGCTGGGCTGCATGCGTTTTTATGCCTGCACGAAGCTTAAAGCATTCGCGGGCCTGGCTGAGGGAAATGGTCGAATCGGTTGTTTTTTACGAGTATGGTTCGCTCGAGCCACTTGTGCCTCTGGAGTTGAACTGGTCAAGAGGAAGCCAAAAGATACATTGACCCAGAGTTGAGTTGAACTGGTCAAGAGGAAGCCAAAAGATACATTGAACCAGGGTTGCAGCCTCAGGCCCTGTTTGGTTCATAAGTCCTAGGACTTTTTCTAGTCCCAACTAAAAAGTCGCTAGTACCTAAAAAGTCCCTACCTGTTTGGTTTCTGGGACTAAACATGGACTAAAAGACCATGTTACAACTAAAAATACCAAAAAGACTCTCACTCAGGGTCTTCTTTTATAAGTCCCAAATGCCCACTTTAAGTCCCTATAAGTTCCTCCTGTTTGGTTTAGATGAGACTAAAAGGGACTTTTTTAAGTCCTTACACCAATAAGTCCCTGTAAACAAACACCCCCTCAATGTCTTCTGTAGAGACTACTGGGCTGCCTGCACCGTGTTGGGAGGAATCCATGCACCGATTACGCAGCTCACCTAGTAGGATCAACATTGTTTACCCCGTGGCCAAGGTCCATTTTGGGAGTAGTAGGCTTGAAAACCTTTAGATCCTCGTTTCGCGCAACTTGGGGAGTGAAAATCTTGAGTAAACCAGAAGATACATTGAGCCTGGAACTCAGGTTGGATATTTTCGACTCAAAATCATTCCAGTATGATGGGCAGGACGTTGAATAAGGCATCGAGGAATCTAATGCTTATGAGGTGGAGATTTTTTTCCAAAGAGGGTGCTGATAAATCTGACGAGATACAGAGTGCCACAAATATTTCTGAAGAAGCTGCAAAATTGATGTTAAAAGTCACAATGTCACATGATGCAACCATTATTATAGTCCGTTCCTTTTGAAATCGGAAACAGTAGAGCTTGGACGGAAAAACATGGCTAGGTGAAGTTCCCAGCATATGAGGATGATAACACATTCAAAATGAAACTAATACTGATGAAGATAAACTAAAGACATTGCGTTTCAGGAACAGAAAAAATAGGTGATAGAAAATCATGGGACACAAGGTGTATATCACACAACATTGGTACATCATTGAATCTCTTGATTACTTCTTTAGTGTGCAGCTTTTTGTTTTGTACAGGATGAAATGGAGAAACTACAAAGGAAATTCAAAGATCTGCAAGATGAGGGCTATAATCATGAACAAAGCATCTTGTCACCCAGAAAAGGGAATGTTTTCCTGAGGGAGAGGACCTTATCAAGAAAAAGATACCCGGAGATGCACATTCCAAATCACATTGGAGAGTTCACCATGTCGCGTATTGATAAAGCGACAAATAACTTCCACTCACAAAATCTCATAGGAGAAGGAGGCTATGCCCCAGTGTACAAAGGAAAAATTCGTGGCGTCATAGTGGCCGTCAAGTTGTTGAGACCCCATGGTAAACAAGGTCACTTCTTCTTCAGTACAACCCTCCTAAACACATTGACGGACCAGATCTGCCCATACCCCTTCATAAGGAATGCTAGGATGGTCCTTTTACAAAATACATCACCCTGACCGTACACGACGCATTAAACTGGGCCGGCCCAGCAACGAACAATCTCTATCTTGTAGTGAAAGACTGAAAAATCCTTTAAAAAAAGTTGCATGCAGCAAGGAATCAAACCAGGACCTCCCAAAAACACAAGCAGTACCACTACGATGAGTCAGCTATCTTGACTAATGAACAGCACGGAGATTTAAGAACTACGAGCAACGACATATTTGAACATTTTTCTAGAAATTTGAACGTGATTTTTTTTAAAAGCGAACATTTTTCAAAATTGTAAACAAAAAAATGCAAACAAAATTTCGGAAACGTGGAACACATTTTTACAGTCCGGACATATTTTAAAAAATGAGATTTTTTTAATTCCGAATTTCTTTCGAAAACACAAACAATTTTGAAACTCTAAAAGAAATTAAAGCACGACTATTTTTGATATTTTTGAACTTTTTATAAAAAATACGAATAAAAAATAAATATGATGGACAGTTTTTAAACTTTGCGATTTTGAAAATGAAAAAAAAAACACGATTCATGAACCTTCTTAAACGTCTAGAGGTTCCCAAAACCGGCATCTGCAGAGGCAACAACAGATTAAAATGGGCTGGCCCATGTTCAGTCGTATCGATTGGGTATGTGCGATACAGTGACTGTTTGACATAATAAGCATCTAATAGGGTTTCCCCCTAACAGGCACCCCATGGGATTGATGCCGTCGCCTAGTTAGGCCATCGCCAATGCATTTTTTTTTCTATTTTTTCATTTTTTTTCTATTTTTTGATAATTCATTTTTTTTACTTTTTGATCTTTATTGTTCTTTTTGAAAAAAAATGTTCGGAATACCCTAAAATGTTCTTGTTTTCAAACATTTTTAAATTTTAAAAATACTCCAAAATTTGAAAAAATGTTCATGTTTTTTAATATTTCCTTCACAGATTTAAGAAATGTTTGTGCTTCAAGAAAAGTTAATAATGTTTTTAAATAGTACGTTGTTTCCAATTTTTGTTCAAAATTTTCATCAATTGATGGAAATTTCTTACCAATTTTGGAAAAAGTGTTCAAACTTGTCAAATTTTCATACAAAATTTGAAATTTTAAAATTGTTGACTAATTTCAAGAAATGATTTGTGCATACTAAATGTTCTTGTTGATTGATAATGACAGAAATTACAAATAACAGAAGCATTCAAATTAGAAAAAACTACATGCTCACGGATGCCCTCGTCTTGTCTAGTCTAGCACACTCCTCTCAACTAGTGGTATTTTGGACTATGGATACATGACCCCAATTTCTTTCAGCAGCTTGACACGGACGTATGAGGCATTCACGCCAGGTTTGAACTACTTCCGACACTGTTTGCATGTTGTGACACGTCTGACCATTTATCAGCCTTTTTTTCACTAAGAAAACTCCAGATGCAAAATATGTCGGAAACTCAAACAACTTAGCATGGTGCCTTGAATTGGCCATATAAGCTCATGGAATAAATTTGGGTCATGTGACGGATGCCGGAAAAAAAAATGGTCTCAAACGGACCCTTCTCGCCTAGTCGAACACTCTTCGTTGAATATGGTCTATTTTTGGACATTCATAAAAATGAACTAACTTTTGTCAGTAGGCGGGCATACCCATGGTAGGCACCCATGCCAGATCTAGATTAATTCCGACACCGTATGCAAGTTGTGTCACGTCCAACCATTTATTGACCATTTTTCATCGAGAAAACTCCAGAAAATGCCAGAATTGTCGAAAACTCAAACAACATGGCATGGTGCTTTGAATTGGTCATACAAGGCAATGAACAAAAATGGACTCTCAAACAGACCGTTTTGGCCTACTCGAACTCCCTCCGTTGAACATGGTCTATTTTTCTACATGCATGGACTGACCCCAACTTCTGCAAGTAGGTGGACATGCCCATGGTAGTCATCGATGCCAAGTTTGAACGAATTTTGACACCGTATGCAAATTGTGCCACGTCCGGCCATTTATCGGCCATTTATCATCGAAAACTTCAGAAAAATGCAAGAATTGTTGAAAACAGAAACAAATTGGCATGGTGCCTCGAATTGGTCATACAATACCAAGAAAAAGTGTAGGCATTTTAGAGATGTTGAGAAACGAAGTGCTCCCAAATGGACCCTTCTCGCCTACTCAGACACCCTCCTTTGAACACGTTCTATTTTTTGACATGTGTGAAATGAACCCAACTTTTGAAAAAAGGTGGTCATAACCATGGTAGGAATTCCTGCCCGGTTTGAATGAATTCCGACACCGTATGCAAGTTGCGTCATGTCCGGCCATTTATCGGGCATTTTTCACCGAGAAACTCAAGAAAATGCAAGAATTATCAAAAAAATAAACATCTTGGCATGGTGCCTTGAATTGATCATATAAGCTCATGTAAATACTTGGGGTCATTTGACGAATGCCAAAAAAACATGCTCTCAAACATACCCTTCTGGCCTACCCGAACACTCTCCGTTGAACATGGTCTGTTTTTGGACATGCATGAAATGACCTCAAGTTTTGCAAGCAAGTGGGACTGCCCATGGTAGGCATGCATAACAGGTTTGAACGAATTCCGACACCATATGCAAGTTGTGTCACGTCCCACCATTTATTGGCCATTTTCACCCAAAAAAACTCCAGAAAATGCAAGAATTGTCGAAAACTCAAAAAACTTGGCATGGTGCCTTGAATTGGTCATGCAGGGCCATTAAAAAAATTGGTGCCATTTAAGGGATGTCGAGTAACAAGCTGCTCCCAAACTGACTCTTCTAGCCTACCAAACACTCTCCGCTAAACATGGTATTTTATTGGAAATCTCAGGACAGACCCCAAGTTTTGGCAAGCAGGTCCGCCATCCTGCATCTGCGTCATCGTTGATCGTGCTCTCCCACGCGATGGCCCCAAAGCCCCCTCCCCACGTGATGGTTGTTGCCTTCCACGAAGATTGTGGCGCCACCGCCGTACGCGAGAGGGCGGCGGCGGCAAGCAGCCGACAGACTTCATCATGTTTCCTCCTCCTTCCACCCCGATGCAGATGTCTTAATGGTTCCGTCCCCACTTCCTCCACAACATAGACGACCCCACCTCGGCAGAAAAGGTAGACGTGTCAGAGTGGTTCCAACGCATGATGCAGGAAGCTCATCATGTTTACGGCCCTCGGGCGCCGAGGTGGACGGTGGCCATTGGAGGTGGAGAGGAGGGCAAGGGATAGGATGTGTGCAAGGGTGAACGCCACAAAATTAGAACATATGACCTTTTGGGAGCGGGTGTGCAAAAAGTTGTCACATCGGAGTAGTCAATCTTCCACCTCGTGCAAGTCAAAGCTGATGCAGCGTGTATAGGACTATGGGCGACACACTTGGCAAACTTTTAGGACCCATATATGCATTTTCATAGTATTCAGACTAATTTGACACATACCGAATAGTTTCAAGACTTATGGTGTATTTTACTCTTAAAAATATATTCAGGAATTTCAAAAAAATGTTTGGCGTTTCCAAAAAAATTCACAATTTGAAAAATTTTCTAGTTTACAAAATTTTATCACAAAATCAAAAAAGTACCCTTTTTCCAAAATTTATTCATATATTCTAAAAATGTCCGTGGAGTTTCAAATAACGTTCGCGCTTTCAAAATTTGTTTGGAATTTAAAAAATATTCCTGCTTTCAATTTTTTTTTGTTCACAAATTCAGCAAAATGTTCGAGGAAATTCAAAAAACCTTTTTGGTTTCAATTTTTTGTTTGACTTATTGAAAAAATGTTTGAAAATTCCAATTGTTGTTCATGTTTTCCAAAAGTTGTTGGTTTTCAAAATTTAGGAGGGGGTTGTCAAAAGACTATATTGCCCTTTATACGTTTTAGGAGGGGTTGTACCGAAGCGGGACTCAAAACAAGGTTTCCCAGAGTTTCAGCAGGAGGTAAATAGTAGGTCATTCATTTAACTGTCTGAGTATGCACACAACATGGCTTAAGATTAACTATAAGAAGAGGCAAACTTAATACAGAGAAATAAGCAAGTAGTACACCCTAAAATAAAAAAGCAAGTAGTTCTATCTGAACTGTGGTAGAACCCGGACAGGATCCCTGCAGATGAAGCCGGTGGAGGGGGACACAATCTGCCGGCGGATGAACCCGATGGGCAGGATGGGTATATGGACCCAATCTTCTTCATGACCGGCGAGCTCACCATGGAGTCGGACGTCTACGCGTTCGGCGTGGTGATCCTGCAGATGCTCACGGGGCTGCTCGACCTCAACATCACGTGCACGGTCTGCTGGATGCATCTGCCGGCAGCTGGCCGAGGGTGCAGGCAGAGCGGCTCCTTGGGCTGGCGCTGAGGTGCTGCAACTTTATACAGCATTTATGTTGTGAATGTACATTAACTAGAACATGATGTATCCTAGAACAGAGTAGTGCATCCCTCTCATTGTAAATTTTTTATCATGTCATCAATATAGTGGCAAATTAACCACAGATGAATGTGCGCGGCAATTTCTGGAAGCACGCCACAAACATGCCAGGATCCAATGACACGAAATGACCAATACGTATGTACTCCATCCGTCCCAAAATTCTTGTCTTAAATTTGTCTAAATACGGATGTATCAAGCCACGTTTTAGTATTAGATACATCCGTATCTAGACGAATCTAAGACAAGAATTTTGGGACGGAGGGAGTAACACATAGTATAATAATTTCCTACATATGAGCCTATTACTACTACAGCATCACAAACTAAACCAAGTAGTAGTATAACAATCAGATCAAATGGACAGAAAGATTCTAATTGGTAATAAGCAGTACAAGCACCAGCGGACCGTATCAACAACTAATGCACGAAGCGCAGATCGCTCGCCGGTAACACGGTTACATCAGGATGCACGCCGTTCAAATGAAGTTTCAGATCAGCGTTACAACAGAATGCAACGCAAGGCAAGGCGGACAAGTATTCACATTCTGAGCCAACCTGAAACTCCATTTGTGTCCTTGCCGAGTACTCCCTCGGTAGTGGCCCTGGATCAACGAAACACACATCTTTAATGCTCTGCGTGTCACAGATGACCTTACCGTCTCCGGATCAAAAGGTCATCAGTGACAAGCAGCGTACCAAAGTTGCCTTCGAATCAAACAGGTGGATTTTCAATTTCTATCTAGGTAGCTACGCCTGGACCGCGGTTGAGTATATATCTTGCAGCTAATTAGAGAGTAAGTAGGAGTGATCAGTACTACTTATATAACTTGCTAGTGGGCATGCATATGCCTAATTCTGGTAACGAAATTTGTTTGATCAGAGAAATGTAAGTTAGGGTACGAGGAAGAACAGCAGCCTCGCCTTCGTTTGTCA
The DNA here is from genome assembly GCA_011799875.1 of Thinopyrum elongatum. Classification (NCBI taxonomy): domain Eukaryota; kingdom Viridiplantae; phylum Streptophyta; class Magnoliopsida; order Poales; family Poaceae; genus Thinopyrum; species Thinopyrum elongatum. The sequence continues at coordinate 606,324,525 of CM022300.1, read as the reverse complement.
TATTGGAGCTGAGAGGTGGGGGTGCCTCGGATGTTAGAGTTATGTGGCCTCCATCAGCGTCTCATTAATGAAGGGGCCTGTGTTTTGCGAATGCATAGGATAATTTATAGGACCTAGTTTAAGCAAGTTTGACTTAGGAGAAACCTAGAACGTCAAATATTTTGAAACGGAGTAGGTACACAATACCAAATACAAAGGATAATTTGTAGGCAAATGCAGTAAACCCAGGTCTTGTTCACCATCAGGATCTGCTGCTATCAGCCACGCATCCAGCGAGCAAACTATTTTGAACAGATTTGTAGGCATCACTTTGGCTTCTCCAGATCACCAAAAAATAGCAGCACACCCCAACCAAGATCATTCTCACATTATTACTGCATATAATTTCATGAAGCCATGAATTGCAGAGATGAGTTAAAAGATTTGCCTACTTCCCGCCCCCCAATGATTCAAAATATCTCCTAGGATGAAGCAAAAGCCATCCAAACTATTTGGTTTTACATGGAATTTTTAAATCGAGTTCCACGGTTGTTTCCTCTTTGGAGATGCAGTAGGAAAAGGCATAAAGCAGCCGCATGTAAAAGGATCTCCTGACCCTTAGGTCCAGGAATGCATACTATATATAATAATATAGACAACACGTCGAAATTCATAATCCCTAGAGCGCGATAACAGCAAAACCCAACAGTTTGAGATGCCTTGCCCGGATGCAGCTGCATATATAACCATCAACAAACTGGAACGCATACTGAAGAATGCTCACCAAACTATCCGAGTATGTTGCTGCTGCTACTACGCCACTGCTACTATTTACTACTACTGCTGCTACCAAAATTGCTTCGAGCCACTCCAGCGACTGTTTCACTGACTGACATGTCCGTACTACCACACACAAACCACTGGGCAAGCATGGACGACGGTGCAGAAAAGATATCCACCACACCGGAGAGAATACTGCACCAACACTCTTCCGATGACCACGGCATCCGCTAAACTCACTGGTGAACACCGGGAGGAGGACAAACCTTCAGACTGAGGCACGACTCCCTCTCGACGCCGTAGTCAGCCAAGGGGCGGCTGTTCTCCTCCAGCCACTTCACTCCAAACCAGAGCTCCTGCCTGGCTGCTGGGACGCCCTCCCTGGCCTCAATCTTCGCCTTCACGTCCGCGATGGTGTCCGAGCTCTCCAACCTGACGCGGACCATGTTGCCGGACATGTTCACGTGGATGTACCTTCCCAGGACCTTGATGTAGAGAGCATAGCCATTTTGGATTTTGTACTCCGCCAAGGTGCGGCAGTCCTCCAGCTGCTTGCCGCCAAAAACGAGGCGCTGCTCGTGTGGAGGCAGGCCCTCCTTGTCCTGAATCTTGGCCTTCACACTCTCGATCGTATCTGACGCATTGACCTCCAGAGTGATCTGCTTGCCAAAGAAATCATCGATGACGGCGATCCGCGTCTGCTGAATGAGCCCGCCAAACATCAGCAATTAATTTTTAGACATAAAACCTTTTCTTAAAGCCATAGTTATTTGTTTGATCAGGCCACCTAAAAAGGATTTTGTACTAATTACAGGGCCAACATAAATACACAATACAGGTAATTAAGACAGCCCATCTGATCTCATTAGTTCCAGACAGATTTTTCTGGAAAGATCGTATTTGACACATTGACCTCCAGAGTTAAAATATCTTGGAACATACAAGAATCAACGAAAATTGATGTGATTCAGAATATTGTCCTTAATTTCACTGGTGGCTACCAAAATATGTCAATAATTTGTAAGATTTAGTATCAATCACTGGACAGAAACAAGTGGAAGACAGACAATGTTAGGTACCGAAATGGAATAAACAGATTTCAGGTGATAAGATCGTAGGAGGGTGAGAAGAACTACAAATTTTATATGAAATGTTAATGCATCGTAGCTCGTGCCAACAAAGTGATATCCACTAAGTTGGACAACAAAAATAAGGTCACTGTGAAAAAGAATCCTAAAACAGAACAACCAAAAGGAACACCAAGACTTAGCAAAGATGGATACTAACAAAATCAGCTAGCAGGTCTGCTTGATAAACACAGCAATATTCTCCATTGACTATACATGTATGCATGGGAAGATAGGGTCATCACCAACAAATAACACATACAGAAATAAAAGTTTGTTATGAGTTGTCCATATACTTGGGAATGAAGTGCTTACGCTTGCATTTGGTAAGGAGGCACACTTGCGCTTAAGAGCCGTAGATTGTCGAACTGCAAGTTTCTTGTCCTTAGCAAAGAAGTGTGTTTCATGAAGCTTACTCACAAGAACCAGTAACTTATTTTTCAAAGCATGTGCTTCTGCCTGTGATCTGCGAATCTCACCATCCTTATTTCTGGCTGCCACCCGGTGCTCCTCTACATTCTTCTGAAGCTGAAGCTTGTGTGTTGCTTCAATAGCTTGTGCTCTTTCCAATTCTTTTATCTGAAGTATCGCAGCAGCGTTGTCCTTTTCTCTTGCCCTCAATTGGTTTGACACGAAATCTTTTTCAGCAAGTAGTAAAGAAACTTCATTATCCTTATTTGAGCACATGGTCTGATAACCTTGCTTCAATTTTGTTAGCTCTGCTCTTAAATCCGTCGCGGTGTGCTCATGGTCTGCAGTTTTTTCATTAAGCTCTACACAGCTTCCAACTTCCTCCAGGTGTATCTAAACATTACAAACAGACAAGCACGGATGTCTAAGAAAATCAGTGACACGCACACAAGCTGGACTGAATGCTTTTTTTGAGGTAATTAAGTACCTTCAGTTCTGAGTTTTCAATGCCAAAAAGAGCTTCGCAGAATCTTGCATCCTCCGAATCACTCTCTAGCAGTTCTGCATTGCACAAAGAAGGCAGCAATGACATGACATCAGTAGCAACATTTTAGGTACTGCTGAATTGTTATCTTCATTCAAAAGATATAAAGCGGAAATGGTATTCAGTTAATCGTGCAACAGACATTTAGCAGGGCAACAGACAAGGTGACAGCATGACCAATTTAACAGATCAACTTCTCAAGCAACACAAACAGTTTCTGTAAATTTCGTCCAAATATCCTCAGACAGAAAGGAGTGAGGGGCAGAGTGTGTTCTGACCGGCGAGCTTGGAGCTATCCCCAGGAAGCAGCTCCCTGCAGGCTGCCTCCCACCTGCTCCTGCTCAACTCCGCCTTCCGGTCCGGAGAACACAAGCCAGCATCAGACCCGGGAGAAACCCTAGCTAAAAGAAAGGACAGGAGCTAGAGCAGAGTGGTCCGATGAATCAGTCACCTGGTGGAGGCGCGCCTGGTTGATCCTGTCGCGGGCGTCCCAGAACTCATGCTGGATCCTGTTGATCGCCTCCAGCCGCGAGCGGCCGGCGGAGAGCTCCTCGACCTGCGCCTCCACCCGGTCGTAGATGCGCCGCCACTCAGCCCGCCCCCCGTCCCCGGCCCCCGCGCCACTCATCGATTCAGACCGCGCGGCTGTTGCTTCCCTCACTGTCATGTTCGTGTGCTTCAACGCTCCCAAGATGCTAGCTAAATCCGGAGCAGCTTCGATTATATGCCGAGATCTCAATATATGGTGAAGAAAATCGGATCTTTGGAAAGCTCGCGGGAAAGGGGATCCAATGATAGGTCATGCGTGCGGGGAATTGGATTTCTTGGGGAGAATACAAGTTGACGCCATTGTTGGAAGATGGTGCTGGATTCCTGCAGAAGTGAGAGTTAGACCGTCAGACATTGGGGGGAGAAGTACCGAGGGCCAGTTCTTCAGAATCGCCTACCTAATTAGAGCTTAACTAGATAGGATTGTAAAAAAAATATGAAGTGGCGATTCTGGGAGAAGCTGGGGAGGGGGGCGATTCTGGGAGAATCGTCCAAAAGAACTGGGCCTAAAGCTGGTCATGGACAACCCGGCCCGAAGGCCCAAACCCAAAGCCCGACATTCGGGCCGGGATTGGGCTCCAGTTTCTCGCTCGAAGCGCGGCTCAAAAACCCGGAAAAAAATGACTATATATATATTTCGAAATATAGGTATAATAAATTAATATAATATCCTGAATATGATTAATTTAATTAAAAAATGCCACTGGTCATGTGCTATGGGCTCGGGCTTGGGATTTTTTCGTCGGGCTTTGCCAAGCCCGGCCCGAACCCGACCTGGCCCCGGGAATGATCAGGTTTAGGGAGAACACATTAGACATTTTTTTACAACACATCATGCTGAAGTGCCCCTAAGAAAAAAATAAAATTATAAACAAGTCCTCCATATTACCAAACATGACCCAAGAAACCACTGAAAAAACGCAGTCCGGACCTCAAGGCACTATTGACCTCACCGCTCTTCATTGTGGTGGTGCGGTCAATACCAACATGGATATTTGTTGAGAGTAAGGCCTCGGCCATAGCCCTCAACGATGACGTTCGTGGATGTCGTTCTTCTCCTCAGAGGCGCCCCCCTAAAGTTATGACTCTTTGGTTCTACTAAAACTGACCTACTTGCGTTTATCGGCATCTTCTAGCGCCTCCTCTGGCGGTGCTCTTGTCGTGCAATATTTGTCGTGGTTCTCCTTGGGTTCTACCTAAAGCCGCTGACTTTTACTATTTTTTCTACCCACATTCAGGCATATGTCTCCTGATTTGAGCGACCATTCTTGAACCCAGGGGTGTCGGAATCAGTGCCATGCCACAGGAGTTATCGGTGTTTTTTCCACGTATCATGGGCCATTGCTTGTGCTTGGTCGTTATCGGTGTTGATCTCTGGGGTTGGGAGATGGGGCACTGACAAAAGCCTTGTATGGCACTGGTCATGCCAACGACTATGACATTTTCGAACGTCGCTTCCCTGATTGGAGGTGTCACTATTGTTGCCATCCTTCAAACTTCATATGGATGTGTTGTGGAAGATGATATGTTGAGTTCATGGCGGATATGAAGGTGCTCTTCAAAGATTTGTGTACGTCGTTAGCAGCCCTAATGTTGATCGTATAATTAGAGGAATTTACACTCTATTATGGCGCATTGCTCACAAGTGCGTGCTCCGGGGACATAACGGGTAGAATCTGTTAACAGACAAATAAGATCATGGTTGGTAATTTGATCTGGACTCTATCCCGGAAACTAGTTGTAACGACTAGGAATCTTATCTGTATAAGAGGTGGACTCTTCGGAAAGACAGTATAAGAAAGTCCCTACCACCTAGCCTCGGATATGCGAGTTGTGAGCGGCACCATGGATAAACGCAGAGAAATAGGGGGTAGACCACAAACCCTAAATTTCTAACAACAAGAAGCAATCTTAAACTGTAGTGATTGGTATTGTTCTTAAGCACAACACAAAATGATGTGTATCAATTGCATACTTTTCTGAACCTACTAAATTTGACATGTGCTGATTTTTTTTCCTTAAAAAAGGGTTCTCCTTCAGACTTAACTTTTTTCCCTTCTATACTGAATGTGTTTCTGAAAGAGGATGTCAACAGAGTAACTGAAAGGAGGAGTGAGCAGCAGCCAGAGAGAAGTTAAGAGCAAGACACATGCTTCAGATTAACTCCTATTTCTGAACCAATATGCTTTTGATGATTGAATTACATTAGAAAAGTATATATTTCTTCAGATGAACGAATTTAGTATAATTTTGGCATGCAAATAATTCTTCCATATGTCTGACTATAATGTGTTGCCGTGCAAATATGCAGAAGGATGATCTCACTTTTGGGGACTTGGTTTTGCGAATCGATGTGTTATCTTGACCAAATATCTTAGTATTTGTACAATGTTGCAATATGGATAGACTCGTCACCACTTTTAGGGGATTGATGTATAATACTGTATGTACAATGATTCAATACATATATACCTACAACAACTACTAATCGAAATTTCTTCTTCACCTACAAAAATATATAGAATCTTCCTACATAATTTCATGTTGATATCTGATTTGCATGTCCATACTACTGGGCGAGCTAAACTGCAAGGCCTCACAGTGCATAGGGGCATCTAATAAAGTTTTCAGGTTTCTCCCTAGAACTATTATATCCAGACAAGATATTTGCTTGCAGAACCACCAGAGCTGAACCTTCCAAGTAATTTCACATGGTGTGCAGGTTGAGTTGTACAACAAGTAGCAACATAATCAGTGGCAGTGCACCCACGATATCCCTCATTTGCATTTAACTCAGATAAGGTTTACTCTGTTTTTATATTTTGTTTGTTCTGTTTTTCTTAGTTGAGTTTCAACTCATTTTGTTCGTCTGACAAAAAGAATCAGGAGAAGGGAAGAAAAGAGAGGAGGAAGCATAATCTTGGGAGTAAGGAAGATGCTGATAGGTACTTCCCATCTTCCATCCATTTCATCTTGCGTTGGGATATGAAGCGGTGGCGTAGTTGCGACGACGGTCATGTTTTTGCAATCATTGAGAAGATGTGAAGAGTGACACAAAGTATGTGTTGTTATATGGAAGAGTTAGAGCTGGATGGATCAACAAACAATGGAATCGAGTCATGCATGGAATTGTAAGCCAATCATATAGGCATAGACCTGAATTCAGTTTTCCGATGTATAATGAAAGTTATGTAAGTCATTTGAAATATTAATATAAAAAGTTTGTTATTGATATTTGTTGTGAACCATGTGAACATATTGCCGTAACAAAAAAATCTGTGTGAACATTTGAACGGTGTCATCTTCAACTAAGATCTCTATAGTATCATGATTCCTTATTTTCTTTCAATCTGGAATTAAAGAATTATATTTATAAATTATAAAACTGTATATGCAAGGAGCACTTCAATGATTTTGTTAGCTTAGATAAAATTGTGTATACAAAAATTATAAGTTTCATGTGCTTGAAATATGTTTTTGCACTATTTGCTTTGATCGATATGTGGTTTGCATGCAAATTATAATTGGAATTTTGTTTTCTTTGCATTTCTGGGGTGAGGCAACAATTTGAATAAAAGATATAGGGATTTTTACATCTGTGCCCCTGGTTCCTTAGCTCTACTCATTCATCCCCACGCTCTTAACTTTTGCTCACTTTTCCCCACTCCCTTGTCTGAAACCCTCATAAATGGTCACAAACGGTGGATGCCGTCGGGTCAGTGCTTTGACCGTTAACTCTGACGAGTGGGGCCGCATTGAGACACGTCAGATGAGCTTGTCTGAGGGATCCCCTTGTCTGAACTCTGAACCTCAAGCAACGACAGCACCAGGCCGCTCTGCCCCCTCCGCCGCCGTCGTGCAGCCTTCGCTGCCGTCGTGCCCTCCAACCACTAACCCAATTTCGCCTCCGCCGCCGTTGTGCCCTCCGCCAGATCTACCCCCACATCCCCCTCAGGATTAAGCAGCGATGTCAGGGGAGCAGGTTCTCAAGCCCATCGACCGTGGAGAGGATTGGGTCGAATCGACGGCGGATAATTCATGGATTACACCTGGGTAAGCGTCGTTTCCCCTCTAACATATTTGCTGATTCATACATTCATCCCTATTTGACAGCTAGTCGCGTGAATCAATCAAATTTTGCTGAATTGTTCCCGGCATAACTGTAACTTTTTCTTATTTGAATCGAATAGGATTGATCCTGCGCTTGCTTTCCGGGTGGAAGTTAGGATGGAAGTTAGTGTGCTGCGCGGTAGAAAACCGCATAGATTACTGGATTTTTCTATCCAAAGGTGGTAGAAACAAGTATGTCGTTGAAAAATTTGATCGCGGCGCTCCAAAATTCTTCATATGGGTGGAGCCCTGTCGATGCTGTTGAACTGAAATTTTTCAGCAGTACCGAGCAAAAATTTCTCCCGCTAACTTGCGATGAGCACCTTGGATTGCTCTTTAGTTTGAATGCAGAAAGACGCTTCGGTAAAATCCTTATCGAGGTGCTTCAGCCACGCAATGAACGTGACAAGGGGAAATCTGCTAATAGCGAGCGCCCCGGCACTCCTTGTAGGTCAAAACCAAGCAAAGCTAGTGGTTCTGAAAGTCACAATATGTCTGCTGCCGCTTCTTGTGCTGCTTCTCCTGTCGCTGCTGCAGCCGATGTACAGCAAGATGCAGAGCCAGACGAAGAGGAGGCTCGAAATGATGATGAGGATGAGAATATATTCGCTGATCTTGTAGATACTGTCAGTAAACAAGCAATGGAAGATCAATATCAGGAGCAACCTATCAGCCGTACTAGATTTGATGACACTGACGATGAAGAGAGGCAGGAGAACATCGACAGCCTAGTTTTAGATGAATATGATGGTGAGGACATGCCAACAATTGAGTGGAACAGGGAAGATCCTCAGCTAGCTGTCGGCACCATATTCCAGTCGATGGTGGACTGTCGTAATGCAGTGACTACATATTGCATTCTCACTGAAAATACATATGTGGTTGATAGGAGTGAGCTAACAAGGTTCACTGTTCATTGTCCATATGATAGGTGTAGATGGAGGTTCCATGCATCACATATGTTGAGGAGCAAGTTCATTCAGGTTTGTGTATTTCAGTTTATACTGATTCATTTTATTTTCAGATCATTGTGTAATGTTTTCTAACAATATTTTGTTTGGGTCCCATTTTGTTTCAGATAAAAAAGAACCCACACCAGCACACTTGTCCACCTGGAGGGGGAGGAGGGAAGGCTAAAACAAAGCTAACAAAGACTAGGTGGGTGGCAGATGCAATTTTGGATTGGTTGAGAGAAACACCAACACTTGGTCCAACAGCACTCCATGGGAAGCTATTTGAGAAGTACAAGATTGATATACCTTACATGAGGATTTTCTATGCTAAGGAAATGGCTCTTGACAGGATTAATGGTCCATGGAATGAGAGCTTTCAGTTGCTCTACACATTTAAATCTGAAGTGGAAGCTGCTAGTCCAGGGAGTGTTGTAGAGATTGACAAGCATACAGTTACATACAAAATAAAAGGGAAGTCATTTCAGAAGGAGTGCTTCAGGAGGGCTTTTGTTTGTTTCAAGGCTTGTTTACAAGGGTTTCTTGATGGTTGCAGGCCCTATTTGGCTGTTGATGCAACTGCTTTGAATGGAAGGTGGAGAGGACAACTAGTGGCAGCTTCTGCAGTTGATGGACACAACTGGCTATTCCCAGTTGCATTTGGTGTGGTGGAGGCAGAGTCCGAGGAAAGTTGGGTCTGGTTTCTGCAGCAGTTGCGCAACCTTATAGGTACACCCCCAGGTTTAGCTATACACATAGATGCTTGCAAGGGTTTGGAGAGTGCAGTGCAAATTGTATTCCCTGGAGTGGAGCATAGGGAATATATGCGACACCTAGAGCAGAATTTCAGAAACAAATTCAAAGGTAAATTTTATGATGAGAACTTATGGCCAGCATCATACACATGCAGTGAGAGGAAGCATGAGCATCATTTGAGAGTGTTGTATGCTCACAATCCTCTGGTGAAGGAGTACCTAGATGCACATCATGGAAAGTTGTGGTCAAGAAGCAAATTCAATGAAATCTGCAAAGTAGACTATGTGACCAGTAACCTGGCAGAGTGTTTCAATGCAAAGATCAAGTCATTGAAAGGGCTTCTGATATGGCAAATATTTGATAAGATTCGGTAGATGATCATGATAAAGATGGCTCTTCGCAAAAGAATTGCAGAAACATAATATGTTGGCCATCTTATGCTCCCATCTCTTATTAAGTCATTGCATGCCAAGGCAAGAGGACTGAACATGAAATGCATTCGAGCAGCGACACACGAGGCTGAGGTAACATATACTGACAGTAAAAACAGGGAATGGAGATATCCAGTTAACCTAGCAACTAGGGAATGCAGTTGTTGGCAATGGCAGCTCCGTGGGAAGCCATGCATACATGCCCTACATCTGATGACTGTTATAGGTGGTGAAGATGGTGAAGTTTATCAATACATCTCTGAATATCTTTCTGTTGCCAAATTAAATGCTGCTTATGCTTCCAATGTGCCTGCACTCTTGGGAAAAGACCAATGGAACATAGTAGATCCAGGGTTCAAACTACTTTCTCCTGTACTAACTAGACCACCAGGAAGACCAAGGAAGAACAGGACCAGAAGAGGTGAAGAGGGTCGTGTAAAAAGACAGCGTAAGTGCAAAAAATGTGGAACCCTAGGGCACATTGCTAGGAAATGTACCAATCCAGTGGATGCTTCATTTGGAGAAGAGGAACAATGGGCAGCAACAAATGCAGAGGAGTGTAGGAGAACTGCCCTAGAGGCAGTAATAACAGTTATTTTGTATCTCCTGGTTTATAATGAATGTTTATGATCCATGCTATAACTGCTGTGGCTCCCGAGCCCGTATATCCATAAAGGCTCTGAGGAAAACCCATGTGCACGTGTGGGTTAATAAACGGTAAAATGTATTCCTAGTCATGCCTCTATGGCTGGCTCAAGTATTGCATGATGATTATGTTTTCCTGATCATGGGCATGTCTATGCCGGCAATTTTGAGGGCACAAATTGTTGGTAGAACACTTGTGTTGAATCGACCCAAATTGATGTTATGCTATGAGATACATTTGTCACAAGTTAATGGTATTTTACACAGGGAAGTTAATGTTTGCATAATTCCTTAGACCATGAGAGTATCGAGTTCCTTCGTACTTGCTTCGTGAACTTTGGGGTTTGTTAAACGTCATCCGTAACTGGGTGGCTATTACGGCGGCTTACGGGTTCACGGAAAAGTATGGCAAGTAACGAGATAGCTCAAGATTGGGATTTGCTCCTCCGACGATGGAGAGATATACTCTGGCCCTCTCGGTGAAACGGTATCCATCATCGTCTGGCCAGACAACTTGTGATTTGATCACTGGGATACCGAAACACGGAAACGAGAAAAGAGAACAAAACCGGTAACGAGGTAACTTGCATAGTGGACAAATTGTTGATCCACGGGGGTGCAATAAATCTCACCTCGGGTGTTTTGTGACATATCGCGAAGCAACAGGAATAGCTCACGGCAACTGGAGGTTCACTCAAATATTCATTCGTGTGGGTATAGGGGTCAATGTGGGTGTCCACGGCTCCGATGTTGATCATTGATCGGAAGGGGTTCCAGGTCATGTCTATGCTTCACCGAACCTATAGGGTCACACGCTTAAGGGTCATCTATCTGCTGAATACTAGACAGGGAGTCTGAGAGAAAATCACCGAAAAAGTTTCGGACACCGAAAAAGTTTCGGACAGCGGAAAAGTTCCGCAGAGAGAACACCGGATGAGTTTCGGTGAAACTGAAAAGTTGTTTCAGGGAATACCATTAAGTCAAATTGTTTTCGGCACATGCCTGATAATTCTTGGAGGGTGCCAGAATCATTCTGGAAACTTCTGGGAATTTTCTGGAAGAAAAACCGGAAATGTTTCGGAGCTGCCGGAACCGCTTCAGATGCTTTTCGCAGATGAAAATCACTAATCTGGAATTGTTCCAGAACGCGTTGAAAATTATTTTAGTGGGTACTGGAATTGTTCTAAGCCCACATAAATATTTTCAGTTCGAACGGACGCTGAAAAATGTCGTCGTGAATAGTGAAAGTGCTTTTTGGATAATTTTTTGGAAGCCACCTTTTAGGGCTTTTGCTAAAGGCTTCTAGAAGGGCTTGGGGGGGCCATGAGAGCCCCTCATGGGGGGTCCCCCTAGGGGTGGCCGGCCAAGGAAGGGGGAGCTCCTTGGAGCTCCACATGGCATCCCAAGTTTACCCTTATGCCCATGAGGTGTGACCTAATGCATGGGTTTTTGGTAATTAGTGGAGGAGCCCTACCCCTTGGCTTTCCTATAAATAGAGGAGATGGGGGCTGCCATCTCTTCATCCCTTGCTCTCATACACATGCCATGCATTATCTGGCTTCTTCTCTCCCTCCCACGAAAAGAGTTTCGTAGAGCCGAAAGGCTGTCTGGGTTCCGGCAGGAACTAGTTCTGGACGGCGAAGCCCTGCCGGATAGCTGACACCGTATGTGTGCAACCCCATAGAGAGGTCGTAGCTTCGGTCTTTTGCCCGAGGGGCTGTTCGAGTGTCCTCCCGAAGGGCTGTCCGAGTCTCCGTTCGAGTTTCGAGGGTCCTCCCGAAGGGCTGTCCGCGACATCGTCCGGGGGACTGTCCGACCGCCTCCCGAAGGGCTGTCCGACGAGGGAGTACATCCTCGCGGTTGGGAGGTTGTAAATCCTAGCTGCGGGGATCTGCACCAACGATCTCCACCGACTCTTCTTCCGCTGCGCTTCGAGTCGGTACGGATCAGATCAAACCTTGTATGCAGTCTCCATAGTGGTCCTGGGCGTGCTCGCTATACCGAAAATTTTCATTTTCTGTCGCGTTCCCTTACAGTGGCATCAAGAGCCGTGCTATGCGTAGATGCAGGTTACGATCTAGAATACATGGAGATGTATGGGTATTGCATAATATGATTAGGTAGTAGATGAGATCTATTGCTGAAAATTATTTATGCGGGTGACAGATGAAATCTGTTACCCGACGTTCTTGTTGCTTCCCTAGAATTTGCGTTTGCTCAATCTCGAGATGGCATGGTTGAATTTGACAAAGTTCTGGCAATCCGTGATCCTGATTGATCATGGAAGTGCTATCAGTTCTTTGGGTTCTGCCATAGTCAAAAGAAAGATGAAATTCGCAGATGAAAGGGCATTGCAGATATGATCTGCACGGGGGTCATGCGTATGACGAAGTTTAGTATGGGGCTCGAGATTTAATTATCTCATGTTTCATACACCCCGAGATGTTAATCTAGCAACTTGAATAATCATACTTGATGATAAAATGTTGGTAGCTGCGGTTTAAGTCAAAACCTTAGAAGCCACGTAAAATAAATTTTTGCATAAACCGATTAGAGGTGTCTAACTTGGTTTTGCAGGATGGTTTGCATGTGATGTGGTATAGCAATGCTCATATTCAATTTGATTATGTATGAGATGACTATATGATGTAATTAACATGACCTGCGTGTCATGATTCGGCATGATGGCTGGAGCCATATGATTGCACTTTAATGACCTGTGTGTCAACCTTAAGTAATGCATTTATTTTATCTTGCTATGGAGATAGCAATATTATCTGGTGCATCGACAAGGTGGTGGCAATCTTCGCGAAGGTGAACACCGACGCGAATGCCGAAGACGAAGAAATGAAAGACTTCTCCGTCAGAAGAGGCTATACCATATCATGCTATTATGAATTGCCTGAGATGTTTATCCCTCTTGATGCACCCTTCTTGATTGCGCGGTAGTCGCTTTTTATTAGGGTGATCTCTCACAAAAATATCAAGTAGTTAGTGTTCTCCCAAGTGTAGCACCGTCACGACACCTATCTTTTCATGGTGCGCCATGACTAACATGGGTACGAACGAATTGAGAAGTGTGAGGCGGGTGAGGTCAGACCTCGCAGCAAGATCACTTGGTTGTCTTGACGTTCATGGCAGGATCGTCCTGAGCTCGGAACACGCGCATCGAAAGATGAACAAGAGTCACATAGGTATGTGATTGGCAGGTTGGCCTACCGGTTGAGATTTTCGTCATCAGTGGTGACTAACATCAATGATGAATAATCAAAACACGGGTCTTGAATCACTCACAATCAATTATGAGAGATATTGATTTGAGTGGGAGCGCACTTTAGAATAAAATTGTTTATTCACTAGTGCATTTTCATTATAAACAAAGTCTAAGTGAAAACTTGTGTTTTCCGTTGTAGATCAAATGGCTCGCAACACCGCGTTCAACTTAGGCCCGATGTTAGAAAAAGAGAAGTTAACTGCGACTGGAAACAACTATGCGGACTGGGTCCGCAACCTGAGGATTGTCCTCAGGAGCGCTAAGAAACTGTATGTGCTTGAAAATGCTCTTCCAGCTAAACCGGCGGCAGAGGCCCCGGAAAATGAACAAAATGTCTGGGCCACTAAGGATGATGATCACAACTTAGTGCAGTGCCTCATGCTAGCTTGCATGTGTACAGACCTTCAAAAACGTTTTGAATTCCATAAACCCCGTGATATGATCCGGGAATTGGATGCTCTGTACAAGGAAACCGCAAAGTCTGAACGATTTGATATCATGAAGGCTTTGATGGATTGCAAGATGGCTGAGGGTAGTTCAGTTGGCGAACACGTGGTCAAAATGATTGGCTATGCTGAAAGGCTTAAAACCCTGGAATTTCCACTTCCACCTGGCCATACGATGGACATGTTGCTTTCTTCACTCCCCCCGTCTTACGACGGTGTTGTATTAAACTACAACATGAGTGGGATGGAGAAGGAACCGGAAGAGGTGCTCGCCATGCTGAAAACTGCAGAAGGAGGACTGCGGAAAAATCGCAAGCAAGTGTTGCTTGTGAGTAAAACCGCCAGTTTCAAAAAGAAGAAAGGCAAGCCAAAGAAGGGCAAGGGCGCCGGTAAGACCGGCTCCCAAAGCAACTCTAAAGGCGGAGCCAAGAATGAAACTGAGTGCTTCTACTGCAAGGGCACATGACACTGGAAGAGAAACTGCAAGAAGTATCTGGAAGATAAGAAGTCCGGGAAAACCGGAAAAGGTATAATTGTTATACAAGTTAATGTCATTGACGTTTTGCTTGCTAGCGAAAATTCTAAGTCTTGGGTATTTGATACCGGATCGGTTGCTCACATTTGCAACTCGATACAGGGGCTTCAGAAGGTGCGCAAGCTGGCAAAGAATGAAGTCGTGATGCGCGTCGGGAACGGCGCTGGGATCGCCGCTCAAGCCGTCGGCATTATGCCTCTATGTCTCCCTTCAGGATTTATCTTAGAACTAAGTAACTGTTATTTTGTTCCACTGTTGTGTAGAAACATTATCTCTGGATCATGTTTAGTACACGATGGGTATTCGTACAAGTCTGAGAACAATGGTTGTTCACTTTATTGTAAGGATATGTTTTATGGATTTGCACCCATTGTTGGGGGCCTTTTCATACTAAATCTTGAATGTGGAAATGATGTCTTTAACGTGAATGCTAAACGCCTTAAGAAGGCTGATACCACCACCACTTGCTTGTGGCACTGTCGACTTGGCCACATCGGAAAGAAACGCATGCAAAGACTCCATAAAGATGGAGTTTTACCGTCCCTTGATTTTGAATCATTTGACACATGTGAAGCTTGCTTGATGGGGAAAATGACCAAGACGCCGTTCACGGGTCATCCTGAACGGGCGGGTGAATTGTTGGGAATAATACATAGTGATGTATGTGGTCCAATGAACACAGCCGCACGGGGTGGGTATTTCTACTTCGTGACTTTTACTGATGATTTAAGTTGATATGGCTATATCTACTTAATGAAGCATAAGTCGGAAACTTTTGAAAAGTTCAAAGAATTTCAGAATGAGGTAGAAAATCATCGTGACAAAAAGATTAAGTTCCTACGGTCTGATCGTGGAGGCGAATATCTTAGTCATGAGTTTGGCCAACATCTAAGTGACCGTGGAATCGTTTCACAGCTTACGCCTCCCGGAACTCCACAGAGAAATGGAGTATCGGAACGACGTAACCGAACCTTGTTGGACATGGTAAGGTCGATGATGTCTCTTACGGATCTTCCGATATCTTTTTGGGGTCACGCACTGGAAACTGCTGCTCATATACTAAACAAGGCACCATCAAAGTCTGTTGAAACGACGCCATTTGAATTATGGTATGGGAAGAAACCCAATATGTCGCATCTCAAGATTTGGGGTTGTGAGGCATATGTAAAGCGTTTACAGCCAACCAAACTCGATCCCAAAGCAGACAAATACTACTTTGTAGGTTACCCCAAAGAAACCATTGGGTATTCTTTCTACCACCCGTCCGATAACAAAGTGTTTGTTGCAAGGAGTGGACAATTTCTTGAGAAAGAGTTTCTCACGAAAAAGGTGAGTGGGAGGACAGTACAACTTAATGAGATTAGTGAATCTTCGGTGACCGTTGATATGGCTAAGGAACCGGAAGAAATTCCGCTAATTATCCCTACAACCGAGCCGGAAGTTGTCACATGTGATGCAGAGACTTCAGACAATGTTGTAACTGAACCGCGCAGATCAGGTAGGGCTATCCAGCCTCCTGAATGGTTTCATAACGAAATCTTCATTCTTGAAGACGATGAACCTGCGCACTACAAGGAAGCGATGGTGGGGCCCAGCTCAAAAGAATGGCACAAGGCCATGAGATCCGAAATGGAATCCATGTACGAAAACCAAGTTTGGAACTTGGAAGAACTTCCAGAAGGCGTAAAGCCGATTGGTTGTAAATGGATTTTCAAAAGGAAGACGGACGCGGATGGTAACATTACTATCCACAAAGCTAGACTTGTCGCGAAAGGGTTCACGCAAGTTCCAGGAGTGGACTACGACGAGACTTTCTCGCCCGTAGCTATGCTTAGGTCTGTTCGGATATTACTAGCAATTGCTGCTTATTTTGATTATGAAATATGGCAGATGGATGTCAAAACGGCTTTCCTAAATGGAAACCTCAAAGAGGATGTATACATGATACAGCCAGAAGGTTTTGTCATTCATGAGGATGCTGGAAAGGTATGCAAACTTCAGAAAGCCATTTATGGTCTGAAGCAAGCGTCAAGGAGCTGGAACATTCGTTTTGATGAAGTGGTCAAAGAGTTTGGCTTCATCAGAAATGACGAAGAATCTTGTGTTTACAAGAAGTTTAGTGGGAGCGCAAAAGCATTTCTAATCTTGTATGTGGATGACATATTTTTGATTGGAAATGACGTGAATTTTCTTAGTGAAATAAAAGACTCATTGAAGAAAAGGTTTTCAATGAAAGACTTAGGCGAAGCGGCATATGTATTGGGCATCAGAATCTATAGAGATAGATCAAAACGCCTGATAGCGCTTAGCCAAAGCACGTACATTGACAAGGTGTTGAAAAGGTTCAACATGGAGAACTCCAAGAAAGGCCTACTCCCCATGTCACCTGGCACAGTGCTTTGCAAGAATCAGAGTCCTTGAACTCTCGATGAGCGAGTACAAATGAATGATGTTCCATGTGCCTCGGCAGTTGGTTCTATTATGTATGCCATGCTATGTACAAGACCGGATGTTTCCTATGCGCTAAGTGTTAGCAGCCGGTACCAAAGTGATCCTGGATTGGAACACTGGGCCGCAGTCAAGGGTATTCTTAAGTACCTCAGACGGACCAAGGATTTACTCCTTGTGTACGGAGGTGATGAAGAGCTCATTGTAAGTGGTTACACTGATGCAGGCTTCATGACTGACCCAGATGACTTCAAATCTCAATCAGGCTATGTTTTCATGTTGAACGGTGGCGCAGTTGATTGGAAAAGTTCCAAGCAAAAGACTGTGGCGGATTCTATGACGGAGGCGGAGTATGTTGCAGCTTCAGAAGCCTCCAAGGAGGTGGTATGGATCAAGCAATTTCTTGAAGACCTTGGTGTGGTTCCAAGTGCTCTGGACCCGGTGGAGATCTATTGTGATAATAGTGGCGCCGTGGCTCAGGCAAGGGAGCCAAGTTCGCACCATAAGACAAGACATATTCAACGCAAATATAAACTCATTCGACATCATGTCGAAGAGGGTTTAGTGAAAGTACGCAAAGTTCACACGGATCTGAATGTGTCAGACCCGATGACAAAACCTCTACCACGAGCAAAGCATGAGCAACACCGGATAGCCATTGGTGTTAGGGAAGCCATGTAACTGGATTATGACTCTAGTGCAAGTGGGAGTCTGTAGGAGATATGCCCTAGAGGCAGTAATATCAGTTATTTTGTATCACCTGGTTTGTAATGAAAGTTTATGTTCCATGCTATAACTGCAATGATTCTCGAGTCTACAATAAAACGAGGCTTGGAGGGAAACTCATGTGCACGTGTGGGATAATAAACGGAAAAATGTATTCCTGGTCAAGCCTCTATGACTGGCTCGAGTATTGCATGATGATCCTGTTTTCCTGATCATGGGCATGTCTATGCCGGCAATTTTGAGGGCACAAATTGTTGGTAGAACAGTTGTGTTGAATCGACCCAAATTGATGTTATGCTATGAGATACATTCATCACAAGTTAATGGTATTTTACACAGGGAAGTTAATGTTTGCATAATTCCTTAGACCATGAGAGTATCGAGTTCCTTCATACTTGCTTCGTGAACTTTGGGGTTTGTTAAACGTCATCCGTAACTGGGTGGCTATTACGGCGGCTTACGGGTTCACGGAAAAGTATGGCAAGTAACGAGATAGCTCAAGATTGGGATTTGCTCCTCCGACGATGGAGAGATATACTCGGGCCCTCTCGGTGAAACGGTATCCATCATCGTCTGGCCAGACAACTTGTGATTTGATCACTGGGATACCGAAACACGGAAACGAGAAAAGAGAACAAAACCGGTAACGAGGTAACTTGCATAGTGGACAAATTGTTGATCCACGGGGGTGCAATAAATCTCACCTCGGGTGTTTTGTGACATATCGCGAAGCAACAGGAATAGCTCACGGCAACTGGAGGTTCACTCGAATATTCATTCGTGTGGGTATAGGGGTCAATATGGGTGTCCACGGCTCCGATGTTGATCATTGATCGGAAGGGGTTCCAGGTCATGTCTATGCTTCACCGAACCTATAGGGTCACACGCTTAAGGGTCATCTATCTGCTCAATACTAGACAGGGAGTCTGAGAGAAAATCACCAAAAAAGTTTCGGACAGCGGAAAAGTTCCGCAGAG
Organism: Thinopyrum elongatum; assembly: GCA_011799875.1. Classification (NCBI taxonomy): domain Eukaryota; kingdom Viridiplantae; phylum Streptophyta; class Magnoliopsida; order Poales; family Poaceae; genus Thinopyrum; species Thinopyrum elongatum. The sequence continues at coordinate 606,305,837 of CM022300.1, read as the reverse complement.
AGAACACCGGATGAGTTTCGGTGAAACTGAAAAGTTGTTTCAGGGAATACCATTAAGTCAAATTGTTTTCGGCACATGCCTGATAATTCTTGGAGGGTGCCAGAATCATTCTGGAAACTTCTGGGAATTTTCTGAAAGAAAAACCGGAAATGTTTCGGAGCTGCCGGAACCGCTTCAGATGCTTTTCGCAGATGAAAATCACTAATCTGGAATTGTTCCAGAACGCGTTGAAAATTATTTTAGTGGGTACTGGAATTGTTCTAAGCCCACATAAATATTTTCAGTTCGAACGGACGCTGAAAAATGTCGTCGTGAATAGTGAAAGTGCTTTTTGGATAATTTTTTGGAAGCCACCTTTTAGGGCTTTTGCTAAAGGCTTCTAGAAGGGCTTGGGGGGGCCATGAGAGCCCCTCATGGGGGGGCCCCCTAGGGGTGGCCGGCCAAGGAAGGGGGAGCTCCTTGGAGCTCCACATGGCATCCCAAGTTTACCCTTATGCCCATGAGGTGTGACCTAATGCATGGGTTTTTGGTAATTAGTGGAGGAGCCCTACCCCTTGGCTTTCCTATAAATAGAGGAGATGGGGGCTGCCATCTCTTCATCCCTTGCTCTCATACACATGCCATGCATTATCTGGCTTCTTCTCTCCCTCCCACGAAAAGAGTTTCGTAGAGCCGAAAGGCTGTCTGGGTTCCGGCAGGAACTAGTTCTGGACGGCGAAGCCCTGCCGGATAGCTGACACCGTATGTGTGCAACCCCGTAGAGAGGTCGTAGCTTCGGTCTTTTGCCCGAGGGGCTGTTCGAGTGTCCTCCCGAAGGGCTGTCCGAGTCTCCGTTCGAGTTTCGAGGGTCCTCCCGAAGGGCTGTCAGCGACATCGTCCGGGGGACTGTCCGACCGCCTCCCGAAGGGCTGTCCGACGAGGGAGTACATCCTCGCGGTTGGGAGGTTGTAAATCCTAGCTGCGGGGATCTGCACCAACGATCTCCACCGACTCTTCTTCCGCTGCGCTTCGAGTCGGTATGGATCAGATCAAACCTTGTATGCAGTCTCCATAGTGGTCCTGGGCGTGCTCGCTATACCGAAAATTTTCGTTTTCTGTCGCGTTCCCTTACAAGGAGAATGCAGCATTAGAGCAGGTTGAAGCTAATACAGAGGAGAATGCAGCATTAGAGCAGATTGAATCTAATACAGAGGAGAATGAAGCAGCAAAGCAGATTGCAGCTAATTCAGAGGAGAATGAAGCAACTTAATTAGCACTACCGGCAGCTTGGTATGTGTGCAACAACCTTCCCTTTTTTATGCATTTCTTCTCTTTTTATTGATGGCTTATAATCTTTTTTGTGTTTGTCCTAGCTCTTGGAAAATTAGAGGAAAAGGAGAGAAAAGGCCAAGAGAGAAAGGATTTGAAGAATATGAAGCCATGGCTTATGAAGGTTTTGAATCCCGTCAACTGGCCAGTGCAACTTCTCCGTCAGCACCTTTGTAATCAAGTATTTTTTGGACCTACTCTAAATGAGCCAAATATTTTTTATTAACACCTATTCAATCTATAAAGTGTAGATTCGAAGTCTCACTATTTATTGAATTAATCTTCATCTTTTTACTTTTTTTTTGAAAATAATGTGATTTAATAGAAAACCATTAAAAACACGTTTAAAATATGAAAAAAGAAAACTAAGTTCAGATCCTTCTTATTCACTTTGAAATGAAGCTTTGGTGATTTTTTAATTTTTTTTAATTTTTCGAAAAACCTACCTCCTTTCCTACACTAGTAGAAAACAGGGCTTTGGTCACAGCTCAATATACACATTAGTCCCGGTTGCATTACGAACCGGGACTAATGTGAGCATTAGTCCCGGTTCGAGCGGCTAAAGGCATTAGTCCCGGTTCAAATGAGACCTTTAGTCCCGGTTTGAGATACGAACCGGGACTAAACGGTGCGATGCCCTTTAGTCCCGGTTCGTGCCCCCCCCCCCCCCCGTGTATCGCCATTTTAGTTTTGAAAAAAACAAAAGAAAATGATAAAAACTTCAAAAAATAAAATCCTTCGAGATGTAGTTATATTACTACATCTACTAGTTAGGAAAATTAAAAAACTTAAATTTGGACATGTTTTGCAAAAAAGTGTTATGAAAAAGTAAAACGGCTATAACTTTTGCATACGATGTCGGAAAAAAAGTATAATATATCAAAATGTTTAGCACGAAAATCCGCATCCGATTTTCACCGCCGTAGGCCGTTTTGCAACGTTTTAGAATCCTCAAATTCTAAAAGGAAAAAAGTTATGCTCAAATTTTAGTTTTTTTGAATTTTTGTTAAATCTGGTCAAACTATGGTCAAACTACTTATTCAAGAAGTATTAGTGTTACTAAATAATTATTCAAGAATATTAGTGTTACTAAATAATTATTTTAGTTTTTTTGAATTTTGGTCAAATCTGGTCAAACTGTGGTCAAACTATGGTCAAACTATTTAATCAAGAAATATTAGTGTTACTAAATAATTATTGTTTTTTAGAATAATAGTTTCAAACTCAAACAGTGAAACGTGTGACTTCATGCTTAAGCTAAACTCCTGAGGGTTAATAGGATTAACATCTTACTATTGTCAGGAAAACAACAAGTGCAGACTTGAAAACTAGGGGGAATAGAACTCGGAAGTTAAGCGTGCTCAGGCTGGAGTAGTGACAGGATGGGTGACCGGCCGGGAAGTTAGACAATTTGGAATGATGAGGGGTGATTAGAGAATAGAGATTATAGATTAAACAGAGCAGTGATGAGGGGTGATTAGAGATGAAATTGTGAAATAATTCAGAAATTTGAAAATCGGGAAAAAAATAAAAAAAATTCAAAAAAAAAATTCGTAAAATTTCCTTTAGTCCCGGTTGGTAACAGGTGGAGCTCCAGACAGCGGCCACGTGGAGGGCCTTTAGTCCCAATTCGTAACAGAACCGGGACTAAAGGGGGGGGGCCTTTAGTCCCGACCCTTTAGTCCCGGTTCCAGAACCGGGACTAAAAGCCCTCTGGAACCGGGACTAAAGGCCCATTTTCTACTAGTGCTAGAACTCTCTGCAACGTTGTACGTGATAGCTCATATGTGTGAAGGTTTTTTTCATGAAAATGTCCATAGAACAAGTTTATGATTTTTTGTTGGTAACATGTCACATAAGACAACATTATGCGCAGGTTTTATATTTTTTCGATTTTTTTTAAATTAATGGTGCTCATTTAACCACGATCGTGCCAGCTAGGTTTTTTTTTAAATGACCGTAGACCAAGTTTAGTATTTTTCCTCGTTAGTGTGTCTTATAAAACAACGACTCGCGAAGGTTTCATATTTTTTGGATTTTTTTAAATTAGTTATGCTCAGTCAAACACTAGATAACCCCGTTGACCAACTCAAAACCCCTCTAAACCCCACGGGGTTTCACCTAACCCTAGCTCCGAACATCAGCCGTTCGATCATACCCTAGCGCCAAGCGACAGCCCTCAGATATGGTCTTCTAGAAGGAATTCTGAGGCCAGGGTGCGTGCAGGCTCCGCGCCGTTGGATCACCAGGACAGCTCTGCATCGTTGGATCCTTTGGCGATCCGCGAGAGGCGATCCATGAGACGTTGGTTGTGCTCGCCCACCATTGCCTCCCCTGTCTTCTTCTTCTTCTTCTGCGGCGACCAGAGGAGCCACTTGTCTGCTTCTTCTTCTCCAGCGACTAGATATGTCGAGCTCCACTTGAGCCTCCCGCCCCTCGTGGCCACAGTATGGTCCAATGCCCATGGAGCGATGCCCTGACTGCCCATGCACCGCGCCACTGAAAAGGTTGACTTCGAAGGAGGAGAAGAATGGCAACTTTGGGCACGAGTTCGTGAAATGCGAGAGCAAGCCAGAGGGGCAGGTTAGATTTCATGATTTTTCTTTGACCCTTTCTTTTTCTCTTTGCTTCTAATTCTTTTTTGTTGGATCTGAGATTTAGGGTTCATGATTTCGTTTCAGATCGTGAAGAAATGCACAACCCGGGAGGTTTCAAGGGGTTGGCTTGCTTCAATTCAATGGGGCCGCAACCCGGGAGGTCAATCTGCCGTCAACCACTCGGAATTTGGCCTTTGAAAGTGCTGCTCCGACAGTTGGGGATGAGGATCTGAAAGAGGAATTAAAGAAGATGAACAAGAACTTGAGGCAGATGATTCAGTTGAACAAGCAGGCGAATTTGATAGCTTTAGGATTTTATTTTTGTATAGTTGCTCTAGGATTTGCTTACTTGCTGGTCATCACTCGTTAGAGATGTTATTTGTGTCGTGTCATGTGCTCTACGATTTGGCTTGCAAAATAAGCCGAAAACAAATACATAACCCCTCATGCATTTGTTGGAAGGATAAACCTAGGTAACTACTTTAATTCCCACCTGAGAACTCCCGAAACTTCTTGGTTATGCAATCTGGTCCCATGGCTACACGGAGCAAAAATCATCACACAACTCCTAGCAGAATTCTACGCTCCAATGTTCCGAATGCGTTCAACACATAACCAAGAAATCTCGGAATCTCGTGTACCTCAGACCTTCGAACACACAACGATACTAGTCATGGAAGATCATCCGTGCTATCTCCTCCAGTACTGGGGATAAGTCACGGCACTATTTGCCACCATGAAAAGTATAGGAGCATTTCGATGTCGGCATCCTCTGGTATTCCAGAACTGAGACGATAGCAACTATGACGAAAACACCTTGGAGCTCAACTCCCCGGGTCCAATCCATACAATCGGGAGGCACCAAGAAAGAATTCCGGTCACATCGATATCGCAACGATTCCAACAATACCCGCGTGATCCTAAAAAAAATTTGAGTAAAAAAGAGGAGAGTGAAGTCAAAACATCTACGTCAGGAGTCCTCACCAGAGCGACGAAGGGGATGAGGAGTAAAAAGAATTCCTACTCTCCGATATAACTAAGACTCAAAATAGTTTTCTTCTAGACTCAACAACGGCAGCGGTTCGATCAATCAAGGGGGCTCCTAAGGTCGGTAAGGCTCTGATACCAACTTGTAGCGCCCAAGATACGATTCTATCCCAATCACGTGATGAATTCATGATTGGGGCACAATCGCATTTCGAGCGCATAGCAAGGTGGATATCATTACAACATACCATGTACTGAATAGATGAGGATACAAGATAAAGGCTTACACTCGCCACAAGCTACAACATGAATACATGAGTACATCAGTACATAGCAATCATCATACAGAAGAGCAGGATCCAACTACGGATGAAACCAAATGAAAAAGAAGAACGACATCCACCCTGCTAATCCCAGGCTCCCCGACCCGGAACTTATCCCTTGATCGAAGAAGAAGAGGAATTCCAAAAGCAATCAAGCATCTCTCTCACGTCAGATCATTGCATTACCTTTACCTGCAACTGTTGTTGTAGTAATCTGTGAGCCACGAGGACTCAGCAATCCCATTACCATGAGTATCAAGACTAGCAAAGCTTAATGGGTAAGGAGAAGGATAAGTGGTGAGGTTGCAGCAAGCACTAAGCATTGTATGGTGGCTAACTTACAAGTACAAGAGTAAGATGAGAAGCTACGCAAACGGACGCAAACTAGTAATGATCAAGAAGTGATCCTGTACTACTTACGAGTCAAACATAACCCCACCGTGTTCTCTTCTTGAACTCACTCGAAAAGAGACGGTCACAGTTACACACGCGGTTGGTGTATTTTATATCAGATCTGGTGTCAAGTTCTCTACAACCGGATATTAAAAATTCGCATCTGCCACGTAACCGCGGGCACGGCTCTCAAAAGTTTAAACCCTGCAGGGGTGTCCCAACTTAGTCCATCACAAACTCTCATGATCAACGGAGGAAAATCCTCCTCTCGGAACAACCCGATCAAGCTCGAAATCCCGGTTCACAAGACATTTCGACAATGGTAAAACAAAACCAGCAAGACCACCCAACGTGCCGACACCCTGATAGTAGCCGCGCGTATCTCGTCTCAGGCCACGATCGGATGGGTCAAGCTACGAGTAAAACCAGACCTCAAGTTTCCTCGTGGTGGCCCCGCAGGCTGCCCGGTTTGGACCAACACTCATGAGGAGCACTGGCCCGGGGTTGTTAATTAATTATCCTCGGGGTCCGGAAAGTCCCTATGCAAGTTTTAGTTGTTATTAGGCAAATGGTAAAACCAATGTTGGGCCTTGCTGGAAGAGTTTTATTCAAAGCGAACTATCAAGGGGGGCCCATAAACCCCGACCATGTTAGGAACGCAAAATCAAGGAACATAACACCGGTATGACGGAAACTAGGGCGGCAAGAGTGGAACAAAACAACAAGCAAAAGGCCAAGCCTTCCACCCTTTACCAAGTATATAGATGCATTAATTAAATAAGAGATATTGTGATATCCCATGATATCCATGTCTCAACATGGAACAAACTGCACCTGCAACTAGCAACGCTATAAGAGGGGGCTGAGCAAAGCGGTAACATAGCCAAACAACGGTCTGCTGGGATGGTGGAAAAGGTTAGAGGCTATCATGGCAATTTGGGAGGCTTGATAAACAAGTGGTAGCGTGACATAGCGATAGCATCAAGACAACTAGCATAGCAAAGATAGTAGTGAGATCCAGGGTAACGGTCATCTTGCCTGAAATCCCGCTAGGAAGAAGACCGAATCCATGAAGAAGACGACGGACGTAGTCGAACGGATCCTCACAATCGCAACGAAACCGGGAACTATCGACAAGAACCACAACCGGAAAGAAGCAAACAACATGGTAAACCAACAAGCATAAACATGGCATGATGCACAATTAAGTATGATGCATGTCCGGTTTAAATAGGCATGGCATGGCAAAGTGCAACAAACAAATACTACAAATTAAGTGGAGCTCAATATGCAACGAGTTGCATATTGACGAAACACCACATTCAATTATTTTAGTTCACTCTCGTTTATGTACCCCAACAATATTAAATGTTGCTAAACATGGCAAGAGGTGAAACATAAGTAAACTACCTAGTTAGGCAAGTTTAAATGAGGCCGGAAACAACAAACAACAATTCCGGAAAATCCTCAGATGAAATTTTCGAATTTGGTACTGTTCTGCCCTAAACCATATTTTAGAGTTGTTAAATAGTAAAATAAAGTGCACCAAGTTAATCTATGCATTTTTCTACACAATTTACATATAAAGTTTATTTAATTTGGAGCTACGGTTTATTAGTTATGAAATAAACCATTTTAGCATGTTATTTAAGCAAATTAATGCAAACAGCAAGTTAAACATTTTTAACATGGATGAAAGTTGCATATTATGAAACTAGATGAAATTCTAAGCATTTTACATATATAGTTTGTTTTAATCCGATGCACGGTTTGTGAGATAGTAAATGCATGAAGATGGAGGGTTTTTCTGCAAAACTGACATCTCTGGAAAAATAGACAAATTCGTCCAAAGAAAAAAAACACGATACGGGCCGAAACTGGCTGGCCCAACAGAGGAAAGGCCAGGGGGCTGCTAACCCTGGGCCTTGGGGAGCTGGCGATACTGGGCCTTGCAGCCGCGACATGGTTGTGGCCCAGCCATGCTCGCGGTCAACGGGCGCGGCCGGATGAATCAGGCGCTCGTCGTCCTGCTCGTGCAGGAGCGAAGCAGGGAGGTGGCGCGGTGAGGGACTTGGCGAGGAGGGCGGCGGATCCGGGCGACGGCGCGGCGGAGCTCGGGCCCTGGGAGTCGGCGAGGTGGCCGTCCGGTCGTGGAGACGAGCGCGGGGTCGGGCGCTGCTGCGGGGTGCTCGTCTCCCATGCGGCTCGGGCGTGAGGGGGGTCAGGAGGTCGAGGAGGCAGGGGCGCATCGGGGATCGGCGCGGGAGGGGCTCGGGACAGCAGCACCGCGACGGATCCGGGGCACCGGTGCTCCGGCGAACAGCAGCGATGGTGGAGCATTTCCTGTGCACTTGAAGAGAGAGAGGGAGAGGGATCTTTCAGAGAGGATGGAGCAAAATGGAAAAGAAGGAAGAAGAGGGAAGGTGAGGGCGATGGGCACGCGACCTGGGGCCTGATGATGCTCGCCGGCGGCGCGGGAACCGAAGGGCGCCGGCGCAACGCTGATCTGGGGAAGGCAGGAGCAGGGCAAGCCGGCAGCTTGGCCTTGGGACGGTGGATCGGCGTGGCCCAGCTGGAGCTGGAGGTGCGCACGAGCGAGGCCGTGTAGGAGTGGCCGCAGCTTGCTCTGTTGCGGGGACGGGCGGCTGGATGGATGTGCGGTGGAGGCAGAGAGTGGAGGCGGAGGGGATTGGATCGGGGAAAACAGTGGCGGTGCTGGGTTGGGGCGATGGGGATCCCGAGGAAGATGCGGCGGGCGGCGGCGTGAAGGGACAGGCCGCCTAGATCCTAGGGTTGGACCTATATATATATCAAGTGGGTTTTGGGTAGGGGTTACCTGGTCCCTCCGATCGTAATCGAGCGATCTGAAATAAATAGGTTAGGAGAGTCCAATAAAGAACCGAATATATCTTAGGGATGTTTGGAGATGATCCGGACCCATTGGTAACGACAGCCCGGTTCGGGTTCGGGGAAGTATTCAGACGTGCGCGAAGGGTCTATACACTGCGCAAAGAGGGGTTCGGCTGTCACGGTCAAGAGGGAAGCGAAAACCCGATTGGTCTGGAAAGGTCAACGAAGGCAAAGCGGTCCGAGGGAAGGTGATGAAGGCAAAGGGAGAAACGGCAACGACGAACAAATGCAAGTTTTTTAAAACATGATGGCAACGGAGTGCCGATGCAATGCAAATGATGACATGATGAATGCAACAACCAAATAAAACACACGGCGACAACGAAATAATTGGAAGGCTTCTGGAGCATCGGTCTTGGGTCGTTCCATCCTCTTTAGGTACCTAAGGATAATTTTTGACCGCTGTCCAGTGAGCTACTCCTGGATCACTATTGTACCCCCTTGTCAAACTCATGGCAAGGTACATAACAGGTCTGGTACACAGCATGGCATACTTTATAGGGAATGACTTTCATTCTCTCTCTATCTTCTGCCGTGGTCGGGCTTTGAGTCTTACTCAACTTCCCACCTTGCAACACAGGCAAGAACCCTTTCTTTGACTGATCCATTTTGAACTGTTTCAAAACTTTGTCAAGGTATGTGCTTTGTGAAAGTCCTATTAAGCGTATCGATCTATCCCTATAGATCTTGATGCCTAATATATAAGTAGCTTCACCGAGGCCTTTCATTGAAAAATTCTAATTCAAGTATCCTTTTATGCTATCCAGAAATTCTATATCATTTCCAATCAATAATATTTCATCCACATATAATACCAGAAATGCTACAGAGCTCCCACTCACTTTCTTGTAAATACAGGCTTCACCGTTGAAAGAACATGCGGTGCCCCCATGTTTGGTTTTGGTAATTAATGACAATCTCTATGGACTAATGGTTGCCTTGAGTTATATTTGAAGGATTTGTCCATAGGCTTTTCTTGGAGTCCATGTGTTGGTTTCAAGGAGTTTATGAGCTGACCAAGGTGCTATTAAGGAATTATCCAAAGATTGGTCATGTGAGTGTTGAGCTTATTGCAAGCATGTCTTGAAGAAGATTGTGTGATCATTCATGTTTACCTTCAAGACATCATCCAAATGAAGTGAGTTGGAAAGATTCAAGGTTGATCGAGACTAAGTCAAAGAGTGAATCAAGTTGATCAACACACAAAGCATAGAAGATGTACCGAGAGGGGTCAAGCGATCCCATGGTATGGTAAGCATTGTCAATTACGCTTTGTGTACTAACCCATGGTCTTCATGAGAGTTCTTTGTGGGGTTAGGTTGCGGTGTGCAAGTTCAAGTGGATCATCACGAAGAGATCATATGCTTGAAGCTTGCCGTCCATTGTGGTGGCAATGGACTTGTGAAGATGTGCCAAAGAGTGGCTCACCCATAGTGGAGTATGGGGGAGCAATCAACTAGTCTTCACCAAGCCAACGCAATCAAGAAAAGTGGTCCAACTTGAGAAAGTCAAGATCGTCATCATCTAGCTCAAGTGGACTTTGTGCAAGGCAAGGTTTGCCCCTGATAGGTTTTCTATTTTACCGGTCTCATGGTGGTAGTTGGGAGACCGGTTTATAGGATCGATTGTCGTACTATCAAGGGGGCCTCTCGATGAGTAGCTTGATCGTATCATTCGTAGAGAGCTCAAACCATTGCATCCTTGCATCATCTTTCTTGGTTCTTATTTGGTGTCTCTCTTTGTGAGTTTTATAGCTTGGTCATCTTCTTGACAAGCCCGAGTTCATCGAAAACGGAGATTATATATGCATCTTCTATGATGTTTTCGATGTTGGAGTTTATGCCGGATCTTCATTGATAGAGGTTTCACATCTCTATATCATAGGCATATCTCTACTGCCACTTCTTAATATAACCAGTCGCGGTTGGATAGTACTCGTCGTCATCTATCTAACGAGCTTGAGTTTGCTGGATTCGGAGTTCTTTTGTAGAAGTTGTGGCAGTTCTGGTTTTCTTGCTTCCTTCTGTTTTCTGTGGACAGTGTGGTAGCACACAAGCGGTAGTACCGCTGGTACCCACGGTAGTACCGCTCCGGCGGTAGTACCGCGGGGTACTGCCGCGCCAGTACCGCTTAGGGGATTCCTGCGCGTGCAACTTTCTGTTGCCTTTTTCCTTTTGCCGGTAGTAGCACGGTAGTACCGCTTAAGCGGTACTTCCGCTCTACTACCGCTGCCAGTTCCGCTTGCAGAAATCCCTCTGTGCTACTTTCTGTTTCCTTTTTCCCTTTTGCGGTAGTAGAGCAAAACTAGCATGGTAGTACCGCTTGGTGCAGTACTGCCGCCCTAGTACCCTCTACTACTGCTGCCTTGCCTTGTCCAAGGACCCCAAGCGGTAGTACCGCTGGGGGCAACGGTAGTACCGCTCCGGCGGCACTACCGCTCATGTACTCTACGTACTCCCTGGCCAGCGCGTGGTAGTACCGCCTAAGTGGTAGTACCGCTCCTAGGAGCGGTAGTACCGCTTAGCTGTGGGCTGGGCAGATAACGGTTGGATTTGGGGGTGCCTATAAAAGGGGTTCTTCTTCCCCATTGCATCTTATCCTTTGAGCTTGTGTTCTTCCTCCATTGTTGACCTTCTTCGAGCTTGCTATCTCTCAATCCCTCCATGGATTCTTGCTAGTTTTGGGGGGAAAAGAGAGAGGAGATCTAGATCTACGTTTCCACCAATCACTTTCTCCTCTAGGTGAGGGGAACCCTTTGGATCTAGATCTTGGAGTTCTTCATGTTCTCTTCTTCGTTCTTCCTCTCATTTTCCTCCCTAGCATTAGTTGCTTTGGTGGGATTTGAGAGAGAAGGACTTGGGCACTCCGTGTGCCCTTGCCATTGCATTTGGTGCATCGGTTTGAGTTCTCCACGGTGATACGTGGAAGTGAAATTGAGTAACTTATTACTCTTGGGTGCTTGGTACCCTTGAGCTTGTTCCTCTTGGGTGCTTGGGCGCCCTAGACGGTTGGTGGTGTTCGGAGCTCAATCATTGTGGTGTAAAGCTCTGGGCAAGCGTCAGGGTCTCCAATTAGGTTGTGGAGATCGCCCCGAGCAATTTGACGGGTTCCGGTGACCGCCCCCAAGGGTTGCCAAAGTGTACGGGTTCGGTGACCGCCCCCAAGGGTTGCCATTTGTACGGGTTTGGTTACCGCCCTCAAGGGTCCCTTAGTGGAATCACGGCATCTTGCATTGTGCGAGGGTGTGAGGAGATTATGGTGGCCCTAGTGGCTTCTTGGGGAGCATTGTGCCTCCACACCGCTCCAAACGGAGATTAGCATCTGCAAGGGTGTGAACTTCGGGATACATCATCGCCTCCGCGTGCCTCGGTTATCTCTTACCCGAGCCCTTTACTTATGCACTTTACTTTGTGATAGCCATATTGTTTCTTGTCATATATCTTGCTATCACTTAGTTGTTTATCTTGCTTAGCATAAGTTGTTGGTGCACATAGGTGAGCCTAGTAGTTCTAGGTTTTATGCTTGACAAATTAACCGCTAGGTTTATTCTGCATTTGTTCAAGCCTAAACCGTAATTATTTTAAAGCGCCTATTAACCCCCTTCTAGGCAACATCCTCGATCTTTCAACCGTAAGTCTGTATAAAACCATATGCTTTGATCGCTTCATCAAAGCGTATATTCCAACTCCGAGATGCTTGCACCAGTCCATAGATGGATCGCTGGAGCTTGCACACTTTGTTAGCACCTTTAGGATCAACAAAACCTTCTGGTTGCATCATATACAACTCTTCTTTAAGAAATCCATTGAGGAATGCAGTTTTGACGTCCATTTGCCAGATTTCATAATCATAAAATGCAGCAATTGCTAACATGATTCAGATAGACTTAAGCATCGCTACGGGTGAGAAAGTCTCATCGTAGTCAACTCCTTGAACTTGTCAAAAACCTTTTGTGACAAGTCGAGCTTTGTAGATAGTAACATTACCATCAGCGTCAGTCTTCTTCTTGAAGATCCATTTATTTTCTATGGCTTGCCGATCATCGGGCAAATCCACCAAAGTCCACACTTTGTTCTCATACATGGATCCTATCTCAGATTTCATGGCCTCAAGCCATCTGTCGGAATCTGGGCTCATCATAGCATCTGCATAGTTCGTAGGTTCGTCTTGGTCTAGTAACATGACTTCCAGAACAGGATTACCGTACCACTCTGGTGCGGATCGTGCTCTGGTCGACCTATGAGGTTCTGTAGTAACTTGATCTGAAGTTTCGTGATCATTATCATTTGCTTCCTCTCTGGTTGGTGTAGGCATCACGGGAACAGTTTTCTGTGATATGCTACTCTACAATTCGAGAGAAGGTACAATTACCTCATCAAAGTTCTACTTTCCTCCCACTCACTTCTTTCGAGAGAAACTCCTCCTCTAGAAAGGACCCAAACTTAGCAACAAAGATCTTGCCTTCGGATCTGTGGTAGAAGGTGTACCCAATAGTTTCTTTAGGGTATCCTATGAAGACACACTTCTCTGATTTAGGTTCGAGCTTATCAGGCTGAAGCCTTTTGACATAAGCGTCGCATCCCCAAACTTTAAGAAACGACAGCTTAGGTTTCTTGCCAAACCATAGTTCATACGGTGTTGCCTCAACGGATTTAGACGGTGCCCTATTTAACGTGAATGCAGCTGTCTCTAATGCATAACCCCAAAACGATAGTGGTAAATCGCCAAGAGACATCATAGAACGCACTATGTCTAATAAAGTACGGTTACGACGTTCGGACACACCATTACGCTGTGGTGTTCCAGGTGGCGTGAGTTGTGAAACAATTCCACATTATTTTAAATGAAGGCCAAACTCGTAACTCAAATATTCGCCTCCGCGATCGGATCGTAGAAACTTTATTTTCTTGTTACGATGATTCTCCACTTCACTCTGAAATCCTTTGAACCTTTCAAATGTTTCAGTCTTGTGTTTCATCAAGTAGATATATACCCATACCTACTCAAATCATCTGTGAAGGTCAGAAAATAACGATACCCGCCGCGTGCCTCAACACTCATCGGACCGCATACATCGATATGTATTATTTCCAATAAGTCATTAGCTCGCTCCATTGTTCCGGAGAACGGAGTTTTAGTCATCTTGCCCATGAGGCATGGTTCGCAAGTATCAAATGATTCATAATCAAGTGTTTCCAAAAGTCCATCTGCATGGAGTTTCTTCATGCGCTTTACACCAATATGACCTAAACGACAGTGCCACAAATATGTTGCACTATCATTATCAACTTTGCATCTTTTGGCATCGATATAATGAATACGTGTATCACTATGATCGAGATTCAATAAACCATTTACATTTGGTGTATGACCATAGAAGGTTTTATTCATGTAAACAGAACAACAATTATTCTCTGACTTAAATGAATAACCGTATTGCAAAAAAAACATGGTCTAATCATATTCATGCTCAACGCAAACACCAAATAACATTTATTTAGGTTCAACACTAATCCCGAAGGTAGAGTGAGTGTGTGATGGTGATCGTATCAACCTTGGAATTAATTCCAATACACATCGTCACCTCGCCCTTAACTAGTCTCTGTTTATTCTGCAACTCCTGTTTCGAGTTACTAATCTTAGAAACTGAACCGGTATCAAATACCCATGGGCTACTATGAACACTAGTAAGGTACACATCAATAAGTTGTATATCAAATATACCTTTGTTCACTTTGCCATCCTTCTTATCCTCCAAGCATTTGGGATAGTTCCGCTTCTAGTGACCATTTCCTTTGCAGTAGAAGCACTCAGTTTCAGGCTTGGGTCCAGCTTTGGGCTTCTTCTCGGGAGTGGAAACTTGCTTGCCATTCTTCTTGAAGTTCCCTTTCTTTCCTTTGCCCTTTTTCTTGAAACTAGTGGTCTTGTTAACCATCAACACTTGATGCTCTTTCTTGATTTCTACCTTCGTCGATTTCAGCATCGTGAAGAGCTCGGGAATCATTTTCATTATCCCTTGCATATTATAGTTTATCACGAAGTTCTAGTAGCTTGGTGATAGTGACTAGAGAACTCTGTCAATCACTATCTTATCTGAAAGATTAACTCCCACTTGATTCAAGCAATTGTAGTACCCAGACATTCTGAGCACATGCTCACTGGCTGAGCTATTCTCCTCCATCTTGTAGGCAAAGTACTTGTCAGAGGTCTCATACCTCTCGACATGGGCATGAGTCTGAAATACCAATTTCAGCTCTTGGAACATCTCATATGCTCCTTGGCGTTCAAAACATTTTCGAAGTCCTGGTTCTAAGCCGTAAAGCATGGCGCACTAAACTATTAAGCAGTCATCATATCGAGCTTGACAAACGTTCATAATGTCTGCATCTGCTCCTGCAATAGGTATGTCACCTAGCGGTGCATCAAGGACATAATTCTCCTGTGCAGCAATGAGGATAATCCTCAGATCACGGACCCAGTCCGTATTATTGCTACCATCATCCTTCAACTTAGTTTTCTCTAGGAACATATCAAAAATATAGGGGAGCTATATCGCGAGCTATTGATCCACAACATAGATATGGAAAAACTATTAAGACTAAGTTCATGATAAATTAAGTTCAATTAATCAAATTACTAATGAACTCCCACTTAAATCAACATCCCTCAAGTTGTCTAAGTGATACATGATCCAAATCAACTAACCCATGTCCGATCATCACGTGAGATGGGGTAGTCATCAGTGGTGAACATCTCTATGTTGATCATATCTACTATATGACTCATGTTCGACCTTTCGGTCTCCAGTGTTCCGAGACCATGTCTGTACATACTAGGCTCGTCAAGTTTAACCCAAGTATTCTGCATGTGCAAAACTGTCTTACACCCGTTGTATGTGAACGTAGAGTCTATCACTGCCGATCATCACGTGGTGTCTCCAAACGACGAACTTTCGCAACGGTGCATACTCGGGGAGAACACTTATATCTTGAAATTTAGTGAAGGGATCATCTTATAATGCTACCGTTGTTCTAAGCAAAATAAGATGCATAAAAGATAAACATCACATGCAATCAAAATATGTGACATGATATGGCCATCATCTTGTGCTTTTGATCTCCATCTCCAAAGCATTGTCATGATCTCCATCGTCACCGGCTCGACACCTTGATCCCCATCGTTGCACCGTGGTCGTCTTGCCAACTATTGCTTCTACAACTATCACTCACGCATAGTGATAAAGTAAAGCATTTACATGGCGTTTGCAATTCATACAATAGAGAGACAACCATAAGGCTCCTGCCGGTTGCCGATAATTTACAAAACATGATCATCTCATACAATAACGTATATCACATCATGTCTTGACCATATGTGACACCCTGGATTTTGGCCCTTTCTTTTTCTTTTGTTTTTCTTTGGATTTTTGAATTGAATTGCTTTTCTGTGGCTCTGTGGTCCTGAAACCTGGGAAGACCATCTCTTCTCAGGCACCCAAGTGGCTTGTCATCCTCAAAACCATCCCAAGATCATGTCATTTTCATCTTAGCCCAATCCCAATATTCTTTTTATAGGGAATATTCCTTTTTCTATTAAAGGAATAATCCTTTTTGCCCTAGGTTGTGAAGCAACCTATATTTCTGTCACTCCCAAAATTCCCAAGTAATTCTCATAAATTGTTTGTGTCATATCCTCCACAGATATGTCAAAACCCTTCCTTGACATCATCAAAGATAATTCACAAATATTCCTTTTCTCATTCTGCCCTAAGTGGCTTTTTGAGAATGAAGTGTCATTTATCTTTGCTTGATTGATCCCAAACTTTTTGGACACCTTTTCCTGTCCATATCATTACCTCCTGCCAAAATTCAACTCAATTTGCCTAGTGAATATTCCTGAGCAATGTTTCAAAGTTCCTGTCTGAGGGAAGCCTTTGTGAAGGAAGTACTAACTAGGGTAATCCAAATGGGTTGAAATTTTGCAAGGTCCTTCAAATGATCAAATCATCACTCTCCTCAAGATTTAGCCTCATGTCATCACTCTATGTGAGCTCAGCATCAAATCTTGGCTTCTGGTCAGATTTTCGGGTTGTGAAGCAACTAAATTTTATATTCCTTCATTTTTGCTGAAAATTTACAAGGGCATGCTTATACCCACGTAAACTCTCTCCACAAATTTTTGACTCATTTCATCTATCCATTTTCCCTCAGCAATTTTTCTTAAATTCTTTCCAGGGAGCTGCTTTGTGAAGCAAGTACCATTTTGGCGTGCCCAAATGGCATGAAAATTTTATGGCATCTTCATATGCCTAAATAATCATGCCATGACCAATTTCAGCTCAATCTCATTTTCCATTTGAGCACAGTTTCAAGATTTGCATTCATGTCCAGTATGGTGCATTCTATAGCAAGTGCCATCTAGACCCCTCCATTTCATCTGATTTTTGGCCAACACAGTCACCTTAGCATGTGATCAAACTAGGCCAAAGAACAGAGGTTATCTCCTGCTCAAGCTCTCTCAGTTCACTTCAAACAGGTTTCCACTGTTCTGCTTGGAGCCAAGTGCATTTCTCTTCTTTGCCCCTGCCGTTGTTTGTTCCTTCCTTGGAACTTAGTGTAGTTTGGTCTATCTCCCGGACATGGTTTGGCCGACCAGAGCACGAGTACTCGTCGCATTCATGCGGTGACCATCGCCCTGGCATGCAGTAGACGCGCTCTGGCTATCTGTTAGCTCGGGCCCCTCCCCTGCTCGTCGCATTCGCACGTCCGGCCATGTCCAACAGCTTGCTCATGCCCCCGCCTTCTCTCTGTACTCCTCGCCCCCTCCTGTAGCCTGCTCCTTGGCGCTCGCCGCCGCGCGCCCACGAGCAAACAGTGGCCATTCGGCTTTGTTCGCGCCTCGGCTTCTTCCTCCCCGTGCCCCTTGGCCTCCTCTACCCTGTGAGCCTCCCATGTTCCTCTCCCGTCGTCTACCGCCGAGCTTGCTTGCGTGCCCACGCGTCCGCGGCGGCCGCCAGCGCGACACCCCCTCCCCTCGGCTATTTAAGCAGCCCCGAGCCCTCTCGACCTCACCAGCGGCCCTCCCTCACTCCCCTAGCCCTCCCCAGCCTCTCACCGAAGCCTGAGAGCCTCTCTTCGCCTCCCTCTGCCGCCATGGCCACTGCTCGGCTTCTCCTAAATTCGCGCACACCGGAGCTCTTCCTCTCATCTTTCCACCACCAAAGATCACTCAGACCCCGGCGAACCTCCCCAACCTCTCCATTTCTCTCCGGAGCTAGCGTGGTCGCGCGCCTCCGGGATTGGCCGCCGCCGCTGCTCTCTGCCTCCTCCTATTGCCGCCGCCACCGCCTCTCCCCGATGCTCGTGGAGCCCTGGTTGGGTGCGGCACTCTCTCCCGCATCCGCCGGCGGCCGGAGATGGCCCGAGTCACCGTGGCCAGCACCGGCGCCGCGGCGCCTCGCCTCTGCCTCTGTACACCGACAGGAGGAAGAAGAAGGAATGAGGGAGAAAGAGAAGTCAGCGGTGGGGCCCACCTGTCAATGACCCAGACGCCGGTCCCAGCCACTTAAGTGGAAGTGTATTTTGCGGTAAGTACGTTTTCATTTGACGAAAGCGTACTTTGGTACTGCTACGGGCTGGAAAGCGCTTTCTCTGTTCTGAAGCCGTATTCCTCTAAATGCGTTTTCTATTTTTCCAGCCAGGGGCCTGTTTGTAGAGTTTATTTTTATAGATTGGTCCCTGAACTTCGTTTGGCTATATCTCTTCAACCCTAACTCCGAATGAGGTGATTCCAAAGCACATTTCTTCGCCTCGTCGAGCCCGTCATGTTGGTATCATTTTCATAATGTTTTTACACAGTGAAAATGACAATTTTTCCCTTGCCCGTAAACAGCCCCCTCCGGGAGAGAATTGTTTCCGGTGAATCTTTCCGTGATCCTTCCGCACTTCTTCCCGGTGACCTCTTCATTTCCAAGCAAGCCACGACAGCCACTTGCATGATGGCCATGCAGTAGCCATGGTTTTCAACTTGAATATTTAAATATTGTGTGACGGTTAATATTTTGTGAATGCTTTATATATGCTTGTGAATCCATGCTTATCTTTATGTTCTTTGCATCTCTTAGTTAAATGATTACCTGATGATGTTATTATCATGTTTTATTATGCTATTATTTCCTGATGCTAGTGGTCATGCTATGTTCTTATGTAGTGTTGTTATTGTGTTATTCGTGATCATTGCTATGCCATGCTCGGGTGCATCCAGTAGGGTAAATGATTTGTTGTTGCTGATATGTTAAATAGTGATGTTGTTAATCCATGCTCATGTTGATATCATGCCCATATGGATTGTTATTTCATCATGTTATTATGACTCAGCTCATTACATTCAAGTTAAACCGGACTTTAATACAACTTGAACATCTGTTGGCTGAGTCATAGTGCCATAGAATCGAGCTGACCAGTGCAGCCACACTTTCCTTATGGGGGGCCCTGATTGGGTTTATTGTCATGCCTCTCGCTGGTGCCTCCAACTAGGGAAGGTTATTGGCGCACGCTACCCTGATCAGGTAGGCGGACATAAGCCTTGTGTGCCCGTGTTGGTATTGAGCTCATGTCCCCGTTTGGGACCGTTTTTGTTTGCCACGACGGTGGCCGTTGTATGTCACGATGTGACATCGGGGCCACCCATGACTTAGCCCAAAGGGGAGTTTTCGGAGTGGCCAGAAGAGTATCATGGCAATAGATCGGTTTTGTCGGAACGCTGTTGGTCCACCCGAATGGGAGCACGAGGCCTTGGGTTCCGTGGTGTGGGTACAGTATGCTAACCTCTGCAGAGTGTTTAATCTATCGATAGCCATGCCCGCTGATAAGGGCCCAGTTCATAGTAGGTCACACTATGAGTCAACAGTAATAATAACCTGACTAATAAACAACCCCAGTTTGATGAGGAAAGAAGTTGGTTGATCCTTATGTGGTCACGGGAGGATCACGATGGTATTCTTGATATTGATGAGGTGATCTTGTGAGGATCACGATGGTATTCTTGATATTGATAAGGTGATCTTGTGCAGATCCTGATGGTATTCTTGATAATGATTGAAGTGATCCCGTGACCACGATGGTAAGGAAGAGTGGCATATATTTGGTGGTTACGAGGTAACCCCGAATAGAGTAAGTGATATTTGTAGCATGTTGCATCCTAGTACCATCATTGTTCATGTCTCGAGTAATATGTTCATGCCATGCTTATGTTGTTCTAGGGGTATCATGCTCATGCTTGTTTAACCTGTAAATGCCGTGTTATTGCTTGTCTAGATTGCTTTGGTTGTTGTGAGCTTGCAAGTACATTCAATGTACTGACCTGGCATGTCATGCCAGTTGGCAGGTCATGCTTTGTCTGCTTACTTGTTTGCCGTGGATCCCTTGTTGGCGATCTAGGATAAGCGTTCCAGCCAGAGTCCCTGCGGAGTGGAGTCCTACACTATCGTTGTTATTCCGTTGCTATGAGTTGTTCTGCTGCTAGCATAGAGCAACCTTGGCAGGCGTAGTGTCGCCGTGCCGATGTAATTCCTGGTTATATCATAACCCTTGTATCCCGGACTATTTGTAATAAAGAGCTGATTTGTTCTATGCCAAGTAGTGCCGTATTCCAGAAGACTTGATCTCTGGGCTGGAATACGGGGTGTTCCGGTCTCTGTGATCCGGGGTGCCACAAGCATTGGTATCAGAGCAGGTCTGGCTGTAGGACGCCCTAGCCCGCGCAAACATTAGAACCGGTAGTATAGAGTCTTGTCAGTCTGCTGCATTTGATTGTTGCATTTGTTTGTCGCATAGCATGCATATAGACTCATTATCTTGTCACTAACGGTTAATCTTGTGAGTGTAGGTGGCATCGGTTTCGATCCACTACCTGCACCCCTCCAGTTTTGCATACCTGCTCTTCGGTGTTTGGTGTCATCTCTGTCCCAGCGGAGTGATGCCGAGGTACCAAGTGTTCCAGTCACCATTTCTGGGTATAGTATCGATATCTTTCCGCCAGCCACCCCTATCGTTTCGGTGATGGACATGTTTCTATCCCGAATCGAGCCTTCCGTCTCGCCCCTTTGGGAACCCTTACTGATCTTTGTTATCAGAAAAGGGCAATGCAGCAAGCCTTGTTCTTCCACCGCTATCATACCCTATCACCCATTCTTTGGATGAGTACGGTTTCCGTCCGACCGCTTAATGATGATGTGGTCGTGACATCCGTGTCTCGCTACATGATCACCAAGTTCGTCCTCACCCCTAAACCCGTCCAGATGTAACCGGTGTTCAGCCAGCGCTTGGTGTAGCTTTGTTTACACCAACTCTTTCCACACATGGATTCACTTTCGTGCACACCGCCACAGCATGTTAGACCGTAATGCCAGAGTTCCCGCGAGATCTGTATGCTTAAGTATGCATGCATATTATTGTTGTGAGTAGCAGTAATATGTGATGTTGCTTGAATATAATATTATTTGAATGCTTTGTGTGCTTTTGTTTTAGTCTTTTCTTTTGCTTCTTTCTTTGGGCCCTCGGTGTTACTTTATTTTCCCCTCATTAAAGTTGCTCATCAACCGACACCGGGCCTAAAGAATCAGTGAATAAGCTCTAATATTTGGAAGCTCAGCTAAATATTGTGGAATTATCATCTGACTGCATTGAAGTGGGAATGTCTGGTCTGATTACAAATGATATTCTGACTTGATTATCCACATCAAGTATACATCAGTGTGCACCCTCCACAGCAATAATGATGAAATCAACCAAAAGACAAATTGGGTGCATGAACAACCATACATCTTGAGTCAAAAGGTATGGTTCATACACAAGTTTTCGTTCTGAGTGAAATTTAAAGCATACTACCCCGGAAGCAAGCCAGAAAATGCCATGTATTCAGAACTCAGAAAGAAGGATAGTCGAACAACCTTTTCATATCGGTAACTGGTAGCAGGAATATAAGAGGGGTATATATATATGGCATTGGGTCAACATATCCCAGACAGACGCTTCAGGTATAAGCAACCCAGCTTTCCACCGCAAGCTACCAGAGAAGCTTATGCTGCAAGACTCCTCAATCTTCTCGAGCAAGACATGTGGATGACTTCCTGGGTAAGATACTATGTCTACTTCAGTAAGCCACCGGCATAAGGAACCAAATCTTCCCCAGCAAATCTTTAAGAGGGGAAGCTTCTGAAGTACGGTACCCAATCTTCTTCAGCAAGCTGCATGACAAAAGCTTCAAGCCCCAGCTATTCAGTCTTCCTAAGTATGGCACCAGTGCAAGATATTATACAGCGAGCTGGAAGCACATGGCAGTGCATCCCAAGGGTCGGATCCACAACAGTTTTGTCAAAAGCAAGGATCAGTCAGAACACAAGTTTGCCTTGGGAATCAAATGTTTTTACATACAGTGAGCATGCTGCCAAGTTCATACAACGCACTTGTACAAGGACGAAATCATGGACTGACAAGTGTTGAAGAAAGACGACATGGGGCAACAATTTTGGCAGTGGTTATCAAGGCCAGCTTCCTCACACCCGACAAAGTGATATCATTAACCTTGGTCGTTGTATTGTATGAATGACGACAAAAATGAGCTCCATACAAGCACAAGCGGACCTGGCATATATCCTATGACACGAGACTTGAACAAGGATACAACATGAATGCCGGAATATTGCACCTGGCAGTACCAAGGGTCACACAAAGAATATATATATGTGGCCAAGTTCCTTCAGCAAAGGATCCAGACAAGGAAAACAATACTTAAGGGGCCAGACCGGCAATACAAGTATGATAAATTGTTGCATAAAGAACATGGTACAGATACCCCAGACAGTCTGAGTCAGTACCAATCACTATGAATATATGCCCAAGGGATCTATTCCGTTGTGGTAAGGACCTCATATCAAGGCAACCCGCTTAGCCAACTGTTATGCTCAGAATTGTCAGTATCGACTATCCAAGTTTGCCATGTCCGACCAAAGGCCAGCTCGACAGATTGACTCTAGCGACCGTGTTATGGCATCACACGACCCACTATCCACATGGATATACCGACATAATGAGTAATCATAATGATGAACCACAGTCTCAAAGCATGTTCCCTCACAAACGAGAATCAGTTAAAGAGTAGCCTGCCGTGAACAAGATTCTTCTGCCAGAACCACAGTCAATCCCATCTACGGATGCTATCATTATAAGGCCGTACACCTTTATGCGGGTCACGACAGGCGACAGTCAAATATTTGGTACGGAGCTGATACTCGAGACAGTGGTTTCAGTCAAGATAAGTCAGATCCTACCGGAGAACGGTTATGATTCACGACACTGTTTTGAACCCGGAAGGCATACACCCATTGAGATAAGCCAATGCAAGGAGTAAAAAGATTCAGTGTCCATTGAGAAAATTGGGTCACAACTCCATGGAACGTTGTCAGTACTAGATATAAGGACGACACCTCCATCGGAAACTATTCTCGGACTTGTGAGAAGGGTATGTATTGCAGTCAGGATAATCTACCGCACCCCGTTAAGCCGACAGATATAAAAGAAATGGGAATCAACATGACATATGAGGTAAGGCCTTTCAGAATATGGATACAGTGAAACAAACCACCCCAGAGCAAGACAGTCTAGTCATGAAATTCAACGGGAACATCATATAAGGAAAAGGATACCCGAGTTGGAAACGGTTTCCTTAAGTCAGGTATATTCATAATTGTTCCCTGAGCAACCAAATCTTGAGGACGAGATTTCTTTAAGGGGGGAAGGTTTGTGACACCCTGGATTTTGGCCCTTTCTTTTTCTTTTGTTTTTCTTTGGATTTTTGAATTGAATTGCTTTTCTGTGGCTCTGTGGTCCTGAAACCTGGGAAGACCATCTCTTCTCAGGCTCCCAAGTGGCTTGTCATCCTCAAAACCATCCCAACATCATGTCATTTTCATCTTAGCCCAATCCCAATATTCTTTTTATAGGGAATATTCCTTTTTCTATTAAAGGAATAATCCTTTTTGCCCTAGGTTGTGAAGCAACCTATATTTCTGTCACTCCCAAAATTCCCAATTAATTCTCATAAATTGTTTGTGTCATATCTTCCACAGATATGTCAAAACCCTTCCTTGACATCATCAAAGATAATTCACAAATATTCCTTTTCTCATTCTGCCCTAAGTGGCTTTTTGAGAATGAAGTGTCATTTATCTTTGCTTGATTGATCCCAAACTTTTTGGACACCTTTTCCTGTCCATATCATTGCCTCCTGTCAAAATTCAACTCAATTTGCCTAGTGAATATTCCTGAGCAATGTTTCAAAGTTCCTGTCTGAGGGAAGCCTTTGTGAAGGAAGTACTAACTAGGGTAATCCAAATGAGTTGAAATTTTGCAAGGTCCTTTGTATGATCAAATCATCACTCTCCTCAAGATTTAGCCTCATGTCATCACTCTATGTGAGCTCAGCATCAAATCTTGGCTTCTGGTCAGATTTTCAGGTTGTGAAGCAACTATATTTTATATTCCTTCATTTTTGCTGAAAATTTACAAGGGCATGCTTCTACCCATGTAAACTCTCTCCACAAATTTTTGGCTCATTTCATCTATCCATTTTCCCTCAGCAATTTTTCTTAAATTCTTTCCAGGGAGCTGCTTTGTGAAGCAAGTACCATTTTGGCTTGCCCAAATGGCATGAAAATTTTATGGCATCTTCATATGCCTAAATAATCATGCCATGACCAATTTCAGCTCAATATCATTTTCCATTTGAGCACGGTTTCAAGATTTGCATTCCTATCCAGTATGGTGCATTCTATAGCAAGTGCCATCTAGACCCCTCCATTTCATCTGATTTTTTGGCCAGCACAGTCACCTTAGCATGTGATCAAACTAGTCCAAAGAACAGAGGTTATCTCCAGCTCAAGCTCTCTCAGTTCACTTCAAACAGGTTTCCACTGTTCTGCTTTGGAGCCAAGTGCATTTCTCTTCTTTGCCCCTGCCGTTGTTTGTTCCTTCCTTGGAACTTAGGGTAGTTTGGTCTATCTCCCGGACATGGTTTGGCTGACCAGAGCACGAGTACTCGTCGCGTTCACGCGGTAACCACCGCCCTGGCATGCAGTAGACGCGCTCTGGCTGTCTGTTAGCTCGGGCCCCTCCCCTGCTCGTCGCATTCGCACGTCCGGCCATGTCCAACAGCTTGCTCATGCCCCCGCCTTCTCTCTGTACTCCTCGCCCCCTCCTGTAGCCTGCTCCTTGGCGCTCGCCGCCGTGCGCCCACGAGCAAACAGTGGCCATTCAGCTTTGTTCGCGCCTCGGCTTCTTCCTCCCCGTGCCCCTTGGCCTCCTCTACCTGTGAGCCTCCCCTGTTCCTCTCTCGTTGTCTACAGCCGAGCTTGCTTGTGTGCCCACGCGTCCGTGGCGGCCGCCAGCGCGACACCCCCTCCCCTCGGCTATTTAAGCAGCCCTGAGCCCTCTCGACCTCACTAGCGGCTCTCCCTCGCTCCCCAAGCCCTCCCCAGCCTCTCACCGGAGCCCGAGAGCCTCTCTTCGCCTCCCTCTGCCGCCATGGCCGCCGCTCGGTTTCTCCTAAATTCGCGCACACCAGAGCTCTTCCTCTCATCTTTCCACCACCAGAAGATCACTCAGACCCCGGCGAACCTCCCCAACCTCTCTGTTTCTCTCCGGAGCTAGCGTGGCCGCACGCCCCCGAGATTGGCCGCCGCCACTGCTCTCTGCCTCCTCCTATTGCCGTCGCTACCGCCTCTCCCCGGCGCTCGTGGAGCCCTGGTTGGGTGCGACACTCTCTCCCGCATCCGCCGATGGCCGGAGCTCGGCCGGAGATGGCCGGAGTCGCCGTGGCTAGCATCGGCCTCGCGGCGCCTCGCCTCTGCCTCTGTACACTGACGGGAGGAAGAAGAAGGAACGAGGGAGAAAGAGAAGTCAGTGGTGGGGCCCGCCTGTCAATGACCCAGACACCGGGCCCAGCCACTTAAGTGGAAGCGTATTTTGCGGTAAGTACGTTTTCATTTGACGAAAGCGTACTTTGGTACTGCTACGGGCTGGAAAGCGTTTTCTCTGTTCTGAAGGCGTATTCCTCTAAATGCTTTTTCTATTTTTCTAGCCAGGGGCCTGTTTGTAGAGTTTATTTTTACAGATTGGTCCCTGAACTTCATTTGGCTATATCTCATCAACCCTAACTCCGAATGAGGTGATTCCAAAGCCCATTTCTTCATCTCGTCAAGCCCGTCATGTTGGCACCATTTTCATAATGTTTTTACATAGTGAAAATGACCATTTTGCCCTTGCCCGTAAACAGCCCCCTCCGGGAGAGAACTGTTTCCGGTGAATCTTTCCGCGATCCTTCTGCACTTCTTCCCGGTGACCTCTTCATTTCCAGGCAAGCCACAACAGCCACTTGCATGATGGCCATGAAGTAGCCATGGTTTTCAACTTGAATATTTAAATATTGTGTGCCGGTTAATATTTTGTGAATGCTTTATATATGCTTGTGAATCCATGCTTATCTTTATGTTCTTTGCATCTGTTAGTTAAATGATTACCTGATGATGTTATTATCATGTTTTATTATGCTATTATTTCCTGATGCTAGTGGTCATGCTATGTTCTTATGTAGTGTTGTTATTGTGTTATTCATGATCATTGCTATGCCATGCTCAGGTACATCCAGTAGGGTAAATGATTTGTTGTTGCTGATATGTTAAATAGTGATGTTGTTCATCCATGCTCATGTTGATATCATGCCCATATGGATTGTTATTTCATCATGTTATTATGACTCGGCTCATTACATTCAAGTTAAACCGGACTTTAATACAACTTGAACATCTGTTGGCTGAGTCATAGTGCCATTGAATCGAGCTGACCAGTGCAGCCTCACTTGCCTTATGGGGGGCCCTGATTGGGTTTATTGTCATGCCTCTCGCCGGTGCCTCCAACTAGGGAAGGTTATGGGCGCGCGTTACCCTGATCAGGTAGGCGGACATAAGCCTTGTGTGCCCATGTTGGTATTGAGCTCATGTCCCCGTTTGGGACCGTTTTTGTTTGCCACGACGGTGGCCGTTGGATGTCAGGAGGTGACATCGGGGCCACCTATGACTTAGCCCAAAGGGGAGTTTGTCGGAGTGGCCAGGAGAGTGTCATGGCAATAGATCGGTTTTGTCGGAATGCCGTTGGTCCACCCGAATGGGAGCACGAGGCCTTGGGTTCTGTGGTGTGGGTATAGTGTGCTAACCTCTGCAGAGTGTTTAATCTATCGATAGCCTTGCCCGCGGATAAGGGCCCAGTTCGTAGTAGGTCACACTATGAGTCAACAGTAATAATAACCTGACTAATAAACAACCCCGGTTTGATGAGGAAAGAAGTTGGTTGATCCTTATGTGGTCACGGGAGGATCACGATGGTATTCTTGATATTGATGAGGTGATCTTGTGAGGATCCCGATGGTATTCTTGGTATTGATAAGGTGATCTTGTGAAGATCCCGATGGTATTCTTGATAATGATTGAAGTGATCCTGTGACCACGATGGTAAGGAAGAGTGGCATATATTTGGTGGTTACGAGGTAACCCCGAACAGAGTAAGTGATATTTGTAGCATGTTGCATGCTAGTACCATCATTGTTCATGTCTCGAGTAATATGTTCATGCCATGCTTATGTTGTTCTAGGGGTATCATGCTCATGCTTGTTTAACCTATAAATGCCGTGTTATTGCTTGTCTAGATTGCTTTGGTTGTTGTGAGCTTGCAAGTACATTCAATGTACTGACCTGGCGTGTCATGCCAGTTTGCAGGTCGTGCTTTGTCTGCTTACTTGTTTGCCGTGGATCCCTTGTTGGCGATCTAGGATAAGCGTTCCAGACAGAGTCCCTGCGGAGAGGAGTCCTTCACTATCGTCGTTATTCCGCTGCTATGAGTTGTTCTGCTACTAGCATAGAGCAACCTTGGCAGGCGTAGTGTCGCTGTGCCGATGTAATTCCTGGTTATATCGGAACCCTTGTATCCCCGAGTATTTGTAATAAAGAGCTGATTTGTTCTATGCCAAGCAGTGCCGTATTTCAGAAGATTTGATCTCTGGGCTGGAATACGGGGTGTTCCGGTCTCTCTGAGCCGGGGTGCCACACCATATCACATCACAACATACCCTACAAAAACAAGTTAGATGCCCTCTACTTTGTTGTTGCAAGTTTTACGTGGCTGCTACGGGTTTCTAGCAAGAACCGTACTTACCTATGGCAAAAACCACAACGGTGATTCATCAAGTTTGCTGTTTTAACCTTTTTCAAGGACCGGCCGTAGTCAAATTCGATTCAACTAAAGTAGGAGAAACAGACACCCGCCAGCCACCTTTATGCAAAACTAGTTGCATGTCAGTCGGTGGAACCGGTCTCATGTGCATGGACATGTAAGGTTGGTCCGGGCTGCTTCATCCCACAATACCGCCAAATCAAACTAAGACGTTGGTGGTAAGCAGTATGACTATCACCGCCCACAACTCTTTGTGTTCTACTCGTGCATATCATCTACGCATAGGCCTGGCTCATGATGCCACTGTTGGGGAACATTGCATGGAAAACAAAAAAAATTCTACGCACACGCAACGATCTATCCATGGAGATGCATAGCAACGAGGGGGAGAGTGTGTCTACATACCCTCGTAGACCGTAAGCGGAAGCGTTTGATAACGCGGTTGATGTAATCGAACTTCTTCGCGCTCCAACCGATCAAGTACCGAACATACGGCACCTCCGTGTTCTACACACGTTCAGCTCGGTGACGTCCTCTGCCTTCTTGATCCAGCAAGACGGCGAGGTAGTAGATGAGTTCCGGCAGCACGACGGCGTGGTGGCGGTGATGGTGAAGTGATATCCGCAGGGCTTCGCCTAAGCACTACGAAAATATGATCGGGGGTGTAAACGGTGGAGGGGGGCGCCACACACGGCTAGGCAATTATCTGTTGTGTGCTAGGCGCCCCCTTCCACATATATATAGGTGGGAGGGAGGAAGGAGCAGCGAAAGGAGGCACCCAAGTAGGAGGAATCCTACTTGGGGTCCCTCCCAAGGCGCGCCACCCTGCCATATATAAACAAGGGGGAAGGGAGAGGGGGGAGAGGGAAGGAAGGGGGAGTCCTACTCCACACTTTCCTTTCCCTCCCCTCTTTCCTTCTCCTCCTCATAGGGCCGGCCTCTATAGGGGCGCACCAGCCCCTTGTGGGCTGGTGTGTTCCTTCACTTGGCCCATAAGGCCCATATCTTTGCCGGGGGTGCCCGAAAGTTCTTTCCAGTGACCCGATAAGTACCCGGTACCCTCCGGAACACTTCCGTTGTCCGAATACCATCGTCCTATATATCAATCTTTACCCCTCAACCATTTCAAGACTCCTCTTCATGTCCGTTATCCCATCCGGGACTCCGAACAACATTCGGTCACCAAATCATATAACTCATATAACACTATATCGTCAACGAACGTTAAGCGTGCGGACCCTACGGTTTCGAGAACTATGTAGACATGACCGAGATACCTCTCCGGTCAATAACCAATAGCGGAACCTGGATGCCCATATTGTCTCCTACATATTCTACAAAGATCTTTATCGATCGAACCGTTATGACAACATACGTAATTCCCTTTGTCCATCGGTATGTTACTTGCCCGAGATTCGATTGTTGGTATCTTCATACCTAGTTCAATCTCATTACCGGCAAGTCTCTTTACTCATTCCGTAATACATCACCTCATGACTAACTCCGTAGTCATTTGCTTGCAAGCTTATGATGTGTATTACCGAGAGGGCCCAGAGATACCTCTTCAATACTCGGAGTGACAAATCCTAATCTCGATCTATGCCAACTCAACAAACACCTTTGGAGATACCTGTAGAGCATCTTTATGATCACCCAGTTATGTTGTGACGTTTGATAGCACACAAGGTATTCCTCTGGCATCCGGGAGTTGCATAATCTCATAGTCGAAGGAATATGTATTTGACATGAAGAAAGCAATAGCAATAAACTGAACGATCATTATGCTAAGCTAACGGATGGGTCTTGTCCATCACATCATTCTCCTAATGATGTGATCCCGTTATCAAATGACAACACATGTCCATGGTTAGGAAACATTAACCATCTTTGATCAATGAGTTAGTCTAGTAGAGGCTCACTAGGGACACCGTATTTGTTTACGTATTCACACATATATTTAAGTTTCCAATCAATACAGTTCTAGCATGAATAATAAACCTTTATCGTGAATAAGAAAATATAAAATAACAACTTTATTATTGCCTCTAGGGCATATTTACTTCACCAATATGGGCATCCAGGTTCCGCTATTGGTTATTGACCAGAGAGGTGTCTCAGTCATGTCTACATAGTTCTCGAACCCATAGGGTCCGCACGCTTAACGTTCGTTGATGATATAGTATTATATGAGTTATGTATGTTGGTGACCGAATATTGTTCGGTGTTCCGGATGAGATCACGGACATGACGAGGAGCTCCGGAATAGTCCGGAGGTAAAGATTGATATATGGGATAATAGTGTTTGGTCTTTGGAAAGGTTCCGGAATTCACCGGAAGGGGTTTCGGATGATTCCTGAAATGTTTGGGCACGAGAACACTTTATTTGGGCCAAGGGGTAAAGCCCACGAGGGTTTTGGAAAGTGCAAAAGGAAGTTTTGCGGAGGCCAGGGGCCAGACGCCAGGAACCCTGGCGTTTGGGGGGTAGACGCCGGGAACCCTGGCGTCTAGCCCTGGAGTCCGAGAAGGACTCTTGCCTTTCGGGCAAAACCAACTTTGAGGAGGCTTTTACTCCAAGTTTTGACTCCAGGGCTCAACATATAAATAGAGGGGCAGGGCTAGCACCCAAGACACATCAAGATTCACCAAGCCATGTGCAGGTAACCCCGTCCCCTCTAGTTTATCCTCCGTCTAGTTTCTATAGTGCTTGGCGAAGCCCTGTGGAGATTGTTCTTCATCACCAACCGTCACCACGCCGTCGTGCTGCCGGAACTCATCTACTACTTCGCCCGTCTTGCTGGATCAAGAAGGCGAGGACGTCATCGAGTTGAACGCGTGCTGAACGCGGAGGTGCCATACGTTCGGTACTTGATCGGGATGGATCGTGAAGGTGTACGACTACATCAACCGCGTTGATAAACGCTTCCGCTTAGCGATCTTCCAGGGTATGAAGATGATCTCCCCTCTCGTAGCTATGCATCTCCATGGATAGATCTTGTGTGTGCGTAGAAATTTTTTCGTTTTCCATGCAACATTTCCCAACATGGGCTACAAGAAGCCAAATTCGCGGAGCTAAACTGGGCCGTAGTGCAAAATCGCGAAGCCAGGAAAATCGAGCTCTGCAAAAACGAAAAGCGGGAGTTGCAGGTATTTACGGCGATTATGCCACCGCCCAGGAAAACGGTTTGTCCAACGACCCATCCTCCCGAATCAACAGCCCTCTCCCTCGACATATCTCTCTCCCTCTCTCGAACCCTAGGCAAGGCTCAGCCACGCTGGTCCGACCGCCACGCCCCACCCCCCCTCGCTATCGCCGGCCGGATCCATTCCTCCACCGAGAGATCCGGCCATCCTAGCCTCTTGCCCACCGGATCCCCTCTTGTTCATGTCCTAGACACCACCGCCAGCCAGGAGCAGCGATCCCATCGCAAGAAGAAGCTCCACTCGACACCATTGATTCCCGAGAAAATTCGCCCGAGCCAGGAACGTCATCTCCACGTCATGCTGCCCAGCCCGTTTAACCAATCTGTTTTGGCCTCTGTACAAACATCGCCCCAACTGGGCCGGCCCTAGCTAGCCCAAACATGTGTCTAACAGGCCAGTAGCCTCCCAGTTGGGCTGCATCGTTTGGAGAAGCTGGGATCTCTACCGAACGTTTTTCGATTGCCAGGTGAAGTGAGAAGCTGGCTGGAGAAGTTGAATTTGTGGAGTTGATGGAGTTGGGAGAGGTTCAGAACAGGCCCTATATGTTGTTCGCTAATTCTTGAGGGTCTTTGCACAAAATGCTCGGCAAGATGTGTTAGAGAAGCCAAGATATTGATGGAGATCTAAGTCTAAGTCCTCTCGCTTGCACCTTATTTACTTATTTTTGCACGTGCAAAAATTGTTCAACCGGTTGGTTTTCTTCCTGGTTTGCAAAAACAAAAACTGCCTGATTTGACCGGCTCACTCTTGTCTGTTGGCAGGACCGTCCAAGTAGCTTAAGGGCAAATATAATAAGGTACAGTCAGCAGGCTGTAATGAGTAAAATAATATTTCTATGCTTAGTTGGAGGAGAGAGGATAGGAGAGAGAATGTAAGCGGACTCTCATGCAAGAGCCAGCTGCAGCACGTGCTCCTAGGCACTATGTGAGAGTGGAAGGTGGGCCATGTATTAATAAAGTAGCATATGCTTATAGCTAATTGTTATACATATTGCCTATAAGGTTGGCTATAGATGACATGATACTTTCTTATAGCCAACAGTTGGCTGTACTATTAATCATGCTCTAACAAACCACTGGGATCGCCGATTGTGTTTTTTTATTCAGACCCGACCGGTCCGGTCTAGGCTTTAAAACTATGGAATGGGTTGGTCCAGGAGCTGAAGGTGACAAGGCCCTGGAGAACAACGACAATGTGGTGGCACCGAAGCCGCCGGAGAATGAGGATCTCCCGTGCCATGATCTGGAACCATATCCCCATCACCGTCCCTGCATTTGATTAGCTTAATTAATCTGTAATCGCGAGAAGAAGAGTGAACCAATGACAGAGAGACACGTGGTGAAGAGAAGGTAAAAGAAGCATAGGATCTCGTACCCGGGACAATCGGTTGACTAGCTTATTCAAATCAAAGGTACGAATCTGATTTCCTTAAATGCCATCTGACATGCACGAATAGTATATCTTGGTCAACACGTGTAGCACGATTTGATTTCTCGGCACGTACACTAGTAGAAAAAGGGCCTTTAGTCCCGGTTCCAGAGGGCCTTTAGTCCCGGTTGGTCGGGACTAAAGGTCCCCCCTTTAGTCCCGGTTCTGTTACGAACCGGGACTAAAGGCCCTCCACGTCGCCGCTGGCTGGGCGGGGGCTGGAGGACCTTTAGTCCCGGTTGGTGTTACCAACCGGGACTAAAGGCTCCAAAGGTGGAGCCTTTAGTCCCGGTTGGTAAAAAAAAAATTTGAATTTTTTTTGTTTTTTTTTCGATTTTCAAATCTTTGAATTATTTGACAATTTAATCTCTAATCACCCCTCCTCACTGCTTCAGAATTTAATCTCTAATCTCTAATCAGCACTCATTCCAGCCCGAGCACGCTTAACTTTCAGGTTCTATTCCCCCTAGTTTCCAAGTCCGCACTTGTTGTTTTCCTGACAATAGTAAGCTATAAATCCTGTTAACCCTTAGGTCTTGATGTCACATGATTTAATTTTTTGAAGTCCAAACAATTATTAAAATAAACAACAATTATTAACAAACAACAATGATTAATTTAAAAACTAAAAAATACTTCAAAAAAATGAAAACATTTCAAAAAAATAAAAAAAAATCAAAAAATCCAAAATAATACAAAATGTTCAAAATAAAATAAGTAATAATAATATTGAATTTCAATGAAAATAAAATAAGTAATATTATTATTATTATTATTATGCCGTTTATTCATTTAATATGGCATAATTAATATCTTTAAATCTGTAAATTGAAATTCGACAAATAATATATCCATTATTATCAGAAAAATGTGACCATGATGTCACACGCTTCACCGTTTGAGTTTGAAACTATTATTCTAAAAAACAAAAATTATTTAGTAGTTTGACCACTGTTTGACTAGAGTTTGACCACATTTCATTTTTTTTAACTTATATTAACTGAAGAATTTTTGTGTGTTCAATATGAACAATTCAAAGCCACATCGTCAAATTTCAATCATTTCTGACTTCATTTGCTATTTTTCATGCATTTAATGATTTTTTGAGCTAAATTAGCCCGAAATTGAAAAGCACTACAAATGAACTCTGAAAAGGTTGAAACTTGGCATGGTATCATCATTTCACCCAAATAGCTTGTGCTAAAAAGTTGAGAGGGTTATGGCAAAAACTGGATGCACTTTGTGTACAAACTAGACCATCTCTTTCGAAGTATCTGGGTTTCAGACGAAAACTCTGCTGTTACAATGACATTTCATTTTTTTAATCTTATTTCAACTCCAAAATTTTTGTGTGTTCAATATGAACCATTCAAAGCCACATCCTTAAATTTCAACCTTTTTTGACTTTATTTGCTATTTTTTTCATGCATTCAATGATTTTTTGAGCTAAATTATCCTGAAATTGAAAAGCACTACAAATGAACTCTGAAAACCCTAAACCCGGGACTTAAAATGTCTGAAACTCTATTCTAAACAGTAAACATTAAAGGGTCAAATTCTAAAACATAACCCTAAACTTAGAAATCTAAACCCTAGCCCTAAACCCTAAAAACGTCTAAAACGTCCAAAAACTCTATTTTCCCTTTGGAATTTGGTGATTTAAAAAATTTGTCGAAACGGAAAACTTGTTGTTTCATCGGACAAAACTATTTTTTCTGCAAATTTTGATATATTATTTGTATTTTTCTGAATTACAATGATTTAGTATGATTTTTCTAACATTAATGTGGTAAAGGGGTTTAGGGTTTAGGCCCCCCCCCCTTTAGTCCCGGTTGGTATCTCCAACCGGGACTAAAGATAGACTTTTAGTCCCGGTTGAAGACACCAACCGGGACTAAAGGGCTGGGAAAAAATTTTGAAAAAAAAAATTTTGAAAAAAAAATTTAATTTTTTTTTCCAGTCCCGGTTGGTATCTCCAACCGGGACTAAAGGGGTGGCCTTTAGTCCCGGTTGGAGATACCAACCGGGACTAAAGGGGCTGGCACTGTTCGAGGCCGGTCGCAGACCCTTTAGTCCCGGTTGGTGTCTCCAACCGGGACTAAAGGTCCCGTTCGAACCGGGACTGATGCCTGCGCCTCATGAACCGGGACTAATGCCACATTTGGTCCCGGTTCGTGAGTGAACCGGGATTAATGCCCTTATCCTACCTCAACCAAAGCCCTGTTTTCTACTAGTGGTACCAGTACTTGCTCTGGATGTAGTACAATTTGTTGAAAGTAAAACTGAGAATGATTGAATGAGCGAACCAACTCTGGATTTCATTGATGTCATGCTTATATACAAGATGGAAGGACGCCATCGAGAGGCGTCCGTTACAGTACAAGAGAGAAAAGAGGGGAGGACGCGATCGTATGCAAACGATGCGTCCGTACGTAAAGATGCCTCTTCGGTGAATGGACACACGCAAGTACTAATGACGGTTCATCAACTAACACATGGTTATTAACAAACCGTCAAGTGCTAAACTAATTCTAACACTCCCCCTTGTACATCACCGCTTCTTGAATAATCCATTATTGAAGTCTTCTTGTATATCCGTGATTCATCTTGAGAAATCCTTGTATGATCTTTAAAGTCTCCTCTAAAAACCCTGTGGGAAAAATATGAGGAGAATAGTGTAGATATGTTGCTAAAACTCCTTTAAACCCAGTGAGAAAAATAATAAGGAGAAAAATATGCAACATATAATGATTATTGTCTCTTGATAACCCATGTGAGAAAAACCTTTGAAGAAGGAGAAAACTCATCGATGAGTTTAGAGAACAATTAATATGTCTTGAGTACTTCTTTTAAATAACCCGGTAGGGAAAATAGAAAGTATGAAATATGATCTTTGAGAAGATATTGCCTCATTAAAAACCATTATGAGAAACTTTGAGATAAAACTCATAAGGGAAAAGAGTGCGATCTGATATGCCATTGAAAACTCCTTTAAAACCAAGTGGGAAAACATAAGGACAAAATAATATGGCATATATGGACACTTGTGTTTATATTGCCTCATTAAAAACCTTTTATGAGAAACCATTAGAGAAAAATTCATGAAGGGAAAAAGAGTACAATATATGCAATCTGATGATTGTTAACATGTTATAGTTTGGGAGATTACTCCCCCTGAACTTTGCAAATCTGAAGGATATGTCACTAGTCCATTGACATGATCATGACATTGTGAATAATCTGTTGGATTTTCACAATATTTTATTTGCAAACTATTGTCTCACTTTTCTATAATTCGTGAGGATAAGAAATTCGAGCAATGTGATTTATGATATTGCCCTTCATATAACATGTAGGTATTGAGTAACACAAGTGGTAGTATCTTGATAAATCAAGTTATGTGATTCTTATGAATCTCAACCACATGACTTTGAGTGTGGTTAATCATTCTGCTGAGCCATGCATATTTTGCAATGTTGTTAGATAAAACAATGTCAGAATGATAAGTGGAAGTAGTCATTAAAGTCTATTTAGATGACTTCCATAAGAAGGCTATTCTAGTCAATTCAGTCATTGATATGGCATTGTTGGGATCAAATAAAGAGCCAATATCATTATATCATACTATGGTCATATCTTGGTTTTCCTGATGGAATTGCCTAAGATTTATTGTGATATTTTGATATAAGCTATTATTTCTTATATCGACCATATACCTTTTGTTGATATGATATATCCACATTGAGCTTCTCATATATGTTTTGGATATATGTAGACTGATATGTATTCTTGAGAGAATGCTCAAGTTGTAAACTTAAGCTAAATTTGGTTGAATCAAATTTTCCGTCTTGAGATGATTTTGTGTATGTTTACGTCTTGTATAGACATTGATGATGAGGTCATTGATATACACCCACATAAACAATCATCATTATTTGAGTAGTCCTTTTAAAGAAGGAACTCGTTTAGTCGGTAGTACCATATGATTTTCGACTATTTCGAGTCGTGGAGTGACTTCTGAAGGTTTACGCAGAAGATGTTGCGATTTGTTTTTGGATTCGGAATTATAAGCCCTTCAAGGACTTCAATATAGATATCCGAAATGAGTGATTCATATGAGTATGTAGTCACTGCATCCATTAACTGCATGGATAATATTATTTGTACTGCCAATGATATTTAGTATCACTACAAGAAATATGTCAACTTGTGACCTTCTCTCAGTGACCCAGCTGAATTGGTCGTAAATCCACGGCCATTTCGCTTGGAAGGGCTCAAACCCTGAAATTGCCTTACACCAAATGGTCATAAAGCAGACAAGAGTGGTCGACGACCTTATTTCTACGTGATTACGACCAATATAAATGGTCATGAGGTTGTGAACGTGGATGCATTAGTACTTAAGGTGTCGCTCAAGGTGGGCTTGGGCCTCGGTGGAACGAGGCCACCTCCTTTTTAAAAAATAATCCGTGTGCCATGTAGGCCTCGGCCCATCCATGAAGAAATGTGGGATGCCCTCACATTACTCAAAAAACATATATTCAGCCCAACGAAAATGGAAAAATAACAAGTTTTTCATTATTACCATTTGGTAAGGATGGTCAGTTATCTGGAAAAAAAAGTTTTCATTATTGTCTAAAAAACAGGTTTTTCATTGTATAACTCTAAAAAGGTTTTTCCTTATAGAAAAATCTCGAAACCAATTAAACAATACTCCCTCCGTTCCAAAATATAGTGCTTCCTCTATCCCCGTGCTTCAACTTTGACCATAAATTTAACCAACGAGACCGACTGCGGCGGGAGCAAAAGTTATACCAGTGAATTCGTATTCAAAAGAAGTTTTCAATTATATAATTTTTTCTCCCGCCGCAGTCGGTCTTGTTGGTTAAATTTATGGCCAAAGTTGGACCTCGGGAAGCGTGGGCGCACTATATTTTGGAATGGAGGGAGTATAAAATTATAAGAATAGGAAAATAATGAACTCCTTCGTGAATCTTGCTATATGGTTTAGTAATTAGAAAACTAAACGTGTAATTCGAAAAAATGTTACTGTTAATATGTATTTCAAAAAATGTAATCATGTGTTTAAAAAACTAAATGTGTGTATTTGAAAAGTTTCATGCATATAAAAAATGATAATCATAAATAATATTAGATATGTATAAAAAAAGTTTCATGTGTATGCAAAAATAGTCATCAGTACGTATATATGGAAATTTTACAATATATATATATGGAAAAGTAGATAACAAAACAAGATTTTCTAAAACATTTAATATGTATTTAATTTTTCTAACCAATATCACATGTTTATATGTTAACAAAAATGTACAATGTGTAAAAACAATATAGACATCAAAACGTATGTATGAAAGATGTTTTTTTGTTGGGAATAATGAAAATATGTTAATCATGTATTTGAAAAAAGTTAAAATATATAAAAAATATGTACAATGTGTCTTAAAAAATGTAGATATGTGTTCAAAATATTAGACATCAAAATATTTTTAAAAATGTTAATGATGTAACTAAAAACCGTTTAATATCTATAAAAAATGTTCTAGTGACAACAAACTTTTTCCTAAACAATGTGTTCTACTATCTTGAAAAATGGAGAAGTTTTTTTTACAACAAATATTTGTTAGGTTCTTCACAAAAAAAACTTATTTTGGGCACTCGAAAAATGGAAAATGAATATGCGGAAATTTGTCTTTTTCACGAGAGGTGGATCAAAAACTTTTTACACCCAACCATTTGGTCAATTGTATATTAAATATGGCCTAGTATTTTAGAAATTTGATTTGGTCCAATTTTGCAACAAATATATGGTAGGTTCTTCACAAAAAAACCTCATTTTGGGCACTAAAAAATGAAAAATTGATTTTTTGTCCAAAGAAAATAAAAACTCCCTTAGGAAACATTGTTCGTCATTGCAAGATGCACCCTTGTGCACTATATGAGATTATTTGAACAAACTATGCCATGAATTTTTCATGCTCGTTTCAAAATGCGGTCAAAACGGCGGGCATGACCGTTCCTCGCTAGTGGTTGAATCTTAGAAAACTTTTGGTGTTTCTCTAATTAAATAGATACTTTTGTACCTAAAAATGATTTTTGTGAAAAATAAATAGCAAACTCTGAGGCAGCTGCAGTTCAAATTTAACCCGCTTCCTACTGAATCGGCGGAAATTTGTCTTTTTCACGAGAGGTGGATAAGAGCTTTTGACACCCAAAAATTTGGTCAATTGTGCATTAAATATGGCCTAGTATTTTAGAAATTTGACCTGGTCCAATTTTGCAACAAATATATGGTAGGTCCTTCACAAAAAAAACTCATTTTGGGCACTCGAAAAATGGAAAATTGATTTTTCGTCCAAAGAAAATGAAAACTTTCTTAGGCAACATTGTTTGCCATTCCAAGATGCACCCTTGTGAACAATATGAGATCATTTAAACAAACTATGCCATGAATGCTACCATAAGATTGATCATTTGGCTTGAAAGTCATGAATCTTCACACTTGATAGCTCATTTCTGAGAACATTTTTTTAAAAGAATTGCTCCATTACAAGTTTATTATTATTCCTAGTAACTTGGTCACATATAGTGACACAATGCGAAGGTTTTCCAACTTTTTGATTTTTTTTTGAATTTTTTATGCCCGTTTCAAAATGCGGTCAAAACGACGGGAATGACCGTCCTAGCTAGTGGTTGATTCATGGAAAACTATTGATGTTTCTCTGATTAAATAGATACTTATGTACCTAGAAATTATTTTTGGAAAAAATAAAGAGCAAACTATAAGGCAGGTGCAATTCAAATTTGACCCGCTTCCAACTGAATCGGCGCAAATTTGTCTTTTTCACCAGAGGTGGATCAAAACTTTTGACACCCAATAATTTGGTCAATTGTCCATTAAATATGTCCTAATATTTTTGAAAAATGATTTGGTGCAATTTTGCAACAAATATATGGTAGGTCATTCACAAAAAAACTGATTTTGGGCACTCGAAAAATGAAAAATGAAATTTCTGTCCAAAGAAAATGAAAAATTTCTTAGGAAACATTGTTTGCCATTCCAACATGCACCCTTGTGCACAATATTAGATCATTTGAACAAACTATGCCATGAATGTGGCCATAAGATTGATCATTTGACTTGAAAGCCATGAGTCTTCACACATGATAGCTCATTTCTGAGAACACTTTTTTTAAAGAATTGTTATATTACAAGTTTATTATTTTTCCTGGTAACTTGGTCACATATAGTGACACAATGCGAAGGTTTTCCAATTTTTTGATTTTTTTTGAATTTTTTATGCCCGTTTCAAAATGCGGTCAAAACGGCGGGAATGACCGTCCTAGCTAGTGGTTGATTTTTGGAAAACTTTTGATGTTTCTCTGATTAAATAGATACTTATGTACCTATAAATGATTTTTGGAAAAAATAAAGAGCAAACTATAAGGCAGATGCAATTCAAATTTGACCCGCTTCCAACTGTATCGGCGCAAATTTGTCTTTTTCACCAGAGGTGGATCAAAACTTTTGACACCCAATAATTTGGTCAATTGTCCATTAAATATGGCCTAATATTTTAGAAAAATGATTTGGTACAATTTTGCAACAAATATATGGTAGGTCATTCACAAAAAAATTGATTTTGGGCACTCGAAAAATGAAAAATGAAATTTCCGTCCAAAGAAAATGAAAACTTTCTTAGGCAACATTGCTTGCCATTCCAACATGCACCCTTGTGCACAATATTAGATCATTTGAACAAACTATGCCATGAATGTGGCCATAAGATTGATCATTTGACTTGAAAGCCATGAATCATCACACATGATAGCTCATTTCTGAGAACACTTTTTTTAAAGAACTGTTGTATTACAAGTTTATTATTTTTCTTGGTAACTTGGTCACATATAATGACACAATGTGAAGGTTTTCCAATTTTTTTAATTGTTTTTGAATTTTTTATGCCCGTTTCAAAATGCGGTCAAAACAGCGGGCATGACCGTTCGTAGCTAGTGGTTGAATCTTGGAAATTTTTTTGGTGTTTCTCTGATTAAATAGATACTTATGAACCTAGAAATGATTTTTAGAAAAAATAAAGAGCAAACTATAAGGCAGCTGCAGTTCAAACTTGACCCGCTTCGAGCTGGATCGGCTGAAATTTGTCTTTTTCACCAGAGTTGGGTCGAAACTTTTGACACCCAACTATTTGGTCAATTGTGCATTAAATATGGCCTAGTATTTTAGAAAATTGATTTGGTACAATTTTGACATTAAATGTGGCCTAGTATTTTAGAAAATTCTCACGACACCTTTTAAAAGATATTTATCTTATTTCTTGTTTGTTATTTTTCCTGAAAACTTGTTCACATTTGGTGACACAATGAGAAGGTTTTCCATTTTCTCTTTGAATTTTTCAGGTCATAAAATAGCTGACATGATTTTAACACGTTAATTTTAGTCAACTACGACCAATTTAGATGGTCATAACGTCGTACTATAATCTGATTGGTTCATAGACGTGTCACGCGGATCGTGCATCAAACACCGTCGGATGATCGGGGATCCAACGGCAGTCCTCAGCCCTTCCACACCATCCCCGAAACCCTAGCTCTGTCCTGTGGTCATTTACCATCCACCTCCCCGCCTCCTTTCTTTCCCTCGCTCTCTGCTCCTCCTCTCCCCTTCCAGATCCGGCAGAGCTCCTCTCGATCCCCTCCCCGCTGTCTTCTCTGTCGCGACGTCGCACCCTCCCCGTCAGCCCCTCCCACTCCAGCCGCCGCCCCCATTCTCTCCAGACCCAATCCAAGTCCCCCTCGTCCACCGCCCCCTTCCTCCCGTCACCACACCAACCTCGCCGCCGGCCCACCCCTGGTCCTCCCGCCACCTGAGCGCGCCACCCACCGCATCCACAGAGATTGCCATGGACCTGCGGTGCGCGAGCTGGAGGACGGCGGGGGAGGCCAACAACCTGGCACCGTGGGCCGCCGTGCCGCAGGACTGCGTGCCGCACGTGCACGCATACCTCACCGGCCCGGCCTACCGCTCCGACCTCGACCTCGTCGCGGGGAGGCCTTCGCCTACGCCCGTGCCGCCGCGGCCGCCACCGGTGCCTGGGTCTTCGACGTCGACGAGACGCTGCTCTCCAACCTCCCCTACTACGCGCAGCATGGATACGGGTGGGCGACCCACGCTTGTCACATTCCGAGATCGCGGGCCTGCTATTAATACGCGCGGTTAATTTGTTGTTCGATTGCAGGCTCGAGCTGTTCGACCACCGGGAGTTCGACCGGTGGGTGGAGACGGGGGAGGCGCCGGCGATCCCCTCCAGCCTTCGCCTCTACAGGGAGGTCCGCGGCCTCGGCTTCAAGACTTTCCTGCTCACCGGCCGCAGCGAGGCCCACGAGGTTGCAGCAGCAGCAGCAGCCCCTTCCACCTCCGCCCCATCGAGCTTGTGAGCTTCAAGGCTGCGCGTGTGCCTCGCTTGTGTGCGGGTTTTGACTTTTGAGGTTGAGGCGCTGGGATTCTCACTGCTGCCTGTGTGTGATTTGGTTCGCGCAGGAAGGGAAGAGCAGCACCAACGGCTCCGCGTGGCCGGTGGCCAACCCCGTGCTCACCTGCGCCTCCGCCACCGACGCCGGCTACCCCAGCAACTTCGTCGCCGACCCCTTCCTCTACCTGCAGGTACGGCCCATCAACTCCGTGGAACTGCGCTCTACTGCCGTGTACGTATATACGGGCGTCCTGCGAAATTTGCGGCGTTATCCTTAAGCTGCGAAATTCAGGTTGACCGGGTCGATTTTGGTGGCAGTTGCGGTGTTTCTGAATTCAGCTCCTCTGCAAGTGAGGCTTAGCAAGGGCTTGCGGTTCAGATGCTTAGGACAGGATTTGGGAGTGCGATGTCTAGCTGGGTAGCTGGATATGGTGTTCTGATGGTGTGTTATTAGTATGTGAAAGACATTGTATCAACTGTTCTAGTCGGGGATGCAAAATTAACTACTTAGCCTGGTGCGTACTGGAATTGCCGGCGTATCATGAACAATTTGACTTGAGAACTTTACTTTGGGAGGACTGCAACCTTGTTTATACTCAAAAAACATGTCTTCATGCCATAACTGAACACTTCACCTATTATATTACTCCTATGTAATTTGATTGTAAAACAGACCAACTACCACTGGAACATGCTTGCATGAAATTTTTTTGTGCGATTCTGAAATCTAATTTTAAGGAAATGTAGCTTCTGAAATGATTCTGAAATGCTTCTGAAAGAGCTACCGTGGATCTGCTATGTATGTATGCCTCCTCTCCTAATCCCCACACTGAATTCAGGTTCAGTCAGGAAGTGTCAAGACCATTCAGGTTCGGGTTCAGTGAGGGGCTGTCGGGCAT
The DNA here is from genome assembly GCA_011799875.1 of Thinopyrum elongatum. NCBI lineage: Eukaryota > Viridiplantae > Streptophyta > Magnoliopsida > Poales > Poaceae > Thinopyrum > Thinopyrum elongatum. The sequence continues at coordinate 606,263,002 of CM022300.1, read as the reverse complement.
TAAATTCTCAACATCTGCAGCATGAGTAACACAATAGCGAGACCACTTTGTCAGTTTGGCTGCAGCTTGTTAGTCTCAGCAGGTTTCAGTCGACATCTAGCCGATTTAATTTCTGGGTTTCTTTTGTACCTCAACTTGGACCATAACATGTTGGTTGCAGTAAGTGCTGCAACTAGTAGATCAGTGTAGGAAGGCTCCACAGGGTAGAAAAAAGCATTGCTGGGAACAATTCTGTTGGTCCAGTGCACTGTGCAATCAATCAATCAATCAATCCGGCAACAATTTAGTCTACTTATTCAGCCATAATAGCTCAATCCGTTCCAGTTATCGTCGTGCCTTTGTCCACAAATACACATTGTTCTACACTAGCAATGACCTGTTCATTCAGGAGGACATACCCAGCTCAGTTTCATCTTCACTAGTTGCAACTGAACAACTAGTGACTGTAGTTAGTCACTTGTTGGGCTGATTTCGAGCAGACTGCTTAGTGTTGACCGTGCCATGCAGAGTTTTGGAAGGGGCTGCTGGTGTTGTAATTGTTTAGCCTGATTATCAGGAACATGAGTATTCTTTTTTCTTTTAATTGACATTAGATAGAGGATCTATTTTGCTCCTTGCTCTGATTGGTTTCAATCGATATTTGTCTCATCCAACACTCTGAGTATCAATGTGTTGTTTTAATCCTGATGATGACGTGGTAGTATAAAGTGGACACCATATTCCTATTTAAATGCATAAGGAATAATTTGTTTCATCATGTCCTGGTTTACCCATGTCATATTTGTTGCTTCCGGAACTCTTGGTCCTTCATATCTAAAGTTTACATGTACTGTAGAAGCTCTACTTTATGCTAATACCTGCCTGTGTAACATTTTGCATGGTATACTTCTAAATGGACAAGTACATGCGGCGTCCATCATCAACGATGATGCGGACTAGATGTTCAACTGCAGAACCATCCAGCACATCAAGACAAAGTCAGGTATGTTCTTGTCTTGTTGAACAGATAAGGGATAAGGGCCTGATGCTTGATGGCCTTATGCTTGATGCATGTATCATGTGACACACACATTAGTAAATCTGAATTAACTTTCACATAGTTGCTTATTGATTGAATATGAGTAATGTTCCTTATACTCAAATGTAACTTTGATCTGCTGTAACTTTGAATGATCGTTTTTAAACCTTGTCATGTATGTGAAACATTCAATGCTTATTTCTTGCTAAGTTTGTCATATGTGCCAATTCAATTCCCAGTTTTGATGAATATGCCCATTCCAAATAAGTAGAATGATCTTGTTAAAATAATAATAAGTAGAGTGATAAAATACTGGTGTGTCTTTAGTTTTTATTTTAAAAGTATCCGTGTAATATTTCTTCTATCAGTGACATACGTTTTGTTCTCTTTTGAATGTCCAGATGTTTTGCATCAGGAAGAAGCAGTACTTGAAGAAGCAGATTACATGTTTTCTCATCATGAAGCACTAGATAGGCTTGTTCTATTTATTTTTCCCATTCTAGAGTATTTCAGCAGCTGAATGCTTGACTACAACATGTTGTAGGTTGCTTGGATCTGTGTAAAATATGTATGTGATGGAAATTTGTAGAATGTGTGTTCTGAGATATTTCCATAATATTCAGCTAATTGGTGGTAACTTGATTCATATTGTTATTCAAACTGGTTTGAAAATGTTCGTTAAATGGGCTGGAGTTGGACCTTAAAGAGGCCAAGGATCAAATTATATTGGACAAATATTTTGGGTAAAAAAATGAAACAAAAATAAATGAATGTGGAAAGGCCAAGGCCCAGGAAAGAAAAAGCCTGAAAAACATTGGGCTGGACTCATTTGGTTAAACATAATTTGGCAGAAAAAAAGATAAAAAGGCTGAAATGTTGGGCCTGGCCCATGTGGCTAACTAAAATTAATAGGAAAAAAATATAAAAAGGCTGAATTAATGGGCTCGGCCCATGTAAAACACCGAATTGGACTGGGCTGATTCTTATCCATGTCAGCTTGCACGCTGGATCCTACGTGGCTTGGGGAGGCTGCCAGTGACCAAAAATTTGGTCGTAGAACCAACGACCTTTTACATATCACAAAGAAGGTCGTTAATTTCCATTAACGACCGTCAGCTTTTGACCATCTGTTTTTGGTCACAAAAAGGTCGCAAATAAAAAATAATGACCTTTCAGCGACCAATAGTGATGGTCGCAAGTTGACATATTTCTTGTAGTGTATCGAAACATAATTCCACTCATACCAAGAGAGTATGTTACATCGTAACTGATGTTGGGTCTCTGCGTGAACCCTTTTTGCTACAAGACTCGCTTTCTCACCACCTCATTGACTTTGATAATGAATGAGAAGTTATTTGTATTCCATATGGGAGATACTTATGAGAAATATGTATTACCGTGGTAAATACAACTCTTCGATTGAGCGAGTGCTATTCTTTGTTAACTTGCTTCCTTTTATGTGAACCAATATGAGTGCAAGAGGCACTCTACCATGGATTTTGGTTCAGGGCCCAAAAGGCTTTAGAAACTTTGCGAAGAAATATATGTCGACAAATGTAGTCTTTTGTTATATGATTCTGATGGAATCGATAAAATTTGTGGAAATGTATTTATACCTTTTTAACTCATTGTGATTTCCTATAACAATGGAGTCAAGGTGTTCCGATGTCCCAGCACTAAAAATAGTGTGCACATCTATGCCGGGCTTTGGATGATGAGCATCCTATGAGGTGTCTTTCAACTTGATGTTGAATTGCATTTACTGATTAAGGATCTAATTTCCTCTGTTTCCGCGGAAGCATGTGAGAAATTATATCTCATGTAGTCAGATTTCTCCCCCTCTTTCTCTCATTTGGGGAGAACAGTAGTTTATTAGGTACCTCCATTTTCTCTGACATATTACTGCATGAATATAAAAATGAGTGACACCATTGTCATCAGTAAATGTATGTGGCATATTTGCAATGTGTTGCAAATATATGATTCTCTGAACTTCTAGTTCAGATTCTTAAAGTACGTGGTCATAAGGACTGAATCTTAATGACTTATTTCTTGGCATTCTTTGTGGTACTAATCTCCCCCTAATGCCACAGAATGTCCTTCTTGCTGATGCATCAACGTACGGGCTGATAGTAACTCCCCTGTTTGGGGCCCAATTTATTTATGATCGACGGATAAATAGTTATTCCTCACAAAGATCCCAAAAATTCTGTGAGGGCCCATTGATGTACGCTGGAGTGGTGATATTGGGTATGTAACCGAATAATCGCAGATGGGAAATACTTTCTGATTCCCACGTACGTACTACAAGGGGAAAGTAGTATGAGATGCAATTAGTATGATTTAGATCATACTTACGATGTCTAAGGCCGTATGTGTCCAGCAAGAGGCTGGTAAATTACAATTCTGCAAGAGTGGTCATGTAATTAAATATTAGTATCTTTGATAAGATATCTAACTAAACCATTCTGGGTATGTACATAAAGTACTAACATTTTTGTTGAAACGATTTTACGATGTTGTCCATATCCTGTCTGTAGGATAAGGTGCTCTTACTTTGGTAAGCTAAGAAATTAATTTAATAAGATCATGCATGGTAGTGTGTGATAAGAGACACACTTGAAATCATTTTATAATTGTTTCTATGAGTACCATGAACTATCTTAATAAACCCATATAATGGTTGAGTCCACATATATCTTCTTAATGTGTTCAAGGAAGAATGTGTGGCTCATTTAGAATTTTAAGGTGAGAGGGCCTTAAAACTTATTTCCCCTTTGGCACATGCGGTGCATATAAAATCAGAGGATTTGGGGAATTTTACAACTTGGTAAATTATGACCAACAGAATTGTCAATAATTTTCTAATCATTCCCAAACCAGGATGGATAAGGCTATCAAGCCAAATACTCATTTATAAAGATTTAGAAAGTTATTGTGTACGCAACAATATTGAGCATGGGTTGAATCATACATTCAAATTTATCAAATATCATGTCCGAAAAATAGGATATTGGACATCGCACTACATGTAATAGTACAAGTATGGGATAACGATATTTTGGGAATAATTAGGAGATTACTCCAATATTACTGAAAAAATTTATTACAGTGCAAAATAATTCACCATCCTTTTATTGCACTATATTTTTGGTTCTTCTTCTGATGAAGATCTGAGAACAATCCTTTACCAGAATATTTTCTGGTTGGTTTGCAAATTTTCAAATTTATCCCAATGAACTTATTTGCATTTTCAATAAACCTGTGGTGTGGTTTGACCATATGTTTGAGGGTTTGGTAATCATAGGTACGATATTCTATAACCACACATTTGAGAAACTTGAGAGTTGTCTTTGTGATCGTTTGAAAACTATCTATTCCCTATTAAGAGATAATTTTATCTTTGGTTATCTTTTAGCCTCCGCTTTTACTTTGAAGTCCTCATAGTTATATTTTGTCGCCACTGACTTAAATAGTATTTAGTACCAACAATAATTTTTAAATGATGGTATAGCACCTGTGGGGTGCGTCAGATTATTAAAAAAACAATCTACGTTTCTTTACCATGGAAATGGTAGTACCATCATAAGAGGATGTAAAATGTACTAAGGGCTTTTCAACCAGATCTCCATATGACAATGTTTGATCACAAAATCTCAACTTGAAGTTGATTTAGTGACAGAATTATGAGATGCGATAGACTTGAGGTCTTCAAAAACGAATGGGTGATCATTCGCGATGTGCTCATGTCAGCATGTTCTTAAGGAAAATATTCATCCATTATGTACTTAGTTTGAGAACTAAGTGAAGTTCGTGACATATAAAATGCAATATGTACATACTTAGCTATTAAGAGAATAACCATGACATATTTTTCGGAAGGTGGAGTTATAGTGGCAATCATGCCACGGGTGGATACAATGACTGATGTCATGAATCATCTTAAAACAAATAATCTCACCAAAGATGAATTTAGTGCATTTGGAAATGTCATCCATGCGTTACATGAAAATGCTCGTGCATTTATTTAATTTGCTTCTAGGAGTAAGCCATGTATATGGATAAAATGATTTGTTTGAGAACAATCATGGCCAAAGTGATCCTTGGTAAACCTATGTGTAGCCTTCAATACATGGCATGCGATGCAATCTTCGTTGATGTTTTGGACTTTATTCTAGAAGAGTCAGTGCCCAAAACATATACTTTGCATGTTTGACATTGGTTAGTCACTATTAAAATATGACCATAATGTGATGTGGACCTTGCAAAAGTGGTGAGACACTCAAACGTTGCCATAAATTATGGGATCCATCTTGATGGATGGACATCACTATAATTAGAAATAGTGACATAGGCTCGATTGCCATGTATTTTACCAATGTAATAGAAGGTAATCATCAGGGTATGCAAATATTTGCGTAATTTTCTATCACATATTCAAGCAAAGTGAGGCTTGAATTTGCGTAAGAATACCATTTTGGCATATAGTGATTGCGCATGAATAATATTTACTATGAGGGTAAATCATTTTAGTGAACAACAACAAATGCTTCCGAGGAGCAAATTTTATAAATGTAGCTGATGCTATCGGGGTCTTACGTGTATACCACAAATTATATAGATAACACTTTGAAGATAATCACCGGATGCGGTGTAGATCTCATAGTAATAGTATGCATAATCTGACATTCACCACTAGATGCGCATGATTTCTATTACCTTGTGTTTACTATAATATTAATATTTGGAAGAGCACTTTGAAGGTATTCATCTTGTTAAATGACAAGATGTAGACCTCACAATAATGATGGATAATCTGCAAATGGTGCAGTAGATGCCACCAGTACCTTGTGATTCACAAATAAAATTTGGGTAGTCATATTAAGTATTACAATTTGTAACTCCTATTTGAATTTTATCAAGATTTGCAAGAAATTGTTTTCAATTGCAAAAAGAAAGTTGTTGTGCAAGAATGGCATAACATAGAGAATGCTGAGGCAAACATATACAATATGCCCTAATTCTGAAGGAATATAGTGTGGAGAGTAAACAAAGTATGCTTTCGCAAAAGTATTACTGTGGTAATACACATAGTCGCAAAATATTTTATTGCCTATGCAATATATGAGAACAAAGCTTCATTTGCCACAAATAGTCACCTTGTGGGCTTAAATGCTATTTGCATTTAGCATGAGTGCTTAAATGTGGCAACTCAAAATCCGATGATTAATAGACATGTTCAAATGCCATATATTGATAACCGAGGACTATAATCTATAATCCTTTAAGCCTGAGGGCTTATATGCATTGAACAGGTAGCCTCATGATTGATCTGGATAGTACGTTAAACCTGGGGGTTTAATGTACAAATGCAAGTGCTAATGCACAAATCCAATAGAATCAGAGGACTATAGGGTATATGAACCGAAGGGATAAGGCCCTATCGTTATCCTTCCTGTGGCTACGAATCGATCGATTCGTTCGCTTCGGTTGTACACTGACCACCGTCGTTGAAAGACGAGCAATGCAGGAGGATGCCGCCTTGCGCCGCTTCGGCTGCCGCTACCGTGCCTGTGGGCCGCGCGCCGCGTGACGGGGTCGTGCTTCGCTGGAGGGAAGAGCGCCACGACGGCCGCGCGCGTGAGGCGTCGTGCCGCCATGCTTTGGCTCGATGGCCCAAGCGCCTGAGTGCGCCGTCGCCGCCGTGCCTTGCTGCTCGTGGGCTGTCGCCACGCGGTCTGAGGACCGCGCCGCTACCGTCCAGGAGGTTCTAGCCCGCCTTGATGCGGGTGAGGTCGAGCCGCCGTTGTTGGGCGTCGCTGGGTCGTCGCTGGTGCGCAGGCGGTTGCCGCCGCCGTGGCGCCGTGCCCGCTGGTCACCACACCATGAGCGCATGGAGCAGGTGGAGACGCGGGGCCAAGGGCCTTGCCGTCAGGCTTTGTCGTCGTCGAGTGATGGTGAGGAAATACGTGGTTCCTTCACCTGTTCTTCTTTTCTTCTTGTTTTTGTTTAGGAAGGATCGATCTGGTGAGGCGATTCACAAAATACAAGTTGTTATTAGATCTTGGATTGATTGCAAGGAGACAAAGACAAATTGAACAATATCCTGATCCAGTTTTTCCTCTTTCACGCGTGTATGCATGTCCATTGTTTCTTGCCGTGGACGGGATTGAGGCTGATCGAATCCCTGATCTTCATTATTCTTCTCTGTTGTGGCCTATCTCTCTAATGGAGAGCAAATGCGTGATAACGTGTTGAAAGTAAAACTGAGAATGATTGAATGAGCGAACCAACTCTGGATTTCATTGATGTCATGCTTATATACAAGATGGAAGGACGCCATCGAGAGGCGTCCGTTACAGTACAAGAGAGAAAAGAGGGGAGGACGCGATCGTATGCAAACGACGCGTCCGTACGTAAAGATGCCTCTTCGGTGAATGGACACACGCAAGTACTAATGACGGTTCATTAACTAACACATGGTTATTAACAAACCGTCAAGTGCTAAACTAATTCTAACACAATTGTCAACACGCATGCATCGTCAAAAACTACTCTCGGTAATCTTGAAGACACGGAGTAAACATGATGCACATTTTCTTGAGCTCTTGCAGGAACGTCCTCGCTGTTTCATCATGTTCTTGATGCCACAACAGCAGAAGCAGTACCGATCTAGAAGGGACTTGAGCTCGTTGAATGGCTTGGCTGCCAACAAGTGATTGTGGAATCTGATTCACTAGAAGTGGTACAAGCTTGCAATGGAGTGATTGAAATCTGGAGTCCTTATACTGCGATTTTAGCTGATTGTTTTCAGAAGGCACTCTGTATTGGTAAGGTATCATTTGCTTATTGTCCTAAGGAGACTAATAAATTGGCGCACAATTTTGCTAGAATTAGTTATGATTCAAACATTTCTTATGCTTGGGATGGTGATCCTCCCAATTTTTTTGCTTCCAGACATTGTGGAAGATGCAACCGTGATATGATTTTAATAAAGTGCGCCAAATGGCTTTCCCTCAAAAAAAAAATTAGTAAACATGATGCACATTTTACACCTCACATGAGCAAACGAATCGTTCTTTTAAAGCATGGGCGCACCGTTGGGCCTATATGATATGAGCCTAGTTTAGACTTGGAAGCCAACAGACAGATGTTCTCAACCATAATACATTGGTGAGAAGTTAGGGTAAGAGGAAGAACAGCACCTGCCGCTAGTGCTTCTTTCCGGCCCGTCGCCTTCGTTTGTCATATTGGCGTTGAGAGGTGGGGATGCCTCAGATGAAGTTTTTGTGGCCTCCATCAGCATCTCATTAATGAGAGGGCTTGTGTTTTGCGAATGAATTTACTTTCTTTTTTGTGGCGGCGCCATGGAAGCGGAAAGGTTTGTGCCCTTGAAGAATCTCACATGATTCATAATACAATAACATAAATGAAAGAATAATGAAAAGAAGAACGATGTAGGAGAACTAAAAAAAATCTATCTAGTTGTACATTCCATAATTACTATAGAAATTAAGTAACAACATTTACATATTCTCCCTACCAAGAAAAAAAATAGAAAAGGTGAAAAATAAAAAAGTGAAAATATTAATTAAAAAAGAATAATATAGAAAATAGAAAAATAAAATAATATTTAGAAATAAAAGAACAACACAAAAAGAAATGCAAAAACAAAAAAAGAAACGAGCGCTCATCTCCTTCCGGCTCCACTCTTCCGTACAACCCATATGCAGCCCATGACAACACACACACACACGAAAAAAAAGACTAGCATTTGTATTAAAGGCATCAGCGAAAAGGCGGAAATAAGTTTAGGAAAAACCGAGCACGGATGTCAAATCTGGGCTGGTTTCACCACAAGGGAACCTAACCATGTGAGCTATGCTCAGTTCACCGTACGACTGATACAGTTGACAGATGGGCCAGGTCACACATGTCTGGTTTCATTTGGTGTAGATAAAAAAATCTTTGTTTATAAATAAGGCTTGTATGCGTATCAGAAATATCTCCAAAATATACATAACCTACAATTAGTGTAGATAGAAATCAGAAATCTTTCTTCTTTATAAATATAGGTAAATACATGTCCAAAAGATACATATGGCCTACAATTAGGTGCAGATCTCCATGCGTATTAATGGCGTGATCCGAGGGAGGTGTGCACGCAAGTGCGTGCTCCTCTGCAATTCCAATCTATGTAATATAGCAATACACTGTTGGGAGTGGTCCAAAAAAGATTAACGGAAAGAAAACAAACCCCAAAGAAAGAACAGTTTTGTTAGAACTCATCTAGATGAGATATAATTTGGTCTCATTCATCTTTTATAGCCATTGGATGTGATGCTATAAGATGCGTGTGTGCTGACGTGGGTTGTATCTGTTCTTATTTTTCAGGTGAATAAGACCATATTATATCTCATCTAGATGAGTTCTAGGTACTCGCAAGAAAGAAAGAAAGAAAGAAAGAAGGCCCAAGCAAGCAAGCCCCACGCGGCCAGCTCACCGCGCCCGGCGCCGGCGGCCGACACGAGCCGGAGACAGATCGATCCCCACACCAGAATCCGCGGCCCCAAGCTCCCGTTCCACCCTGCCACCGCCCGGTCCAACCCCAAACCCGAGCCCCCACGCTATCACCTTTCCCGCCGCTGCCCGCTGCCTGCTGCCGCACACCGCCACGCCCCTCGTTTCCCGTCGGCTCACACTCCAGTCCACAGTCCTCACTCCTCACTGAGGCCAGGCCAGACCTTGCTTTTCCCACACTGCTTTCCAGCTTAAAGACACGCCACACCTTTGACGCGCGGCCCTCGAGGCGACGGACCATGGCGTCGGAGACCGCGCCGTTCTGCGTCACGGGGACGGCGAGCAAGGGCGCGTCCCCGGCGCACAGGCCGCACGGCCACGTCGTGCTCGCCGCGCGCATCCACGACGCGCTCGTCTTCGCCGCGGGCGCCGTGGCGGCCGTGCTCGTCCTCCTCTGCTTCTCATCCCTGCTCGCGCCCGCGCCCGTGCCCAACCTCGTCGCCGGCCCCTCCCTCCCCTTCCCCACCTCCTTCCCGCAGCCGCAGCATGACGACTCCGACGACGGCCTGTACGCCCGGGTCGCCGCACGCCCGCGCACGTTCTACGACGACCCCAAGCTGTCCTACGCCGTGGACGACCGGCGGGTGGCCGGCTGGGACGCGAAGCGCGCCGAGTGGCTGCGCCTGCACTACCCGCGCGGCCTCCGCGCGCGCCGCGGCCCCGGGGAGCGCGTCCTCATGCTCTCCGGCTCCCAGTCCTACCCGTGCGCCGGCGACGGCGGCGACCACATGCTGCTCCGCTTCCTCAAGAACAAGGTGGACTACGCCCGCCTCCACGGGATCGAGCTGCTCTACAACACGGCGCTGCTGCAGCCCGACATGGTGGCCTACTGGGCCAAGATCCCCGTGGTGCGCGCCGCCATGCTCGCCCACCCGGAGGCCGAGTGGGTCTGGTGGCTCGACGCCGACGCCGTCATCACCGACATGGACTTCGCGCTGCCGCTCGCCGCCAGGTACAAGGACTACAACCTCGTCGTCCACGGCTGGGACAGGGAGGTGTACGGCGCCCGGTCCTGGGTCGGCCTCAACGCCGGCGTCTTCCTCATCCGCAACTGCCAGTGGTCGCTCGACTTCATGGACGCCTGGGCCAGCATGGGCCCGGCCTCGCCGGAGTACGCGCGATGGGGGAAGATCCTCAAGGCCACGCTCAGCGACAAGCCCGACGCCGAGTCCGACGACCAGTCGGCGCTGGCATACCTGCTGCTCAAGAACCGCAAGAAGTGGGGCGCCAGGACCTACCTGGAGCACGAGTACTACTTCCAGGGATACTGGGCGGAGATCGTGGACAAGCTCGACGGCGTCGCGGCGCGGTACCGGGCGGCGGAGCGGCGGTTCGGCCCGGCCCTCCGGCGGCGGTACGCGGAGGGGGAGCACGCGCTGTACGCGGCGGCGCGGAACGCCGCCCTGAGGAAGAAGGCCGGCGGCGTCCCAGGGCCCGACGGGGGCGGGCAGAAGGCGTCCTCCTGGCGCCGGCCCTTCGTCACGCACTTCACCGGCTGCAACCCCTGCGGCGGCAGGCCCAACGAGATCTACTCCAACGAGAGCTGCGCCGACGGGATGCGCCGCGCGCTCAACCTCGCCGACGACCAGGTGCTCCGCGCCTACGGCTTCCGCCACGCCGGGCCGCTCAAGGACGACGTGCGCCCGCTCGTAGTCTAGTCTAGTCAAATTAAGCGTGCAGTTTGTTACATACAGCAAAATCAAATCACCATTTTGTACTGTTTTATTAGCGAAAAGATGATGGCATGACGGTGCTGCTTGCTCTGCGTCTGTGTCACTGTCACTGGCACTGGATATGGCGGTGCATCATTTTAGCTTCATTTTGGGTCCTTGCTTGAACTTTTTTTTCTCAAACATCATCCAAGTATATATACAGGGAGCACCCATAAATACTTGTTTAATTTTTTTAGGATTAAGTCGATTTTGCGGCCCGGCTTCTCCATTCAATCCGGCACTACTGTTTCTCTTCTTCCTCCCACCTTTCGTCGAGCCACTCACCCGCACGGGTCAAACCGCCTCTAACTGCCGGTAGGCGCTGCCACCTCTACCCTACATATGTCGTTGCTGCCCTTGGCCATCCCTGTGACCCCCGACCACAATCTCAACTGGCGACTTGCACCCTAAACCTACAAGTCTGTTGTCTCTCCTCCATCCGCAAGCCGCGTCTTCCCCGCCTACGCTGAGTTTCGGGCGAGGCCTCCGGCGATAGGTGATTTATGGGAAGCACCCATAAATCAGTTGTTCAGTCTTTTTTAAGATTAAGTCAATTTTGCTAGAATTCCAACGGCCTGGCTTCTCCATTCAACCCCACGCTACTGCCCCCCCCCCCCTCCTGTCAAGCCACCCACCTGCGTCGGCCGAACCGCCTCCAGCTGCCGCCTGGCGACGCCACCTGTACCCTGCTCGTGTCGCCGCTGCCCCTGGCCATCCCTCTGACCCCCGACCATGAACTCAGCCATCGACCCTACACCCTAGACCTACGAAACAGTTGTCTCTCCTTCAACGACAAGCTGCGTCTTCCCTGCCTACTACCCTGAGGTCCTCGCAAGGCCTCACCCGGACGTGGCCGCCAGCATTGCCCAGTATCTGCCTTGGGCGCTAGGTGAAATCGACTGAATTGAACAAATATTTAGTTGCTCAGGTAACAGCAAATCTGGTATTTAATTATGTAAAAATGACAGTGATATCAAGATTACCAATAGTAATACAGTAGTTTCGGACGATGCGTGTTGACAATTGTACTAGTACATCCAGATCCAGAGGAAGTACTGCTTGTACGTGCCAACAAATCAAATCGTTGTTCACAGACCTTATTTAAGAGTAGGCTGACACGTGTTGACGATATCCTATTCGTAGTACTCCCTCCGTTCGGAATTACTTGTCGCAGAAATGGATGTATCTAGACGTATTTTAGTTCTAGATACATCCATTTCCGAGACAAGTAATTTCGAACGGAGGGAGTACATGTCAGATGGCATTTAAGGACCCCTAAAAAGTATGGCATTTAAGGAAATCAGAATCATACCTTTGATTTGAATAAGCTAGTCAACTGATTCCCCCGAGTACGAGATTCTATGCTTATTATCTTACGTTCTCTTCACCACGTGTCTCTCTATCATTGGTTCATTCTTATTCTCGTGATTACAGATTAATTAAGCTTATCAAATGGAGGAGGGACGATGATGGGGATGGGGTTGCAGATCATGGTGCGGGAGATCCTCATTCTCCGGCGGCTTTGGTGCCACCACATTGTCATTATTCTCGAGGGCCTCGTCACCTTCAGCTTCCGGACCAACCCATTCCATAGTTTTAAAGACCGGACCGTACCGGTTGGGTCAAAAAAAAAACCCCACAAACGGTGTTCCTTGTGGTTTCTTAAGCTATGTAGACTGTCCTCCTGCCAATGGGCAAGAGTGAGGCCGTCGTATCAGACGTTTTTTGCAAACCAGGAAGAAAACCGACCGGTTGAACCATTTCCGCACATGCAAAAGTAAGAAAATAAGGTGCAAGCGAGAGGATTCAGACTCAGATCCATTTAACACACCATGCCGAGCATTTTGTGCAAAGACCATCAAGAACAAGTGAACAACATATATAAGATTATTTGTTGGGAATTGTTGAGCTTGAGCCCACAATGCAATTCATTCGCTCGATGTCCACAAGTAGTTGGCCTTTCCAACTGGGATTTGTTCTGGGCTTTATATCCATAAATGGTTTCACAAAATACTAGTTCACTTGTATGCGCCTTGGAAATTATAGACCTACAACAAGTACTAAGAATTCGTCTTCGAGCTGCATTTTACACCCCTTCTTCATAGCACATAAAAGGAATGCTTTAAGATACGCACAATGGGTGACATAAAACTTAGCTACTATTTTGTTGGAGGGCACTTAGTAAAAGATCATATTCTGCTAAATGAATGTTTTCTTAACACTTACGAAGATACAATTTTCCCCAATATGCTAGATGCCATCTCTTCATCACATGTTTCTTTATCATTAGTTCCCTCTTGTTATCACAATAACCCTCATGGTGAGAGAGATCTTGATTCTCCAACGACTTTGGCGGCACCCCATTGTACGTCGAGGGGGAGCACGCGATGTACGCAGCGGCGAGGAAGGCGTCCGTGAGGAAGGCGGGTGTCCTGGGCCGGATGGGGGCGGGCAGAAGGGGTTGTGGTTCTGCCGTTCGTGACACACTTCACCGGCTGCAACCCCTGCGGCGGCAAGCACAACGAGATGTACTCGAGCGAGAGCTGCAACGACGGAATGCGCCACACCCTCAACCTCGCAGATGACCATGTGCTCCGCCTAAGTCTTCCGCCACGCCGGACCGCTCAAGGACGGCATGCGCCCGCTCATAGTGTAGTGAAAGCCCACAGTTTGTTACAGAGAAATTGAATCACCATTTACTACTGTTTTATTAGTGAAAAGGTCATGACAATGTTGCTCGGTCACTGTCCTCGGATGTGTTGATGCTAGTATCACCATTTTAGCTCAATTTTGTGTTCTTTCTTGAACCTCTTTTTTTTACTTGTTTTTTTTCAAACATCATCCAAGTACATATACATATACATGGACATGGAGCACCCATAAATCAGTTGTTTGTAACAAAAGATTAAGTTGATTTTGCTAGAACCACTGGATTAATCCAATGGATAGACCCCCCCCCCCCCCCCCCCAAAAAAAAAGACAAAAAAAGAACCAATGGCCTTGGCTTCTTCTTTTAGCTCTGCACTATTGTTTTTCTTCTTCCTCCCACATGAACCGACCGGTCACGAGATCGAACCCTCTCTGACGACCGGCAGGCACCGTCGCCTTTGCCCCTGCACGTGCTGGCATTTCCCTTGTCGTCCCTCTAAACCCTGACCACAGACTCAGCCGGTGACCCTACACCCTAAACCTATGAACCCGATGTCCCTCCGCGTCTCCCCCGCCTACGCTGAGGTTGTAGCAAGGCCTCACCCCGACGCTTCCACCCACGTAGCCCCGTCTCGCATTGAGTGTTAGGTGAAATCGACTAAATCAAACAAAATTTGCAGTTGCTCGAGTAACAGCAAATCCGGCATATATATGATAGTGATGTCGAACTTAAGTTGCTTCTCTCTTGTTTACGAGATTTAGAGGAAGATCAGTATGGCGCGTGTTTTGTGAGTGTGCATCCAGTTCAGCACCTTCTTCGGTTTGGTTGCCTGCTTAAGTTACTGCATCGTCTATTGATTTGAGGATGGAAACGTGCATCATGTTTACTCTGTTTCTACAGGATGACAGCCTCCTATTACCAGAAATAGCTTTTGACCATGCGTGCCAACAAATGTAGATCATAGGAAAGTACGTACCAACAAATCAAATAATGTGTTGTACTGTGTTAAAAAAACCAAATCGTGTTCAAACCGTAGGAGTAGTCTGACACATGTTGACCAAGATATACTATTTGTACATGTCAGATGACATTTAAAGAAATCAATTTCGTACTACTTCTGTATAGAGTGGTCAACGGTTTGTCACGAGTACGAAACAAGATTCTATGCCCATTTGGCTATTTCACCTTCTCTTCATCGCGTGTTTCTCTATCATTGGCTCACTCTTCTTCTCTGACAAATCAATTAAGCTAACCAATGGAGGGACGGTGATGCATCTACACATGGTATCCCCCCTAGACGATCGGTCGGGCGAAAACTTGTCAGCCAATAGGACTAGGCAAATTCGGTCCAAACGTCCGGAGTGATCGGCACTTCCTATATCTGATCCGTATCTACGGTGGCTATGAGGACGTTCAGGCTCGCTCGAATGCGCTCGCCACGTAGGACTGACCACAAGGGTCCGCGCCAATTCGTCCATATTGTATCCTCACCTTCCTCACTCGACCAGCCCTCTCCTCTTCTCTTTTGACCTCGTCAGCCGCCATCGGAGTTCCGCCGCAATCGTTGTTTCGCCTTCATCCCCAACCTAGGGCTTCGCCACCCGAGGCCCGAACACAAACTGTTGTCGACAGTGCCAATCTGTCAAGGTCGCCGCCACCGGACGCCGCCTCGATGCATCTAACTACCCCGTACGCGACTATGATTGTAGTGTGTTAAGAAAAAATAAGTCGCGGTGATCCTCTCGCGCACACGTTATTTTTTTTGAGGGAAAGGCCTTCATGGCTACTCTCGCGCACACGTTATATGTGTGATGTCTCTTCCTCTTGCCATCTCATCTAAGTGTTCCATGAGGGATTCCTTATATGTTGGTCTAGGTTCTTGTTAATTTTTGAGGTGGACTAAACCCCCTCCTACCTCTACCAGGTGCCTTCCACTTCCAGTTCGACCCTATGAATGTTTTAGTGGGCTTGCTACCAACCCATACGCTGGTGTCACACATAGCTTTCTTTGGCAAAACACACGATAACCCGAGAAATAGACCAGTGGGATACCGACTTTACATATGAAGTACATAATCATGAACCACATGGATAACCTAAAACAAAAGGAACAAGCAAAGCCAAGCTAAGCACTTAGACTAAAGAAGCTTGTTAGCTCCTGACAATGTGCACAAGTCTTTGAGGAGCACCTCCAGATCCGCCACTAACTCAACATAACATCTTACACATGCCGCCAACAACATACACCCATATGGAGTTTGAAGGAGGAGGGCAACAGTGGTGACACCTGCAAGGAGGGAAGCGGCCCCTGAAGACGTCGTAGTCATTGGCATGACCATTGGCATGCAATGCTTTCACCGGTGCCCCATCTCCCAACCCTAGATATCAATATCGACAACGACCAATCACAAACAATGGCCCATGACACGTGCATAAAACATCAACAAACTCCCACGGCATGACACCGATCCTTACACCCCCTAGGTTTGAGGATGGCCACCTAAATCAGGAAATCCTACCGTCTAAATGCAGCATGGAGAAACAGTAAAAATCGATGGCGTCGAGAAGAACCCGAGATGAACCCCATCAAGCGTTGCACCTGCCCAGGGCGCTGCCCGAGGAGACGCGAGAAGAAGCCGATCAACACAAGTAGGTGGATTTCGGTGGAACGAGAGATGCAAAACTTTAGGCCGATGCCCTAGAGGAGAAGAATGGCGATCGCACACGTCATCATCGATGGATATGGCTTGGTATCGACCACACCACCACAATGAAGAGTGCGCGAGGTTGACACTGTCTTGAGAGACTGGACTGTATTTTTATGTGATTTCTTGGGTCCTGTTTCGCTAATATGGAGGATTTATTTGAAATTTAATGTTTTCTTAGGGGTCCTTGAGCATGATATGTTGTAACAGAAAATCTCTCTGTTCTCCCCCCAACATCTCACGGTCTCACTCTCACCTCTGCACGAATCCACCACCACGTTCCAACAATGGCGTGAACTCCTATTCTGCCCAAGAAATCCAATTCCCCTCACGCATGACATATCACTGGATTCCCTTTCCCGCGAGCTTTCCAAAGATCCGATTTTCTTCAACATTCATTGAGGTCTCGGCATCCAATCGAAGCTGTTCAGGATTTAGTCAGCATCTTGGACAGTGAGGGAAGCAACAGCCGCGTGGCCTGGATCGATGAGTGGCGCGGGGGCGGGGGACGGCGGGCGGGCCGAGTGGCGGCGCATCTATGGCCGGGTGGAGGCGCAGGTCGAGCAGCTCGCCGCCGGCAGCTCGCGGCTTGAGGCGATCAACAGGATCCAGCACGAGTTCTGGGACGCCCGCGACAAGATCAACCAGGCGCGCATCCACCAGGTAATTGATTCATCGGACCACTCTGCTCCTCTAGCTCCTGTCCTTTTTTTTAGCTAGGGTTTCTCTTTGCCGGCCTGATGCCGCTGGCTTGTGTTGTCTTCTCCTCTCCTCCCGGACCGGACGGGACTGGAAGGCGGAGCTGAGCAGGAGCAGGTGGGAGGCGGCCTGCAGGGAGCTGCTTCCTGGGGATAGCCCAAAGCTCGCCGGTCAGAACACACTCTGCCCCTCACTCGTTCCTCTCTTGAGGATATTTGGATGAAATTTACAGGAACTATAAATTTGTGTTGCTTGAGCAGTTGATTTGTAAAATGTATCATGCTGTTAAATGTCAGTTGCTTGAGAAGTTGATTTGTTAAATTTATCATGCTGTCACCTTGTCTGTTTCCCTGCTAAATGTCAGTTGTCACGATTAACTGAATACCATTTCCGCTGAATGAAGATAACACTTCAGCGGTACCTAAAATGTTGCTTACTGATGTCATGTCATTTTGTGCAATGCAGAGCTGCTAAAGAGTGATTTGGAGGATTCAAGAATCTGTGAAGCCCTTTTTGACATTGAAAACTCAGAACTGAAGGTACTTAATTAGCTCAAACACATTCAGTCCAGCTTGTGTGCGTGTCACTGGTTTTCTTATTCATTATTCTGCATCCGTGCTTGTCTGTTTGTAATGTTTAGGTACACCTGGAGGAAGTTGGAACTTGTGTAGAGCTTAATGAAAAAACTGCAGACCATGAGCACACCGCGGCGGATTTAAGAGCAGAGCTAAGGAAATTGAAGCAAGGTTATCAGACCCTGTGCTCAAATAAGGATAATGAAGTTTCTTTGTTACTTGCTGAAAAGGATTTCGTTTCGAACCAATTGAGGACAAGAGAAAAGGACAACGCTGCTGCGATACTTCAGATAAAAGAATTGGAAAGAGCACAAGCTATTGAAGCAACACACAAGCTTCAGAAGAATGTAGAGGAGCGCCGGGTGGCAGCCAGAAATAAGGATGGTGGGATTCACAGATCACAGGCAGAAGCACATGCTTTGAAAAATAAGTTAGTGGTTCCTCCTGTGAGTAAGCTTCATGAAACGCACTCCTTTGCCAAGGACAAAAGATATCCAGAAGCTCAAAGCTGGACAATCAACGACTCTTAAGCGCAAGTGTGCCTCCTTACCAAATGCAAGCGTAAGCACTTCATTCCCAAGTATATGGACAACTCATAACAAACTTTTATTTCTGTAGGTGTTATTTGTTGGCGATGACCCTATCTTCCCATGCGTACATGTATAGTCAATGTAGAATATTGTTGTGTTTATCAAGTAGACATGCTAGTTGATTTTGTTAGTATCCATCTTTGCTAAGTCTTGGTGTTCCTTTTGGTTGTCCTGTTTTAGGATTCTTTTTCACAGTGACCTTACTTTTTGTTGTCCAACTTAGTGGATATGACTTTTTTGGCACGAGCAACGATGCATTAACATTTCATGTAAAATTTGTAGTTCGTCTGACCCTCCTACGATCTTATCACCTGAAAATCTGTTTGTTCCATTTCGGTACCTAACATTGATTGTCTGTCTTCCACTTGTTTCTGTCCAGTGATTGATATTAAATCTTACAAATTATTGACATATTTTGGTAGCCACCAGCGAAATTAAGGACAATATTCTGAATCACAACAAATTTCGTTGATTCTTGTATGTTCCAAGATATTTTAAGTCTGGAGGCCAATGCGTCAGATACGATCTTTCCAGAAAAATCTTTCTGGAACTAATGAGATGAGATGATGGTCGTCTTCATTACTTGTATTGTGTATTTATGTTGTCCCTGTAATTAGTACAAAATCCTTTTTAGGTGGCCTGATCGAACAAATTATGGCTTTTAAGGAAAGGTTTTATATTTCTGATGTTTGGCGGGCTCATTCAGCAGATGTGGATCGTCATCGAGGACTTCTTCGGCAAGAAGATCGCTCTGGTGGTCAATGCGTCAGATACGATCGACAGTGTGAAGGCCAAGATTCAGGACAAGGACGGCGGCGCGTCGAGACGAGCAGCACCTCGTTTTTGCCTGCAAGGAGCTGGAGGACTGCCGCACCTTGGCGCCATCTTGGCACCATTAATTTTAGCTTTGCACATTGTGAAATTGTCCATGTAACATTCGATCAATTTGTTGGATATAAAAATAACATTTGATCATTGTTCTGTTCAGAAAGTGCTGGCCCACTACTCCGTGTATCGTTCGTCCGGCGGGCACTTCAAGCTGCTATGGTACGCCCCGCCGTGTAACGACCAGAGTACTTCAAGGTATTGTGGCATCTCCAAGTCCGTTGACAGCACCTGCACCTGCACCTGCACCGGTGGGCACTGAGCCACTGATCCACTCCGGATGATGCAATCCCGACACTTTGTGGTGGAGGTAGGCGAGCCCCTTGGCGACGCCGAGCGCGATCTGATGCCCAGCGTGCTCATCTCCGCGCGGAACTGCTTCTCGCCTTGCTGGGGCCCCTCCAGCTTCTTGACGGCAACGACGGTGTTATCAGTGAACTGGCCCTTGAACACCGCACCGATCTTGTAGGTGAAGTTCTTGGTCAGGGGCTGCAGGTCCCTGTAGTAATAGTTGGGGTGAATTGCAAAAAACATCGACATTGAAGGCTAGGATTGCAGAAAACAAACTTCTACGGAATTGTGCCAAAAGTCACTAACTCTAAGGCTATTTTTTTTTGGCAAAAAACACTAGTTGCCCGATTTGCTCGATTTAAGCTCGTTTATGACAGGTGGGACCTGCTAGACAGGGTGACATGGCAAAAAAAAGACAATTACATCTCGATACAATTTTGTTTTGCAAAAAGACCCCTGAAAAAAAGCAATTGGGTCCTCTGTGCCGGATCATGTGCCGCCGTACCCATCACCGCTGCAGGAGCCTCGATCCCCATCGCCGCGCCGGATCACGCCGCCGTCCGCATCGTTGAGCTCCGCGCCTCCCGCAGGCTCGACGCGCTCCGCTGCCGCGAGCTCTCCAGCGATACAGATGGAGGCACTTTTCGCTCTCCGTGCCGGAGGACGAAGGCGGCGGCGAGGGCCAGCCCCTGCTCGATGACTCCGACGACACCCAAATCCAAGCCGCGCTACCGATGACCTCCTCCGCCGCAGCACTCTGCTCCCCGCCGCGCTGCCATTGACCTCCTCCTCCTCTGCTCCGCTGCGTACTGCTCCCCGCCGCTGCCGGAAGTCCGCGCTGCCCCTGGCCACGGGGTCGAGCGAGCGCGACGGCCGGACCCCCGGCGACCGCTCCGACGAGGAGGTCGACCACGAGGCAGACACGTCTTCGCTGGATCCTTTGCTTGTAGGGTAACGCAGCAGAAAACAAAAAATTTCCGACCTACGCACCAGCCCAGGACCACTATTGAGACTGCATACAGCGGAAGTAGAGTCGATGACGATTGGCGGTGCAGATCCTCGCAGCTAGGATTTACAACCTCCCAACCGCGAGGATGTACTCCCTCATCTGCTCCCCGGACGGATCTCCGGGCAGCCCTTCGGGAGGCCTCAGGACAGTCCCTCGGATAGTCCCACTGGACGGATCCTCGGACAGCACTTCGGGAGGACCTCAGAATCTCGGACGGTCACTTGGATAGCCCTTCGGGAGGCACACTCGAAACTCGGACGGTCACTCAGACAGCCCTTCGGGAGGACCTTCGAAACTCGGACGGTCACACGGACAGCCCTTTGGGAGGCACACTCGAAACTCGGACGGTCACTCAGACAGCCCTTCAGGAGGACCTTCGAAACTCGGACGGTCACACGGACAGCCCTTCGGGAGGCACACTCGAAACTCGGACGGTCACTCGGACAGCCCTTCAGGAGGACCTTCGAAACTCGGACGGTCACACGGACAGCCCTTCGGGAGGCACTCTCGAACTAAGACCGAAACTACGATCTCTCTACAGAGTTGCACACATACGGTGTCATCTATCCGGCAGGGCTTCGCCGTCCAGAACTCGTTCCCACCGGAACCCAGACAGCCTTTCGGCTATACGAAACTATTTTGCTGGGAGGGAGAGAGAAAGCCAGATCCTGCATGGCTCTTGTATGTGAGAAAGAGTGAGTCTTTAGGCAGCTCCCTCCACCCCTATTTATAGGCCAAGCCCAAGGGTGACTTCTCCAAGAAGCCAAGGGGAAAAATACCAAAGGGCCCTCAAGGTGGCTTCTCCAAGAAGCCACCCAAAAAGCACTTTCACTATTCACGACAACATTTTTCAGCGTCCGTTCGAACCGAAAATATTTATGTGGGCTTAGAACATTTCCAATACCCACTAAAATAATTTTTGACGTGCTCCGAAACAATTCCGGATTAGTGATTTTCATCTGCGAAAAGCAACCAAACCGGTTCCGGCAGCTCCAGAATATTTCCGGTTTTTATCCCGAAAAATTCCCAGAAGTTTCCAGAATAATTCTGGCACCCCCAAGAATTATCAGGCGTGTCCCGAAACCAATTTGACTTAATGGTATACCCCGAAACAACTTTTCGGTTTTACCGAAACTATTCCGGTGTTCTCTCTCTGGAACTCTTCCGTTGTCTCCGAAACTTTTTCGGTCAATTTCTCTCAGACTCCCTGTCTAGAATTCAGTAGATAGATGACCCTTAAGCGTGTGACCCTATAGGTTCGGTGAAGTATAGAAATGACCGGAACTCTTTCCGATCAATGATCAACATCGGAGCCGTGGACACCCATATTGACCCCTATACCCACACGAATGAATATTCCAGTGAACCTCCAGTTGTCGTGTGCTATTCCTGTTGCTTCGCGATATGTTACAAATAACCCAGGTGAGACATGTTGGCATCCCCATGGATCAACAACTTGTCAACTATGCCAGTCACCTCGTTACCGGTATTGTTCTCTTTTCTCGTTCCCGTGTTCCGGCATCCCTGTGATCAAATCACCCTGTGTCTGGCCAGACGATTTTTGGATACCGTAACACCGAGAGGGCCCAGAGATATCTCTCCATCGCCGGAGGAGCAAATCCCAATCTTGAGCTATCAAGTTACATGACATACTTTTCCATGAACCCGTAAGCCGCCATAATAGCTACACATTTACGGATGACGTTTAACAAACCCCACAGTTCATGAAGCAACCATGAAGAAACTCGATACTCTCATGGTCTAAGGAATCATGCAAATGTTAACCATCTCTGTGTTATTAACCATTAACTTGTGACGAATGTATCTCATAGCATAACAGCAATTCGGGTCGATTCAACACAAATGTTCTACCAACATTGTGCCCTCAAAATTGCTGGCATAGATATGCCTATGATTGGGAAAACATAATCATCATGCAACACTTGAGCTAGTCTTAGAGGCATGACCAGGAATACATTTTACCGTTTATTATTCCACACGTGCACATGGGTTTTCCCCAGAGCCTTTATGGATATACGGGCTCGGGAACCATAGCAGTTATAGCATGGAACATAAACATAATCATGAACTTGGAGATAAATAATATCATTTATTATTGCCTCTAGGGCATATCTCCTACAGACTCCCACTTGCACTAGAGTCAATAATCTAGTTAATGCAAATGCACTTTACACCTATGGCATACCGGTGTAAAATATGCTTCGCATGTGGTATAGCCTGATGTCCAACGGATCTGACAACTTCAGCTCCGTGTGTATCTCTGCATATCCTCGTATTTTCACGCTTTCACAAAATTCATATTTTGTGCGGACTTGGCTTTGTATATATGTGAATCATTGGTCGAAATCTGATTCCTCGGACTGAGCTATGGAGCAACTATCTGCAATAGTGTCCCATTGACCAAAGCCTTCTTGGAACCATACTAAGTTCATGAATGAACTATATGATTCAACATTTTCTTTGTCGCTTCGAAAGCAGCAACATACTTCACCTTTGTTATAGAATTCGCCACAGTAACTTGTTTGGAACAATTTCCAACTAACTGTGCCACCATATTGTGTATTACACAAAACCCTCAATTTAAATCGAAAATCGCATGGAGAAATGATGAAGACTGTATCGATGTAACCTTTTACAACAAACTCTTCATGATCTCCGCTTGCGAGAAAACTTGTCATCAGTGTCACTTTAGTACTCAATGACCTTTTTTCACTGTTGTCCCATGATCAGTATTTTTGTTCACTTTGGTATCTATACTCGCAACAACTTTGGAGTATTGGACATATCTGGTTGTTTTTACATACCATGGAATATATGATTAATCCAAACATGAAAGTGTGTGGAATCTTCATCATGTATTTTGCTCATAAGTGTTTTTGGGACACCGAATCTTGCAAAACTCTTTCCATGTGACTTCGGCAAGAATTACTCCTTGGCGTTTTAAATGCTAAAATGTTTTAGCATCTTGTCAATATATATTCATTGCTTAGCCCCATTAGGTAAATCTATCTCCATAGATCATCATGCCTAATATTGAGGCTATTTAGCCTAAGCACTTCATCAAAAAACTATTTTTAAATGAAATCCTAATTCATGTCAAGAAATTTATTTCCACTTAATAATGTGTCAAGCACACAACGTTTTTAGAAATATTATTATGCTTCCACTTACTTTCTTGAATCACAAGCATCTTCGTTACCCATTGATGAAGTCAAAACCCTTTTTGACCATTTCATCAAAACACAAAGATTTCAACTCCATTTTGCTCTCTTCTGTCCATCGCTGGAACTCTGAAGTTTGCACACTCACTAGCATCCTCTGGATTGACAAAATACCTTGGACTGTAACACATGCAAGTCCTTGGTTTCATTTCCATCAGATGAAAATCCTTTCGTCATCCATGTTTCATATCTCATGATTGAAATATGTATTAATTGCTAGTTCAACCCGAACCGACTTTAAGCATCGCTACGGTGAAACAACCTCATCGTAGTCAACTCCTTGAACTTGTTATTGCAAAAAGTCGAGCTTTATGGATAAAATATTTTTATCTGTATCAGTTTTTAGTTCCAATACAATCCGTTAGATTCTAAGTCTTCCGAAGGGTTTATCAAGATTTAAATCTTGAATCATTTTATGGAAACTATCTCGGATTATATTGCCATTTAGCCAATCCCGGAGTCAAGGCCCATCAATGCTTCCTTGTGTATCGTAGGTATACTGTTGTCTAACAACAATATCTCGTATGCGCACCTGAGAGGTTTGCACGAGTTTCTCCTACGCGGTTCAGCTGCAGGTTCGACCGAAGTCCATACTTCTCATGTAGAGGCTTCCGTATCAGTCGTAGTAGAAAACTCTGGAATCACTTCCAAGGTCTCTTTCCTTTGATCTGATGACAAAGATACTGTTATCTCGTCGAGTTGCACTGTTCTGCCACTCACCTTTTTGAAAAAACCATTTTCTTCAAAAAACATACCGTTCTTTGTGGCAAACCTATTTGCCTTGGCATAGTGAGGGAGGAATACCCTGTTACTTGGGATAACCTACAAAGTAGCACTTGTCTGATTTGGAATAGGTTTGTAACCTTATACACAAGCCCCATATTCCAAATGTTTAAGAAAAGATATAACATGGTTGGGCGTACCATACCATGGCGTTGTTTCAACAGACCCGATGGAGCTCTTTTCAGTGTAAAAGCCGCAGTCTCTAAAGCATCACTTTAAAAGGGATAATGGCAAATTTATTTATGTCATCTTTGATCTTACCATGTCATGAATAGTTCGATTACATCTTCACGGACTTTCCACTTGCAGTGGTCTTCCAGGAGGTGCAAGTTATGAAACCCCTTTCACAACTCATCAGACATTTGCTAAACTTGTAACTCAAATATTCCTTTCTGCAATCGAATTGTAGAAACATAATTTTCTTGTTACAATAATTTCTTCTTCATTTTGAAAACCTTTCGAATGATTTCAAAAGATCCAGACTTACGTCTCATCAAGTAAATATCCATATATCTACTTGAGTCATTTCTGAAGATAGATAAATCCAGTATTTGCAACAACATTTATTGAACTACACACATCAAAATGTATGATCACCAATAAGTTTGTTGCTCGTTCCTTATGGCATGTGAACGGTATTTCAGTCAATTCACTTTTCGGAGGAAAGTTGCAAGTGTCAGATGATTCAAAATCAAACGACTTCAAAATCCATCATAATGGAATTTTTTCTTGCGGGTTTCTCCAATGTGACCAAATGCATTGCCACACTTGTGTGGTATTCTCTTAGTCTTGCGACATTTAGCGTCAGTGTTATGGATGTATCATATTACCATCAATATTCATAACATTCATCCCATCTTGGATGGAAGCATGGCCCTTTATGTTATTCATAATACTGAACAACAATTGTTCTTTTATGAACAACCCTTTTGCAACAAACATTGTGCAATGGGCTAGAGTGTATAAAACTCTAAAATGAATTATGAAAGTAAACACAGAGGTAATATATTAATATCATTATTCATAACATACATCTCATTCATAATGAAAGTATGGCCCTTATGTTTATTCATAACACCGAACATCAAAAGTTCTCTTATGAACAACCTTCTTGCAAGATACCTTATGCAAAGGGCTAGAGTGTGTAAAGCTCTAGAATGAATTATGAAAGAAAATACATAGCCAATACACCGATGGAAGGTATAGTAACATTTACTATGTTCCCAGCACATATCAAAACCTCATTCCTGGCTAGTCTTTTAGGCCATAGTAGTTCTTACATCGATTCGCAACAGAATGTAATCGAGCGGGTATCTTTGTGATTAACTCACAATACCCAAGAATTAGTTATTAACATGTTTAACCATAATTCGCAAGAACTATATCTTTGACCAGCCTCCTATACATCAAAAACTTATATGACATTCATACATGAGCTGGATATTCCAGTCTCCTTTTTTCTGTCTTTATACTTCTAACAGTTTAACTTTTAGTATTTCTCCTACTCTCAGAAGAAGCACCGACCTTAAGAGTGGCGTTCGCCCCGGACTTCCTAGGTGTGTAAGTCACACTAACACCCTTTGGACATTTCCTTTCTCTTTAAGTTGTTGTTTTATTCACCTTTCATCATATGACAGGCGTTCTTCTGGATCCCTCTATTAACAGTCAAATGCCTAGTAAACACTTTACTAATCCTTTGCAAACAAACATTGCTTTGTTTGTATCTGAAAATGATTTTCAGTTCCATGAATATCACATAACTATCCCAAACTTTCGAAGTTTGGGTCTCATGAAAGCAAACATATTTCACTTGACCGTAACGGAATTTTAGCTTTTGGATCAAAGGACGAGAGTCACATCATCCATAGCATTAGCCGGAGAATACCAAAAGTATGCAATAGGACAAAGTCCTTCTCGACACTCTTGAGGACAATCCTCACATTACGTTACCAACCGTAAAGTTTTAACCAGATATTTAACAGATATTCAATTTTAATAGGGAAGGTGGAAACGCGAGCCATTACTCTACAACTATTTTGCAAATCACACTTAGACAGTGTTCAAAATTAATTGGGCTGAGAATTAAAAGAATTAATTCTAAAGTGCGCTCCGACTCAAATCAATATCTCTCATAATTGATTGTGAGTGATTCAAGATCCATATTACAATTCAACGCCAATGATGTATCCATCTCAAGTGACGAGAATTGCAATTGGTAGGCCAACTTGCCAATCACATCTCTATGTGACTCTTGTTTATCTTTCGATGCGTGTGTTTCGAGCTCATGACTTTCATGCCTGAACGTCAAGACAACCAAATGATCTCGCTGCGAGGTCTCAACTCACCTGCCTCACACTTCTCTAATCTTTCGTACCCATGTATCCATGTGATACCCCGAAGAGATAGGTGCCGTGACGGTGCTACACTTGTGAGAACACTAACTACTTGATATTTTAAGTGAGAGATCATCCTAATAAAAAGCGACTACCGCGCAATCAAAAGGGTGCATCATAAGGGATAAACATTTCAGGCAATTCATAATAGTATGATATGGTATAGCCCTTTCTGACGGAGAAGTCTTGTATTTCTTCGTCTTCGGCATTCGCGTCGGTGTTCACCTTCGCGAAATTTGCCACCACCTTGTCGATGCACCAGATAATATTGCTATCTCTATAGCTAAATAAAATAAGTGCATTACTTAAGGTTGACGCACAGGTCATTTAAAGTGACAATCATATGGCTCCAGCCATCATGCCGAATCATGACACGCAGGTCATGTTAATATTACATCATATAGTCATCTCATACATAATCAAATTAATATAAGCACTGCTATACCACATCACATGGACATGCAAACCGTCCTGCAAAACCAAGTTAGACGCCTCTAATCGGTTCATGCAAAATTTGATTTTTCGTGACTTCTAAGGTTTCAAAACAAACCGAAGCTACAACGTCCATCATCAAGCATGATAATCCAAGTCGCTAGATTAACATCGCGGGGTGTATGCAACACGAGATAATAAAATCGAGCGAGCGCGACGGCCCGACCCCCGGCGACCGCTCCGACGAGGAGGTCGACCACGAGGCGGACACGTCCTCGCCAGATCCTTTGCCGGGCAGGAGCGGTGGAGGCCACGGCGGCGGCCCGATGTGGCCGGATCAGGCATGGCCACGGCGCTGCCTGATGTGGCCTGATCCGGTTTAGCGACGGCAGCAACCCGGGGAGGGAGGGGCGGCGGCGTGCCGGCGGCGCGGCCAGTGGCTGGCCTGCACGCACGAACGGGGGCGGGGGGCCGGCGCAGAAGGACATGGCAGCGCAGGTTCATGTGGTTGCCATTGGCGACCTTATCCTCTTTTGCTTTTTTTACAATTTAGTCTACGCTATTCTGTCTATCCGCGAACCGTTATTTCGTGCCACGTCACCCTGTCTAGCGGGTCCCATTTGTCATAAATGAGCTTAAATCGAGCAAATCGGGCGACTAGTGTTTTTTGCAAAAAATTAGCCTCGGAATTAGTGATTTTTGGCACAATTACGTAGAAGTGTGGTTTCTGCAACCCTAGCCTTCAATGTCGATGTTTTTTGCAATTCACTCTCATAGTTCACGCAACCATCGCCGACGGTGAGATCGTTGAGTCTCGTTCTTCTTCTCCTTTTTATCGCACCTCTTATTGTACGAACAAGAAGAATGGCGATGATGATCACGAAGCACGTGACGCCAAGTGCCACAGCGGCGACCTTGCTGTTCCTCCATACGCTGGCTTGGCGCTCCTGGGAGCTCCGACGTAGCGAGACGGAGGTACAGGCTCCCCGCGCCGGCTTGGTCGTGGATCACGGATACCGTCCTGCCGTAAGTTGAACAGATCGTCGTGCCACATGCATCACTCTGTGCAGAGACTTCAAAATAAAAAGATCGTCGTGCCAGAAGAAGCAGCTGCCATTATACGCGTAGGCAGAGCATGCACAGTCACCTAGACACGCGCGTTGGCAATCAGTTGCTGGGGCTCGCGGCTCCTGCTATTCGGCCATCGTCAAGGAGCTTCATTTTTTCGAAAAGGGTCAAGGAGCTTCCTGCCATCGATGCGGAGGAACTTGTCCTGTTCTTACTGCACGGGGCGTTGCACACGCAACCGCCCATTTTTTCCGCAAACAAGGGATATTTGCATGATTAAATATAATAAAAGGGGTTTTTCCGCAAAAGAACGTGCCACATGGGCCCTGACAAATGTGCCCCACCAGTCACTTTCACCATCAATACACATTCATTCGCAGTTTAGATCGATCTGTAGCTGCGCACAGACTTGATATTGACTTGCATTCTTTTAAAAAAGTGGTACCAATTCATTGTGGTACCAACGTGCAATTAACTCCCACGGGACACCGCACTAGCCGTACGTCAAGCCATGCCCACATGCAGCGTGCGTGCACTCACTTGGTAGGAAGAGTCCCAAGGCGAAGTTGCCGCCGGCAGAGACCAGCTTCTGGTCCTAAGGGCGGACGGCCCATGACGACCATGTTCGCCGCACGCACGACACCCACGCAGAGCAGGAGCAGCACGACCAACGCAGCCAGAGGAAGTGCGCCTGCTGCTGCCATCTCGTATTCTCGATCTTCCCCTTGCTGCCGCCCTTCCTTCCATTTGGTGCATGCTTGTATTCGGTTTACAGATTTTGTTTGACGCCAATATCTAGCGATCATCGGTCAGGGAGGGAAGGTGGGGTGGCAGCGAACGAATCGATCACCGGAGAAGGATCGAACCAGCGAAGTTTGACTTTAGAGAAATCTTATATATGCAGAGTAAAAAGGACTGAAAGGAGTATTACTATTCACGAGTAAACATCTCTCAATTAGCATCGAAATCTAAACCACACTCACATCATATAGGCCCAATGTAGAGCCCATTTTATCCTATGTACCTAAGAGTGTGATTTCCACTAACTTATTTATCTTTAACATGCAAGCATGCCACATCATTATACAATTATGAGTGGGATAAGTCTCACCTCAACATGCAACCATGCATGAGAAAACACCGACCGCGTGTCCATAGAGAGAACCCATCGCTAGGATTGGTTTGCAGATCATCAGCGAGGGAGGGGGGAGGGGGCGGGTTGTGTGGCAGTGAAGGAGTCGAAGTGAAGTTTGACTTTAGATAAAACTTATATACAAAGGACCAGAAAGAGTATTATTGTTCACGACTACACGTAAACATCTCTCCATTAGCATTGAAATCTAAACCAGGCTCATATCATACAGGACCAATGTAGAGCCCATGTTATTTATCTCAAAGTCCAAGCATACCAATATGGGACAACTGTGGGTCCCATGCTAAAAAGAAGGAGGTTTCCATTTTTTTTCTCCGTCGGAACATTTCTAAATGTAATGATCAGTTATCCAGTCGTAGAGGTAGAGCATGCACCATGGAAAGAGTCCGCAACACAAGATAGACCAACGAAGCTAAGCGGCCAACAGAGTATACGTATGGTAGTAAATCTAAGTTGATCTGTGGCCACAAATTTCCCTACTAAAATTAAACATATGCATTTGGACTGGCAAGTTATATAGGTACCGATCACTCCTACTCTCTAATTAGCTGCAAGATATATACTCAGTCGCAATCCCCGTGTAGCCACCTAGAAATCAAAAATCCACCTATTTGATTCGAAGGCACCTTTGATGCGCTGCTTGTCACCGATGACCTTTTGATCCGGAGATGGCAAGGTCATCTGTGACACGCAGAGCATTAAAGATGTGTGTTTCGTTCTTCAATTTGTCTGTCATGTTTGCATTTCCTTTCAAATCCATGAAGGCTTTACCTGCATCGTATCCTTGGCGATTTCGGTCCCTGAGGGGAGCTCCGTATGCAGAGTCATTGCCCAGATGACGAGGGTTCTCCCTAAATCGCCAGGCGGGTAATGCCTGCTTCTCAACCGACCCAGCCATCCTCTCTCTCTCTCTCTCTCTCTCTCTGTGTGTGTGTGTGTGTGTGTGTGTGTGTCAATCGATTTGCCGCGCCGAGCGAACCCCCATCGATCCGTGCTTCTCGATTAGTTGGTTCCTCTCCAACTTGATGTAAGAAGCATAATTTATGTTGGTTACTCGGCCATGGAGTTTCTTTCAGGTTGGCTCAGAATGTGGATGCTTGCTTGTCCGCCTTGCATTGCATTCTGTAGAGAAATGGGCAACCTGATTACCCTACTTCTCAAGTGGTGACTGAGCACAATCTGTCACCGGCCAGAGCAGTGACTGAAGAATTGAGCTTCACTGTAGGTTTGAAACTTATTAGCTTCACTATCGGTTTGTAACTTAGTTGCGCATGCGCCTGCGGCATATGGGTGCTGCGGAAAAGAACTGTACATAAACAAAAACGACAAGGAAAGAAAATACAACAGTAGAGGGCCAAACCCAAGGTCATCATCTGAAAGCCTTGATCCAATCTCCAAACCCTGCATAGTCCTTCCTCTTAGCCCTGTAAACCACCCATTTCAGTTCTTCCTTCAGCTTTCTCCTACAGGTGTACAAGCTTGGGGGTGCTGACTTGAAGATGTAGTCATTCCTCGTTGTCCAGATGGCCCATGAGACCAGGATGATAATTTCCAGAGCAAAAGGCACTTGAAGGAGCTGTTTAAGAGCATTTATTTCCTCCTGGATGCCCATGAAGTTAGGTGTCCATGAGGGGCATATGTAATTCCAACAATGTTGTGCAAAAAGGCAGTGGAAAAAAAGATGATCTCTTGTTTCCAAGGCCGCAGAGTTGCACATTACACAGTTGTAGGAGGGGATAAAGAAGCCTTTCCTTAGCAGCATGGCTTTAGAATTCAACCTGTTATTGGTTAATAACCAGAATAATATCTTGTGCTTGAGTTGGCAACATGTAGCCCAGGTCCACTGTATGACAGGCATTGCTGTGGGGAAATCGGTCAATTGTTTATAGACCTGAGACACCTTATAGGCTGAGGAAGCAGAGGGCATCTGCCATATGTCAGATTCATCTGTGAGAATCAAGCTGTGAAGAAGATCTTCCATTTCCTGAAATTGGAGATATGCTTCCTCCGATAATGGGAGATAAAAGTGTTCTGATATATCTTCTAGATGCCACATGTGGGACACAAAGATCTGTTGATATCTGGCAAATGAATATAGGTGTGGCCATTGTTGCATTAGGGGAATATCCCTCCATTTGTCCATCCAAAGCTCTATCGAGATCCCATTCCTAAGGGTGCAGGCTGCATGAGCTTTATAGATTGGTAGTAGTTTGAGGCAATCTCTCCACCAGAAAGAACAGCTGTTCAGATTGGTACTAGGTGTGCTATTTTGGTAGTAGGCCTCCCAGACAAGGTTCGCCCATGGTATATCATCATGATTGATGAATTTGTGTACCATTTTGAGCAACAGACAAGTGTTCTGTGTGGACAAATTTAAAATACCTAGGCCACCTTTATCCTTGGGCCTACAGATCAGATCCCACGCTGACAGTGGTGGGTTTTTCGCCTCTAAGTCCTTACCTCTCCAGAAGCAATGGCGTCTGTATTTGTCAAATTGCTCAATAATGCCTTTGTACAGAATTAAGCAGCTCATGAGAAAGGTTGGTAGAGAGGACAATACTGCATTGACCATTAGTAATCTACCATCATAACTGAGAAATTGAGAGCATGCTGCCAGCCTTTTTTGAACTCTCTCTATGAGGTACATGAAGTGCTCCATTATGGGTTTATTAAAACTGAGAGGTGCCCCAAGATAGGTAAATGGGAAAGTTCCAACAGCACATCCAAGACGATTGGCCATACTCTGAGTGTCTTCATCAGACAAGTTGATAGGTAGTAAATTGGACTTTTGAAAATTAACTTTGAGGCCAGAAGCTTTCGAGAAGATATGCAAGAGTGTCTATAGATGTCTCAGTTGTTGTTGGCAGGCGGCCATAATAATCAAGGTGTCGTCTGCATATTGAAGAATAGGGAAGTCTGGACATGAATGAAAAGAAATGGGGGCCTGAATGTTACCCTTGCTCATTGCATCATTTAAAATCGTCTGCAAGAACAAAGAGCAGAGGGGACAGAGGATCCCCCTGTCTAACCCCCCTTCTGCATTTAAAGTGGGAACCAGGCACCCCATTCAACAGAACTGAAGAGGTAGCAGAGTTGAAAATGTGTTGAATCCATGTGCACCATCTGTCCCCAAATCCTTTCTTCTTTAGGATAGCCATAATCATCCCATGCTTTATTTTGTCAAATGCCTTCTCAAAATCTAATTTGAGGACAACTGTTGGTCTTTTACTTTTATGGCATTGGAAGAGATATTCATATGCCCAGGCAATACAATCTTGTATGGTTCTCGTCTTAATGAAACCATATTGATTTATGTGAATGAGCTCGAGAATGACAGATTGGAGTCTGTTGGCAAGTAACTTTGTTAGCAATTTGATAGTGCAGTTGAGCAAGGATATAGGCCTATAGTCATTCACTATTTCAGCCCCAGCTTTCTTGGGTATGAGAGTAATAAAAGAATTGTTAATACTCTGGAGACATAGATCTCCTCGATGAAATTGGGAACAAAGATCATAAAAGTCCTTTTTAATTATAGACCAACATTTCTTGATGAAGTCTGTGTTGAACCCATTTGGTCCTGGCGACTTATTAGATGGCATTTCTTTTATAACAGCGTCAATCTCTTCAGTAGTGAAAGGGAGCTCGAGAAAAGATAATCACTGTGAGGTTGAATAAGATTCAGCATATCCTGAGGAATTTGGAAAGGCTCAGATTTCCCAGTCTGTCTTTAAATGCCTCATGCAGGAGAGTAGCTTTGGCTCCATGAGCCGTGACCTCTGTGCCATCTTGCGCAAGCAAAGAAGGGATGCTATTGGTTCTATGCTGCATTGTGGCCATGGCATGAAAAAATTGTGAATTTTCACTTCCAAGAGTCACCCATTTTATCTTACCCCTTTGTTGCCAGTAGGCTTTCTGTTGCTTTAACAAACTGTCCAAATGCAATCTGATATTTTCCCTGAGCTCAAATTCAAGACTGGTAAGTGGTCTGAAATTCTCTATAGCATCCAGCATGGCTATCACAAAGTTGGCATATGAGATATCCTCTTTTAAATTAGATAGAGTTTTAGGCCATGTCTTGAGAGATTTCCTCAAAATCTTCATCTTGGCATTGATCCATTTTGCTGCATCAGCATAATGGATTCTTTGCTTCCATACAGATTCAACTAGAGGCAGGAAACCATCATTGTCCGTCCACCAATTCTCAAACCTGAAAATATTACTTTTGGGCATTGAAGTATTGATTTGTATAACACATGGTACATGATCGGATGTGGTCATAGCCAGAGGGAAAGCAAGGGTGTTGGGATATGACAAGGTCCACAAGGCAGATGTAAAGAACCAGTCGAGTTTCTCTAGTAAAGGATCTGACTGTTTATTGGACCAAGTAAACTTCCTGCCTTTTAGAGGAATATCTATTAATCCCAGATTGCTGATGACCGCATTGAAAGTCAGCATTTCATTAACATTACCTCCTGGCTTATTCCTGTCTTGAAAGTTCCTTATGAGATTAAAATCTCCAACAATTAGCCAATCTGCATCCTCAGGTATTTGTGTGCCGTCAAGCCAGTTCAGAAATTCTAACTTTTTATCATCCTGACATGGAGCATATATATTGGTGAGCGTCCAATAGCTACCACATTTGGTCGATTGCAACATCACAGAAACAACATAACTATTTCTCCTTTAAAATGTGAAGAACACCAAACAGTGAGGATGCCCCCAGATCTGCCAACCGAAGGGGTAAAAGCAAAGGAATCAAATCTTGAAGGGCAAAACTTCTTGATAAAGAGATTGTCTATTGACTCCCTTTTTGTCTCCTGAAAGCAAACAATGGAACATCCACTCTCCTCAATTTTATTCTGGATGTGAAGCCATTTGCCTAGTGAGTTTAACCCCCTAATATTCCAGTTTAATACTTTCCAAGCTTGTGATTGCATGTTGTAACTAAATGATCAAACTTGAGGTAACAGAGTACCAATGGCCTCTATAGGAACATAGCTCCACGGGTCCCTAGCTGATATCCATTGTATCCAAAACCCCAGCAGTCCACAGATAAAAACTTGTGCATGATGGAACTATCTACTGGCCTGGACAGGACCAGGCTCACATAGAGAGCACGAAAATATATCACACAATAATGGAGCGTAATTTCACAGAATGGCTGAAGCACAATAAACATAGTTCTTAAATGTGCCATAGGCTCATAACAGCAAACATGACTAGGAAACTGGAAATAAAGATGAAGTAGTTGCAAATGAAGTAAATGGGAGAGATGGCCCTTCTCATCTCTACTTCTTGGGTTTCTTGTTAAGCTTTGTGTGCACATCCTTCTTCACTGGTTTTTTGGCCTTGCTTGTGTTTGGTGGCTCATTAGCAGCTATTCCAAACTTTTCATACAGATTAGTGACAACCTTTTTGTTTATAGGGGGGGCATCAACAGTGCAAGCCAAACAATTTTTTTCAATACATGTTCTCCCCTTGTAACCCTTGTCCAGGAGCTTGAGCCTATCACTTCTTCTGACTTCCGTGGTGACCATGGGAGTTTTCTTGCTCCTCTTCCTTACATGAACAACAATTCTGGTGAGTATCTTCAGAGCAGGGTCAGGGGAACACCTGATGGCCTGTGGGGTGGAAAATCCATTGCTAATGGCTTGGCTTGCTTCAGTTAGGTAGCATGAAGGTGGCACAGTCATGGGGTAAAACTGTGGCAGAGCAAATTCCCTAGAAATTCCTCCCGCACAGCCTTGCTGAATTAGCTGCCAGAACTGTGACTGCAGAATGGATTTGGCCCAATGGAAATCAGCAGATGTTGAAAGCTTGATGGTCATAAAATCAGCCCATTGAGCAGGGACAGAGATAGACTCCTGCTCATCAGAAACAGGTTGGAAGTATGTCCTCCAAGCAGTATCTCCCTCCTTGGAGAAGACTACCGACAGTGCTCTTTCCTCTGTTGCAGAGCTAGTTGCAGGCACTTCTTCATGCAGCACATGAGTTCTAGACGGGGAGCTTGATGGATTAGCTTCTAAGAGAAGTGAGACTGTATTGTCCTTGAGAAAGCCAGATGTCAGAGAAGGCAGAGCATCATAGTTGACCTCTGGTTGAATGAGTACCATGCCAAGATGAATGTTCTGATGTATGTGATTGTCCTCTTGTGGTTCAGGGGCACCTAGCAGGTGAAGGTTCCCATGTGGCAAAGGAGGAGGAGCAATCTGAACAGAGTCACTAGAAGATCCCTCAAGATCATAACTAAAAGTAATAGTGATTTCACTATCAGATTCTGCTATTGGTTGATTCAAATCAATTCCTTCAATTCCTTCCATGGGAGCATTGTGAATCACTGGGTTCAACATTTCCTGCAATTCCTCAAATTCCAGTGCATTGAGCTGATGATTGTTGAAGTCATTGAGCTCAATGAAATCTCCCTGCTGCCCTGCATTATGACCATGGTTATGCCCTGCATTATTACCAACCATATGATGCAGGTTCTGTCCCCACTGGTTAACCGGCCCATGAATTCCATGGAGATGATCATGCAAATTTTCCTCCTGTAACTGAGACTACTGGTTGAGATCTCCCTAGGCCAGCCAGTGTGCCTGATTTGGAGGGTCAAGTGCAGGCTGCTGAATGACGGGCAGGGGATGCGGGTTTCTGCCCTCGGGTGGAATATCATCCTCATCCGCAGGTAAGCCACCTAACATAGTATGGCCGAGAATGATGATAGGAACGGACCAGGATTCAGCCTGGTGGCGATTGCCTGAAGAAACAATACAGCTATGCGGTATACGAGCCACATCTGCCACCCAGACTTTAATAACAACCTTGGAATAATCACTAGCAACTTTATCCCAATGATCAACATGAGCAAAATCCTCAACTGCCCCCCTAATATGTTGAATATCCCAAAGATCTACTGGGAAAGATAGCAATGCTAGCCAAACTTCCTGATTATAAGTAAAACTATGATGATTTATACCTTCATTGTGCTTGACAAAGCTAAACTGATGATTCTGAAACATATGAGGGCTATTGTTGACCAGCCAGTCACGATCAGCAGAGGAATCCACTTGGATATACACATGGCCTAAGGGACACTTTTGGATCATCTCAAGGGAGAAATCCAAGTGCTCTTCAATAAAAGAACGCACAAAGGTCCTGACCTGACTGAATGGAATCTGGGCATTGGGGGCCAGGGCGATGGTGACAATGGCGACATCCTCATGCATCCGGGGAACGGGCGAGCTGACGTGGTAACGGCAGGTAACCGGATGACCATCCACATCAATGGCCTCATACCTCCCAGGAAGGAAAGGTGCTGGGTCGACCGGGAAGTCCGCCATGGGCGAAAGCAGAGGAGGGGGTAGAACTTGTGGAGGAGTACTACTTTGGCCAAGCTGCAGGGAACAAGAAGGCGAATCGCCAAGGGAGGGGGGCACGTGCAGCTCTTTGCTGTGTCCTTCTGCTAAATCATGGACAATGGCAGAGTCGCTTGGGTTACCAGGAAATAAAGATAAAATATTTGGCTGCAGATAGCCTTCATAAGGATAGTTCATTAAGACCTGATCAGGCACTCGATTGAGATCAAAAGATACCATTGAGATGTCCTGTCTATGTACAGTAGCCTGATTGCCCTCCAAACTTGAATTGGTAGTAATCAATTCCTTCCTACCCTCAGGATCCTCAGGCGCAGACATTTGTAACCCCAGGTCCAAATTGATTTCCATACCATAGGTCGGAAGATCCTGTGATATGTTACCATTGTTTTGGGCAACTTGGCTATTGGGTGCCAATTCCTGCTTATCAGGCTGCGATTTGGGTAACCATTGCATTTTAACCTGATTTCCTGACGCCTGCACATTTTGTTTACAGTTCCTCATGATATGTCCAGATTCTTTACACCTCAAGCACCTGATTTTGTTGTAGCAATATTGGCGGGAATGTCCAAATAACAGATAGCGCGGACATGGGACACGGCCCATGGGCTTGAAAAGAGGCCTTGCACCCTGTCCCTGATCTGATGGCCAAACCAGCCTGTCAAAAGCAGAGCGTCTGGGCTCCTCAATTCGCTCGAAGACAGATCTTTTCCTACTGCCCAAAGCAGAGTTAGAAATTTGATTTGCCACCTCAGTGCCAGGCTTAGATAGATCCGAACTGAGCCTATCAAAGATAGAAGCAGTTTTAATGTCAGCTTTCCCCGATTGCTCTGCAAAAAGATTGTTTATCGTGTCAGGAGGCAATGCTGCATCAACCAAAAATTTGAGATCCTGCACTTCTTCATAGCTGAATTTATCCAAAGATGAACGACGGTACTTGAGCCTGAAGAATTCTTGAATCTTGTAGAAGTTGCAGCCTTCTGAGAGCAACTGCTTCAAATCCTTGCTCTCTGAAGCAGACAATTTATGCAGGAAAATGGGCATATGCAACCTCACAGGTGTCTTTTTCAGAATCTGTTTCAAGCAAGCTTGTTGGCTAGACTCCATATGAATTCGGGTCCCCAAAGTAGTACGATTGGCCCCTGTCAAATTATCCCTGACTACATGAGCATAAGATTTCTTCCTCCCAACAATGGACCAAGATTGCATCTCTTCTAATTCCCAGTCATGAAATTCCTGAACAAAATTTGGTCCACCATGGCCTCATAGATGGAAGAAGATCTTGAAGGATTCACACTCAAAGCTCCTGAGTTCAAAAATGAAGAAGCCAACATGCATCGAGAAAACCAAAAAGCGAAAGGTCTGATCTCTCAAGTGAAGGACGTTGAAGTCTGTAGCAATAGCCCCCAGACAAGCATTCAAATACGAACTGACAGAATCAATGTCTAGTCTGTGCCTATGATGACTGAATGACGCAACCAGAAAGAATTCTCGAGCCCCTAGATTAGAGGAAAAAGCAATAGCACAATTGAATTTTTGCCAAATTTTCCGTTGAATCTCCATACCTGGCCGAAGGTCTAGTTGCAGGGAGGCCGATGTCCCCTCAGCGACTGCTGACTTGGGTGGATCCCGGGCAGCGTTGATCTCATGGCAGCTATCTTCATTGCCGTCTTCAGAGGAGGATTAGAAGTGTGCAACCAAATGCTCAATATGTACACAAAACATCCTCACATCTCAGTCAAGACAGCCAACTTAACAACTCCTTCACCCTTGCTGTCTTGCTGGGTGCGGCAGTGCCGCACCTAGAGAGGCACTGCCACACTTAAGTAACCGTTGGGAGGCAGGGGGTATTTATACTTTTCCCTATCCTCCATAACGTCTCTCTCTTCTACCCCAATGGTTCAGACCGATGAAAATTAGCAGGTGGTCATCTCCTCTCTCCTCCATTGGTGCCCTTCAAGCTCTCAAGCTTTCCCTTTGACTTCCCCATCAATCCTTGAGAGAAAAAGGTACCAAAAGTGATTAGAGAGCAGGTCCACTGATTCCCAAAGCCTAAATAGCATTTGGTTCATGTTATGGCCAGCGGTTGTGTTTATTACTCTTGAAGCTTGGCTCCGAGCCGGCTAGCGCGTCGTCCGATGAGCTTGCCAGGTTTGTGGAAGCCCCGGGAGGTTTGTAACCACCTCTTGCAGTGAGTAAAATCACCCCTCATCTCAAGAGTTCACTCTCTTGACTTGAGAACGAGGTAGGGTTGCAAAGCCCTAAGCCTTAGTGGTATACCTCAACAACGTGGACTTAGGCAAGCCTTGGTGGCGAGCTGAACCACGGGATAAATCCTTGTGTCATCATGTGCTTGTGTTGCTACACTTGTGTTCTTGTTGTTGTTGAGGTGATTTCTAGGGTTTGAGGTCGATCTACTTGTGTTTGGTGTTCCCACCACATTCAGCTATCGATCTGTGATCTACTACCCTGCGGAAGCTAAGAAATTTACCCGATCTAAATTTTGTTGGGTAGATTTTGAACTGTTAACTAATCTCTCATGCAGGTGCGGCAGTGCCGCTGTGCGGTAGTGCCACACTCACAGAGCGGCAGTGCCGCAGGTGAATTTGACTTCGGTTTGAGCTGAATTTTTACAGGCCTATTCACCCCCCCTCTAGGCGTACCAGAGATCCTACACTCCATTCCCAAGATCCAAACTACAAGTGACAAGACAATCAAGACGAAGCAATCCGAGGCCCCCAGGCCACAAGCACC
Organism: Thinopyrum elongatum; assembly: GCA_011799875.1. Classification (NCBI taxonomy): domain Eukaryota; kingdom Viridiplantae; phylum Streptophyta; class Magnoliopsida; order Poales; family Poaceae; genus Thinopyrum; species Thinopyrum elongatum. The sequence continues at coordinate 606,223,093 of CM022300.1, read as the reverse complement.
ACTTCGACGGTGCTATGCTAGATGGACTACAATTGTGTCTTTACGGATAAGGGTGTGGAAGTCTATAGAAGGGAGGATTCCTCTATTGCATTTACGGGTTATTTAAAATGAAAACTCTATCTAGTTGATTTCACATCAAATAGAGTAAATCCTGAGACTTGTTTAATGGCAAAATCTAGCATGGGTTGGTCATGGCATCGCCGATTTGCCCATGTTGGGATGAGGAACTTGGCCAAACTTCAAAAAGGAGAACACATCCTTGGACTAACCAATGTTTCTTTTGAGAAAGATAAAATTTGTAGTGCATGCCAAGCCGGAAACAAGTTGGAGCTAAACATCCCGTCAAGAATGTTGTGACAACCGAAAGGCCATTGGAGTTGCTTCACATGGACATATTTGGACATGTCGCTTATATAACCATTGGTGGTAACAAATATGGTTTCGTAATTGTTGATGATTATTCTCATTTCACTTGGGTATTCTTTTTGTGTGAAAAGAGTGAAGTCCAAGGTATCTTCAAGAAGTTTGCAAGAAGAGCCTAAAATGAGTTTGATGTCAAGATCAAGAGAGTTAGAAGTGACAATGGGACGGAGTTCAAGAACACCAACATTGAAGAGTTTCTTGATGAAGAAGGAATCAAGCATGAGTTTTTGGTTGCATACACTCCACAACAAAATGGTGTTGTGGAGAGGAAGAACTGAACGCTCATTGAAGACGCAAGAGCAATGTTGGATGAATACAAGACTCCAACCAACTATTGGGCGAAAACGGTTAGCACGGCATGTCATGCTATCAACCGCTTATATCTTCACAAGAAAAGGGACAAGACCACCTACGAACTTCTAACTGGTAAAAAGACTAAGGTGTACTACTTTAGAGTTTTTGGATTCAAGTGTTTCATACTTAACAAGAAATCCAAAAGCTCAAAGTTTGCACCAAAGGTTGACGAAGGCTTCATGCTTGGTTATGGTACTAATGAACATGGATATCGAGTTTTCAATAAAACCACCGGTTTGATTGAAATCGCGGTACACATGACTTTTGATGAAACCGACGGCTCTCAAAAGGATCAAGTCAATGTTGAGATTGTAGGTAATGAAGAAGCTCCACATAAAGCCATCAAGAAGCTTGTAATTGGTGAAGTAAAGCCCATCGAAGATGAAGATGATGGCAATATTGTGCATGTTGATCTTGATCCAACCACTCATCATGTTTCATCCAATGAACATGGTGAAGCTTCCGCAACAAGAAATGATCAAGATGGGAGATCAAATGAAACACAAGATCATTCTCATGAAGATGGTGTTAACAATGAGCAAGCTCAACATCAACTCAACAATGAAGAAAGAAGTGAAGACAACCCTCTAATCAATCATGACCATGATGCTGAAGTTGATGGCCCCATCCAAAGATCAACTCAAGTGCCACATCCTAGAGTGCATCAATCCATTCAACGGGATCATCCCGTTGATAACATATTGGGGAGCATCCGACGAGGGGTAACGACATGTTCTCGTTTAGAAAGTTTTTGTGAACATTACTCGTTTGTTTCTCCTTTGGAACCTTGTAGGGTGGAAGAGGCACTTGATGATCTGGATTGGATGATAGCCATGCAAAAGGAGTTGAACAACTTCACTCGGAATGATGTCTGGTCCTTAGTGGAAAGGACCAAGCAAAATGTGATTGGAACCAAGTGGGTCTTCCGCAACAAGCAAGATGAGCATGGCATGGTGACAAGGAACAAGGCAAGGTTGGTGGCTCAAGGATTCACTCAAATTGAAGGCTTGGATTTTGGGGAGGCCTATGCACCGGTGGCTAGGCTAGAATCAATTCGTATTCTACTTGCCTATGTCGCTCATCATGATTTCAAGCTATATCAAATGGACGTGAAGAGTGCATTTCTCAATGGCCCCCCTATCCGAGTTGGTGTATGTAGAGCAACCACCGGGCTTTGAAGATCCCAAGTATCCCAACCACGTCTACAAGCTCAACAAGGCACTCTATGGGCTCAAACAAGCCACTAGAGCTTGGTATGATTGCTTATAGGATTTCCTACTCAAACAAGGGTTTGAGATAGGAAAGGCCGATGCTACTTTATTTACTCGCAAAGTCAATAATGATATCTTGGTTTGCCAAATATATGTCGATGACATAATATTTGGTAGTACTAATGTGGTTTTTTGTGAGGAATTTAGTAGGATTATGACAAATAGGTTCGAGATGTCCGTGATGGGAGAGTTGAAGTTCTTCCTTGGATTTCAAATCAAGCAACTCAAGGATGGCACATTCATAAGTCAAACCAAGTACACCAATGACATGTTGAAGAAGTTTGACATGGACAAGGCCAAGCCCATCAAGACACCCATGCCAACCAATGGACATCTTGACCTTGATCAAGGAGGAAAGGACATCGATCAAAAGGTATATTGCTCCATGATTGGATCCCTCATTTACCTTTGTGCATCTAGGCCTGATATTATGCTTAGTGTGTGCATGTTTGCAAGATTTCAAGCTAATCCGGAAGAATGTCATTTGATGGCCGTTAAGAGAATTTTTTGATATTTAGTGCACACTCCTAATCTTGTCTTGTGGTATCCTAAAGACTCCACTTTCGAGTTACTTGGCTACTCTAATTCGAATTATATTGGTTGCAAAGTAAACCGAAAGAGTACTACTAGGACTTGCCAATTTATTGGCCGGTCTTTGGTGTCTTGGAGCTCTAAGAAGCAAAACTCCGTTGATTCATCCACCGCCGAAGCCGAGTATGTGGTGGCCGGTGCATGCTATGCCCAACTACTTTGGATGAAGCAAACTCTCAAAGACTTTGGTTGTGAGCTAACCAAGATTCCTCTTTTGTGTGACAATAAGAGTGCCATTAAGTTGGCAAACAACCCCGTAAACCACTCTCGAACAAAGCACATAGACATCCAACATCACTTTTGGAGAGACCATGAAGCCAAAGGAGATATCATAATTCATCATGTGAGCACCAAAAAGCAACTAGCCAATATCTTCACAAAGCCCCTAGATGAGTCAAGATTTTGTGCTTTGAGGAGTGAGCTAAATATCATTGATTCTTGTAACGTGGCTTGATGTCTTGCACATACTTTGTTTGACCTAGCTAGGAGAAAAGATTTGTTAAATCATTGTGTGACACTTTCAAAATCTATTTTATAATTTTCACATGTGAATATTGCTTTGTGTTGTTTGATTGAAATCTAGTCAATTGTGAAAATGTTAGTGTCCATCGTAATTTTACCCCACATGGCGTTGTGAGTGTGAGGTAGGAAGTTTTTTAGTTTTCCTGCGCCGGAAGTCTTGGCTCGAGCCGGAAGTCCCGGCTCCCGCCGGAAGTTCCGACGCAGATCTGGGCAGCACGTCTTTGATCGTGTTTTGACCGCACTTTTGACCTAGGGTTAGAAAAACATTTTGATTGCAGCCCGGCCCAGTCATTCCCCATCTCCCACCCGCCTGCCCTTGCATCCCTCTCCCCCCCCCCTGCGCCGCCCCGCAGCCGCCCCTGCGCCCCCGAATCGCCCCGCGCCATTGCTCAGCCACCGGGAGCTCTGATCCGCCGCTCGAGGAGCCCCCGCCTCCACCATGCCCTCCGCCCCTCCTTCTTGTGGTAGAACCGCCTAATCTAATGTCCTCCCAAGAGTATTTGTCTTCCATTAGACACTAAGTACCCAAGAGAGTGCACTAAATCATGCTGTTCCATCGAGCACACCCCAAGGGAGAACTCAAAAATCCACATTTTTCCATCAGGATAATAAATGAGAGAATAATGATTACAACTTCAAGTGAGTGTTACTGTCTACGCATTTTAGTTTGCTTACTCCATGGTGAGTGTAGTTAATGAGGTATGCCCGTGTAAAACATGCAGCTTTCACTGGACAGTGCTGGTCATCTATCCTGACAGAAGCAACGTTACTATTTGGACTCCTTTAGAAAAAAGATAGAGGAGTACCAAGACATGTTAGATGTTCTTCAGAGGTAATTTCGGTCTCCCACTATACCTCTTACACCATTTTTTATATCATGGGAATAACACTATTTATTTATTTTCTTGGGCAGTGCTTGACTAAAGTTCGTTTCGAAAAACCTACGTGATTTGGAGGTGCCATTACAGTTAATCAACCACAAAGTAAGTATTAGCTAGGTCCCCACATCTTTATTTCGTTCAATTCATTATTACCATGCTTGATTGTTTGATGAGTCATTTTCTCGTAAAGTGGTGTCTGAGGCAAGGAATCGGGGAGCAACTTATGTGGATAGTACGTTTGCGGGCACCTTATGAGTCAAAGTTACTCACTGAAACAAGTGAAGAAATACTCGAAATACGTATACACAAATTTATTACCATTGTGTTGATATATATACACACACTAATCACATATTCATATTTTTTCTTTCATTCGAAGCTTAAATGGAAGAAGAATCGGGTCCTACGATCGGAACAGATCAAATCAATTCAAGAGGCATTGACAGGATTTATTATTGACCAGGTCATAGATCGCAATGGAAAGTACTACTATAATGGAAAATTAGATCCCAGGCGTGATGAAGAGTTGGATTGAATGTAATCTCAAGGACATGGTGCAAGCTTTTGTTAGCTTATGTATAGTTCCATGTACAAGCTTTTGAAATATATATTTATAGTTTAATACATTTTTTGTGTGTGTATATATGTATAATTCTCGAATGGAAACTTATATGTATAGACGTATATTAGTAGCATAGAATACATATACGAAAAACTAATTGATATGAAAAAGAATTGAATTGTAAAGAAACTATAAAAAAGAAATGGAAACCATAAAAGAGAAGGAAAGAAAAAGAAAACAAAAAGACCTTTAGTACCGGTTGGTACGCGCCCGCACAGGGGAAAGGGCTCGAGACCCCTTTAGTCCCGGTTGGTATTACCAACCGAGACTTAAGATCCCCTTTCAGTCCTGGTTCCCTAACGCGGGACTAGGGGGGGTGGGGCTTTAGTCCCGGATTTGCAGAAGGGGCTCTCCAACCAAGACTAAAGGGGTTGTCCAACCGGGATTGTTGCGCCTTTCTGCACTGGTGTGACATGCCAATTTTGATGGCTCGACATGAGCTACGCAACGGAGAAATCCAATTTGCATTTGGAGAGGTGCTCCATTTCCTCCTGACATGCCAATTTCGATCGTCAATAATATATATTTGCACAAGGAAATACAAATTTATTTTGACCCGCAAGTCCACGACACAACATAAGTAAGCAGCCGGTAGGTATAGTACACCGAGTATACAATGTTATATAGTATTATTATTAGAGAGGGCTGGGAAGGATCGGATCATTGTTCTTGCACTTCTTCTTCGGTACAACCCCCCTAAACACATCAACACACGAGATTTCTTCATACCCCTTTATAATAAAGGGTAGGATGGTCTTTTTTTTAAATACGTCCCGAACGTATATGGCATGGGAGACACCCTCAACTGGGCCGGCCCATTGATGAAGGATGCAGAGAGGGCGACGCGAGATGTAAAAATTCACAAAATACATGCCCCCGCTAAGAATCGAACAACAGACCTTTATACATGAAGTTAAGCCACTCACCAGTTGACCTGACTAGTGTTAGTAATAGTTAGGAGCGTGCAAACTTAAGAAACCCTCCCCCCGGAATTATTGGGCCCATGAGCCGAAACGGGAAGACCGCGAAAAACGCACAGGAGAAATTGGAAATAAATCTCTTAGCTAATCGCCGCTATTAATTAGGCCTATTAACTAACCTGTGCATGCAATGGCTACTGCATGATCCAATCAAGGAGACCCATGCGCTAGCTTCCATGGAGAGACGAGCGAATAAAATGACGTGCTTAAATGTAGCAGCCTAATTGTTTTTTTTTCTTATAAACTATGCAGCAGCCTAGTAAACATGGTACAAGTTTTGGTGGCTCTTGACCCAATAAACCCGAATGGAGGGAGTAACACCAAGGAAATTCTGAATGAATTTTTAAAAATTGAATAATATTTCATAATCCAACTTTTTTTTAACAACTTGAACACATTTAAAAAAATCATTTTTCATAAAAGCATGAAAATATTTCAAAAAATTTGAATAATATTTTATACAAGCAAGACCATTTCAATATTTTAGGGAAATATGTTAGTTCAACATATTAAGAACATTTTTTTAGCAACATTTTGAACACTTTTAAAGAAATATGAGGAGCGCCCAAACTTTAGAACTAATATTTTGAACAATTTTTTGAACACTTCCTTTCTTTTTAGCTTCTTATGTGGCTAATGTAACTTTGCGAATTTTCAGGAAAACAAATTCGTTTGTTTAAAACCGGCTGTTGTTCTATTTTATTCTGGGTTTTTTCTTCTCGTTTTTTCAAATGCAAGAACTTTTTAAAATTAAAAAAATCAAATTCTTGAATTTTTCTCATTTTCTCGAAATTTTTCCACAACTTTTTTGTGTGATTTTCTTGAAAATCTGCGAAAGATTTCATATCCGTGAACATTTTTTCAATATCGATGAACTTTATTCAAATCTGTGAACTCTTGGGCTGGCCCAACAGGCGCCCGATCGGAGCGATGCCATCGCCTATCAGGGTGGTAAAAACCAAAAATTCGGTTTTTTACCATTCGTTCTTTTTAAAATTTTGGTTGGCAAACCTAAAAACTAAAAATGTCAACCCAATACAACAACTGAAGATGTCGACAAACAACGTGCTCCTAGACAGAGCCTTTTGGCCTACACGACACCTTCCGTTGAACATGGTCTAGTTTTGGACATTCTTGAGACCATCCCAATTTTTGCTAGCAGATGGGCATGCGCATGGTAGGCATCCATGCCAGGTTTGGACGATTCCGACACCTTATGCAAGATGCGTGACGCCTGGCCATTTATCGGTCATTTTCACCGAGAAAACTCCAAAAAATACAAAAGCTGCCGAAAAACTCAAACAACTTGGGATGGTGCCTTGAATTGGTCATAAAAACTCATGGACAAATTTGGGGTCATTTGAAGATGCAAAAAAAAAGTACTCGTATACGAACTCATCTGGCCTACCCGAACACCCTGCATTGAACATGGTATATTTTTGGACATGCATAAAATGACCCCAAATTTTGCCAGCAGGTGGGCATGCCCATGACAGACAATCATGCCAGATTTGAATGATTTCCGACACCATATGCAAGTTGCGTCACGTTCGGCCATTTCTCGTCCATTTTTCATCGAGAAAACTTCATAAATTGCAAAAAAGAAAAATGAAAACCCAAACAAATTGGCATGGTGCCTTGAATTGGTCATATAAACTCATGGATTTTTTTTGGTCATTTCACGATGCCGATAAAACGTGCTCTCATACGGACCCATCTCGCCTACCCAAACAACCCCCGTTGAAAATAGTCTATTTTTTGGACATGCATGAAATGATCCAACTATTGCCAGTAGGTGGCCATGCCCATGGTTTGAACGAATTTTGACACTATATGCAAGTTGCGTCATGTCCGAGCATGTATAGCCATTTTTCATCGAGAAAACTATAGAAGATGCAAGAACTATTAAAAACTCAAACAACTTGGACTGATGCCTTGAATTGGCTATTTAAGCTTATGGGAAAAAAATTGAAGTCATTTGAAGATGTCGAAAAAAAACATGCTCTCATACGGAGCCTTCTAGCCTACCCAAGCACCTCTGTTGAACATGGTCTATTTTCGGACATGCATGAACTGACCCCAACTTTTACGAGCAGGTGAGAATGCTCATGGTAGGCATCCATGCCAGGTTTGAATTATTTCCGACACCATATGCAAGTTGCGTCACATCCGGCCATTTATCGCCCCTTTTTTACTAAGAAAACTCCAGAAAATGCAAAATTTCTAGAAAACCAAAACAACTTGGCATGATGCCTTGAATTGATCATACAAGTCAATGAAAAAAAATTGAGGTCATTTAACGGATGTTGAGAACAACATGCTCTCAATGGAGCCTTCTCACATATCTAGACACTCTATGTTGAACATGGTATTTGTTTTGGACATTCAAAAAAGGGCATCAACTTTGGTCAACATGTGGGCATGCACATGGTGAAGATGCGAACAATTTTTCAAAATTGCCAGCATTTTTTCATATTTGCGAATATTTTTTGAATTTATTTATTTTCTAGGGCCTAAGCATTTTTTTCTTCTCTATTTTTTCGTTTTTCTTCTCTTTTTGGTTAATTGATTTTATCCTTCTTGAACTTTATTATTCTTTTTGAGACCTGTTCAAAAAATTTAATTTTTTTAGAATAGCAAATTCTTTTTTCAGTACAAATTTTAAAAGTTGATATGGAATTTCACAAAATGTCCCTGTACTCTCATACATAGCTATGGGGGTTAGGGGGTTGGATTCTACACAACAACTAAGCCCCACCAAATCAAAGTGATGAAACAAAAGATGTGACGAAGGCCTCAAATAATTAATGTTTTCAAAGCATTTAATAAATATTTGAAGGAAAAATATTTTAATTTCATAATTTATAACAGTTGCTTCAAATTTCTAGTTTTGTATTCCAAAAAATATTTTATCAAACTTTTCAAAAATAATAATAACATTCAAAAATAAGAAAATGAATTAATGAAAATAGAGAAGAAAAACAAAAAAAAATATAAAAGCAACAAATAAAAAGGAGAAGAAAAAAGGAAAAAACAAAGAAAAGCCGCAAAATGCGTCCGATTGCCCCTGTTTCGTGAGCGGCCGAGAGAAGCATTTGGGCCGTCCAATTTCTTCAGATAATGTAGGAACCACCCGTATCTGATTTTGGGAAGCTTCCCGCTTTTTATTTATCTTTTAACGGTTTCCAGGTTTACTTTCTTTTTTGTTTTTCATTTTTCCCTTTCTTTTTCTTGTTTTCGTTTTTTGTTTCTTTTTCATTCCTTTCGTGTTTCCTTTTTCGTTTCTTGTTTTCTTTTCAAATTTATTTTCCTTTTACAAAACTGTTTGTAATTTCAATTCTTTTGGAAAATTCAAATTTGGTCATGTTTTTAAAAAGTTGTTCAGCCTTTTAGAAAGTGTTCCTTTTCCAAAGAAATTATAAAATCAAAAAATGTACAGGATTTCTAAAAAATATTCTTTTTTCTAGATATTGTTCTGAATGTTAATAATCTTGCCATTTACAATTTTTTTCTCAACACTCTAATAATATTCATTTTCCCAAAATGTTTGGAAATTTAAAAAAATGTTAGTTTTTTTAAAAAATTGTAGTTTCCCAAAATGTTTGAGTTTTTTTACAAAAATTCAAAAATTGCTCGTGTTTTCATATTTTTTCATAAATTCCAAAAATATACGAGAACTTCAGAAAAGGTTCTTGTTTTCTGAAAACTGTCCCTGTTTCAAAATTTTCTCAAAACTCAAAAAATGTTTAGGAATTACTTAAAATGTTCGCTGTTTTGAAAAATTGCTCAGAATTTCCGAAATGTTTCCATTAACAAGTTTTGTTCTCTAAATTCCAAAAATGTCTGTGTATTTTCAGAAGATATTTAGGATTTTTTAAAATGGTTCCTGTCAAAAAAGCAAGGTCTTTGAAAAAATTGAATTTAAAACTTTTTTAGAGTTGTTGAAAAACAATTTTTGGATTTTAAAAAATTACTCGCTTTTTTAGAAAAAATATTCACAATTTCCAAGAAAAGATAAAAAAATCCAAAAACTGCCAGGATTATGGGTTGTAGTTAGTTCTTAAAGTGGCAAGCTCTTTATTAGCCACCAACGTCTATCAGATTGATTGGTAAGTAGCTGCTCTTTCTAAGGTGGAGTTGCAGAGTTTGAATCCATGCAAGGGCGGTCACTCCTAATTCTTTTTTTTAGCGACTATATCGCTGCCGTAGGTGCGAGCGCTACTGGGGCACCTTCTTGGGCCGGCCCAATCGGGGGTATGCAAAGGGTATACGTTCTAGCGGGCAACCTACCATACGTATAAAGTGGGTATACCATGTCAAAAGTCCATATTGCCCTTTATACGTTTTGGGTGGGGGGTTGTACCGAAGCGGGACTCTTGTTCTTATTCAAGCGGGGATCATTGTCGGATCGGAACACTAGCAACAGCTTGAGTCTCAGTCTCAGAGGTGCAAACGCCTTGGCACCAGCATGCGTAATAGTGACAGAAGCCGTTACAGTTCCTGCTGCTTTCGTCTAGGGATACACGATTGCAGGCGTCGTCGTCTATGATTGCAATGCATATCCCTTTATAATTGCTGCTCGGGTGTTCGGCGCAAGTATATTTACCAACGGACGCCGACTCTGCATGGTTTAGATCCAGGCATGGACATTTAAGCAACAAATGTCGAAGGCGCATCAAACATCTTTTAGCAAAAGATTAATCAAGACATCGCCGCTTGCAACATGTAGTTCATGCATGTGCACACGTACATACCATGAGCTGCCATGACAATGGGTAGGAGGACGACGACTAGGAGGACTACAGAGAGATTTATTTGTGAAGGCGCCATTGCTTCTTATCTGGTGGAAGTTAGTACGTTGAAGTGTTAGATTGATCTCTTCCCCAATAGGCCCAACGGCCCATTGGACCCTTGACCCACGCCCTGATCAGGGGCGTCCAGCCCAAGCAAGGCTGGTGGGCCCCTGTCGCGCAGTGCCATATAGAGAAGGTGGGGACCACGGCACAAAGGACGAGGTTCGCCCCCGCCACTGTTCCCCACTCCTAACCCTAGTCTGATCGAGAGGGAGGCGCTGAAGCGATGGGAAGCCCACCTACGCCACGACCACCATCGCGTCCACTCTCTGCCATCACCGCCGTAGCCATCTACCATGGCCACCCCGGCGGGTTCATCTACACAAAGTGAAGGTAGGACTACTGTAAGTCTTTAGCCTACTTCGTTCTACAGTCCTATCAATGGTATTAGAGCCAAGTTTTGGCTGAGATTTTCGGTGGAAAGGAAACACAGAGAAATCAAAGCAAAAGAAATCCCCTCCCCAAAGAACCCTAACTGACAGGGCAAAGAAAAAATTTCTCGCCAGAGAAAGTAGTGCCGCCATCATGGCCGCGCCGTTCCTCTCGATTCGGACGCGCATCGGCATGCCGAGGCGTCTGGAAGAAGCACCACCGTAGCTAGCCAAAGGCTTGCCGGAAAAGAAAAAGAAAAAAAGGGGGGGAGTGGGTCAGCACCGCGGCCAAATCCCTCGACGGCGGCGCGCTCACCGGAAGGGAGGACGCGCGACCGGCGAGGAGGATGGCAACGGTGCCACCGTCGACTGCTCCGCCGTCCTCGGACACAAGGGAAGCAGAGGAGATCCTCGTCCGCGCCTCACTCTCTCTCTGTTGCGGGAGGAGGAGAAAGAAGCAGGAGGAGGGTGGCCTGCGCGGCGCGGTGGCGCGACGCCGTCGCCGTCCGCCGGGGCGAACCCCTCTCTTCGGCGAGAGAGCAACAGCGAGAAGGAGAGCGGGAGCGCGCGAGGTGAAAAGGAAGGGAAGCCGCTGCGCGGCGCGGTGGCTTTCGCTGCCGTCGCCGGCGGCCGGGGCGTTGCTCCTCTCTCTGCCGACGGCGGGGAGGAGAGAGACAGAGGAAAGGAAATGAAAAGGCTAGGGTTTTCGGATCGATCGGGGGGGGGGGGGGGGGGGGGGGGGGGGGGGGGGTGGGGGATGTTTTGTTCACGCTATACGCGCGCGTGGCCGTAGGATCCCCACGGACGGACCAGATCTAAACCCTAGAGCGGCGCGGTCCTTCTGGGCCGAGAGAGAGGAGGCAGACCAGGCTGGGCTGAGGCCTATAGCTGCGCGCACGCTGGGCCGTGGCCGCGGCTGCGCTGCACTGCCGCTTTTCCCTTTTTCATTTTATCTGTATTTTGCCTAGCTTTTTTGGGGCAAATTTTATATAGTTTTTCTATTCAATTTTAATCCAACGAAAGTTTGTTTAGAAAATAGAAAAGTAAACAGAAAAAGTTTCTGAAAATGAAAATAAAAAAATTTCAGAAAAAGAAAAGTTCATGAATTTTATAAAGAAAATAATAAAGTTCATGAATTTTGCTTTAGTAAAAGAAAAGTTTTTGTAAAGAATAAAAAGTTCATGAATTTTACATTCATGTTTCCGCTGCAAATAAAAATAAAAGTGCTCTTTCAAAAGTGAATAGAACTAAAGTAAAAGATTAAATTGTTGCTTCTCTAATGCAATTTTGAACATACCGGTTAAAATTGCTTAGAGAGTAAAAGAGTACAGAATTGTTTCTGAATAGAATATTGTAAGGTTTCTGCTGCAAAGTAAAAAAATTATCCTCAGATTAAATTGGAACCAACGGGAAAATTTAATTGGCAGAACTGTTCTTAGCAATGTTTTTCCCTGTGGGTGAAATCAGATTCAGATAGTTTCCGCTATGACAAAAGAAAGATATTTGTGTTAAAGTTAAAATATGGTATTGTTATTTTCTGACCAACGTTGATGATAACAGTACTATAATTCTATGAGTCTTATGTTCAAAGCTTAAATCTCTGATAATTTTTGTATCAAAGTGATCAATTTTCAGAGAAAAGATAAAGTTCAAGAAATGCTCTTGAACTAGAGAAATGTATATTTCTTGTTCCCGTTGCAATAAAGTTGATGATGATTATTATTTCTTAGCAAAGTTGTTTTATAAACATACATATTGTTTATGAGTTATATGCATTATTTCCATTGCCGCCCAACGGTGATATGGAATTAATGTAGAAGGATGATGTTTTATTCTAATTCTGTCACAACGGTGATTTAGAATATAAAAGGAAAGTTTTAAAAAGTTTAATGTGCATATTTTTTAACCAGACCAACGTAGGGTTATTTTTATGCTCATTATTGATGATTATTGGCTAAGTTTTCTCAGACTAAAAGTTTTCCATGCTTTCATTCGTGAAAGCAAATGGCTGGGTACTTGTGACCCGAAAGATGACCAAGAAAGGTCATAACGTGAGGGAGTATGTTCTCTCTAAAGAATGGCTTCAAAAGAAAAGAATTCTTGGATATTAATCCAAGAAAAGAAAAGAGCTAGATCATTGAGAGTCTTGGTTGACAAATGTTTTTCATGTACTCTCTATGAAGATCATTTTGAGATGAAACAAGCAACATGCGTGTTTAATTTAACCAACGTCGGATCAAGCATATGTGTCAAAGAGCATTCGAATTTATTTCTGAATTTGATGATTGAATATGCAGTCAAAAGAGCCAATTCTGGCATTTATGTCCCTTACAGGGAATTACCCGCAGAAAAGATGATTATGATAAAACCCGCATGACGGGAAAAGTCTGGGAAAATACCTGCGTAACTGGGTAAAATTGACATAGTATTATGTCAAACATCCTGTATGGCAGGAGAAATTTTGGCAAAGGACTTATCCTGTATGACAGGAGAAAGATATGATGCCTCATGTGCGTTTAATGTGTCCCACTCTGGGAGAAAAGTATGGAGTAGCTATTATGCTTTCCTAGTACCGACCGTACACCTTATGTGTAACGGTCATTAAGCACTCAATAAATCCAAAGAGAATAAAAGTTACAGACGAACCTAAAGATAAGATTGATATACAAGTGTGACTTGCAAAAGTACTAATGATAAAGAACTCTGTTGAGTTTATGAAATGGAATGAGGAAAAAGTACTCCCATACCAGTTAACAGATAACTTCATTTCGTATGAAGTAATCAGATAAATGAAGTAGATAATCGAAGTTTCCTCAATTCACAAAAGTTATGAATGTTTTTTCGAAATTGTGGCAGAAAAGATCTTGCCACATTTCGAGGGGGAGAAAGAAATATGAGATAAATTAAGAATGATGAAACTCCCCTATACTTTAGATAATGTGATGCACATTATGCATCTAAAGTGATCCATTAATAAAGAATGTGATCGTCTGGGGGAGTACGACGGTCATAATAATACCCCTAAAGAAGAAAAAAAAAAGTTGTATTCCTGGATCTTTTACAGTTCCGAAAGCAGAATAAGGAATACTAAGACGGTGCTTAAAGTGCCATAAAGAACAAAGTATTAACAGAATAAACCTAAATAATAAAGTTTAAAGATACCCCATTTTTAGTAAAGATGAAGTAATCTGGGGGAGCATGGTATGAAAATACCTAAGACTTGAATAGATTGTATCTGGGGGAGCATGTTGTATGACCTATACAACACCTGTTGTTAGCTCTATAAGGGAGGAATGAGTAAACATGGATCTTGGGAAAAAGGTCCCTGTAAAACCTATTGCCTCTTGGAAATGAAGGACTATAGAATTAATTTGCCTGTTGGCAATGACACAGCAACAACAGCCCCATATGAAAGAAGTGCCAGTACCTGAGACACAGATGGTCTCAAAGAATGAGAAAATCAGATACTTCTGATTACTATAAAGTCTATGTTAATGAAATTCAACTGGAGGTTGATCCCACCTCATTTAAAACGCTCAATCGAGCTTTGAGAAGTGTTTGTTTGTCTAAATGATAAGAGACTATGTGAGATGAAATAAAATTGGTGAATCCCGACGATGTTTGGGACTCATAAGTAATTTCCAATGGAGCATAAACAGTAGGCTGTAAAGGATCTACAAGGTCAATGTGACTCCAAAGGGAATATGTAAAGGTGTAAAGCGCGACTTAAATCGAAAGATTTTGTGCAAAGAGAATGAATAAATTACAATGAGTGTTAGTGGCACATCATAACCGACATCATGATCTGAGTTACATCAGATGAAAGTAAAGAACACAAGGGATACTACTTCAAGAAGTCTTTTATGGACTAGAGCAAGTCTCTAGACAGTGGCATTTAAAGTTAGAAGAATCAGATGTTATTTTGGGTTAAAGAAAATGAGAGGACAATTGTATTCATGCAAAGTTATAGAATGGAAAATTCATTTCCTAATCCTGTGCATGTGCATGACGTCCTACTTGCTAGTGGTGATGTCAATCTACTGCAGGAGGAGAAAAGAAGTTCTTGTTCTCAAAGTTCAAAAGAATGTTCTCAGTAGAGTGACTCTCGTTATAATTATCGAGATTCACCAAGAAAAGAATAAAAGGGGGTATTAGGAGTGTCGCATGGACATGCTAAGAAAGGTCTCTAAGTGTGCATGCGAGAAAAAACCTACGCCTGTCCTTATAGTCAAGGGTAATGGAACTGGAAACTATGGTGTTCCAAAAGTTGATGAGAAAAGATTGAAAACGGATATGGTGCCATATGCTTCAGCTGTTGAAAGCTCAATATATTACCCTGACACAGTTCACGTATCCGGGTTGTTTTGGCAATGTCCAGTCCATATATAGATCGCTGGAATGGAGTCAAAGATATCGGCCTCATGCTGAAAGAAATAAGTGCTCTCAAAAGATTGTGAGTACAAAGACAGGAATTGTGAAATGCGAAATCCACAATTGTCGCTAACTTTCTCACTAGGAGTTTTTGTGTGGAACAGCTCCAAAGAATAAAACAATTATCATCAATGTGATGCAAAAACATGTTATAGCTTGATATGAGGCTGAGGGATAGGCAAAATGGTTAAGAAGACCTTTACCCGGAGTTGATAATGGTTGACAACAGCGATAACCATTTTAAGTTTTCGCTCCTATGACAACGAGTCAAGTGTTGATGCCAAACACACTGACACAGAGTTATGCGCTGTAAAGGAGAAAGTCCGGAATTATGTAGAAATGCTTGAAGCATAAAAGCAACAGACAAGTGGTTGCAGATCTGCTTATTAAAGGCTTACCGCCCAGTGTGTTCGGAGAACACACAGTCGACATGGGTTTTATGGTATAGTCTAAGATTTCTGGACAATAAAAGGGCCCAAGGTTAAAGAATCTGTTTCAAAACAGAGGAGTGTGTTGTAGGTGTTGATTCTATCGGGGATAGACCGTGATGATGAGATATACTCTACATGCAAATCTGTGATGGAACGAGTACTTTGAAAAGAGTTATTTCAAAGTATAAAGTTAAAAGTATATGATGAGATCAAGAGGGAGAATGTTAGATTGATCTCTTCCCCAATAGGCCCAACGGCCCATTGGACCCTTGACCCACGCCCTGATCAGGGGCGTCCAGCCCAAGCAAGGCTGGTGGGCCCCTGTCGCGCAGTGCCATATAGAGGAGGTGGGGACCACGGCACAAAGGACGAGGTTCGCCGCCACCACCGTTCCCCACTCCTAACCCTAGTCTGATCGAGAGGGAGGCGCTGAAGCGATGGGAAGCCCACCTACGCCACGACCACCATCGCGTCCACTCTCTGCCATCACCGCCGTAGCCATCTACCATGGCCACCCCGGCGGGTTCATCTACACAAAGTGAAGGTAGGACTACTGTAAGTCTTTAGCCTACTTCGTTCTACAGTCCTATCATGAAGAAGACTGAGCGAGCAGATTTGTTGCAATCGATCGAGTTTGGAGAAGTATGTCAATAACTTGACTAGAGTGAGCATATATATATTGTTAACCAAAAAAAAAAAACTATCACTACCCAACAGGCAGATCCATCGGATTTGCTGCCAAGAATGCTAGGAGGAAGCAACTATAAAAATTATGGGCAGCAGGTCACAAGTGTCGTATAGATGCCGCATTATCGAGATCATTTAATACGTCCCTGCATGCTTGAGGTGGTTACTCCGTGCAATGAAAGAGCGGCAATTCCAGTTTGGCAGTGAAAAATACGCGCAACAGGTAGGCAACCGAGAGTTAATACGTCCCTGCATGCGCGAGGTGGGTACTTCGTACATGCCGTGCGCCGGTTAGGCTGGTCGTAACGGGAGTATCATAGATAGTATCATGTATGCCAACTAGTCAAATTTAATGAGGTGGCATAGAATTAAATGAAGAAAGAGTGGGGTGAGTATCATATCATGATAACATATCATATTAAATGTTGTGCTAATATGTGTCATGCATGGCAATAAATGAAGTTATCTATGATACTAGCATATGATACTATGCACTACGGGTGTAGTATCATATACTATTATCATATACATGATATTAGTATATGATACTCACCATTACTACCAGCTTTAGTAAGGCTGAGTTAATACATCATCTTGTATCGTATCGTATGACGTCTCTCGCGCCCTGTAAAACAGTATCGAGAGAGTATATGGATTGGCTGAGAGATAGGTTGTAAAGATTCATACAGCTAGCAGCCGGCTATATTATTAGCCTTACTCTGACTGAAACAAGAGATTGGATGTCATACATTTATTGCTTGCCTAGACGATCGTCCGTGTCCTCCGGACCTCCCAAAAGATGAAGGACGGAGCGAGAAAATCGATCATGATGACCCAGCAAAAGGCAGGTGAATAATAGAGTACTCCCTCTGTCCTTAAATATTTGTCGTTAGTTTGACTAGATTTGTAGAAAAATATTAGCAGTATTTTTATCTCCAAATAAATTTATCATTAAAATAGATTCAACAATCTACCCAATGATATTAATTATGTATCATAAATATTAGAAAAAATAGGTTAAATTATTTCTGCACTGGTGTGACATGCCAATTTTGATCATCAACAATATTTGCCCAAGAAAATACAAATTTATTTTGACCCACAAGTCCACGGCACAACATAAGTAAACAGCCGGTAGGTACACCGAGTATACAATGTTATATATTATTATTAGACGATGGCCGGGAAGGATCGGATCATTGTTCAGGCGGGGATCATTGTATCATTGCCGGATCGGAGCACTGGCAACAGCCTCAGACTCAGAGGTGCATCTGGTTATGCACCAGCATTGGAAAAGGTCACATTCGCCACCAGAGTTGTCGCTGCTTTCGTCTACGCATACACGATTGCAAGCGTGGTCATCTATCAATCCAATGCATATCCCTTTATAATTGCCGCTCTGATGTTCGTCACCGCAATGATATTTCCCAACGAACGCCGACTCTGCATGGTTCAGATCCAGGCATGAACATTTTTATGCAACAAATGTCGAAGGCGCATCAAACAACTTTTAGCAAAAGATTAATCAAATGACATCGCTGCTTGCAACATGTAGTTCATGCATGTGCACACATACATACCACCAGCTTCCATGACGATGGGTAGGAGGAGAACGACTAGGAGGACGACAGAGAGATTCATTTGTGAAGGCACCATTGCTTCTTATATGGTGGAAGTTAGTATGTTGAAGAAGACTGAGCGAGCAAATTTGTTGCAATCGAGTTTGGAGAAGTCTGCCAATCACTTGACTAAGAGTGAGCATATATATAGTCTTAACAAAAAAAAAACTATCACTACCCAACGGGCAGATCCATCGGATTTGCTGTTCGGAGAAAGCAACTCTAAAACTTATGGGCAGCAGGTCACAGGTGACGTACTATTTGGGCGTGCTTCAGCTAGTTCACCTGCCATTTGCTCGATCTTCATGATGATCCTCGCATTTTAGGCAGCTAGTTCAGACTAATGGTATAGTCCAACTCTGCGGAGCTTTTCTCAAGGGCGTGCTTCAGCCAGTTATGCTTCTGCGGCGGCAAACACTAGGAGAATAATAATCCGTGCTTTTAATTAATTCCCAAATAGAAATAGTCATAGATGCCTGTCCCCGGGCCGACGGAGGATTGTAGGTGAATATATAAATCGTGTATATATAATCTCCTGTACTGTAATTTTTAGGCATGCTATGAATTAATTACCCAAACATTCTTGTAATTATTAGTCTGATTGATCCATTTGTCTCTCTTCAAATTATTAATTTCTTGGTGAGGTTTTGGAGCAGCTAAATTTCTCCTCTACATACTTGCACATGTCTACATGTTGTAAACTTCTCCTCGGTTTACCACTCATCCAGTCAACTGCTCGGTAGCAAGAGCATGGTGAGTTCGTCCTTGATTACATCAAAAGAGAGATATTAAACCCATATATTTTAATTTGACAATTTTTAGAAAAGATCTTGTTGATTTGTCTTTTGTTGTAAAAAGAAAAGCTAGAGCACTTTGAGTTTCTCAGTATTACTCAATTGTTGCAAAAAGCTTTGGTCAATGAAAGCCGAAGTAATATTGGAGAATCTCATAAGAAATATTATCCTAAACTGTAAACGGTAAACAATCGGTCAGTTGCTATTTAGCCATTGTTTGAGCTAAACAGACACTTAAACAGGCAAAATAATGGCCAATTTAAATGGGATAAACAACTAATTAAATGGAAACAATGTACTATCGTGTAATTTAAATAGTGTGTAAATGGACTAAACAACTATTTAGGCTAACAGTGCTCATAAGTCACATTATGCTAACATGTATGCTAGTGAGTAATCTGATAGCCCGGACCATGAAACTAAAGATTGTTTTATTGCTGAATTTTTATGGTCAACACAAGCCAAATCAGTTGCTTACTCTTCCCTCAAGCCGATTCACAAGAATTGGCAAGAGGAAATAGAATTTACATTTCATGTATCCAAGTGCGATCAATTTTATGAGAGATTGAAAAAACAGACACATAAAAATATTGTTGCATCCTTTACCGCTCCTCAATGAATTGAAGCACCATGCATATTGTGAATGGTATAATTTTGCTTCTTATACTACTAATAATTGCCATGACTTTTGGCAGTAAGTCCAATCAGCCATTAATGAAGGATGATTGAGTCTTTGAGGGATCTAAATGGGTACATTGTCCTACCTAGTCAATACTTTGGAATTGAAGAATCTTGTTGCCTTGGTTTGGTCCAATCAAGCCGAATCTACTGCTGGAAAAATGTGATAATTGGTAATCACAGGGAAGACGACAAGATTGAGAAGGCCTCGAGATGTGAAATTGTTCTCGAGAGGTCCGTTAAACTCTAGACATACATACTCAGCGAAGGGGTATCCTTTGCTTGAGGGTGGAAAAATCTGGCCAATCAAATCAATTCCCCAGCCCCAAAACGGCCATGGCTTGATTATTGGGTTCATGGCCGATGCAGGCGATTTCTGAATATTACCAAAACGTTGACAGTCTTGGCACCCCTTGTAATATTCAAAACAGTCCTCCAATATTATTGGCCAAAAATATCCAATTCTGCAAATGATCCATTTTATCTTACAAGCCGATTGATGAGCTCCACATATCCCTTCATGCACTTCGCCCATCAACACCTTAGCTTCTTCTTGATTCAGGCATTTGAGCAATGCCCCATCGATTGTTTGTAGTACAGCTGATCATCCAGTAAAACATACTTAGTCGATTTATACCTTAGTTTTCTGGTAACTTTCTGTGACGGATTCCTAAGGTAGTCGGCTTTTTCAACTCTCCAGTCACTATTCGAGATTTCATTACTCAAGATTTCTTGAATCACTCGATAACCTGAAGCACTTTGAGCCAAACGGTTAGCTTCTTGATTCTGTGCTCTCGGAATATGTTGAAATGAGACATGAGGAAATTCCTTGAGCAACCTTTGGCACTCGTTATAATATCCTCTCAAAGTATCTTCTTTGCACTCATACAGGCCGATCAACTGATTAATAATTAACTGTGAGTCTCCAAATATTTCAATTGCTTTGGCCTTTACTTCATGAAGAAGTTGAATCCCCTTGAGAACAGCTTCGTACTCTGCTTGATTGTTGGTAATCATTGGTTCGGTTGGAAAAGCAAACTCAAAATTTGCCCCCCGAGGTGAAATAATAACAATACCAATGCCACCACCTTGCTTGCATGATGATCCATCGAAGAATAACGTCCAAGGCACCGGCTCTACACAATTAATGCTTGGCTTATGATGCTGGGTGATGAAATCGGCTATTACTTGCCCTTTGACTGCTTTAGCCGATTCGTACCTCAAGTCAAATTCTGATAACACGAGAATCCACTTTCCCACTCTCCCATTCAGTATTGGCATCGATAACATGTGCTTGATCACATCAGCCTTGGAAACAACCGTACACTCGACCGATAATAAGTAATGCCGCAACTTGGTGCAAGAGAAATATAGGCATAAGCATAACTTTTCGGTAGGAGAATATCTCGTTTCTGGATCTAGAAGTCTCCTACTCAGATAGAAAACCACTCGCTCCTTTCCTTCAAACTCTTGCATTAAGGCCGATCCAATTGTTTTGTCATCGGCCGATATGTATAACTTAAAAGGCTTACCCTGCTGAGGAGGGACCAGCACGGGTGGACGCTTCATATATTCTTTTATCTCCTCAAATGCCTTCTGTTGTACGTCACCCCATCTAAATTCTTGATCATTTTTTAACTTCAACAAGGGAGAAAACGGCAGAACCCTTTCCGACAAATTTGAAATAAACCTTCTGATAAAATTAATCTTGCCAAGCAAAGATTGTAACTCCGTCTTAGTAGTCGGGGGCACTACTTCGTCAATTGCCTTCACAATCATGGCCAAAAAGCTAAGCGCCAGGCAACAACGCGTAAAACGGAATTTCGGGCAAAAACGTGTATCGGTAACCCTACGTTGCCCGTATACATGAAAACTGGGCGAAAACATGGTCCGCGCTAGTGATTTTGGCCAAAAAGCTAAGCGCCGGGCAACAATGTGTAAAACGGACTTTCGGGCAAAAACGTGTATCGGTAACCCGACGTTGCCCATGTACACCCGACGTTGCTCGTGTACATGAAAACTGGGCAAAAACATGGTCCGATCCCACAATTGATCCTGGCTGTCCATCCCACAATTGACGGGCGACCGCGGTCCAAGTGGGCGGACGTCCCCCTTGTCATAGATGTCAGTGATCATCCTGCCCACCTTCCGGAAGACGTGGGTCTGCCGCCCACTCTCCTGTCGCCAACCATCAACAAAGTCCGAGTCAGCAAGATGATGTACGACCCGGGAAGCAGCATCAACCTCTTGTCCTTGCGGGCCTTTGAGCAGATGCAGATCCCTCGTAGCCAATTGTCTCCATCCGTGGGTTTCCGCGGTGTTAGCGGGACTGAAATGGAACCCCTTGGGAAAGTGGCGCTCCCTGTCACATTTGGGGGCCCCGATAACTTCCGGACGGAGACCCTTGTCTTCGATGTCGCCGATACCCCACTACCTTAAAATGGTTTGCTGGGTAGGCCTGCTATCCGAAAGTTTGCCTCCCTGTACCATGGGTTGTACAACATTGTCAAGATTTCGGGACCCAATGGAGTCATCACTCTGCATGGGGATCTGAAGGATACCGTATGTTGTTTGCAAATAGAAGCTAAGAAGGCAGCGGCGGCAAGAGCCACGGTGGCGGCATCGACACCCAGTGCTGTGGCGGCACCCACAGCAACTGGCTCATCCTCCCCCACTAGGCCCAGTGCTAGTGGGAAGGAATCCGAGAAGTGCGAAACGGACCTGTCTGGCAAGAAGCACTCCAAATTGTGCAGCAAGCGCGATGGGGAGGCCGCCCCACCTGCAACTAAAAAAGTAAAAGCTAGCCAGCTCGCCCCGGCAGCTGAGACCAAACAAGTGCCTATCTCGGAGGATGGCAGCCACACCGTCTCCATCGGTGTTGGCCTCTCTGACAAATAGGAAAGCGCGCTCATCGTCTTTCTCCGGGAGAATATCAGCCTCTTCGCGTGGGAGCCGTCTGATCTCCCAGGGGTCCCCAGAGAGGTGATTGAGCACAAACTTGCGGAAAAATCGGGCGCCAAGCCCGTCAAGCAAAAGGTTCGATGACAAGCACAGGACCGGCAGGAGTTCATCGCCGGGGAAATTGCAAAGTTGATAAAGGCTGGTTTTATCCGAGAAGTATGGCATCCGACTTGGCTTGCCAACCCAATAGTGGTGCCTAAGGCTAATGGGAAAAAGAGACTCTGTATTGACTATGGCGATGTCATTGATGTTTGTCCAAAAGATCCATTCCCCCTTCCTCGTATTGATAAAATTGTAGATTCGACTGCCGAGTGCGACCGGTTATCATTCCTGGACGCGTATACTGGGTATCACCAGATTAAGATGGATGTAGAAGATGAAGAGAAGACCGCATTCATCACCCCTTCAGTACGTATTGTTATACTTGCATGCCTTTTGGGTTGAAGAATATCGGGTCCACCTTTCAGAGGGCTGTTCAGATTGGCTTTGGCTCCCAATTGCACTGCAAAGTTGAAGCGTATATGGATGATATAGTTGTGAAGACCAAGATCTGCGACACGCTCATCGAAGATTTGCGAGAAACTTTCGACAACCTCAATAAGATGCAGTTGAAGCTCAATCCGGAAAAATGCGTGTTCGGGGTGCCTTCCGGTAAGCTCCTCGGGTTCTTGGTATCCCATAGGGGTATCGAGGTAAACCCCGATAAGATCCAGGAGATCGAGCAGAAGCAGGCCCCCAAGCGCATAAAGGACGTCCAGCGTCTGAACGGATGCATCACTGCCCTCGGGAGATTTATCTCTCGGTTGGCGGAAAGAGCACTCCTATTTTTCAAGATCTTGAAGAAGACTGGTCCCATGGAATGGACGCCGGAAGCAGAAGGTGCCCTCCAAAGTCTCAAAAAATATCTTGCCTCCCCGCCAATCCTTGTCGCGCCTCGGCCACGCGAACCCTTACTGTTGTACATCGCTGCAATGACTCAAGTGTTGAGCGGGGCCTTGGTGGTTGAGCGAGAGCAAGAAGAAGTACCAGAAGCAGGTCTACCAGAAGCAGTTTCAGATTCTCACCTCGTTGATTGTGTCGAGCGATTGTTTTTGGGGTCGCGTATCTGTTCTGACTATGGCTTTGTCTTTCGTATGAACAACTTGAAATCAGAGTTCATGAGACCAGTAATGGCGAGCCTAGATCACGGATGTTAAGATTTAGTGGCCCGCCTCACAAGATGGCGTGAGTTGGCATTCCTTTCTGTTGGTTGTGAAATTGATAGGTGTTATGGCCTAGGTGATGCATTATTCAGAGATAATTGCTGTGGGTGTGGCCCTTAGGGCTTCTTTGGCTAGTGGGATTCTAAAAATGTAGGAATAGAAATAAACACATGAATATGATATGAATGTATGTGCAAAACAGAGGATCAGCAAACATAGAAATTCTGTCAACTTGGGTGTTTGGTTCACAGAAATTGGAAAAACACAGAAATCTTAATAAACATGGTCAAATCAAAGTCAAACCACATGAAGATATATAGTTAGAATGTTATTACACCATTCAGAATCTTAGTCTCTGTCCTTTGTCCATAGGGATTTGAAAAAAGGTCCAAGTGGAAGTTTGAATTTCTGTTTTTTCCTTTGGAACTGGGATCAAAGAAAATGTCCTCCATTTTTGTTTGCTCCATTCCTTTGTACCAAAAACATGAATAGTACCATCATAGGAAAAAAAAATCTATATTTTCTCTCCACTTTTCCTTTGGCCAAAGGAGCCATTAGTTTTGATTTCCCTCTTAGATTTTGGAGTTGGTCAGTCCACTAGCTGGGTCTTTCTGAAAGTAAGATGGCCATTAATTGAGCTGCAAACGTACGTGTGTATACAGTCGCTGCATATTTGGAAAGAGAAGGCTAGCTAGGTGGGACAAAAGGGCAGAAAAAGATATGCAGATTTCGAAGCTAATAAGAACTAACTAAAAAACAGATGCCTTTTTGGACTTGAGCCTCACTGGTCATCGATAAAAGGAAAGGCAGATGAGAAAGGGACATGGCTTTTGTGCTACAGCATGATAGATAATGCCCGTCTTTTCTAGACCGGAGAGACATATGTGCCTAGATGCTCCAGTCATTAACTGACAGGAAAGTTAGTAACTGTACAACTTTTTCACCACCAACGGTACAATATTCCAAAATATTTTGGTTGGTTATAAATTGCAATAGGATAATTAGCATATGCATATGAGTAGTATGCAAGCAGAATGTGAGCACAAAGGGCATCCGGATTCCTAGCTAGCATCTCGTACAAGAGGGGTCAAAATAGACATATCAACTTTCTCTCTCCATTTATCTCTTTGAGTTTATTTTAATGCATCTTTTGCCGCTTGGGACTTTAAATTTGACATCTAAGTTAAAAACCATATGTAAAGTAAATTTTGTTACCATTATTTTTAGTCAAATTTTATGGCGCTTTGCATTAACCCATGAATACGATGGATGCAAAAACTCGGTTTTATAAGGTGAAGAATAATTTCTCTATATTAATACAGATTGATCTTCTGTTGAACCCCAAACACATATCAATCCATGGTGGGGTTGGCTATCGTTGACATGCACCTCATAGGTCGTCAACGGAGATACAAACCAGACCCGCTAAGGGGACCTCCACTGATGCCCAGAAAGTAATTTTGACCATCAGTGGATAGTCGACCCGGTGTTCCAGAACCCCATAGAGCGAAATCCCCTTCTCCTCTATCGGGTCGCCTTGGCTGCCCGTCACTGACCATGACTTTCTGCTCGCAGATCTGCAAGGCTCCCCATCAGTAACACTGGAGCCTCCTCTATAAACGTGTGAGGCCACACTAAACATAATCTGTTGATAATCATACTGGTCTTTGGATGTGTGTCCTAACACCCCCAGTGACTAGAGACATTAGATAACATCGTACAACTTAGAGTTCCGCAGATGAATCACACATTCATTGATCCAAATCAAGGTTATATTTAGGGACAATTAAAGATAACTCATGAATAATCATGGAATACTAGATTTTTTGAAATATATGTGTAGTGACCAATAAAATTATAATACGCCAAAAATATTTCTAGAGACATACATATACATATGATTTAATAAATTCCAGATTGAAATATTACAATCAATGTGGGTGCTCAAAGCTTTCAATGTTTGAATTAAGACATTTCCAAAGTGTCTTTGCATACCTGGATGTAATTTTTACTTCTGGTGTTCTTTATACTACCCTGACAGTTAATGAATAGATCAGAAGTTTTTATCAAAAAAAAAAACTAAAGGAAGTACATCTAAAAGTAAATAATTAGATGAACCTGAAAAACCTCATGATACAAAATACTGCCAAAAAGGATAATTCTCTCTTCTAGAGGGCGTCTCATACCTTTCACTACAAAATTTCCAATGGAGAAGATATTTTCCATATCTAAATAGCAAGCCCCCACTACTTGATTTCTCTCACATGCGTGCTTCCACATCACCTCAATTATTGATAGTCGTACGACCTAAATTGTGTGGCATCAGCAACTCATGCATGTACTCATAAGTTATGTTTTCTGCATTAATCTGTCCATGCAAATCATGCCACCTCATCAATTTATGCATGCCTATTTTTCCCCGGTGAATCAAGTAATGCATGTCGATCACACATTAATTTCCCTACGTTAATTTCTATGTGGACATGGATAGTATATGTGTTGCACTATTGGAGCAAAAACATGTAGTTCATACTTCACATTTTTGTTAAATGTTGGTGTTGTCGTGTTAAGTTCAATTCAAAAAAATAATATCTTTTTGTACCTAGTTGTCATGTAACTCATAGCTTCATTGTTTTCTAAATGTAAGTCAAGAACATTCCTACATTAGTTTTAGATATTTTAAACACGTGTTTATTAATGGACCCCAATAGTTGGCGAGCATTCGTTGTGAGGGGTAGCATTTGTGAACGTTTTTGCTGGCAGTTTTTTCAGAGACGCATGGCAGTTTCTAAGAAGAAGGAAATTTTGAGGCAAAAAGGGGCAGAAACTATCATCGTTTGATCTTGCGTCGCAACTAAAACTATCAGGAAAATGCTTTCGCTTGCCATCCCCTACCAGGGAACGTTCGTCAGATAGCATTTCCGCTATTCGCAGCAACATGCGGAGCGTCTCATACCTTGGACTAACAATAATCCAAAGGAAAAGCAGTAAAAGATGCGCTCAAAGGGAGCCAGGGCAACAAAAGCGGAGGGTATATTAATTTACAGAGAGTTTATTTCGAGCCCAGGGACAGGTGGAGCATTATCATCGTCCTTGATATATATATATATATATATATATATATATATATATATATATATATATATATATATATTCTCACGGGAAAATGATCGTGGGGGCCTTTTTTCTTTATACGGCCCGCGTCCCGTGTAAGCTAACATTTCGGGAAAGTCCGTGTTCTTCATCCTTTTCGACCACGCACACACCCAGGCCAGTCCCCCCAGCAAAAGAAATAACCCTGCAGATTTCCAATGATCTCTCCCGTACGACCCATCCGAGGCTGTGCGATCTTGCTCTCCCTCCCCGTCGGCACCATGCACGCGAAAAAGGTGAGCTTTATGCCGCCTATCGACACCTGGCCAGCTACGGCCGGCAGCAGCTGATGAAGCTTACATCAAACCGAGCTAAGCAAGCATGCACCCCAGTCACCGTCTCGCGCTAGCTAATTGGCAGACATTCCCGGTGCCTGCCTGCCGGCCGGCCGCGGCGTGACCGCCGGTCGGCCCAGGGCCCCAGACGCAACGCAAACCTACACTCCAGCAGGCACGGCCTAGAAACCACCATTAGCGTGGTGATCATGATCAGGAGCTTATTACGGCAGACAGATCCATCCATCGGTTTCGCTTCTGCCGGTTGCACCACGTCCACAGAACCAATTCAACAGAGAGGTGACGAGATTCCCTGGCCCCGCCAGCTAGGAAGCGCCAAGGACTAGAGCGGAGAGCAGCAGCTGAACTGGTGCGGACATGGACATGGAACCTGCCTGGCTGAGCTTTTGGGCCCTATATAAAGTGGCCGCCGGCCGTGGGGCAACACTCTTCATCACCACTTCCTCAATTCACAGCTTACTCCTGCTCCAGAGAACCTCTGCTCGCTCCCTCTTACCCTAGCTAGCTAGCCGGTCGATCTATGCTAGGGAGGAAGGGTAAATGGCGGGGAGGGATAGGGACCCGCTAGTGGTTGGCAGAGTTGTGGGGGACGTGCTGGACCCCTTTGTCCGGACCACCAACCTCAGGGTGACCTTCGGGAACAGGGCCGTGTCCAACGGCTGCGAGCTCAAGCCGTCCATGGTCGCCCAGCAGCCTAGGGTCGAGGTGGGCGGCAATGAGATGAGGACCTTCTACACACTCGTACGTACACAGTCACTATCTAATGCCAATTTAGCTCTGAAGGTGCTTGCCACACGCACATGATCGATCGAGCTCCATGCATAGTACGTGTGGGAAATTGATTTTCGATGCTTCTGTTCACATGTTTGTCTTAGCAAGCACATGACTAATGCTCCATCTTACATATGTCTCTCTGCTCTCTAGTGTTGATCATGATTTTTCTATGCTTCTTTTCTACTCCCTCCGTTCCCAAATATAAGTCTTTTTAGAGATTCCAATAAGGAACTACATACGGAGCAAAATGAGTGAATCTACACTCTAAAATGACTTATATTTAGGAACGGAGGGAGTATACGGGGAACATTGATTTTCGATGCTTCTGTTCACATGTTTCATGTTTGTCCTAGCAAGCACACTACTAAAGCTCGATCTTAAATACATATGCTTATGTACGTACTACTCTCTACTTCTCTAGTATTGATCATGATGTGCATGCGTGTACTGCCCGCAGGTGATGGTAGACCCAGATGCTCCAAGTCCAAGCGATCCCAACCTTAGGGAGCATCTCCACTGGTAACTAATTGTAACTCAGTCGAATAATTTCTCTTTCCCTAGATGCACACACTAGCTCATGTGTGTGTGCGTAGGCTTGTGACACATATCCCCGGTACAACTGGTGCGTCGTTCGGGCAGGAGGTGATGTGCTACGAGAGCCCTCGTCCGACCATGGGGATCCACTGCTTCGTGCTCGTGCTCTTCCAGCAGCTCGGGCGGCAGACGGTGTACCCCCCACCCCCCCCCCCCCCCCCCCCCCCGGGGTGGCGCCAGAACTTCAACACCAGGGACTTCGCCGAGTTCTATAACCTCGGCCCACTCGTTGCCGCCGTCTACTTCAACTGCCAGCGCGAGGCCGGCTCCGGCGGCAGGAGGATGTACAATTGACCTACCCACCGCCCATCGTATCGTGGCTAGTTTACCAGTATATAGTTTGTCATAAGAAGCCAGCCACGAATTAAGCATTATCTATATATTGGCAACACATACACTACATATATGCATACTATGGTCGATGTATAACTAGCCACATGCATATATGCATATCAACGGCTAATTAAGGGGGGATTATGCGGTGCATGAACATCAGTCAATCATATAGTTATGCATGGGAGACAAACATGTGTACTTGACAGCGAATGCTACAAGACAGAGTGATATACACACACCTAGCGCAGTAACAAAGCACATGCATGTGTTGGGTCTTGTACAACTTCCACATGATTATGGCAATATATAATTAAATGTCAAGTTATGTATGGGACTCTTGTGACTTCTCAGTGATGATCGATGAACAATATTAATGTCTGGTGCGCCCATCAATCGATCTGTATGTGTCTATATATATGCTAGCCAGGTGGCATCTCTTTCAGTTGAGTTCCACGGTCTACCGTCCTAGGTTTCTGAAATATCTTATAGTATCATGCTTCAGAAATATCTTTCAAAGTTCCAAATAGTATCTTGCTTCCCAGCAGCCAAAGTGCATATAATGATCGATTCATCATCAACACTTTGCATTGTACTACACTGGAGTACATGCCAATCTCAAAAACATTTAAGTTCTCTAATGCCAGGAGAGTAGGCGTGTGTTATTGTATCCGTGGCACAGGGCCTCGATCGGTAGTTCGTTATCTTAACAAACTCTCTTCCAAATTAACAAAAATGTCGGGTATTTTTTTTAAAATATATATACTCTTAAGAACTAAATATATGCCTGGATCTTTCAAAGTGAGTATATATCGACGACATTTTCAACTCTTTCCAGGCCTCGGCTTGATTGGACTTCGTCAGCTCTTGTCGTCCTGCCTACCCTCTCCTCTCTCATCTTGTCTGGCGTTAGGAAGTAGGGCACCAGGCTTAAAGCAAAGTAGTTTCAATCCTTGTGTTCTACAATTATATAAAGTCAATGAAAAAAAATCTACACACGTAAAGATGTTATTATTCCTGGGTAAAGAGAGCTAGAGCATCAGCCTTTGGCGTGCGATTGGTGGGCGCAGCAGCCGCCTTTTTTCACCGCCTAGGACACAAGATTCACCGTATGTATAATGATAGTAAAAAAAAATTGAGCGGAAAACGATAGTAAAGTTGCTTTGCTGATCTACCACTGTAATCAACTTGCGTTGTACGTACTGACATTGGCCGGCTGGCCGGGGGACTCTGGAGTGCACTTTAGGGCCGCCGTATATACTAGCGGCAAGTAGGAGTAGCAACTGGGGCACGAATCCTGCGGCAGCAACAAGTGTCGTTGTTCTTCTCCTTTCTAACGGGATTAGTGTATGTTCATCACATGCGGTCAACGACACTTATTTTGGGACAGAGGGAGTATTTATTAACAAGCTAGTGTGGCACGCGCACTCAAGGATGTCACGTACTTCACCGCCGTTACGTCCATCCGGGCTCGCCGACCGCGACATCGCACCGATATCAAAAGTCTCTGCGTGTAGTCCTCGGCCGCCTTCGCGTCAATCAACAGAAGACATGTTCCAGTAATGTGCTTCCGCCAGCATGTTTCATAGCCGTGGGCTTCTCATCCTTCGAGCTGACGGCCCCAAATTGGACATGAACTACGCCGAAACGTGGCCAGCCTGCAAACTGGCCCAGATAGTTGGAACGGCCGGGCAGCAGCCTAGCCTATTTCCTATTTGGCGCTCTCAGCGCCCGTTACTTCGTTATTCGCAAACCGGTGTACCCCCCCCCCCCCCCCCCCCTCTGTACGTAGATTCAATCTCTGAACCACACGCTTCAGTAGTAACCACTATAACCAACTTGGACAGCTCACCTTCCATGCTTACTCTTTTCCTCTTCTTTTGTTGTGCGTCAAATTGTAGCGCTAAAAAGACGAGTCTGTTTTTTTTTCTTTTTCATTTTTCCTTTTTTACGATTTTTTCAAATGCATACTTTTCTCAAATTTGTGAACTTTTCGAACTTCGTGAACTTTTTCCAGTTTTTGCTCACTTTTTTTAGTGAACTAATTTTCATGAAATTTTTTCAAATCCATGAACTTTTTTTCAGTTTTGCTAACTTTGTTTAGTGAACTTTTTTAAAATTCATGAACTTTTTCAAATTTTCATGAAGTTTTTTCAAATCTGTGAACTTTTTTAGTCAACTTTTTTCAAATCTATGAACTTTTTTCAGTTTTTGCTAACTTTTTTAGTGAACTTTTTTCAAATTCATGAACTTTTCAAATTTGCATGAATATTTTTCAAATATGTGAACTTTTTTCAAATTCATGAATTTTTCAGATTTCATTTTTTTTCAAATTTATGAACTTTTTTCTTTGTGAACTTTTCCTGAAAAGTCAACGGTCAACAGCCAATCGTGGACCAGTCGTCCCAGCGATTGAACGAAGAATCGATTTCGACCGAGCGAATGAATGGTTGGGTCGCGTTATTTAGCCGGCCCACGAAAGGGCGGGTGTGATCGCTGGGTTGGTTTCCTGGCGCTGAAGGCGCCCAATAGGAGCTCCCATAGCCTAGGACGAACAACAAATCGTATTTTTTGCTTCGACAATATTCCTAAGGGGACCTCGCTCTTTGCGTCAAATAGTGTAAATGCCAGGTCTCGCTTATTGCGAGGCCGTAGCAACTCTCGCCTACAGGTTTGCTCGGGTGGGCCGGCCTAAAAACATGTGAGCGAGCGGTTTGAGCGTGCGGTTTTAGGAAGGTCCTACCTATAGTTGGGATTGGTTTTACTGGTTTTAGCAACCTATCCGCCCAGTTTTGGGAAGATTTAGCGAGGGTGTTCTTTTTTCTGTCTTTTCCTTTATAGGTTTTCATCTGTTGGTTTTCCTTTGATTTCTTTCATGACTATTTTTTCCTGTTTGTTTTCTATTTTTTTAATATAATTTGAACATTTTTTGTCTACATGCTGAACAACTTTAGATGCACGTTGCACATTTATTAATACACAGTGAACATTTGTAAACACAAGTTGAAATGTTTTCACGAATGTCATTAAAAATTTTGTTAGACATACAACAATTTCTTAAGTGTTTATGGACATTTTTTCAAATTTCACACACATTTTTATATGTTACGAACATTTTTAAAAACTGTGAGATTTTTTTCATTTAAGTAACATTTTTCTAAAATGTCAAGAACATGTTTTTAAATGTGTGAACAATTTTAAACATCATGAACAATTTTATGAACACAATGATCATTTTCTAGAAATTACAAAAATAATATTTTATATTATCATGAGCATTTTTTTAAGTATGTGAAAATTTTCATAAATGCTGTGAACATTTTTTATTTCGTACGAACATTTTCTGTATGTCAGAAATATATTTTAAACATTGTACAAAAAATAGTCCTGCAAATATAGATTTTTTGAAGCATTTCAGAGCATATATGAATAAGTGGAAAGTGTGTAAAGGCTGCACCAACTATCGCTGCACTACCATGAGCATACACTGTAGAACTGGGCTTGGCCAGCGATCGACGTAGTTGTAGGCGAGACTGACCGATTACTCTCAATAGGCGGGTCATAGACCAGCACATCAAATAGGAGGGCCCGTGCCAATGGCTAAGCCGGTCCGGCCGAGTTGACGCACATGCTTCACCCCCCCCCCCCCCCCCCCCCCCCCCCAAAACCACAAACCACCCACCTATTGCACAGGCCCATTGCCATCGCACTCTAGCAATTAATTTTGTTTTTTTTAGACAGTTTTTATTCAGGATTTAAAAAAATATTCTTTTGAAAAAGTATTTTTTTTAAACAATGAATTTTCTTAAAGCGTCTAAAGTAATTTATGAAATTTCCAAACATTTAAAAACACAGATGTATCATGAAAAACATGATTACTTTTATTTCCTAACATTTTTCGAATTTTTATAAAAAAAATAACGGAAATATCTTTAAAATTTGGACATTTTCAAAATAAATAAATAAATATGCAATAAAAGAAAAAACGAAAATAAAAAACCCATAAATAAAAAACAAACATAAACAAAAACCCTAGGACAAACCTTTGTACCGGTCATGAACCTTCTAGAAGGTAACCAAAACCGGGATCCGTGCAACCTGAATGGGACGGCCCAAAATACATTGCTAGGTGTGAGTCGTGTGTTTGTCCAACAACTTGACGGATCGAGCGTAAGTTAGGAAATACCTTGCCTATGGAGTAACTATTGTACGCGCCGAATAGATGGCAAAACGCCCGCACAGGCTATCCATAAATAAAAAACCCATAAATAAAAAACAAACATAAACAAATACCTTGCCTTGCCGATTCCATCCAGCCCTCCGGCTCTACGGCCGGGGAGGGGATCCGTTAGATCCAGGCGCTCCTGAAGACGATGCTATCGCAGAACGCGGCGGTGTCCCAGTCCGAGATAGCATCCACAGCGCGTCCGTGCGCGCCGAGTCACCTCGCCCCGGCGGCATGATGACTACGATCGTACTCTAATGCCCCCGCCGCGAGACGTCTTGTACGGGCGCTGCCTTATGATGACAGACATCTGTGTGGTGGCGATTGAAGGCCAAGTCCGCTGCGCCATGCAAGAGACCCCTGAGACCCGCAGTTCAATGCAAGATCCGTTCTTGCTCAAAATCTGGTCGACTGGGGTCTGGCTATGAGAGAGGGCCTCGATGTTGATGTGCCGGGTGGTTCAGCACCGTCCGGCCCTGAGTGTTTTAGTCGATACATTCGGGCTGCAAAGATTCCCAACAACTTCAAGTTGGCAACGGGAATCAGCAAGTTCACTGGCAAGTCAAAGCCAGAAATCTTGTTAGAAGACTACTGAGTGGTTGTCCAGATTGGCGGCGGCAACGACAACGTGGCCATGAAACACTTGTAAAGGAAAGGTTAAACAAAACAATGGAAAGGAAAATGATGATTATCAGACTAATCATTCCAAGGAAAGGATCAGTTGAGAATATCCAGCTCTTCGGGAGAATGTGATTACGAGATCCTAATGTTGGAGTTAGTAAAAGTTTAACCCGAATAGAAGAGAGATCAGAGTCCCAGAGTAAAGGTCGAGGAGTAAAAGATCCTAATACCACCCAGTTGGCGACGTGGGCCCGTAAGCCACACAGCCAAGTTAGTAAATTAGTTTTTGGACCACTAGACTCAACTTCGGCCAAGGAGTTGGGAAGGGGGTTCCTACAGTCAGTCGGCTCTGATACCAACTTGTGACATCCCCGGCTTAATCGTGCACTAATTATACACGCAAATGCACACGATCAAGCCTAAGGACTCACGGGAAGATATCACAACACAACTCTAAAACATAAATGAAGTCATACAAGCTTTATATTACAAGCCAGGGGCCTCGAGGGCTCGAATACAAAAGCTTGCGTACAAGCGTCAGCGGAAGCATCAGATATCTGAGTACAGATATAAAAGAAAGCACAGAAAGGCCCTTTAGGAGGCGGGGCAAAAGAAAACAGTACGATTGAAAGGCGCAAGGCCTCCTGTCTGGGAACCTCCGATCCTACTCCTTGTCGGCTGGCTCGATCCAGTAGTACGTGCCGTCTGGACCCTCCTGGTAGTAAGCACCGGCTGGGACATCTGGCTCCTGGACTCCATCGCCTGAGGTATCATCAAGGTGGGGGTATGGGGAAAAGAGAAAGTAAAGCAACCGTGAGTACTCATCCGAAGTACTCAGCAAGCAAGGATCTACACTACATATGCAATATTATCAAAGAGAGGCTGTATATGTGGACTGGGCTGCAGAAATGCCAGAATAGAGAGAAGGCCTAGTCCTATCGAAGACTAGCATCTTCAGCGGTCTTGCAGCATTAGAAGAGTGTAGATTAGTACAATATAGAGTAGTAGTATCATTAAGCCTCAACCTCACCCAGAGATCCTTTCTCGACTCCCTGCGAGAAAGCAATCCCAGAGCCATACAGTCATCAACCTCGTCCGGAGATCCCTTCTCGACTCCCTGCGAGAAGCAATCCCAAAGCCATAGTATCCAATTATCTCATCTCATCAATATGATCTAGCTGTATCGATCGGGATACAACTCCGAGTGTCCTTTACCGTAGGACCGGCTATCGATAGAAGTGTTCTTCCCTGCAGGGGTGCACCAACTTACCCACCACGCTCGCTTAACTCCGGCCGTACACACTTTTGGGTCATGCCCGGCCTCGGCCAAACGATATACCGCAACCCTACCTACGGCTCAGCAGAGAGGTCCCCGCCGGTCTACATCCTAAGCGCAATGCGGTCTTGGCCATCGCCCCTCGCCCTCCGGGTCGTTGCGTGCCGGCGAACCAGGCTCCACCACTCAGGACGGTGCCGGCCCAGCCCGGCCACAGTGCTGAACTGGACGTCTGACAGAGCTTTCGGCTGATGCATACGATGCAAAACGCCCATACTATGCCCACATGATGGTTAGTGCTGTCAGGCCAGAGGCCCTCTCGGATCAAATATCCAAATCGTTAGTGGGCTAGGGGGCTTGCGGTAACGAGCAGAGACTCACGATCGATGTGACCCCGTCGCCCCGTCTCGAGGACTTGCGGCAAGGGCCAAGAATGCCCGGCCACGCCTCGTATTCACACTCGGGCACCATCCAGGCAACCCGTCTTCACATCACACGCGGGTACCCCTCAGGGTCGACCCGCCTTCCAAGTAACAGTAGTACAGTCCAAGTATCCGTGTGTCCATAACATCAAGGGAATCCGAGGTATCACCCTCGTTGGATTTCTACTCGATGTATCAGTCAAGGTGAACTCGGAGGAATCACCCTCGCTGGGTTCACACTTGAGGTGTTGCACGACAGCGTCGTTATCGGAAGCGGTGACGGAGGAATCACCCTCGATGACCACGACCGGATAACTACTCTACAGAGTTAACATCTGAAGTGCTACAAGAGGTTTCACCCTCGGCACTCGATAGTAACGCTGCAGTGTCGTTACAACTAAGGGGGTGATGTGCGGTGCCGGGGTCTGGTCTTCCATCCCGTTGATCGGGTCTTCTGATGATCCAGCGCGGCAGTCGGGACAAGTGGGGGGGGTCACTGATAGGTCACTACCCAGCCTAGACTAAACAGTTTAAGTTAAGCAGGTGAGGTTTCAATAGCAGGTTATAATAAACAGGCTATGCATCAGAATAGGTAAAGCAGTAGTAGCAGCAATTCTAATGCAAGCATGAGAGAGAAGGAATAGGCGATATCGGTATGCTCAAAGGGGGGGTGCTTGCCTGGTTGCTCGGCGGCAAGGGCAAGGTTGTCAATGGTGTCTTCGTACTCCGGAGCTGCGTCGGTACCGGGAACTGCGTCGGGGTCTAACGAGAGAGAAGAGGGGAAGGAAACAGTATAAATATACAGTAAACATGAGCAACACGATGTACGACATAGCAATACGCAGTGCTAGGGTAGTCTAACGTAGTATTACACGTATCAGACGGAGCGGGAGAATATCTGACGATATTTCCCGGGTCTTTGGATTTATCGGACAAACGATCTGGAGGGGACGGTTCCATGTTCGGATAGTTAGGAACGCGTGACGGACGAACGGACCGCGTATTCGAATTCGTCTCGTCGTTCTGAGCAACTTTCATGTACAAAGTTTTTCGATCGGAGCTACGGATTATTTTATATGATTTTCTAAAGTTTTTATTAATTTCTGGAATTTATTTTATTTATTAAATCAACATTATCCGAAACAGTGTTGATAATGACATCAGCATGACCTCATGCTGACGTCAGCAGCCATCTGACATGTGGGTCCCACATGTCATAGACTGGTTTAGTTAATTAGGGTTAACTAATTAATTAAGCTAATTAATTAAATTAGATTAATCTAAACAGAGTTAATTAACCTAATTAATTAACTAATTAGTTTTTTAATTTTAATTTTTTTTATTTTTTATTTTCTTTTTCATTCATTTTTTTTTTGTTTTAGGACGTGGGCCCGTGCTGTCAGCGTCACAGGGGGGTTCGGCCCCACGGTCAGTGGCACAGAGGCCGACCAGGGCGGCGCCTGCGCGCTGGCGCGCGGCAGGGGCGCGGCGACGCGGCGCGTGCGCGCGGCGACGGGCAGGGGCGAGCGCGGGCAGCAGCAGCAGCGGCAGGTGGGCGCGCGCGCGGGTGCGGGTCTGCGCAAGCCGGCTGGAGGAGTGGCCGGGTCGCGGAGCGCGAGCAGCGGGCGGAGCGCGGCGATGGGCGCGGAGCGGGGCGAGCGCAGCCGGCGGCAGAAGCGTGGCGAGGCGCGCGCGAGCGAGGGGAGAGGGGGGGGGCGACGGGCGCGGCGGTGCTCACCGCGAGCTGTAGGGGAGGGGCAGCGGGCGCGAGGAGGAGCGACGTGGACGACGTGGCGAACGGCGAGGCGGCGTCGGGCGGCGGTGTGCGGTCGGTGCGTCGGGGGCGAGCGGCGTCGGCGACGTGGCGGAGACGGGGGCGCGGGCCTCGGCGAGCGCGGGCGCGGCGCGGGCCCGATCCGGTTCTGGATCGGGTGGGGGGGAGTGAGGAGGGGGTGGGGGGTGGGTCTGTGGTGCTAGGGTTTGGCCTCCTGGGGGAGGCCATATAGAGGGGGGGTGGGCCGGTGGCCCAGTTGGGCCGGGGGGGGGGGGGGTTCTTTCTCTTCTTCTTTTTTTTCTGTTCTGTTTTTCTTTTCTCTTTCTTTTTCTTTTTATTCATTTTCTTTTCTCAGTTTAGTAAATAGTTAGGCCTCAAAATGGTTTTTGTAAAACATAACAAATGTTCCAATAAATACTAGGCATTACCTACCACTACCAAAAATTGGTTTGGAGACAATTGGAGCTCACACAATCTTTATAATAATTAAAATGCATTAAACCTTACTGTTTTAATTATGTTAGAGCCACCTAATTATTTTATTATTTGTTGGTCACAATTTTAGAATAGCCTCTGCAATATTTGTTACTTATTGAACATTTTAGTTTCTATGTTGAACAACTTTTATTTTACACTTTCATTTAAATTTGGACTTTGAGTTAGGAGTTGAAATGCAATATGATGCAAATGATGTTTAGGCACTGATAATCAAGATGACATGGCATAATCAAAATGGGATTACTGTGGCTAACCACTGGGGGTGTTACAAATCTCCTCCACTAATAAGAATTCTCGTCCCGAGAATTAAGAGGTAGAAGGGAAAAGTTCGGGGTATTCCGCACGAAGATTATCCTCGCGTTCCCAAGTGGCTTCATCTTCAGTATGATTTGACCACTGTACCTTGAGGAACTTGGTAACCTTCTGGCGGGTCCGACGTTCAGCTTCATCGAGAATGCGGATCGGATGTTCCTTATAAGAAAGATCATCATGCAATTCGAGCATCTCGTGATCCACAGCTCGGTGCGGAGATTCCTTGAAGCATTTACGAAGTTGCGACACATGGAAAACGTCATGGATATGAGAGAATTGCGGCGGCAACTCCAATTTATATGCCACCTAACCACGTCTAGCAATAATGCGGAAAGGACCAATGTAGCGCGGAGCTAGCTTGCCCTTGATTCCAAAACGGTGAGTGCCCTTCATAGGGGTGACACGAAGATAAGCTTGATCACTGGGTTGATAAGTCAAACCCCATCGTTTGCGATCATAGTTGCTCTTCTGGCGGTCCTGAGCCGCCTTGAGGTTTTCACGGACGATACTGACTTGTTCTTCGGCGTGTTGAATAATGTCCGGTCCCACGAGCGGTCGTTCCCCAGTTTCTGACCAATTCAGAGGGGTTCAACACTTACGTCCATAGAGTACTTCGAAGGGGGCCATTTTCAAGCTGGCTTGATAGCTGTTGTTATAAGAGAACTCGGCATATGGAAGAGATTCTTCCCACTTCTTGCCGAAAGAAATAACACAAGCTCGAAGCATGTCTTCAAGCACTTGATTGACTCATTCAACTTGGCCTTGGGATTGGGGGTGATAAGCTGAACTCCAGGTAATATGAGTTCCCATAGCTTCTTGAAAACTTTCCCAGAATTTTGAAGTGAAAAGGCCGCCACGGTCCGAACTAATCTCTTTCGGAA
Source organism: Thinopyrum elongatum (assembly GCA_011799875.1). Lineage (NCBI taxonomy): Eukaryota > Viridiplantae > Streptophyta > Magnoliopsida > Poales > Poaceae > Thinopyrum > Thinopyrum elongatum. The sequence continues at coordinate 606,184,263 of CM022300.1, read as the reverse complement.
TGCCGTGGAGTGAAACAATTCTGGAGATATATAACTCTGCTAACTGACTAGCAGTGATCGTCTCCTTGACAGGCAGAAAGTGTGCCACTTTGGAGAGTTGGTCGACGACGACAAGAATAGCATTGTGACCCTTCTGTGACCTGGGAAGTCCTGTAATGAAATCCATCTGAACCTTATCCCATTTCCATAAAGGAATAGGAAGTAGTTGCAGAATTCCAGCAGGTTTTTGATGTTCTGCTTTAACACGACGACACACATCACATTCAGCAACATATCGAGCAATGTCCTGCTTCATTCTAGACCACCAGTACCTTTGACGGAGATCACGATACATTTTGGTGCTACCTGGATGAATAGACAGTGGGGTATCATGGGCCTCCTTCATGACTTTGTCAGTCATAAGCTCGAAGCGAGGTACCACGATGCGGTTTCTGAAATACAAGGTTCCATCTTCAGACAGCGAGAAATCCCTGTACTTTTCATGGTGAAGATTTTCCTTCATCAGATCAACTTCAGCATCTTTAGCTTGTGCACTCTTAACAGCCTTCTCGAGATCTGGTTGTATCACAAGGTTATTAAGAGAACCCTGTGGAACAATAAGCAGATTGAGCTTGCACAGTTCTTCGAAAAGACGAGGTTGAGCTTGCCTAACCATGAGGGTGTCACAATAGGACTTGCGGCTTAAGGCATCAGCCATCACGTTAGCCTTGCCAGGGGTATAGGAGATACCCAAATCATAGTCCGCAATGGCCTCCATCCATCTTTGCTGACGGAGGTTTAGAGATGATTGAGTGAATAAGTACTTCAGACTTTTATGATCCGTGTATATCTCGCAACGATTACCGAGAAGGTAATGTCGCCACAACTGCAGTGCATAGATGACAGCAGCTAGTTCTAGATCATGTACCGGATAATTCTCTTCATGTGGGCGCAACTGACGAGAGCCATAGGCAATCACTTTACGTTCTTGCAATAGGATACAGCCTAATCCTTCACGGGATGCGTCACAATAAATCACGAAGTCTTTGCGAGAATCCGGAGGAGCAAGTACTGGGGCAGATGTTAGCTTGTCTTTGAGTGTTTGAAAACTTTTCCGACATCTGTCTGTCCATTCAAACTTAATGCCTTTGTGAAGCAGATCAGTCAACGGCTTAGCAATCTTGGAAAAGTTCTCGACAAAACGACGGCAATAGCTTGCAAGGCCGAGAAAACTTCTGACTTGCTTGACATTCTTTGGAGGAGTCCAGTCAAGAATAGCCTGAACTCGTTTTGGGTTAACAACAATGCGTGGGCAGGTAGTCAAAGAGATTTACGATGATAACACAGATCGGCGAGAGGCAAGGATGGCATTGCTCACCATGAATTCAATTAACAACTCGGAAGAGCTCAAAATGTTGACGCTGAACACGACACATTTGGCCGAGAGGTTCCAAAGGTGTCAAATGACAGTGTGAGAAGCATACGATACTTGTAAAGGAAAGGTTAAACAAAACAATGGAAAGGAAAATGATGATTATCAGACTAATCATTCCAAGGAAAGGATCAGTTGAGAATATCCAGCTCTTCGGGAGAATGTGATTACGAGATCCTAATGTTGGAGTTAGTAAAAGTTTAACCCGAATAGAAGAGAGATCAGAGTCCCAGAGTAAAGGTCGAGGAGTAAAAGATCCTAATACCACCCAGTTGGCGACGTGGGCCCGTAAGCCACACAGCCAAGTTAGTAAATTAGTTTTTGGACCACTAGACTCAACTTCGGCCAAGGAGTTGGGAAGGGGGTTCCTACAGTCAGTCGGCTCTGATACCAACTTGTGACGCCCCCGGCTTAATCGTGCACTAATCATACACGCAAATGCACACGATCAAGCCTAAGGACTCACGGGAAGATATCACAACACAACTCTAAAACATAAATGAAGTCATACAAGCTTTATATTACAAGCCAGGGGCCTCGAGGGCTCGAATACAAAAGCTTGCGTACAAGCGTCAGCGGAAGCATCAGATATCTGAGTACAGATATAAAAGAAAGCACAGAAAGGCCCTTTAGGAGGCGGGGCAAAAGAAAACAGTACGATTGAAAGGCGCAAGGCCTCCTGTCTGGGAACCTCCGATCCTACTCCTTGTCGGCTGGCTCGATCCAGTAGTACGTGCCGTCTGGACCCTCCTGGTAGTAAGCACCGGCTGGGACATCTGGCTCCTGGACTCCATCGCCTGAGGTATCATCAAGGTGGGGGTATGGGGAAAAGAGAAAGTAAAGCAACCGTGAGTACTCATCCGAAGTACTCAGCAAGCAAGGATCTACACTACATATGCAATATTATCAAAGAGAGGTTGTATATGTGGACTGGGCTGCAGAAATGCCAGAATAGAGAGAAGGCCTAGTCCTATCGAAGACTAGCATCTTCAGCGGTCTTGCAGCATTAGAAGAGTGTAGATTAGTACAATATAGAGTAGTAGTATCATTAAGCCTCAACCTCACCCAGAGATCCTTTCTCGACTCCCTGCGAGAAAGCAATCCCAGAGCCATACAGTCATCAACCTCGTCCGGAGATCCCTTCTCGACTCCCTGCGAGAAGCAATCCCAAAGCCATAGTATCCAATTATCTCATCTCATCAATATGATCTAGCTGTATCGATCGGGATACAACTCCGAGTGTCCTTTACCGTAGGACCGGCTATCGATAGAAGTGTTCTTCCCTGCAGGGGTGCACCAACTTACCCACCACGCTCGCTTAACTCCGGCCGTACACACTTTTGGGTCATGCCCGGCCTCGGCCAAACGATATACCGCAACCCTACCTACGGCTCAGCAGAGAGGTCCCCGCCGGTCTACATCCTAAGCGCAATGCGGTCTTGGCCATCGCCCCTCGCCCTCCGGGTCGTTGCGTGCCGGCGAACCAGGCTCCACCACTCAGGACGGTGCCGGCCCAGCCCGGCCACAGTGCTGAACTGGACGTCTGACAGAGCTTTCGGCTGATGCATACGATGCAAAACGCCCATACTATGCCCACATGATGGTTAGTGCTGTCAGGCCAGAGGCCCTCTCGGATCAAATATCCAAATCGTTAGTGGGCTAGGGGGCTTGCGGTAACGAGCAGAGACTCACGATCGATGTGACCCCGTCGCCCCGTCTCGAGGACTTGCGGCAAGGGCCAAGAATGCCCGGCCACGCCTCGTATTCACACTCGGGCACCATCCAGGCAACCCGTCTTCACATCACACGCGGGTACCCCTCAGGGTCGACCCGCCTTCCAAGTAACAGTAGTACAGTCCAAGTATCCGTGTGTCCATAACATCAAGGGAATCCGAGGTATCACCCTCGTTGGATTTCTACTCGATGTATCAGTCAAGGTGAACTCGGAGGAATCACCCTCGCTGGGTTCACACTTGAGGTGTTGCACGACAGCGTCGTTATCGGAAGCGGTGACGGAGGAATCACCCTCGATGACCACGACCGGATAACTACTCTACAGAGTTAACATCTGAAGTGCTACAAGAGGTTTCACCCTCGGCACTCGATAGTAACGCTGCAGTGTCGTTACAACTAAGGGGGTGATGTGCGGTGCCGGGGTCTGGTCTTCCATCCCGTTGATCGGGTCTTCTGATGATCCAGCGCGGCAGTCGGGACAAGTGGGGGGGGGGGTCACTGATAGGTCTCTACCCAGCCTAGACTAAACAGTTTAGGTTAAGCAGGTGAGATTTCAATAGCAGGTTACAATAAACAGGCTATGCATCAGAATAGGTAAAGCAGTAGTAGCAGCAATTCTAATGCAAGCATGAGAGAGAAGGAATGAGCGATATCGGTATGCTCAAAGGAGGGGTGCTTGCCTGGTTGCTCGGCGGCAAGGGCAAGGTTGTTAATGGTGTCTTCGGACTCCGGAGCTGCGTCGGTACCGGGAACTGCGTCGGGGTCTAATGAGAGAGAAGAGGTGGAGGAAACAGTATAAATATACAGTAAACATGAGCAACACGATGTACGACATAGCAATACGCAGTGCTAGGGTAGTCTAACGTAGTATTACACGTATCAGACGGAGCGGGAGAATATCTGACGATATTTCCCGGGTCTTTGGATTTATCGGACAGACGATCTGGAGGGGGACGGTTCCATGTTCGGATAGTTAGGAACGCGTGACGGACGAACGGACCGCGTTTTCGAATTCGTCTCGTCGTTCTGAGCAACTTTCATGTTCAAAGTTTTTCGATCGGAGCTACGGATTATTTTATATGATTTTCTAAAGTTTTTATTAATTTTTGGAATTTATTTTATTTATTAAATCAACATTATCCGAAACAGTGTTGATGATGACATCAGCATGACCTCATGCTGACGTCAGCAACCATCTGACATGTGGGTCCCACATGTCATAGACTGGTTTAGTTAATTAGGGTTAACTAATTAATTAAGCTAATTAATTAAATTAGATTAATGTAAACAGAGTTAATTAACATAATTAATTACCTAATTAGTTTTTTAATTTTAATTATTTTTATTTTTTATTTTCTTTTTCATTCTCTTTTTTTCGTTTTAGGGCGTGGGCCCGTGCTGTCAGCGTCACAGGGGGGTTCGGCCCCACGGTCAGTGGCAAAAAGGCCGACCGGGGCGGCGCGTGCGCGCGGGCGCGCGACAGGGGCGCGGAGACGCGGCGCGTACGCGCGGCGACGGGCAGGGGCGAGCGCGGGCAGCGGCAGCAGCGGCAGGCGGGCGCGCGCGGGTGCGGGGCTGCGCAAGCCGGCGGGAGGAGTGGCCGGGGCGCGGAGCGCGAGCAGCGGGTGGAGCGCGGCGATGGGCGCGGAGCGGGGCGAGCGCAGCCGGCGGCAGAGGCGTGGCGAGGCGCGCGCGAGCGAGGGGAGAGGGGGGGCGACGGGCGCGGCGGTGCTCACCGCGAGCTGTAGGGGAGGAGCAGCGGGCACGAGGAGGAGCGACGGGGACGACGAGGCGAACGGCGAGGCGGCGTCGGGCGGCGGTGTGCGGTCGGTGCTTCGGGGGCGAGCGGCGTCGGCGACGTGGCGGAGACGGGGGCGCGGGGCTCGGCGAGCGCGGGCGCGGCTCGGGCCCGAACCGGTTCTGGATCGGGTGGGGGGGGGGAGTGAGCGAGGGGGTGGGGGGTGTCGGTGGGTGCTAGGGTTCGGCCTCCTGGGGGAGGCCATATAGAGGGAGGGGGGGTTGGGCTGGAGGGGGGGGGGGGTTCTTTTCTCTTTTTTTTTCTGTTCTGTTTTTCTTTTCTCTTTCTTTTTCTTTTTATTCATTTTCTTTTCTCAGTTTAGTAAATAGTTAGGCCTCAAAATGGTTTTTGTAAAACATAACAAATGTTCCAATAAATACTAGGCATTACCTACCACTACCAAAAATTGGTTTGGAGACAATAGGAGCTCACACAATCTTTATAATAATTAAAATGCATTAAACCTTACTGTTTTAATTATGCTAGAGCCACCTAATTATTTTATTATTTGTTGGTCACAATTTTAGAATAGCCTTTGCAATATTTGTTACTTATTGAACATTTTAGTTTCTATGTTGAACAACTTTTATTTTCCACTTTCATTTAAATTTGGACTTTGAGTTAGGAGTTGAAATGCAATATGATGCAAACGATGTTTAGGCACTGATAATCATGATGACATGTCATAATAAAAATGGGATTACTGTGGCTAACCACTGGGGGTGTTACAATACCGACCCCTGGGCGGCAGGCTTTGGTGGTCGATCCAGCTATAGGAGGAGTCCAACTGCGCAAGGTCCTGATGGACGGTGGCAGCGGGTTCAACATCATCTACGCTGACACATTGGAGGCGATTTTGGATTTCCACCCGGGACCAGGAAGTGGAGGATGAGGGCTAGAACTCGATGCCTCCTCTAAGAAGTAGAGAGGCGCCAGAGCGCCGCCAGCATCGTGGCCATCACAACCGATCAAGGGTTTCCCCCATCAAAAGCCCCTACCCCCAACACCCTGACCAAGCACCAGATCCGGCCACACAAGGTCTCCGGCATCTTGGGTCGGCATGAGAGGCCGAAGATAGCGGAGTCACCGTCTTCAGGTCGGCACCATGGGCTAACGGGTCAGCCCAGGTCTGAGATCCATGCTTGTATCCCGCACGGCCAAGCGCGGCACCAAGCAACAACAGCACCAACTCCCCCGTCCCCAGGAAGGAGGTACCCTCACCGGAAATGGCGGCTGCCACCACACCAAGTGCTAACACGTGGCCACCACCAGAGGACGCCGCCAGCGCCACCAGCAGCCCGACAGGATCCAAATCGGACCCCTTTACCTAGCTCCTGCCTCCCAGCGAATCACCCGTTGGATCAGCGTGCCCCTACCACACCAGGAACGCTGTCGGCCCCAGCAGCCCCATGAGCGGCTTCACCCGCAACACTGTAATCTCGACCAGGGGGGCAAGGCGAGGCCCTGCCACCACCAGTGTCGCACAGGCTTCGCCCGGCAAACGCCCTCTGGTCAGCGGCGAGGGGGAGGAGGAGCCGAGGGAGGGAGGCTAGCGCCAGAGGTGGAGCATGGGCTCCCGTAACGCATGCGCGGGGTGCGTCACGGGAGCGGGTGGGGGGAGCGCCAGCGATTAATCTGGTAGTTGCAATGTCGTTGATTTAGTATGACTTTGTACTAGCTTTGTACTATCAGCAGCACTTATTTTCGGACAGAGGGAGTACTACCTAAAAAAATACATTCAATATTACACGCTATATGCAGGCTAGACCATACTAGAGACTGAGACAAGACCAACATCTGTATTATGAGGATATTGTCCCTTAAATTCATCTTTGGCCAGCAAAATATCATAATTTTCAAATTAAATGATTCACTGGCAAGAAACAAGTATGTGGCAATGTTAACTATGATGTGTTAAGTGCCGAACAGGAGACGGAAGACCTTCAATTTGCTATAATCATAGAAGGCTGATCATGACCACAATTCTTCTGTGCAAGGTTAATTTATAAGGGAGTCTGCCAGCAATGCTGGATCCACTCGGATGACAAAAGGTGAAAGAAATAGATATCTTAGAAGGAATATGAACACTTAGATCCACTCAATTTCTAGAAAAGATGATGCTGCAAAAAAATTTACAGGAAAGGAACCAACAAAATCGAGTATATCTTGATGAAAGTAGTAACACAAATGCTATATCTGGGATGCATCGAGCAAATAGGAAGCACAAAGCGAGAAAACTCGAGTTGAAGGAAGACTCACCGTGTACTGTTCAATATCCATCTCATCAGTATCCTCACTAATCTCAGAGTTTGGTCTATTAGCACTCCCCAGAAGCAGATTATCCTATATATACATCATATATCATGGAAATCAAACCTAATTCCTAATTATTGGTGTTTGTTTCCAGTAACACATGACTCGCGTGAGCAGATTATCACGAATCAGGATGCTTATACCTTTTGAGCAAAAAGGCTAGTGAAATGGAGACTCACCGTGCATTGTTCAGGATCCACCTCATCGTTATTGTCACTATTTTCCTGTTACAAAACAGATTCTGGTCTATTAGCACTCCCCAGAGATAGACATCAGACATCATTGAAATCAAATCTGGTTACTAATAATTGGTTTTGGTTTCCAGTACCTTCCTTTGGTTGTATGTTGCATTATTAACGAAACAACCATGGATACAGATCAATGATTAAGCTGGACAGACTACTTTTTTGGTTATGGAACTGATGTTTTAGTGAGTACCTTAAGATGGAGCAAGAGAGCGAGAAAAGTCAAGTTGAAGGAAAACTCACTGTGTTCTGTCCAAGATCCAGATCTATCTCATTGGTATCCTCACTAGTCTCCTGTTTCAAAACAGAACCCGGTCTATTAGCACTCCCCAGAAGCAGATTATCCTATATAGACATCAGATATCATGGAAATCAAACCTAATTACTAATTATTGGTTTTTGTTTCCAATAACACACAACCCGTGTATGCAGATTATCAAGGATCAGGATGCTTATAACTTTTGAGCAAAAAGGTGAGTGAAAGGTAGACTCACCGTGCATTGTTCAAGATTATCCATCTCATCGCTATCATCACTATTCTCCTGTTACAAAAAACAAAAGAGAGACTCTGGTCTATTAGCAATTTAGGACTCCCCAGATATAGACATCAGATATCATGGAAATCACGGCTAATTCCTAATTACTGTTTTTTTTTCTAGCAAACTCCTTCGGTTGTAGTATATGTTGAATTATTAATAAAACAACCATGAATACAGATCAATGATTAAGAAAATCATTACATGCACGAGCTGGACAGAATGCTTTTTTAGTTATGGAACTGATTGCTTCAGCAAGTACCTTAAGTTGAGACTCCTGAGAGTTATCGGTACGGGCTTGGGAATCCACCAAGTCGCTCTCTTGAAGTTGTACATTGAACGCAGATGCAATGATATATATCAGTAGCAGCATATATAATTCAACCGAAATTGGGCGCTTCATTCTAGTCTAGAAATTAAGATCTCCAAATGGCCAACCAAATTGTTTGCTATTGAGCACATCATAAATTAACTCCCTGACCCAAATCAATGGCACCAAGTTTTCCACCCAAATCAATCGCCCAAAACTTGCTGAGAAGAGGAGGAGAGATTAGTCTCTCTAACCGGCGAGCTTGGGATTAGCACCGGGAGGAAGCTCCGCATAGGCCGTCTTCCACCTCTCCCTGCTCGCCTCCGCCTTCAATCAATCGCAAACAGCATCATCCATCAGGCGCCATGAAGCCCAATAGATTAAAAAAAACAAATAAATAAATAGAACCCTATAGGGAGGAAGCAAACTGACTTGCGGTTGAGCGAATTGATCACCTGGAGGATGCGCGCATAAAGGGCTTCCAACAGCTGATGCTGGGCCCGGCCTGTTGATCTCCTCCACGCGCGCGCGGTCGGCGGCGAGCGCTTCCACCCGCGGCAGCATCGACTTGACCCGGTCGGTCGTGGAGACGCCGGCGCCCTCGCTTTCGTGTGCTAGCAACCTAGCTGCAGTGACCCTGGAGCGGGGAACAGATAAGATCAATGCGTGTCAACGAGGCTTGGATCGATGTGGGAAGCTAACGGAACGAGGAATCCGATGGTGTGGTGCGGGTGAGGAGGGGATTCGGGTTTCTCTGGGACCAGCAAGCAAGCTCAGCATCCATCCATGGCGGCTGGGGAGACGAGAGGGTGGCGGGTGGAGTGGTCGAAGTGTGCGTTGGGTTTGGGGCCGGAAGGGGAAGTGGAAGCGTGGCCAAATAAAATACTGGAGCCTCCTTTGACTCCTTGACCGTCTCTCTCTATTCCTTTCCTTTTCTTTTTCTCTTGATACTATAAGAAATGACTAATTTGTCATTTATTCACTTGCCATGATGCACGATCAACCATTCAATGTCCGTGCTTGTGTTTTTCAAAAAAAATTAACACAGTACATACGCAAGCGCTCGTATATACGCGTATACCCTCATCCTTATGAACCCACACACGCACACTCTACCCTTATGAGCACCTTCGAGAGACTGGGCTTGCATATCATCTTGAGATTTTACGAAGTCACCGTAGACGCCTCATAGTCGACGAAAACGTCTCCTCCCACTGAAGGCGTGGTTTATGCTCTCTTTTTCGCATCGGGCGCAGTTAACCCAAAAAAGTAAAAGCCCTATCATGAGCCTGTGGTTCAGCGAATCGCCTAGAGGAGGCAAGCATGGAGAGCATTGTCGCGGGCTTCTGATAGCCTTCAGGTGCGCCTAGTCATTGGTGAGCACCTCGGCAGCGGCATCAACGCCTCGAGCCAATCGTAGAAACGCTGCCACTCGGCGCTCCCGCCCTCCCCGATAGGACCTTTGACGAGCCCGCCCCTGAACCATCATTGCTCGTGTAGATGACAAATCGTTATTCTCCTCTCCCTTGCGTGCTAGCACTGTCCCCGGAGCGAAGAGCATACGAGCTCAATGCACATCAACGAGGCTTGGGTCAATGGGAAGCTTGTGGAACAGAGAATCCGATGGTCGTGAGGATAATCATGTGTCCATCCATGGCAGCATGGACGAGAGAGGGGGCCGGATTGGTGCGTGGAGTGGGGAAGTGTTGGGTTTGGGGAGACCAATCCCCTTTTGACCCCTTGACTGCATCTTTGATTTTTTTATCCTTTTTCTTTCTTCTTTTGATTTCTTTTATTTCTTTTTTCTGTTTTTGTTGCTTTTCTTTGTCTATCTTTTGCTCATATGAATAAATGTTGATCATGTTTTTTAAAATATTAAACATGTATATAAAAATGTTGATCATGTTTTGTAAAATGTTAAACATGTATACACAAATGTTCATCAAGTATACAAAAAATTTACAACGTAGATTAAATAAAAGTAACATAATTTTATTAATGTTAATTTAGTAATTCTAAAATGTTAAAAAGTTATATAAAAATGTTCCTGATGTACACACAAATGTAAATTATGTGAAAGAAAATGTTTACTGGCATTAAATACATTTTTAAATCATGATAACATATTTACACATGTTTAACATTTCAAAGAAATGATAAACATTTTTTATACATATTTAACATTTTTAAATACATTATCAACATTCTTTTCATACATATTTTACATTTTTTATACATGGGAAACCTTTTCCTATACATATTTAATATTTTTCTAATACGTGATTAACATTTTTCTAGCTCTTGACTAACATTTTGCAAATGCTTAATTAACATTTTCAAATACATGATCAATGTTTTCATACACATTATATATTTTTCTATACTCGCTCTGTCCGGAAATACTTGTCAGTGAAATGGATGTATATAGACGTATTTTAGTTTTAGATACATTCATTTTTATCCATTTCCATAACAAGTATTTTTAGATGGAGGGAATATGTGAGAAATATATTTTTCTATATGTGTTTAAAATTTTAAAATATTATAAGTTATTTTTTAGTCTAAACATTTAGAAGTACAAAGAAAAGTAAAAAAAAAAAGAACGGCAACAAAAAAGTGATTTTTTTTAACGAGGTTGTGGCCTGTGGCCTGTGGGCTCCCAGGCGCCTGGGCCGGCCCAGTCTGGTGCTCGCCTTGAGGCGAGGCTGCGCTCTGTCTCGCGTGAAGCGAGGCATGGACGTGCCCGTATCCAAGTTCTTCAGGGAGGTGCTGGTGCGTCCTTGCAAACCAAAATTTCCAACAGAACATGGCCACAAATTACTAGGATTCCCTCGAGCACAAACAGTAAAATAACAAAGCCCCATGGCACTAATGCTCCTGATCGCTCTGCAAATGCTATTTCTCGTAAATTGCAAATTGTACTAGGACTCGCCTACAACACGGCGCTACCAGTCTGTCCCAATACTTTATCTGCACGCGAGTTTTTTCTCTGGTTTTTTTAATGATTTTTGCACTGTTTTTTGTTGGTTTTGTATGGTTTTCTTTGTTCCTTTCTCGGTTTTCACCGGTTTTCTTTGGGGGTTTTCAACACATGTCCACATTTTTCATACACATTGTACAATTTTTTCGTATACATCAGCAACATGTTTTATATATGATTAACATTTAATAATTTTAATATATGATTAAGATTTTAAAATATGTTTTGATGTTTATTTTTTCGTATATACTGTACTTTTTTTTAATATACTCCCTCCGTTTCTAAATATAAGACCTTTTAGAGATTTCAATACAGACTACATACGGATGTATATAGCCGTATTTAGTGTGTAGATTCATTAATTTTGCTCCGTATGTAGTCCGCATTGGAATCTCTAAAAAGGCTTATATATAGGAACGGAGGGAGTATATAACATTTTTTTGTACTTGTTAAACATTTTCTAAATACATGTTTTGATCTCTATTTTCATACATATTGTATACAAATTTATACATGTTTAAATTTTTTCAAATATATATTTGATGTCTATTTTTTCATACACACTATACATTTCTGGTATTCATAAACAAATTTGTATATACATTTAACATTTTGGAAATACATGATTAATATTTTCTATAAATATAATTTACTATTTTAATTGGTATAAAACATTTTTAAATTTCATGAAAAAAAATTTGCATTGCATAAAAAAATTTGTGAAATGTCATGCAAATATTTTTTGGATACGCGTGAAATTTGTTTCAGTTTGACAAATTTACACCATCAGCATTTTTTTATTATACTGACAATTTTCCCATGTGTTAACATTTTTTAAAATTCACGGTCAATATTTTAAATAATTAAGTATATCAAGTTTTTTGGAATATATGAATTGATAATATTTTAGAAAATATAGAAACCAGCAATAAAAACCAACAATAGAAACCTGTATATAAACGATCAAACCTATGAAATATCAGATTTATGTTAACTGGGTCGACCCATTTGAAGCTTCCGTGAGGGGACGCGTGCTTTTGTCTCTCTTGAAGCGAGACATAGACTCACCCATCACTCCATGCCTTCTCCTTTTCTTTCACCAAAAGGTCGGCTCTGATATATGTCAACCCGGCGCAAGGGGAAACTCCCACCCGAAGAGTGTGAGTTATTTTTATTATTTGTTCATATATTAATTTATTTATTTTAATTTTTTAATTTTAATTTAAATAATATTCATGACTTGAAGAAGTATGTGAATGAAAATGTGTTCTCAAAATCAAAATATGTTTTGTGATTTTAAAAATGTTTATGAAATGGAAAAACGTTTAATAAAATTGAATATATGTTCATGAATCATTAAAAATCACGAATATGAAAAACAAATCGCAAATTCAAAACATTCATGAATTAAGAAAATGTTCACAAATTCAGAAAATATTCATGAATTTGAAAAACAAAAGGTCAGAAATCTTAAAACTGTTCGTAAATTTTACAAATGATAAAAAATTTAAAAATGATCGTGAATTTAAAAAACAAATTGTGTACTCAAAACCATGCTCGTGGAATTTGAAAAAATGTTCATAAAATTTTAAAATATTCTACTTCAACAAATGTTCTTGAATTCAAAAAGTACAAAAATTGTTCATGAATTAGAAACTAAAAAAAACAAAAAACAAAAATAAATAAATGGGAAGAAAACTGAAAAATCAGTGAAAAAATGACAAAAATTCCTTCAAAAAATGCCCAATGGTGGCTTAATTATAGCGTGGAGGCGGGCCACCTGCTCATCAGCGGCTGTATATGCCGTTTCATCCAACGGTTTGATCCCTAGCGGTTTCCAAATTAGAAACGTCTGGTTAGTGGTTACCCCGATCACCGGCCGTCTGCCCACGTGCCCTGACCCTGTACGAGGCGAGTGATCGAAGGGGCGTTCAGCCGGTTGCATGATGGCGAGACGCCTACACTGCACCAACGGTCAGGGCACATCTCTCTTTTCTTTTTTGTAGCCCAAGGTATCCACCAAATAAGCTCCAATTAAAAAGAAAAATAAATGGAGTTGTCTGCTTCAAAAAATTTAGGGTTTCATACTTTTAAGCACCTTAACTTCCCAAATATGTTGTTCTGGTTGTAAAACCCATTCCATGACACTTGTGTCTTGGGGAGCTTTTTTAGCATATTTGTTATGGTTCCTGTGGCAACTCTCAACTTTCATATTCTAATGATACATGGCCATTGTCATTGAAGATGTCATGAATCATCTCTAGAGAAATTGAATCACCGCATCAAACTTGAGAGCAATATAAGAATAACATCACAATTAATATTTTGTCCAAGATTTCAAAGGTATACAAGAATAATAGTGCATTATCTTCTTGCCACGAGTCGACAATACAAAATGAGTAGCCAAACAATGCCAATTAGATATAAAATTACAAGATATCATCTGAAATCGGAACAATAAGACAAACTATTGAGATCATACCATGTCTAGGAGATCGGAGTTGAAAGTTTTACCCAATCGGAATCTGAGCTTCAAGACAGGCCATTCACCAAGAAGCTTAGTTAGAATGGGCAATAAAGCTACTAAAACGGAAATTGCAGTGGCCAACCAATGGAGACGCGAGGCTAACACCGTGTATAAACCAGTTGAAAAAGCCGTTGTAGTTGCCACATATGCAAACCACATGAGCTTCTTAGTGAAAGATGTGTAATAAATCAAGAATTCGTAATCCTCCCACCTTACTATGACACATATGAAAGCAACGGCAAATGAGGAGCACATTGCTAAGGTGTCAGATATCAAGAATGCTTGAAATGCAACCTTCTGAGACATGATCGGAAGTCCCTCGCTTCCATCAACATTGCTGTATCCTCCAGGCAGAGTGAAAGCAGCAGCAAAGGTGATTGTCGTAATGAGAATGGCCACTAATGAAATGTTGGTTGTGTATGTCTTCGTTAGTGACTTTGCATCCTTCCTTCCAGCATCAATTGCTTGTTGCTTGGCTTTCCCATGAAGATTATAGAGAGATGTGGCATTTTGGGCATCTGCTTTTAGCATAAGCATCAAGACTTCATTCTGCATGAATTCGAATGAAGGTATTAATGCAGCTCATAAGATAATAGAACTTAACTATTCTACTATATGTGAATAAAAGAGGTGTTCCTCCTAGTCTATAAGTTTTTGACGCCAAACTAAGCTATGTCTACTTGGGCTGATAAATGAAATAATCAAACCTGTTATTATATTAAGTGCAGAACAGCAATAAATCATACATTTCTGCACCGTAGAGCAGCAGCACCGGTGAGGTTGCCAGGTTGCCAGAAACGACATCGGTTGTCTTTCTTGATCCGGCTCGGCCTGGAGTCCGAGACCTTGGGGCCTGTGGGTAGCCTGTTTTTAATTGCTTCTCCTTTACCGTTGTTGGGTGTTAGGGACATCGGCGACTAGACATTAGCCGAGTAACTGGTCGCATATGGCATATTTGGTCCGTCAGTGACAGGCATGTGTACTAGTATTGTGGACATGAATTTATCTAGATTAATGTTTACATTGTCATGAATTTTCTTATAGCATGGAAAGATTTGCCCAGAAAAAGGGGGAGGAAGCAGGCATGCTCTACAGCCCGGAGCAACAGTTGGGTAATAGGCTTGGACTTCGACATTAAATGTGAACTAAAACTGTGTCCAGATAATTACAATGTACTCCCTCTGCAAACTAATATAAGACTTTTTAGATCACTAAAGCATTGATGTAAAAAAGTCTTATATTAGTAGAGGGAGTATCTAGCAAAACTCTCACGCATTTAACAAATATTCCCTCCGTCCCAAAATAAGTGACTCAACTTTGTACTAACTTTAGTACAAACTTGAGTCACTTATTTTGGGATGGAGGGAGTAATTGGCAACGATATGAATAAAAATGACCAAAGAGGGCATTGACAAGCAATAGCTTGGTAGTATAGCGAAGTGATTTATATTCTTGGGCGCTAGCGGGTGGTAGACTGATTTACGCACAAATAAAGCACAGCCAGTAAAAAATGTCCTGGGGGTGGGTCATTTTTCTAAACATAACAATCTCTTAAGATGATGATTATATGGCCAAATATGACTCCAGTACCTATATGATCGATTAACCTTTGCTAAAAGCCTGGGGTGAGTAGTCATTGTAAGTAACAAACACAAGAAACAAGGAGCAAGAATGTTCCTTCATCCGACCACTAGCTAGGATTAGATCTCCAGGATTAACAATCAAGGCATACTATTAAAGAACATATACATAAATAAATTTAAGAGCCATGAAATGTCAAGTGTCGATATGTATATGTGTATTTAAGCGAACAGTTTTATTTGAACAATGAATGGTTAGCTAGACTTGAAAACATAGGTCTAATATATGTGCGTACCCAGTTTAAAGTCTTGGCATTCTCCATGACGTACTTCAGTTCCCAAGCAGCTGAAACACCGATGTTGTCAAGCACTGTCGCATCTATATCCTCGTGAGATAGTAAAATACTAACTAGTTCCGGATCACACTTCCGGGCTGCATAATGTAGAGCGGTTTTTCCAGTCTTGTCTTGCATGTTGATGAGTTTCCGAAGTAGTGGTGTCGTCAGGACAAATTTAACGAACTTTATTTGGTTATCCCATACAGCTCTATGAAGCAATGTCCCACCATTTTCTTGGCGATAAGGAGCATCAGGGCAGTGTTTCAGAAGCTCTCGAGCAGCATTAATTCGACCTCGATATGCGGCAGCAGCAAGGAGAGGATCACCCATGCTGTTTATTTCGTATCCTTTGGTTGGATCATGTAACAGTATTACTCGTAACATGTCAATCTTGTCAAAAAGTACAGCATGTCTTGTTGGAGTAACTTTATTAATGTCTTCAGTGATCATTAGTCCATGATACTTTTCCAGAATCTGTTTAGCCATTTCTGAAGACAAATTATCAAGAAATGACTATTAACATCATGAAATGATATTGCAACAATTAAGTTGATGTTTAGTGACTGTAATTTGCACTCCATGTATTATTTAAAATCTTACCTGGATTCCCATTTCTGACTGCAGCATGTAGGCAATTGCGATCGTGTAGTCCTCCTGTATAAGAAGAAAGAGGATCTTGAACTAGTTGCTCATACACACGTGTAAAATTCCTTGTCAAGGCGAAGAACATGGGTGACTCGTTGCATTCGCTCACAGCTCGCGACAGAGAAGGCTCTACTGTAATCAACTCCAGCGCAAGCTCCTCATGGCCGTTGCGAATGGCATGGTGTAGTGCGTTAAATCCATATTTGTCTTGCTTTAAGATTGCTTGCCCCATTCCTAGCTGATGGCAGCTTCCGAGTAAAAAAGAAGCCAAAGAGACGTGACCATTTCTCGCCGCCGCGAGAAGTGGTGTCTCCCAATCTAAGTTTACAGCATCGAGGAGAGACTCCTCCAGTGCCACCACATCCGCAGAGAATCTCTGGTGACCATGGATGGAGGATATGTGAAGGCAAGTGTTCATCCTCAAGAGTCTTTCCGAGAAGAATGCCTGGATTATGACAAGCATAGTGCTTCATGGACGTGGAATCACCATCTGTCGCTGCTTTCAGGAGGCGTTTGTCCATCTGTGCCTGTCCTCCTCCTGATGAACTAGTTGTTTGATGTACTGATTGGCATCTATCTTTTGGTATTAGTAATTACTACAAGAAGAGAAGAATACAATGATGCAGTGTGAACAATAACGATGACAATTAAATGAATAGGCACTTATTATTAAGGGGAAATCATTAAACCGAACCACACCATATTTAAGATCAATGGAAGAAAATTCTGTAAAAATAAATAAAAAACAGAAAAGACAGTAAAAAAATCAATCAACTGAAGGAAAAAGAGAGCTCGTTATTAAGCATAAAAGTAACACACCTTATACAATAGCACCGGGTAGTCGAAAGATGAAGATAGCATCGCAGTAATGCTGTGTTGGGATGGCAAGAACTTAAGGCAGCTGGAAGTCAATGTACCACTTCAACTATTCATGGATGGAAACCAAGTTAGTTTATCATTTGCATACGTACAGAACGACTTGACTCGTTCGACAACAGGGTAAAATTGTCTAGGATTACCACTTGCCAGTTATTGTAGCAATTACATCTCAATCATTAAGTTTTAAAGAACATCACAATCGTTCCTGTTTACGAATCGCAAGTTGTTGTTTTTTTCCATGGAATCGCAAGTTGTTTTACAAAAAACAAAAGTCAAGTGGTTTGTTGAACCTGATAATTAAGGACAGGCTAACTTGTGGTTTGTTGAATTCAGCTCCCCCTATGGGAGTGGGAGGCCTATGTAAAAAACAATTACTGCAAAATAACAAACTGTGGCCATGAATTAAATATGTAGTGAATACCATGAGATCTAAATCAGTGACTAGCGACTTACGACTAATCTAAGCTGTTGTGCTTTAATTTAATTAATTAATAGGTCGACAGTGGCCTCTTTTTTCCCGTAAGTCCAACAGAAAAGTACAAATGCATGTTTTGAATGAACACTCCAGGTCCAGAGGACAATGGCGAGTTCTGAATCGTCAGCATATATACTACTCACTCATTTGGGCAATTTGCTTATTCAACTTTGACGAATGCGCAAAACCATGGATGTGCAGTTTCTCAGAAACTGCCGATTCCATGCACGCCATTTCTTGCTGCGTCTGCGGGCATAAAACAGTCCTCAATATGGAGTATCACTCTCAATATGGAGTATCACTTCATACTGCGTGTGATGGAGAACCAACGCAGGAATGCTTTCTTGTCGCTTTGCTTGTAATGGGCTAATGGCTCATCTCGTCTGTAAGGAACATAACGGCAGCGTGTTCACTCTTAAGGCGTCGAGCTTCTTCGACAGCTGCGATTGCTTATGAAAATGAGCCAAAGACCTGTGTAATAATGCTGCGATCAAATGAAAAGAACATTAACAGTTCCAACAGATAGAACCAAATACAAAAACCGACATGTTAGCTGCAATAAATCAAAAGGTTCCATGGTGATAACAGTTGGTATTGTGCAGTGTATAATACATCTAGTTCAGATCAGAACAACTAGGAATGCTTACACTACCCATAACACAAGAACAAATGGCAAATATAAACATCTGAATTATCTTTGAGCTATGTTGTCAGTCCATAGATGTAAAACAATTGCTTGAGAAAATCAAACATCTAGCACAAAGTTTAAAGGTATCGCGGTAAAGTCATACTCCCTCGTCCCAATTTACGTGGCACGCGCATTTCAAATTCCAAGTTTGACCATCAATTTAACCAACTAGACATTAGTTATCTGACACAAAATGTAAATCATCATATTTGTATCCGAAAAAGGTTTTCAATGGTATGTTTATGATGACACATATATTATTGATGAAATTAGCGGTCACAGTTAAATCATGAAATGTGAGTACGCCGTGTAAATGGGGATGGTGGGAGTATTACTCGAGAATCCTACAGATTAGTACTTTTTCTTCTTTCAGATACAAATCGAACATGGACAAGTTTGAAATTGATACTCCCCATCTAACCAGTACTAAGATCTGGCAAAACCAAAACCTATGAGAACAGCCCTGTATATGATGCATCACCCCTCCAAATTAATCCATGAAGGGGAGCCTTGGCACAGCGGTAAACCTGTTGCCTTGTGACCATGAGGTCATGGTCACGGGTTCGAGTCTTGGAAACAGCCTCTTGCAGAAATGTAGGGACAGGCTGCGTACTATAGACCCAAAGTGGTCGGACCCTGCGCAAGCGGGAGCTACGTGCACCGAGCTGCCCTTTATGGTAAATATACAAACAAAAATACTAGCTAACAAATACAATCTAGATCACCCGAAATGCAACTGGTGGACTCTACAAGAGAATGGGACCAAAATTTCCACCTGCAAGGTTAGTTGATTGGTGTGTGTGTCAACATCGTTGGATCCACTTGGATGGAAAACAGAGCAAGAAACCCTATAATATCTTATAAGGAACATGGACACTTAGATCACCTCGATTTCCACAAAAGATGGCACTACAAAAACTTTAAGCAGAAAAATAGCCAAGATAGTTGACTAGATCTTGAAAAGCTTAGCACCATCAGTACCACCAAATGCTGGATCTGTGATGCATCGAGCAAAGTAGTATGTGAGAAAAGGGGAGTGAAAGGGAGACTCACCATGCACTGTTCAAGCTGCAACTCACTGGTATTCCTCCTGCGCTTTTGACTCTCCTTTGGACTAGTCTCCTGTTACAAAACAAACTCAACACAATTAGCACTCCCAGAAGTAGAGGTTCCTAAATAGATATTACATATCATAGAAAGGAAACATAATTCCTCACTTTACAATCAGTTTGTGTCTCCAATGTCACATGTTTCATGCAGGTAGCCTGTCAAGAATCTAGATGTTTATGCCTTTAGGAACAAAAGGTAAAAATAAAGCGGCACACAATGAAACATGATTCTTGGTCTATAAAGGACTAAACTATTGTGTATGCATATCAGTAAAACAGCCAATGATCACATGTCATGAGGCAATCGACTAAACTACAAGCAGTAATTAGTGAATTTGGTTAAACATCACATTTTAGTAATGTTACTGTCGACCGATCAGGTTTACCTATAAACACGATATCGTCCATCGACTACATATATATCTATAGAAAGAAAGGGTCTGCTGTAGATATGCCACGCCATAAGGAGGTCACTGGACAAATAACACGGAAAGAAAACAAGGTCATTTCAGAATCTCAGGTTGCCCATTTTTGTATTTCTGGATTCCATATTTTGTTCTTCTTAGTTAAGAGTGCATTTCTAGTAATGTACCCTCAATAGCGAATCTGTACCTTGTTTTCTGCATCAACTGCTTCTGCTCTCAATCTGCCAATCTCATCATCCTTCTCTCTGTCTGCCACTTGCAGCTCCTCTATGCTCTGCTGAAGCTTTTG
The DNA here is from genome assembly GCA_011799875.1 of Thinopyrum elongatum. Taxonomy (NCBI): domain Eukaryota; kingdom Viridiplantae; phylum Streptophyta; class Magnoliopsida; order Poales; family Poaceae; genus Thinopyrum; species Thinopyrum elongatum. Next base: position 606,163,981 of record CM022300.1, on the reverse strand, counting down.
TGCTGCTTCAGTAGCTTTTGCTGCCTCCACTTCTTTTAACTTGTTTATCTGTGCTCGTAAGTCTCTTGCGATGTCCTCGTGAGAAGCATTGTTTTGACTTTTGAGTAAGCTCTACATGACTTGCTACACAGGTCCTGGAACCCTCCAGGTCGCTTTGTTGGAGTTCTACATTGAACACATAAGGTAATGATATCATCAGCAACATAATTCGAGAGAAATTCGGTGTATATTACTAACGCTCTTATATTATGGGACGGAGGGAGTAATTTACTGAACCGAAGGTATGACTGAATGATCAAATTCAGGACAATTATTTTCAGAGTCCCAGGAAAGTAACCACGACAGGCTTTAGGGTATCAATTTACTGAACTGAAATTGAACAGAAAGGAAGCCAGTTTTCAGAGCAATTGATTACTTCTGTCAATATCTCTTATCCCTACCAAATCCATCCAAGGCAGAATGTACCGAGTCCGAAATATTTATGCATGGATGCAAGCGCAGAAGCCTTACTTACATCCTTGTACGACATGCTCTCCTTGAATAATTTGATGCAGGAGAAAAGCAAAAGTTGTAGTGATCAGCCCTGGTGATTGGTGAAGATCCCCATCGTCCAATTTTCCTCTGCATCTATATTGTTTAGGGATTCTGAAAAAAAAAACAGAAACAAAATGTAGGCAAAACAGAGCAGCACAATGCTCATCAACAGTTAATGTCTGGACATCAAGGGAATACATATATATCCTTCTCTCCTTAATACCAAACTCAAGATTACTTGTTAGGCTAACGATACCATAAGCGCCACACTGAAATTATCTAGTACTTACACACAAGCATATGTTATTTCCATCAGAGAAACCCCACGTACTACGTACCTACGTACACAGGTCTGTTATTACGAGCCCAGAAACTACAACACTTCACTCATTTTACACCCTGCATATTGTTGTACTAAAATATATGCCCTTCAGGTGCAATCGCTACAGAGTCTGACTGAGCTCTCACTAATGGTACCACCAAAAGCAAAGGACCAATTTACTTCCATCTCACCAACCACCAGGAGGACGGATCTGCAGAACCACGATGCACGAACAACAGATCACTTCCCCCAAGGGGGCGCCGTCCTCGCCAGAGAGCTGCTGCTCCTCCGGGAGAATGCACAACTCAGAGTAGATCCACGCTTTGATGTTGTCAACGGCCTGTCTGCGCTTCATCGAACGTTCAATGACTTTCTTCCCAGTCACCGTCCTGACAGAGATGCGCATCTGACCTCTCCGACGCGTGATGCCGCGAAACGCTACATGAAGGGTAGATTCATTTTGCACGTCGTAGTCAGCCAAGGTGCGGCCATCCTCCAGCTGCTTCCCGGCAAAGAAGAGACTCTGTCTGCCTGGGGGGATGCCGGTTTCATCGAAAAACTTTGCCTTGACACTGTACAGGCTATCTTCTCCCTCAACACCAATAGTCATGATCTTGCCACTCCGTGACCTGATAAAGATATGCATCCCTTGGGGAACAAGGTCAAGGGTGAGGGCGGACTCCTCCTCGATGTTGTAGTCCTCCAGGCTGCAGCTGTCCACCAGCAGCTCACTGCCAAACATGAGTCTCTGCTGGACTGCAGGGATGCCCTCCTTGTCTTGTATCTTTTCCTTGACATCATAGATCGTATTTGATCTCATGACCTCAAGAGTGATTGTCTTTAAACAGTGGGTCTTTCTTTTTTTGCGAAAAATTGAACAGTTGATTTTGACAAAGATCTGCATCTGTTGAACAAGCACACAAAACATTAGCATCTTATTAGACAAAGGCTTTCATTGAAGACACCAAATGGTAAATGAAAAGAACAGTAGCAGTTCTAACAGATAATAGAACTAAAAACAGAAATCTGCACATTAACCACAACAAACCATCAGGTTCCATGGTGATAACTGTCAGTGTTGCAAATTTAGTGATAAATATAATCATCAGGACTGTTTGGGCTATGTTGTCAGTCCTCCACGTACAACCATGTCTTAGGAAAATCAAGTATCTTACACAAAGTTGACAGATATTGTGATATAAATACATAATACTCAAGAATCCTGCAATTTGCAAATTAGATAATTCACTGGCCAGAAACAAGTGTGGGGCAATGTTAAGTGATGAATTGAACAGAAGCAGGAAGACCTTCAAGTTGCTATAATCATATAAGGCTGATCACGACCACAGTTCTCATGTGCAACTTGCAAGGTTAATTCATTAGGGAGTCTGTCAGCAATGTTGGATCCACTCAGATGAGAAAAAGTGAAAGAAACAGCTGTCTTATAAGGAATATGAACACTTGGATCCACTCGATTTCTGGAAAAGATGACACTAGAAAATTGTTTACAGCAAATGAACCAACAAAATTGTCTAGATAAGCAACACAAATGCTGAATCTGGGATGCATCAGGCAAGGGTGGAGCAGGGCGAGGGCATGAGGAAAGACGAGCAAAAGGGAGACTCACCGTGCACCGTTCAAGATGCATCTCACTGGTAAGCTTCGTGCACTTTTCTTTACTAGTCTCCCCATTGGTAAGCTTCCTGCGCTTTTCTTGACTAGTCTTCTCATTGGTAAGCTTCCTGCACTTTTTTTGACTAGTCTCCTGTTACAAAACAGACTCCAGTCTATTAGCACTCCCCAGAAACTGATTATCCTATATGGACATCAGATATCATGGAAATCAAACTTAATAATTCCTAATTAACTTTCCAGTAACCTTCTTTTAGTTGTATCTTACATTGTTAACAAAACAACCATGGACAGACTTGCTTTTGATTTATGGAACTGATGTTTTAGTTATTTAGTAAGCACCTTCAATTGAGAGTTATCAACATCAGGAATAGCTTCACGAGCTTCGGAATCCACCAAGTCTTGCTCCTGAAGTTCTGCATTGAACACAAAGTCGTCAGTGGCAACAGCATAATTTCACCCAAATTGGGTGCTTCGTCGTAGAAGTTAAAATGACAACCAGATTTTTATTGAGCAGGTCATAAACCTACATTGACAACTCCCTGACCCAAAGGGATCAAGCCAAAATGGGGAAATGATGCCATTTTTCTTTTTCCACCCAAATCGTTCATCCAAAAGAGAGAAGAAGAGGAGAGAGAGAGATTAGTCTCTCTTACCGGCGAGCTTGGGATTGGCACCCGGAGGCAGCTCGGCGTAGGCTGCCTTCCACCTCTCCCTGCTCGCCTCCGCCTTCAATCAATCGCAAACCAGCATCAGGCGCGATTAAGTCAGATTTATTCATGAAAACCCCAAATGGATAAATAGAAACCCTAGAGGAGAGGAAATGAAACTCGCGAACCACCTGGAGGAGGCGGGCATGGAGGCTCTTCTCGCGAGCGTCCGACAGCTTGACGGCCTCCTCCAGGCGCGCGCGGTCGGCGGCGAGCGCCTCCACCCGCGGCAGCAGCCCTTGGAGCCGCTCGTACACATGCCGCCACTCCGCAGAGGGGAACTCCAGCGGTGCCGCCTCCGTACCGCCGCCGCTCATGGAGACGACGGCTGATTTGTTCGTTCCCCCTAGCGGTGGCCCTGGAGCGGAGAGCAGATCGGATCAAATGCAGGTGGACGAGGCTGGGGTCGACGGGAAGCTCGCGGGACGGGGGATCCGATGGTGCGGCGCGGGTGAGGAGCGGATTCGGGCTTCTCGGAAAGAAAGCAATCGCAAGGAAGCTCCTCATCCATCCACGGCGGCGGCAGGAGGGGAAGCGGAAGGGTGGAGAAGACAGAGATCAGTCCTCTTTCACTCCTTGCCCGTGTCTTTCTCCCCCCTTCTTTTCCCAACCTTAAAATGACCGATTTGCCCTTGATTTACTGTAAGGTGTTTGCCCCCCCCCCCCCCCCCCTCCAATCCTCCCGGCGTAGCCATTGGTCCCGTCTCCCTTCGCTTGCACTCCGGCGGCGAGAGGATATTGGCCCTCTGCTTTGGCATAGCATTGTAGGCTTGTGCTTAGGGTTTGAGGCGACGTGTCATTAGGCAGTGTTTTACGTGGCAGCGACGGCGCGGTGAAGAAATAAGTCTTTCCTTCGGCAGTAAATGTAGGGATAGGTCTCCCCTTGGGCGCTGCGACGACGCCTTTCTCCGGCAAAGTTGAATCGATGTGTCAGATCTATAGAATTGAGAGGCGCATGGACAAATCTCCATTTGACGTGACACGAAAACAAGGGCTCCCATATTCGCGTCGTCAATCTTTGTAGACTCACGAAGTGTAATGAGCAATGGTGATCTCCAACGAACGCCTCGGCCATACCAGGATTATACGTGGTTTAATGATTTTCTTTACACCGCTAAATGCATGCATACTGTGTGTGCTTAAGGGCTGCATTTTGATGTGTGAGAATAAAGGTCATCTTCCTTGATTCACTTCACATGATCCATCATTACCAATTCTATGTTACTGCTTTTTTTTTCATAGCATTATTTTTCAGAAATTAGTAGTACATTTAAACGAGATTTCCCAAAAAGGAAAAACCAATTATCAGTTTATAGCAAGTTATAATTTCGACTCATAGCAATTTAGGACATCATCCTAAGGGAAATACCCTTTGGTTCCTGGGTGTATATATACCTTATATGGAAAAAAAATAGATTTTTTTAGAATTAACTTGACTTTTTTTGCACTAGTATATTTTTCACGAATAAAAAACCAGCGTTGACTTCAGGGGGAAAACAAATTTTTTTTTGCTATTTAGGTCTCTATTCACACTATTTCGGCCAAAAACTTTAAATGAAGTCAATGGGGTTTTTCCTATCTGTGGATTTTTTACAAGTACAATGGAAGGTCAAGTTTATTTCAAAAATATTTTCAGAAATTTTTGAATATTTATTTAATTACTAGATTTTCCCATATAGGGTGTATATACACACATAGACCAAAAGTTCATGTCCATCAACCTAACTAGTACTACTAACAGTTTGCTTGCTCCTCTCAGTGATTTTTCCATCACACATCCATTTTCTTATTGTGGGGCTGGCGTTTTGGCTTTCGAAGCAAATCAGTAACTCAAAAAATGTATTAAATTTTTTCAAAAAATCTTAATTTTTTGTGAATGTTTGTTTTAGTGTCGCAAGCATGCTTGACAATTTTCATACAAAATGGACTAGTAGTTTTTCGTCGGTGAAAAAAACAAATTTGGGGTGACATTTGATGTTCAATTTTTTTTTTTTTTTGCACAGCCTTTTTGCCTAAAACTTTGCAGGCGACTACGAATACATAAAAAAATTGTTGGGATTTTTTGACATTTCAAAAATTGTTTTTGCGTGCAGGAGCATAAGCTCCTGGGAGCCGAAATGGATTTCCGATTGTACCAGTCCATTCATACTGAACAAGAGAGACCTTCAACCACTCATATATACTGAGTCACTTGGCATCCCGCAAAAAAAAAAAAAAAGTCAATCGGGGAGTGAGACTGGCTCGTGGGGCCCAATTTGGACACGAGCAGAAGATAACCCTAGCAGCAGGCGAAGAACAGTGACTAGACAACAGCATTCACAGGCCGAAGAAGTTTGCTGACGTGATGGCACGCACAGCAGATTAACACAATTTTTTTCCTCTGCTCCGTCCTGTCCACGACCTAGCGGGCGGCGGCGGCGGCAGAGTCCACCAATTCCTCCGGCGATCCGGTCGCCGGAGTCCACCAATTCCTCACGGTCTGCCGGCTTTCCCCGGTAGAGCGGGAGTCCTCGAGGGCGCAAGGAGGCGTGGTGAGAGCTTGGTTGGCGGAACCTCCAGCGATAGGGGGAGGCAGTGGGGGTGCGAAGGAAGACCTGGAGAGGATGGCGGCGCTATCCGATCCTGGAGCTGAAGAAGAGAGCCACTTGGGAGACAGCGGTAAGGAGGGGGCAGCAGAGAGTGGAAGTGGAAGCCAGGGGCGGGAGGGAGCAGATGGGGAGCGCCACGCTTGGGGACCTCTGCCTATTCTTGAGGATGGATTTGAAGGTTTACACCTGCGTGGGGAGGAGGTAGTTGAGCTCGATTTCAGTGCTGAATTTGAAGATCTCGTCAAGGACATAAGGTGGCTGGCGATTTTCAGAGTCCATACTACTCGTCAGTTCAGCCACTCAGCTCTGTACAACGCGATGCGCACGGCATGGTCGTCGGCCCAACAAGTTTTCTTCAAACCAAAGGGTGCCAACCTGTTCATTGCACAGTTCAGTTGCTTGGGGGATTGGAAGAGGGTGATGGACGGCGGCCCTTGGCTGTTTAGGAACGCTGCTGTCGTGATCCAGGAATACGACGGGTTTAGCAATGTTAATGACTACAAGCTGGATAAGATCCCAGTTTGGGCAAGAATTGAAGGGGTGCCGGAGGGTTTGATGCGGAAGAAAGAGCTAGCAGAGAAGGTAGCCCGCAAGGTAGGGGAACCGCCAATAACGGTGGTAGTGAATGAAGGCTTCATCAACACCTCTAAATTTCTCAGGGCCAGAGTGTTTCTTAATGTTCACGTGCCTCTGGTCAGGTTTGTGCCCATAACCTTGAAGGAGAGGAAAAAGTACCCAGTTTACTACGAAAAGCTACCTGACTTTTGCTACTTTTGTGGCCTGTTGGGGCACCTGGTGGAGGAGTGCGGGGATGGTGTGCATGATCCTGTTGCTTGTGAATGGGGAGACTGGCTTATGTGGAATTTTGAAAATACTATGCCAAGACAGAACGGGGGGAGAGGAGGAGGTAGGGGTGCGGGAGACAGGGGAGGAAGTGTTTCAGGAGGTAGAGGAGGTCGGGGGCGAGGGAGCATGGCTCGTGGCAGCACTGAAAGTGACACAAATGAGGCCACTGAAATGGAGTATAGTACTCAAGATGTTAGATCTGGTAATGACCCGGGACAGCGAGGAGCAAGAAAAAGGCTGGTTGGCCCGGACGGCACTGTTAATGTGAACGGGACTGCTGCTGTACCTATTGTGCCGGGCACTGGTGCTGGCAAAATTCTTCAGATTGAGGCAGCTCCAGAAGTGAATGACGCAAGTGCAGGGACCCCCGGCAAGCAACCTATTGTAAAGAGGCGAAAGCTGGGCGATGATGTAGCGGATGGTGAAGTGGATCCTAGAACTGAGGCGGCATCCCACGTGGATGGCCGCCAAACCCAATGAGAACCTTGTGTTGGAACTGCCGTGGGATTGGCGATCCTGCGACAGTTCGTGAGCTCCGGGAGCTCTTACAGGAGTGTGCGCCGTCGGTGGTTTGTATTGTGGAAACACAGTTATCAAAACAGCGTGTGGAAGGCCTGACGGCTACGTTAGGTTTTGAAGGTGGTTTTGCGGTGGCTAGTAGCGGGAGGAGTGGAGGTTTGGGTGTTTTCTGGAGGCATGGTCTGAATTTTAGAGTCAAGAACTTTTCAAGGTATCATATTGATGCTTGGGTAGCTGAACCGGGAAAGGAAGATTGGAGGTTGACGTGTTTTTATGGAGAGGCCAACAGATCTCTTAGGCAAAATACTTGGAACACTATGGCTAGACTGCGAGGTGAATCAACCCTTCCATGGTTATGTATAGGGGATTTCAATGAAATTCTGAGAAGAGAAGAACAAATGGGGCCGAACGAGCGGGACAGTGCTCAAATGGAGGGATTTCGAGAGGCGGTGGATGTTTGCGGGCTGGCTGATATTGGCTATGTGGGGCTAGACTGGACATTCGAGAAGAAGGTTCATGGGGGACAATTCTGCCGTGTACGCCTAGACAGGGCGCTTGCATCGCCGGACTGGAGTGCCATGTTCCCTTTTGCAACACTTCGTCATCTACGAGCAGCAAAGTCGGATCACTCTCCGATAGTATTAGGTAATGATCTTGATGAAGTAAACAGCCGCATTGCAATAAAAAAACCTTTCCGCTATGAGCGCATGTGGGAGACCCATGATGATTTTTCCCCTCTTATTGAGTGCTTGTGGTCAGCGGAGAAGGGGGAGACACTACAGGATCTAAAATCGAAGTTGGAACAGCTTGCAGGTTCCCTGGCGAGATGGGGATCCAGAACCTTCGGTCATGTTCGAGCTGAACTTAGAACTTTGAAGCGGCGGTTAGCTGAACTGAGAGCTGTTATTTCCAGAAGTGGACCATCACATGAGGAGATTAAAGTGCAAGAAAGGATAGTGGAGCTGAACTTCCGGGAAGAAATCATGTGGAGGCAGCGTTCTCGTATCCAATGGCTTGCTGAGGGTGACGGTAATACAAATTTTTTTCACCAGAAAGCAACAAGGAGAAAGAGGAGAAACCGTATATCTCGGCTAACAAGGGAAGATGGTACAATTTGTTCTGATGAGGAGGAGATCAGAGGTATGGCAAGAGAATTTTATAAAAATTTATATGCTTCGGAGGGCACTGTAGGCATGGAGGAGGTGCTGTCACACATACCCAGAAAGGTGGATGAGGAGATGAATGATATGCTATGCGCCCCATACAAAGATTCGGAAGTCAAGGAAGCCCTTTTTCAGATGTTCCCAACCAAAGCATCGGGCCCTGATGGCTTCCCAGCGCATTTTTTTCAGAAAAATTGGGGTGTTTGTGGGGAGGAAGTAACCAAGGTAGTACTAAGAGTGCTTAATGGGGAAGAGTCTCCGGAGGTGGTTAATAGGACGTTCATCGTAATGATCCCTAAGGTATTGAATCCAACAACCTTATCACAGTTTCGACCGATTAGCTTGTGCAATGTGATTTTTAAAATCATATCAAAAGTTCAGTCCAATCGGTTGAAGAGGATTTTACCAGAGATTATTTCACATGAGCAATCAGCGTTTGTACCTGGGCGACTGATCACCGACAATATCATAGCAGCTTACGAGTGTTTACATTTTATGAAACGCTCAAGAAGTAAGAAGAATTCGCACTGCGCGTTAAAACTGGACATGTTGAAGGCGTATGATCGTGTTGAGTGGAGGTACTTGGAAGCAGTCTTGGAGAAGCTTGGTTTTAGACGCTCTTGGGTGATGAAAATCATGGCATGTGTATCAACAGTTTCTTTTTCGCTGCTTGTTAATGGTAACAGAATAGAGGAGTTTAAACCAACCCGAGGAATCAGGCAAGGAGATCCTATCTCCCCATATTTATTTCTGCTGGCAGCGGAGGGTCTATCTTGCTTATTAAGGTCAAGGGGCAGCATTGAGCATGTGAAGGGTGTGGTGATTGCCCCAACCGCCCCTCCGGTTAACCATCTTTTATTTGCTGACGATTGTCTCCTTATGTTTAAGGCTAATTCCGAGGGAGCAACCATCATGAGATACACCATTCGTCAATATTGTGATGCCTCAGGACAACGAATCAACCTTGGGAAATCAAGCATTTTCTTTGGTAAAGGTTGTCCGGAAGAGATAAGGATTGTGGTGAAAGGCATCCTCGAGGTCACCAATGAATCTCTTTCAGAGAAATATTTGGGGCTGCCGACCGAGGTTGGAAAGTCAACGAACGGGGCCTTCAAGTACATTAGAGACAGATTATGGGGGAAGATTCAAGGGTGGATTGAAAAGTGCTTGGCGGCTGCTGGAAAGGAGGTGCTCATAAAGTCCGTTGCCCAGGCCATATCCACCTTCTCAATGTCTTGTTTTCTGCTTCCAAGAGGGCTGTGTCAAAGCATTGATACTATGATCAGAAAATTTTATTGGGGTAGCAAGGTCGGAGAAAGGAAAGCTGCCTGGGTATCTTGGGATGTGCTTACAATGCCTAAATACATGGGTGGATTGGGCTTCCGTGATACTCACTTGTTCAATCTCGCTATGGTAGCAAAACAGGCTTGGCGCCTCACTCAAGACGCTGGTTCCTTGAGTGCCCGTTTGTTGAAAGCAGTGTACTACCCTTCCTGTGATGTACTTGATGCTGAGTTGGGGAATCATCCATCTCAAATTTGGCGAGCTATTATGGAAGGGAAAGAAGTTCTCAAACAGGGACTAGTGAGGAGAGTTGGTGATGGCAGATCCACTAGTATATGGAATCATAACTGGATCCCGAGAGACCACATGCTGCGTACGGTACATCCTAGGTCTCCAAATCCGCCGGAGTTGGTCTCTGAGCTTATAAACGGAGTTGAGAGGTGCTGGAATCAGGAGACAATCTTGCATCATCTGCAGCCCATTGATGCCTGTGAGATCCTAAATATTCCTCTGTCAACTATTCCTTCCGAGGACTGCTGGGCGTGGCAGTATGAACGAAATGGTCATTTTTCAGTCAGATCATGTTACCGCTTGCTCAAGGAGACAAAACGGAGGAGAGAAGACTGGCTAAATGGGACAGGTGGGAACTCGGATTTCCAATCAAACAAGAATCAGTGGTGTAGGCTTTGGGGTGCAAATATTCCAGCCAAACTGAAAAACTTTGTGTGGAGGCTCTCCCATAACTCTATACCGACTGAGGGAGTCAGACATCAGAGACACATGGCAGAAAATGATGTATGCAAAATATGCAATGGAGCTGTGGATAGCTGGAAGCATGCGCTGATAGAATGTCAAATGGCGAAGTGTGTGTGGGCCATGGTTGATGAGGATTTAGTCCAGCATATGGTTACGATTACCACTGAAGATGCTCGATTATGGCTAGGGGAGCTACAAGGTACAGCGAACGAAGAACAGTTCATCAAGGCCGTGGTCACGCTATGGTCGATATGGTGGGTGCGCAGGAAGGCCATACATGAAGAGCAGTATCAATCACCCCATTCGACTCTTTGCTTCATAAATAGATATATTGAGGATCTGTCTCTTATCCCTCAAAAGAAGCATCCTGTGCAGCAGGTTAGCGAAAGAGCCAATGTACAGGCAAAGAAATGGCTACCACCTAGATACGGGTGGGCGAAGGCGAATGTTGATGCTGCGATTTCTCGGAATGCCGAGAGGGGCGCAGTGGCTGCTGTTTGCCGTGACTACACAGGCCTCTTTCTGGGAGCATCAGCGATGGTGGTGGACATCCTGCAACCGGAAACACTGGAGGCGATGGCCTGCAATGAGGGTCTCTCGTTGGCCCTCGATCTCAACTTACAGAAAGTCCAGATCAGCACGGACTGTATGGCTACTGTCATTCACATTGGAGAACCTTTTCTAGGTCCAAGTAAAGTTATAGTGGAAGAGATCAAGATGAAGCTTCAAATGTTCCCAGAATCTGGAGTCATCCATGAGAGACGTGATCATAATTTCGAAGCGCATGTGCTTTCGAAAGCTGCTACCACTTTAAGCCCGGGACGCCATCTTTGGCTAACGGGAACCCCAGACATAATTTGTATTCCGATGACTGTTGAGTTTTAATATAGCAGCTTTTAGCCCTCAAAAAAAAAAAAAGCAGATTAACACAAGAACTATCGTGAGAAGGTGGCAATGTTTTATTCCAGGTTATCAGCTGATTCCCCACGGGACGGGGTCGACGACGAAATGCAGCTCGAGGCATCTCTCGGCGACCGGATGAAACTTGGATGCCAGCATCTGCATCTCACAGGGAAAACACAAAGAAATTAAATCGAGCCACGACACAACCAAGCATAGCACTTGATGTACATTATTCTTGCTTGTGCAAAGAGTTTCAGTTTCAGAGTATTTTTTAGCTCGGTGTCTTCTGATCTTAGGTCACTAATCCTCATCATTGTGCATGCCTAGCTTGAGCGTATCTGGTTTCCAGTGCTGTAGGTAAGAGTAACTAAGATATCCCAGTTTCTTTCTCTCTCGAAAAAAAAAAGATATCCCAGTTTTCGGAGCAATTATTTACTGAACTGAAGATGGAGTGATCTATTTTCAGAGCTCCAAGAAAGTACCACGACAGGTTCCGAGCTGAAGGTATAAATGATCCAATTTCATTGGGTGTGGATGACCCAACTTACTGAACAGAACTTTGCCAAAAAGTAACAAAAGTTTTCCGAGCACTTATTTACTTTTGTTACTATACCTTATTATTGTCTTGTCCTTGATGAAAAACAAAGTTCTCCTTCATTCAAAGGAGAATTTACCAAGTCCCGAATTTCTATGGATGCAAGTGCAGAAACCTTACATCCTTGTAAGCCGTGCTCTCCTTGAATAATTTGCAGTCGTCAGCTGTTAAAAACACGAGAAAGGTAGTAGTAATCAGCCCTGGTGATTAGTGAAGATATCCATCATCTATCTTTGCACTACAATCTACATGCTCTAGGGTATTTTTCTGAAATGGAACAGAAACAAAACGTAGTGAAAACTTACTCGATGGAAAACGGATAACGACAGCGTGACTGTACATACTGTCCACACGATCCTGGCAACAACCTGATTTGAAATGTATCATCAGGAATTGTTCTTTCAGACCAAGGACAAACTATGCAGAGGAATGCTTGTGCAACTTATAAGTTGTCAAGCAGATCAAGATAGAAGGTGTGGTCAAGTGCGGTGGAGATTCAGAGCAATATGACGGCAGAAGCACAAGAAATCCGTTTCGCCGTACCTGAGGTTGCGTGCACTGTAATGGATGATCAACTTCTGAAGATGAGATAATGTATCCTCCACTGCCTTGTGGGACCTTGCACCACCCACTCATCAATTAGTCAGTGAGTGAGACTGCCCCGTGGGTCCCAATTTGGACACGAGCAGAACACAACCCCAGCAGTGTCAGGAGAAGAACACAGGCCACGCTACAAGCAGCAGCATTCACAGGCCGAAGATGTATACTGAGGTGGCGCACACAGCACATTAACACAAGAACTCAACATCAGCTACGGCTCAGGATCTATCTTTCAGATGTGGCAAAGTTCAGTAAAACAAAGAGTTTGTGATGAGAGCTGCATCGACGAACATGGTTGGGCACTCGCGAGTCGCGACACAGTCAAGTTTCAGAGTTTCAGTTAGAGCATCTCTTGCTGTCCGCTAGAGCAGTGTGTAGAGTTTCAGTTTCAGAGTTGGACTTGGTGCCTCCTCATTTTAGGTACTATTCATCTAAGCAGTATGTAGAAGTAACTAATAGATACCAGGTTTCAGAGCAACTATTTACTGAGCTAAAGGTATGGATGGTCTAATTTCAGAACAACTGTTTTCAGCGTGACTGTACATATTGTCCCTACGATCCAAACAACAACCTGATTTGAAATATACAACATTAGGATTGCTTCTTTCAGTTCAGACCAAGATAGAGGGTGCAGTCAACTGCAGTGGAGATTCAGAGTCATATCAGCAATATGACGGCAGAAGCAAAAGAAGCCCGTTTTCGTCATACCTGAGATTGCCTGTACTGTAATGTAACTCCAGGCATCTCTCTGCGGCCAGACAAAACTTCGATGCTCACATCTGCATCGATTTCACAAGTCAAACACAATGAAATTATATTTGAGATGGAACTTGATTAGGCATTCACGACACAATCAGGCATAGTGCTTGCTGTTCAGTATTCTTGCTGTCAGCTAGAGCAAATGGGCAGAGTGTTTCAGATTTTAGCTAATTAATCATCATCATTATTCTGTGAGCCTAGCCTAGCTTGAGCTTCAGGTTTTGCAATGCAGTAGGTAAAGGTAACCAAGAGGAGAGAGATCCCAGTTTCCAGAGCAATTATTTACTAAACTGACGGTATGACTGAATGATTCAGTTTCAGAGGAATTATTTTCAGAGCCCCAAGAAAGTAACCACAGGAATTATTTACTAAACACAGAGGAATGATTCAGGTTAGGCATTATGAAAAAACAATAAAAACAAAATGAAGTGAAAACTTACTTGATGGAAAACGGAAAACAGCATCGTGACTGTGCATATTGTCCATATGATCCAGACAACAACCTGATTCGAAATAGAACATCAGGATTTGCTTTTTCAGACCAAGGACAAACAATGCAGGGGAATGTTTGTGCAAATTGTAAGTTGTCAAGCAGATAAAGGTAGAAAGTGCAGTCATGTGCACTGTAAATTCATTGTCATATTGGCAATGTGACAGCAGAAGCAAAATAAACCCGTTTTCGTCAAACCTGAGGTTGCCTGCACTGTAGTAATGTATCCTCTCTGCATATTCGACTCCATAGTTAAAATCCTGTTGGGCAAACTTATTTATTTATCTGACATGTCTAGGCCGAGTTGCACAAAAAGGAAGATTTTGCCAGTAGTAATAAACTACTGCTTTCCACACCAAACTCCAGAGTCCAACACATGGAACAAGTACATTCTGAAAAAAATTAGTACAGCTCCTCACTGCAAGTTGGCACAAGCAGATCAGCTTAAACATCAGGTGTACAAATTCTCCCTGCCTGTACAAAAGTAGACTCTGGAAGATTTGAAGGGGGCTGCAATAGTGCTTTTCCAAATAAAGATGAACAGGCTATAAATTAGTTAGCAACAATAGATCATACGGCTAAATTTTAATGTGATCTTTCTCCCAAATAAACATCCTCCACATCAACTCAATGTTTAAACACAGATCGGTCACAGTTCCTAGATATAAGCATTAAATGATAGCATAGGTACTACAGCAATTAGGCTACATCGTTGCCATAGCCGACTTGACAGAATTCAAGATCCTAAAGTAGTCGTAGAACAAAGATGAGTGCTCGCCCTCCAAGCCATCACGATGGTGTCGGTTGCTTCCGGCAAGATTGTTACATGGGCTGCCCCCAATCACCAAGTCGAAGCCGCCAAATCTTCTAACGTATGATGCAATTTCATCATCCTTGAGGGATTTCACATCAGGTATCTCAATCAATGTCCCTGTCTGAGTCTGATCCCACCAACTCCTCAAAATCTGCCTATTAGCTTTGCATATCTCAACAGAAACTACTGCCCTCATGTGGATCCCAAGCTTGTGCAAGGCAACCTCTCCTCCTCCAATACCGGTGAATAAGGATAGCACAGTAAGACCATTGGGGAACATGTCCCTCAGCACTGACAAGTGGTAAGCAACCGTGTCGACATGGAATGAGTTGCTGAGAGACTTGTATCTCTGTGTCTTGCCGAAGCCTCTTGTGTGGTCCTTTGGGAAACCAAGTAAGTATTCCATCTCATGAGGGTCCAATGGAGCAACCTTGTTTTTGCCCACCCAGACAAGATTCCATTTCGAGCACTCATGCCTGACATATTTCTGTACACTTTGAGGGGGTGGATTGCCTGAGCTTGAGAGAGCCTGCTGGATCCGTTCTGTCACCTTTGCACTTGCCATACATGTTTGCAAGCAATTGAGGTGCGTTCTCTGGTCCCAGGATGGCCACCACTTCTTGTAACGAGGGAATGCCTCAAATATGGTCTTTGGAGGCAGAGGGAGAAGCGGTGATCTGTTCTCGGTTGGCAAATTGTGGATGTATCCCCTTTTCCTGGCAGCTGCACACAGATGAAGAGAATCCACAAACTCTGGCTGAATGTCAAACAGAAATCTTGTAATTTTCGCCCATACACCTTTTGGAGCTCGGGCCACATTTTCATAGTAGAAATAAGGTGGTCCGGTAGCTAGTTCAGGAAGAACTCGGGTCATCGATGGTCCCCTATAACCAGGAAGGTTAAACCCAACCATGGGATTTGGAAGAGGCATTGATTCCTCATTGCTGCCATCCGAGGAAGGTCGGTTGCCTTGTGCTCCACCTCCATATCGCTTCCCCTTTTTCTTGCTCTCTTCAATCAATCTTGCTCTCTTTCTCCCTCCAAAGGAATCGAAGCATCCAGCTGTGACCTGCCAATGTACACAGATTCCAGTGTCCTTCATCAAATTAAAAGAGCGAAACCATTTTCCTGTTTGAATGTGCATCAAACCACAAGATACCTGATGATCAGATAAGTTTCTAGAGTGACAATCCTCTGTAACCCGTGATGCACTTATTGAGTCAACCAATATAGAGAGATCAGCATCCACACCTGGGAAAAATTCAAACAGAAGTATATAGCATAAGGTGGTGCCTTTTCCATGAAGAAAGAATGACGGTCAAACGGAGGCATACCACATATCGTAATAGCCATGTTTGCTTCATCTTCAGAAAAGCCCATGTCTCGCAATGAGTTGATCTTCTCGTCCTTGTCTGACATCTCTCGTAGAAACTCCTGCACAAAGGTACGACAAAAGCCGAGATTAGATGTCAGCTCTAACAGGTAGATGTTGCTTTCCTGAGGTTGGTCTTGGAGGGCAGTAGACACTTGTTTTCTCTTGGCTCAAGCAGCTGTAATATAATTTGCTTGTAGCAACATAAATCCACAAGTCGTAAGCGTTGTTACTGATATTCAAATGCATAAGAACTGAAGAGAAAACAAGTGGTGTCTAACAGAAATTAATTTTCTGACTCATGAAATTCACAAAGAAGCAGGACAATAATACACTCAGTTTCTACTGTTTTCCAGTTTGTTTGATTACTCTGCGGGAGGTATTGTCTAACGTTATTCAACTCACTCCTTATATTACGCTCTTATAGGAAAAAAGAACTTTAACATGGTGAAAATTCTATGTAGAAAAATCAAGTGCTCAAACTTCACAATGCAATACTACATTGATGAAAGCTCAAAACAGTAAGAATTCTTTGCTGCTGAACTGGAGATAAGAAACCATTTACCTCATAACCAGAATCATCAGAGCTTGACTCTCTACCACCAGTATCATCATCGCCATCCCAGTTCTCAAAATCAAGATCATCATCATCTTCAACAATAGGGAGGTTGCAGCCAGAAGTAGAGTGATTGCCCACTGCATCATCATCATCACCTAGTGCCTGCAGTGCCTGCATTTCACATCTCAATCGGAATAAACGATCCTTGCCATGAATCAAGAGCACTACAGAATAAATTCAGTAATAAAGCACATGGATAAATAGTCAAATACCTTATACGTGAGGAGTAGCTCGAGCAGCGCATCTGCATCACTATGTCCTGAAACCAGAAGGCGTTAAAAAAAGGTAAAACACAAACAGGATAAATAAAATGGAACTGATTACTTTTATATTACCAATCTCCTTAATACTCCTCACGACCATCTCCTTTGGGAAGCCCATTGCCACATATCCCTCGATCAAAGAAGTAGGCGGCGCTTCCCCGTTGATCCACCCATTGGAACTCTTTAGGCAGTTACATGAACAAATATCACACCATTACCATAATTAGAACAAATCATGGATAGCTCTTGCGCTGAAATACAAAATTTATATCTGACTTACGAGTGTGGATGGGCCAGGAGCATTGAAGTTCCTCATAGCCGGACCCGATGAGGGCTCAGCCTCACCATCACTGTGCCACTCAAACTTATCACTGTCATCACTATCACTGGTCCAGTCCTGTGACATGAGTTAAGCACAACTCGATTAATATTGAAAGCAAACCACCATAAAAGCAATTATAGTGAATAAATTGAAGCGAAAGAATAATAATTTTATTATGCCACAAGTCCACAACAGCCACAAGATATCACAATTGAAATCTCCGCCATGAAATCAGTACAACTACATTTGACTCTAGAGTTTCGAATGCATCGAAAGGGAAGAATAAAAAACCATTTTTTTTATTGAACAAACTTCGCTCAACCACTGTCACAAGACGAAATTAAGCTAATGCCCAGAAAATATACATCAGTGGAACTAGAAACAGTCTGATTTGTAGTTTTGGGGATGCCTAACTAACCGAAGTATGCTATGTTTCAGATAGTGGGAAGGATAGTTCGCTGGGCAGTATGACACGACATGCATAGTCTTTACAAATCATGATGGAGTTAAGTGATCAAGTAGGTAAACCTATAAAGCTGAGCAGATTGACCAGGATTCCCAATTATCATGCCTAAAGTAAGATTAACTAAACAAGCACTACTGCAGTACCATTTCATGATGCTTTTACCAAATGGGTAAACAACGGTGTTTGCAGTCCAAATGAACCGTGCAGATGCATGAGCTGAAGCGCTGGACAAGTAATGAGTTTTCTAAATTTTACGATATAGGTGGATCACGGTAACATAAACTAAAAAAAAAACAGAATCACGGCATTAAAGAGTGTCAACCTGGTAATGCTATGGTTGACTACAGGAGTGTCAATGCGTGAACATGGACATCATATGAAACAAGAGATCATGCTACAGTCATAATTCGGAACGCGAAATCAGCAGTCTCATTCAACTCTAGGGTCCAGAATGCATAAGATAAATCAAAAGAACATATATTAGAGCAAATGGACTGTCAAAAAAGATTCAGATGAGAGTTGCCAACAAAGAAGGTGTTTAGCTTGTGGTTCTATCGCGGCTATATAGACCTGTATTTTGGACAAACTACTAGTACAAGCAATAGTGGATCAGATACAAGAACAATGTGAGAAAATGCAGACAAATACTAACAGATGGAGGTGTTTAGCTTGTGGTGCTCTCTCTGCTATACAGACCTGTATTCTTGACAAACTAGTACAAGCAACGGTGGATCGGATACATGAACAATCTGGGAAAATGCAGATAAGGACCAGCCAATGCAAGATGGAGGATGGTCTGCTATATGGTGGATCCTATTCTAGTGTCTGGAACGCATCGAGGAACTTTTTTTTCTTTCGGTTGAACAAACAACAAAACAGCCCATATCCAAAACAGAGTCGCGGACAGAGATACAAGTCATCAAGAATACCAAACACAAGAGCTCTCGTAAACTAAAACAGCAGGACCCCGGCCGGTATTAGACAGTCTCCACCTGTTGATGCTGTTGGCTGATCAAAAAGAGTGTCAATGTGTCAACATGAACAGCATGTGTGAAACAAGAGACCATGTGACAGTCATCCGTGTAATCAGCAGTGTCTCGTTCAACTCTTAGGGACCAGAATGCATCCAGTAAAATCAAAAGAACATTCGATGGATATTAGACAGAATGGACCTTAGGAAGGGAAAAAAAACAGATTTGAGCTCTCTACAAATAAGGTGTTTATCCTGTGGTGCTACCTCTGCTACAATTGTCAGTATCTTGACAGACAAGTGCAGCATCTCATCCTGATGCATGGCAACTAAGCAAGTGTGTGAGACAAAATGCAGACAAGTTGAGGTAAACTGCTGATCCCACGCTGTGAGGAACAGATCGAGGAGCTAATAACCGGCCAATGCAGCATCAAGTCCGACTCTACTACTACTACTACCTGTGACGCATCGAGGAAGGGGGAAAAACCCCAAAACCCCCATATGCAGAACCAAATCGCGCACGCACGGAGAGAGCGAGCTACGTCGACAACAGCAACAAGCACGAGAGATTTTTTTCCCCCTGCATCGGAACGGAGGGTCTCCAGGATTGAGCGGCAGGAAAAAAGGGGGACCTTTCACGAATTTTCGTACGGACGCCGCGCGGAGGAATCGCTCGCTCAAGATTCTGCGGGACACAATCCCGGCACAGGAGGCACTACTAGCAACGATTTCTCCCGAAAACTTTGAATCGGAGTGGCTGTGAAATCGAAAAGAAGCGAGGGAAGCAGAGATATCCCACCGCCATTGTTGGTGCCGGAAGCAGAGGCCCCCTCCGTCTATCTCCCCGCCGCGAGAAAGAGGAGGAGGAGGAGGACAGCTCGAGGAGTAGCGGGGGCAGAGGCGGCGGCCGAGGAGGAGCAGATCGCGACGGCGACGGCGGCGGCGGGCTCGTCCGGCCCTCGCTGGCTCGGACGAGGAGGGGAAGAGGGAGGCGCGGCTGTGCCGAGTGTGCTGCCGCGGCGTGTATGCGGGCGCGTGGTTTGTAGCTGAAACAAGGAACGGGCACACGCAGGGCGGGAATGTGCCTCCGACATGTGGGCCGTCGTGGGGTGCTTTCCTCTGTTTCCATGGGATGTGCGGCCGCACACAAAACTGGTCACACAGTTTTGTGCGCAGCGCACATCCCAATAATGAAGGAGGAGAGAAGGAGAGGTGTGAATTGAAGAAGGTGTGTGTGAATATATTGATGGTGTCCAATAAAGAACGAGGAGAAAAGGGGACGTGTGAATTGGATTAGCTGTGTGTGAATATATTGATGGTGATAAGAACGTTGCTAGGTTAGGGTTGGTGCAAAGGCATTTTTTTTACGAGAAGGGTTGGTGCAAAGCTTGGGTATAACTATCAAGCACGGAGTTTAACGGCTCCCTTGCATGGGTGAAACATCTAAGATGGAGGGTTTTGAAAAAAGAAAAGAAAACCTTCGAAATCAATTTTATGCGAATCTATTCTTATCCATGTAGAACATGTTTGACAGATCCTGGTACACTAGTTAAGATCCTAGTTAATGTACTGTTTTATTGTTATTGATTTTGACATTTCCGTCATTTATAAATAATGTTACCTCCATTCGAAAATACTTGACGTGGTTTTAGTTCAGGAGTATTAAATAATTGTCCGTGCCGTGATTTTTTTTTGCCCATATTAATGCGATTGTGTAAACTAATAATTTTATTTGATAAGCATTTATTGGCTTACCAAAGAAAACATAATTTTTCGGATCACCAATGGGACTCGTCAGGAGAACGATGGCCCCGGAGAGCGACGGCGGCGGCACCACGATCCGGATCCGGAGCCACTCGTCGGGGCGGAGAACCAAGACTTGGGCTGCGTCGATGGTGGTGAGTGGAGACGCAGAGGAGCGGATCGGCAATGAATGGAGAGAGACGATGTGAGGTGTGGTGTGGATGGCGCCAGAGTGGTGCTTCAAGCGGCCAGGCGGACGGACGGGCTGCCGGCTTCAATGTGACGCACCACCCGAAGTAGGGTTCTCGGTCGCCGCATTAGCATCGAACTGGCGCCGTCCGCTCGTCCGGTCACGTCGCTCTGGCCGGCATCAATACCATTGAGTCACTTCCGCTCTGAAGCAGTTTGACTGGCATGAGTGTGCGGCAACCGTTTTGCGCAAAGAGGGTTTTTACGCTGAGATGTTTTTGGTGCGAGCGAGGTGCCGGGCACCGGTGGTGGTCTAGATGTCCGCAAACCTTCGCCTGGTCTGCGTCCGGTTAGGGAAAAAACGGATGCGCGGAGACAAAAAGGCGCCTATATATGTTGGATGAGAAGCTATATGTTGGTGCGTCGGAATGCGCGTTGGAGATGAGATGGAGTAAACACGGATGGGAAAAACAGGTTATTACATGGAAGAACGGGCAACGGCGTGCACGACTGACACAGGACGCACGCACGCACGGCAAGCGAAGTGCAGAGCAGTGATCGTGGACAGGACGGGTAGAAGAGTCGTTTGGCCGTCCGGTTCGACGAAGACGTCGCCGGGCGCATGCAGCGCAGCGCCGGCCGAGCAATCGTGTCAGCCAGTACACGCGCGGTGCCGGGCAGGGTCATCCATCCATCACCGAATGCACGCGCGCGCCATCGAACAGGAACAGCCATTATATTGCCGCGTGCCACAGGCCCCCAGAGCTCGTCGATCATTGTCCTGTACTCGTGTCGATCATCGTAGCGAACGACGACGGTGCCGCATGCTATTGCTACGAGCCGGCGCATGCGTGCATGTAATTAACCACGACGGTGTATCCTTCCTTTTTACAGTAAGTATAAGTATTTTCTCCGGGCAAAGGTGTCATGGTCCCACCTATCAGTCAGCCAACAAGGAAGACCGTTCCATTGGGTAAGCGTGTGCCACAACCCTCCACTCGGTTTCCAGCAGCGACTTGGTCCACTACTTAGGGCCAGTTCTTTTGGGCGATTCTGGGAGAAGCTGGGAAGGGGGACGATTCTGGGAGAATCCCCCAAAAGAACTGGCCCTTAAGAGCCTGGGGTCGTCGCGAGGAAGGCGTGAAGATCCCCTTTCCCACCCGGCTCTTGTATCCCGATCCCCTTTCTTCTTCTTCTTCTTCTTCTTCTTCTTCTTCTTCTTCTTCTTCTTCTTCTTCTTCTTCTTCAACTTGTACTCGTTGGAATAGATCGAGAATTGAGAACTAGTTCCTGTAATTGGAGAGAGTAGATCGTGACAAAAGGTATCTGACTGTGGGCCTCACTTGCCAGTCAGACCCACACAGGGAATCCGATCCGTGCATGCACTGCACTGCACAGCACACAAGGAATCCGATCCGTGCATGCTATCGCTGCATGCCGTTCCTCACAAGTCACAGGCTCATACAGTGACTCTGCTGCTTTGCCAATTGCCATAAAGCGTGTAATCTCTTGTCGTTTCACAACTGTTGTCAGTCCTCAGGAACCTAATCAAGCCTCACTCAAAAAAATTCTTCATGTGTCTGTACCAAGGCTGGGGGACCATGGCCCCTGCAGGAATCAATATAGCTCCGCCACTGCATGTATATACCTAGACCGGAGAGATGGAAGAAACAGAGTTTTCCAGAAAAATCCTCTTCTCTCTCTCTCTCGTTCGTGAACTTGCTCTGCCCCGATCTCCAAAATCGACAGCAAGAACATTCGTTTAGTTTTCTCAACAACAAAAAAAAGAACATTCATTCAGTGTTATGGTGAGTTGAATCTTCTGTATGTTGTATTCAAACACAACATTTTGTGGTGAATATTTCAGAATGGGTATAGACGGGTTAAGGGGAGGAGTAGTGATTTCATTCGTAGAGATTTGAATTTCAGAGAACTCTCACCTATGGGTTCAAATTGGTGGAGAGCGCATCAAAGTCTGCCCACAAAATTACCCTTAGTTGTAACCGCAAACGCATTAACTTGCATCTTTTTTTCCATTCCAGTTGTCTGGGAAAAAAAATGTGTTAGTTGATTCCGTTGTGGCCATCTTCCTCTTTCACGCTCCTGTCAACCCCTCTTCTGGCCCTGGCCGAACCGCCATCCACGGACACTCATGCCAGGCATTGTTGTAGTACCTCCTCCTCCTCCTCCTCCCCCCACCCCTCTCGCCCTCTGTCTCTGATGTTGGCGACCATCCAGCATCCGCACCATCAAACTCTCATACTCACATCCTCCATGACGCCACGGCCTTGAGTTCGTCCCCAGCTTGGGCGACGCGACACCATGACCATCTCCGCCCTGGTGCGCTATGCATTTGCAAAATCGACTACCGTTGTTCCATTTTTAGGCAAATAATGTTCAGTCAAAGACTAGACGTACTAATAAAATAAATGATTCCAAATGCAATGAAATGAGAAGCTTTTGCCGTTTCATCAACAAAAATAAACTTTTTTAAAGACACCGGAAAAAAAAATCAAACCGAGCTCAAAGCCCGCATGTTTTGGGCTTGGCCGATCGTGGGCCGTGCCTCCGTGCATGGTTGGAAGGCCGTGCCGACAATTCAAATTCCGAGGGAGAGATACAAGCATGGACAAAAATGTGGAAGATTGATGTTCCATCGAAAATAAGTTTTTTCGATGGAGGCTAGCCCAACAATCCTTGCCAACTTCAGACGTGCTCAAACATTGGAAGATGGCTGTACAACCAGAGTGTGGATTATGTTGCAGCACTCAAGATTCCTGGCGACATTCTTTGATGGAGTGCAACATGGCACGTTGCATTTGGGCATTAGTGCATTCTTTGATGCAGAGTAGAGAACCAGACAGATAAGTGAGTGGGCTCGTTTGATGGGCTCAAAGCAGGGCATGCTTCCACTACATGGGCTTTAGCCCGTTCCCACACTCACCACAGAACCCACCAATCCTGCCGAAACTCGGGCGATGGGCACTGAAATGCTGGAGGCGGCGGCGGCGCCGCCGGCGAAACGGCCGTCGATCCCCGCCTCCCCCACCACCGTCTCCTCCCTCGGCAAAGACGACCTTCTCGAGATCTTCCTCCGCCTCCCCGACCTCCCGGCGCTCGTCCGCGCCGCGCTCACCTGCCGCTCCTGGCTCGGCGCCGTCCGCTCCTCCCGGTCCTTCCGCCGCCTCTTCCGCGCCCTCCACCCGGCGCCGCTCCTCGGGCTGTTCCTCGACCCGGACGGCACCGAGATGCCCACGTTCATCCCCGCGCGCCGCTCCGACCCCGCCGCCGTCCGCCGCGGCGACTTCTTCCTCACCTCCCTCCCGCACAAGGACGAGTCTTCCCCGGGGTGGCAGGTCGCCGACTGCCGCGAAGGCCGCGTCCTCCTCTGGAACCTGCTCGACTGGACGCAGGTCGCCGTCCTCAACCCTCTGACCTCCGCCGTCGACTTCCTCCCGATGCCGCTTGACGACATGTTTGCGGGGAGCGGTGACGAGTACAGCTTCCTTGGTTTCCACCTGCTGTGCTCCGGCGAGAACCCCTCCTCCTTCGGCGTCGTCTGCGTCTGCGGGGATGTGTCCAGGGTTCGTGCCGCTGCCTTCTCGTTGGAGACCTCGGAATGGGCCGTCCACCCATGGGTTGACATCAGTGCAGACAGGAGGCTAAGGTTCAGGAGTGGCATGCTGGTGGGCTCTTCCGTTTACTGGCCTTACAACTGGCTGGTTAGCAACAACGGCGGCCAAGGCGAAGGATTCGTGGTTAAGCTTGACACACTGACCATGGATTTCTCCTTTGTGGATCTGCCTTTGAAGGTGCAGGGGTACAATTTCAAGATTGGGGACACCGAGGACGGCGAGCTTTGCGTTGTGTATGCACTGGACTCCCTTCTCCATGTTTGGGTCCGTCGAGCGGGCGAAGACGATGGGATCGAGAGATGGGTGCTGCACAAGACACTCTCTCTGATTGAAGATATTGGTTGGATCACCGAGACGTGGCGGGGCATGTATACTGGTGTACATGGCCACAAAGCACAGTTTCCCTCTTGACCGATCCTGCTGCTGCTGGTTCTTCTCCCTTTCCTTGGAGACCATGGAGATTGAGAGGCTGTTTCAGGGGAGATCTGATGGCCACGCCTATCCGTATGTTATGGCCTGGCCTCCTTGTTTGCTTGGTGATGATCGGAGCATTAATTGGACAGGATGGGGTTGAAGCTTCTTCTCACTCAAGTGTGAGTGACAACTCATGGGTATGAGTTCCATTATCAACTACATTGGAAAATCATTCCCTTGTATCTGAAGTAATGGTTATTTGCGTAGAAATTTTTGGCTCAATGCTGAAGCTAATGAACTATTTGGAAGAATGGATCGGTGTTATTCTCTGCATGCTTTCCATGGAACACCGCAATGCTGCATTTGCTGCTCGGCCCCATTAACCATATTTGTGTCCACTGTTTGCAAAGTCATGTATTCAGAAAAAAAATATACCAGGATGGCTATTTATTTTTACTCTTTTGCCATGAAAAGTAGTTACAAATTTGAGCAAAAAGAAATTTCAAACGTCCATATGTGCTTCTGACAAAATATGATCTGCGAATTGTTGATAGGTATTTTCTGTTTTCCATTTTTGACTACACAATCTATTCATTTTTTTCCTGATGTCTTACTTTGTTTGTTATTTGTTTCATGCACAGCTAATAACATAAAATTTTGCTTGTAAGTGCTCAACCAGTATTTGGGATACATTTGTCATAACTTTCGTGGTGGCTTAAGTGAGTAGTGATTTCAGCTCAAAATGCTACTAACATGTATGTAGTTGGTGCCCTGGTCAGAGTAGATACACAATAGTTGTGGAAGTAGTTATTTCTTTTGGGCATCCTATCTGCTGCATGGGAGCAACACTGTGAATCATGTATCCTCGTTTCTCAGCCCCCTTAATCACTGCAAGAGGTCTGTCTAGAAGCAGTGAAATCTTTTGAGACCTCACGGGCGGTTTAACATAGTATTCCCGTCTGGCGTCTGACCAGAGTCGCGGCAGAGCACATATTGATAATATTATTCCTGCATTTCATATCATTGGCATTTCTCACATCCTGAAATGTTTGCAGCTGAGTCAGCAAGCCTCCCAGAGCCGGTCTTTTTTGAAAACAGCTTCAGACTGTATGCACGCTCTGGTTCAGCAGCAGAATCCACATCCTGAAGCATTCATTGGGAGAAGAGAACTGGAGCAATAGACTTGAGCTTCAGACTTTATACGCGACCCGTACTGGAGCAAAAGAATTCCACAAGGCTTTCTTTTCTGCACGAGCATATATGAGCAAGGACCTGATCTTGGTGGATTTTACCGGTGGGAGAACCTCGACATTGCCCCTGGTGAAGCGCCAAACAATGTCACTGGTAACTCAGGCCTCCGCCTCCGCCCCCCGTCTGCACGATCAGCCAGTTCGCATGAAACAAACAGCCTCTCACGGCGAGGGGGACAAGACGCCCTGCCCTAGTGTTGTATTTGAATCAGATGAAACAACTAGTCCAACTGTGTCAACAAGTGATAGGTTAACATTACATTACATGCTGATCAACAACGCATTACAATCAATATGCACGCTTCAAAACTATTTGAGGGAATACAAAGACAAAAAAGTCCAAAAATGTGCTGATTTGAGTTTGAGCTTTTACTTTTTTCTTTTTTTGTGGAGGAGTATTTTTTTCGATGGTATCCCTAAAAAGTTGCCTTTTCATTGCATTTGAAATAAAAATATTTTAGTATTATATTTTCTGTTTTTTTTTTGCCATAATAAGTAAACCAAAACATACTGAAAATATATAGAGCAGTACTGAAAATATATAGAACTGAAAATCTGTGAGTGAGAGCCATCTGTACCCATCCTTAGTCCTTTGCCACAATTTTTTTTATCCGAATATATAGAGAGCATATTGAAGGCTAAAAGCAGTTAAATAATCGAAGGAGAGAAACGGTCAGTTGTTCAATCTTCAGACATGACAGTAGATTACACAGTTCATGGTGGTAATTGGCAGAGTAGCGGAGTCACTACATCATTCTGACCATTGACCACTAACTGAGGCAATACATACATCCTTTCTACAAATTCATCATCAAATGAATTTGATTCCCGGCTTTACATGATCAGTCAACATAAATGCATTCGACGCTAAGCACGACGACTTTGCAGTTACACACATGCCCGCTGGCTCCCATCTTCTTGGCCAAAAATGCAAATCTCCCCTGCTATTGTTGCATCACAAAAGCAGCATGTTAGTCTCCATCAAACCAGAGTGTTAATATTGCGTAAATTCTACCCTTTGGTGCAATGCTTCAGGATGTAACTTCTGCAATTCTAATCTCTATCTCTCCTTACTTAAAAAGAACATAAGGTTTTCATTTCACCTCTCTTTCTTCCAACCTTCCTTATATACTCCCTCTCTTTTCTTCTCCTCTATGATTTTTTCCTCTCATCTCTGATTTTTCTCCCATCCTTTCTTCCCAAAATAGATTCAATTGTCTCATGTTTTATTAACTTATCAAAATAAACATATTTTACTACTTATTAAATAGAACATAATGTTCACATTTCACATCTCTTTCGTCCAACCTTCATTATATATGTCCTACTCTTTCCTTTTCCTCTTTTGTTTTTTTCCTCTCATCTCTCATTTTTCTTCCATCCATTCTCCCTAAAATAGAATCAATTGTCTCATGTTTTATTTACTTACCAAAATAAAAACATATTTTGTTTGGCAAGTCATTAAATTCTCACCAAATAAGTGGTTAAAAATAAAATGATAGGTAAATCATGGCGACGACATAAAAAAATTGCTAAGATTTTAGCGCTTCAATATAATAATAGACATGCTGTCAAAGGCTAATCTACTAGAATGTTTATACCCCCGTTGCAAAGCACGGACAATTGTCTAGTCTTCTAAAATAATAGTAGGAGGGTTGTGATGCAATAGTAGAAGGGTTGATGAATTGCCATGTCACGGGCGCTGGGGAGATTTGTGTTCTTGGCGAAGGAGGGGAACCTACGGGCATGCGTGTAACTGCACGGTCATTGTCTTGCTTGGTGTCGAATGCATTTCTGTTCACTGCTCATGTAAAGCTGGGAATCAAATGCATAACACTTCTTTTTTCGAATGTATTGCCTGACTGTCTCAAGTAGGGGCCAATGCTCAGATATATTGAGCCTAGCACGTTGCCAATTGGTATGAACTACGGGTATGTTTGGATGGTGGTCAAAGCTTATCCTACCAGATTTTTTTGTCATGCCAATTTTTTTGGTCCTTGCCTGGATGATTTTCAATTTTTGGCAATGCCAAGTTGCCAATGGTTCTGCATACTCTAATTCATTACTCCCTCCGTTCCATTATGTAGTGCGTATAGAATTTTTTGAAAAGTGAAACTTTGACCAAATTTGTAGAAAAATATATTTATATCTACAGTGTCAAATGTATAAAATGTGAAACTACGTCTTATCATGAATCTAATGATATATGTTTGGCATTCTAGATGTAAATGTTTTTCTCTACAAACTTGGTTATATTTATAAGGTTTGAATTTTCAAAGAATCTATATGCACTACATTATGGAACAGAGGGAGTATTATTTTTTGCCAATGTTTTCTTAAAATAGTTTTTGGTAATAATGTTAGTCGACTAATGAGCAACGAAAAAGCTCACCTAAAATTGTGGCTAGCCAGATATTTGGCTGGGGAAACTAACTAGACGTGGATAGCCAGGAGAGTTGGATGACATGGCTGCTAACTACTCCCTTCGTTCCTAAATATTTGTCTTTCTAGACATTTCAAATGGCTACCATATACGGATGTATGTAGACATATTTTAGAGTGTAGATTCATTCATTTTGCTTCGTATGTAGTCACTTGTTGAAATATCTAGAAAGACAAATATTTAGGAACGGAGGGAGTAGACGTGGACATGTCAATCGCTGTAAATTACAAAAGGGAACTTATTGTTCGAGAATATATGTTCCGCAATCGAAGCTGCACTCACCCTCTTCAATGCTGCACTCACCCGTTTCACTTCTTCGCCGCCGGTGTCCATCGTCGACATCCGCCTTTCAGCAAGGCATGCCGCCCACGCGTGCTCGTTGCTCCGTGCCGCCGTGAGGCTCTCGCCGGAGGAGCTGGTCTTCACCCTCCAGGGGTGTTATAATGGAGGCGGAGAAACCGTTGTGCTGCCGTACTTTCACTGCACCACATCGATCGAGCTGGACATGCATTCCCACCGCATCAAGCCGCCCGAGGAATGCTACGCCGGCGCGTTCTCCGCACTCGAGGAGCTGTCCCTCTCAGGCACCATGGTTCACCTTGGCATCTTGCTCAACCACTGCCCATGCCTGCGCGTGTTAAAGGTGACCGGATCAACGCCCGACATCACTGTTCACTCAGCCACACTGCAGGAGCTTGATATATCTAGCGATTATGACACGGCATGCTACAACATTGACGTCGTATCACCGGTGCTTAAGAGACTACAGCTGAAACTCCATGCCAGTTGGAACTGGAACAGCACCGGTGTGTCCATCTCGACGCCAATGGTGGAGGAGGTATCGTGGAAGTGTTCTTATCCAAGGTTGGCTTTTTCGGTTGGTTTTTGGTCGTTCGAGAACCTAGCCATCGAGACGACAGAGAGATATATAGACACCGGAAATGACACATGTTCGCAGGTTCTGCAGCTCTCGCGCTTTAATGTCCTACGCTTGCGCATATCTTCTACTGATGTACGTCTCCTGTCCGTCTTTCTCAATGAACTTGATTTATGAGCAAAAATTATATGCATGATATACTGACAATCAAATTATAATGTTCCCAGAACCATTTGGGTGCACAGCTGAACTTTGCACATGAAATACAGAAACTTCCGGTCATCGACTTCCCAGTGTTGGAGCTATATTTTATATCTTCTGGCCACGTTTATGGAAGACTTGTGACGCATCTACTTCAAATAAGTCGGATTCGTTCCTCTACAAAAATCCTAAAGGTCATTCAATGGCTGTGCCCCAAGGTAATTGTGTTCACCATTCTTATGTATATTGTTTATACGCACATAGTACATATCAAACTTCTGTAAGTACTCATCGGCATAGATAAATAATGCATTGTAATACTCATGATTCGCTTTAGGTAAGACAAACTTGCCAAGAAAATTGTCGTTGTGATGAGCCAAATAATTGGAGAAGCCAGAGTATCTCCTTCACATGTCTTGAAGAGTTGGAAATCGCAGGCTTCAATGCAGAGGATCACGAGCATGATTTCTTAAGGCTGATACTGAGAAGCGCACCAATGCTTAAGAGAGTGACTTTGACACTGGTACACGAGTTTAGAGGTTGCCCCATGAAAATCTACAACATTTTCTTGGCACACCGTTCCGTGAATTGCTATGTTTATAACAGCACCGGTGAACTAGTTCCGCGAGCATCTGGTTAAAGCATGCTCCTTGATGCAACAAGGATGTTTCCTGTGTAAGGGAGATGTGACTATGAATCGTTGTCCAATCGATTGTGGTGTTGTTCAATCGGCCGTCACCTCTTAGGTATATAAGAGGCGGCTGGACTTCCCGTGCAAGGAAAAGGCTTAGATTCACGTCCAAAACCCTAGTCAAATTCGGATTGGTTTTGTCCGAACTTTCCAAAACAGTTCGGTTTAAACTGGCTGGACCTTGCGGGTAATTTTTGAGGTGGTAAACGACCTCACATGGAAACGAGCCCAAAAGAAAACTTGACCGTTTCGACGAGGCGAACCACTTTCATGTTGAACGTTTTTCGATTAGAGGTCATCTTGAGGGTCAAATCGCTCGCGCAAAACAGGCTATTATTCGCGCTACCCATCAGACAGGGTGTCTGGTGGGGCGCGCCACTTTTGGCTCGTGATAGGGCTGTATTCGGATTGTTGTATCTTTTGCATACGAACTCGGATTGGAACAATATTTATATCAAAATCGACCGTTTCGATGAGACGAAGACAATTCATGTAAAAAGTTTTTCTCATATGAGGCCATCTTGGGGGCGTAATCAGCCGAATAGCGTTCTGGATACAAAATCTCAGTATTTCGAACACAACTTCGGCCTTAGAGATGAGACCGGATGGCTATGGCACAAATATCAAAGTTTCTCTTTTCGACGATACGAAACTTTCTCACTTTGAGCACTTTTCCAGTTGAGGCATTCTTAATTATGTTTTCGACCATACCAAAATCTGGTGTCAACAGTCGTCTCCTCCTGAGAAGGACCCGTCATCGACCTCACGTCCACTGGCACCGTCTGGGTTACGGGCTCCGACGAGGAAGAGTAGGGCATGGGAGACGGCGGTAGATCAAGTCCCGTGAGCCGGCTAGTGTCCCATGTCCTACTCTACCTCGCCGGCGGCCGGACTGACACTATGACGGGTGCAGCCCGCCGCCGGACATGGGCGCGGCGGAACCGGATGACCTCCGCTTAGTATTAGGTTTACGTTGCATGTGATAATATGGATTTAAGGTTCCTAATTTGAGGTATCCGGATGTAGAATCCATTATTTAAGGCGTGACCGGTCAATGCCCGCAGACGCGTCAGGGCGCGTCCGCGGGCGTTTGACGGACCGGATTTGCAAGGTCCGGCTGTAGATGCTCTAAGCGACTAAGCATACCAACTCCACGATTTAATTGCAGTGAAGTGATTACAGTTAGCTGTTGCAATCTTGCATGCGTACGTGGGATACATGTGCAGTTCATACAAACATGAATGGGTGGTACGTAAATACTTGTACGTACCCGACTTGAGTTTGCATGCATAATAAACATTTGCAATTCAACCGACTGGCCGTCTAGTAAAACCTGACTCCCAACAGAACGATATGATTTGGAAGAATTTGGTAGGCTGAATCCCAACAGAATGTGATCGTATCGTCCTTGCTTTCTGTTTGTGGTGAGGATGACTGTGCTAGTGATGGCAACAGCTAACAACACATGAAGGTACGGGAGGGTGCATGATTGTTGTGTTTCTTCTTCTTATTTCTACTTTGCTATTCTTCAGTTGTGTGCATCGATTCCAATGCGATGACTTCTTCGCAAAAAGTGGAGGATGGGATCAAAGGACAAGCAGGATTATTGGAATGATGGGGTGATTCTGTTGCTGGCGTCCAGAGTGAGTGGTAACTTCATTTTGTGCTCTTGTTCGTTAACGTTGTTGTCAGCTTCTATGGCTTACTGGTTTTGGTACGCTGTACGTAGCCCTTCGTCGGCTTTGCGTATGTCTCGGATGTTCATTTGGGCTGAGGTATGCGCGTGTGTGAAGGTCGTGTTTAGTTGTCAGTTTTCTTCATTGAAAATTGGGGGAAAAGAGTTGCTCGGTTTGAAAAGAAAACAATTTATGCCGTTATCGGGAGAAATCCCTGTTGGCTTGGCCGACACCGACACGGTGGCGTCTGAGGGTGCCATCGGACCTTCCTGGAGGGCGTCGGGGCTACCCTTCCTCTTTTCTCACCGTGTACCGGGGGAAACCCTTGGCAGCAGCGTCGTCATCGTCGCGTCCCTTCTTGGAGGTGTTGATTGGTACCGGCGCTTCGGAGTCTCGGAGCTTGGGGGACGATTTCCGGTGGAAGCAGCGGTCGCGAGGCTTCGTCGTCTTTGTCGATCCGCCGTTATCGGCATTTGTTTCTTTTCTTTTGGGCGTGGTTGTGCTGCTTCCGCCCCAGCTTCTATCGTTGGTTGTATCGGTTGTTTGCTTTGTAATACAAAGCGGGGGAAACCCTTTTTTTCAAAAGAAAACAATTTATATATATGTTATATACGTGGCTAGCTGCCTCTCTAGGCCTTTACCCGTCCCTCTCCCTCTCTCTCACACCTTGATAGAATTTGATTCTGCCGTTAGCTGTTGCAATCTTCAGCCCGGAAGCAAACGACGCATGCAGCTGCATGCGTACGTGGGATGCATGTGAAGCTCATACATACAGGAATGCATGGGTGCTACTTTGGTGTACCCGACTTGTGGCAACCTTTCAAGATCGAGGGAGAGAAGGGAACGGGTCAGATCACAGATGCGTCGTCTCATCACCTCCTCTCTACCACAGTCCCGCTCGGTAAAGTTTATCGGCATGTTAAAGTTCGGCATATACCCCGTGTGCTAAGGTGCAAAGTCATTGTCATTCTGATCTCTATGGGTACGCCTGCCACATTTTTGCACAGGGGCATTTTGGGACAATTCTCATTGGACGACGGAATATCTTCTGCAAAAACACATCGGTTTTCTCGACCCACTCTGTTGTTACTCGATTCCGACGGATAAAATCACTGTACATCCATGGATTATCTGCCATCCTCTGCTTTATCGGAAGCAACACAACAAAATTAAGGTTTTATTTAAATTAATCACATCGAATTTTTATTTTCTACCGGGTTGATGAGAAACGGCATTGAATCCACCTACATCTCTAATAGGTAAAGAGGGTCCTAATCCCACCCGACGATGTGTAGATGGAGTACATTCTTCATGCTCTACCCAGTTCCAAGACAAAATTTTGGCAACTCCTCCCCCCTATTCCCTAGACACACGTCTAGGAAAAAAGCCGGGAGAATATGCATTCGGAGAACAACGGGGAGGCGCCGCCTAAATCCTGTCTCGGAACGGGGTAGAGCATGAAAAACGTACCCAATCTACACATCCTCAGGCTGTCCGTGAAAATTGCTGGACAATCTGAAAGAGTTGCGGTGATAAATACACAACTTTATGCATACTAGCGGTTGGGGCGCCACCCGGTGGCGCCGCCTGAGAGGAAGTTGGGGCGGTGTCAGCTGGGAGGAGCCCCTTCCACTTTCCTTCTTATACTATGTAGTGTTATTGCATCATATGCATATTAAGCAGTAGGGAGCAAGGATAAACCAGGGATTTCAGCGCCTCTTCCACTTTCCTTCTTATACTATGTAGTGTTATTGCATCATATGCATATTAAACAGCAGGGAGCCAAGATAAACCAGGGACTTCAGATCATCAGGAACAGGAACGAAGTTGAAAGTTCATTACACACTTGATGGAACGAGCGGCACATGCATCTTGGTTCTAACATCACATTGATAAAGAGTACTAAAATCATCTCCTCAAAAAGAAACAAAAAATAGTGATCGTGATGGAGTGTCTGATCTTCACCTCGAACTCAGTGCATCCACTGTCTCAGATCCCGGGCTAGTCTTCATCGTCATCGTCGAGAGGCAGTGGATCGAGAGGACGGGGAGGAAGAGAGGCATACCTGGCCACAACAGATCCCACACTGGTGCTCCTCCTGGATCGAACCGACGTTACTCCCATGGCCGTGCTGCGAGGAGGCTACAAAATCAACAAGTTCAGTGCTTCTGTGGATCCTACAATAGAGGCCAGATCAGTATGATCATGGGCATCCAAATGGAAGAGAGGAGAGCATAAATTGGTTCATTATGACCCACTTGCTGGAAAGCCAAGTGATATGACTTCATTACCTGTGCTGAGCGTAGTGAGAGATCTACCTAATAAACTATAAAACTTAAGTTCTGTAAACATATGTTGGAAATCCAAATAAAGCCCCAAATCAATACTCACTATTAAGCATGGATGATAGGGCCGCTATTAAGTCAACAAGCAGCACATAAGTATAGTGTATCACATAATTTGCTAGATTTGCATGGACAAGAAAAAGTGCAGATAACAAGGTGGGGATGGAAGTTCAAAAAGGCAAGAAATATGTTTAGTTAAAACAGGTATAAGAAAATTAGCTGTCCTTTCTCTTTTATTTTCCTCTTGCACACATATGTAGTTCTAACTGTGAGCAAGCATGATAAGTATCTCCAACAGAAAAAAATATTAAGCTTCACACTTGAGCAGTATGTACCTTGTAGTTCTTCTAATAACTTCACCATTAGCTAAATCCTTAAGGATATCCTTAAGGATCCAATCACGCTGAGTACAGACCTTTCCATGAGCTTGGCACCATGTTTCAATCTCACCCCTATACATAGCAGAATTACCCCAATCAGGATTAAATCCTACTTCAAGGAGAACGGTGGGAACAAAGATTATCTTTATCTTTCAAATTTACCAAGTGGGGTACATGCAGATCTCATAGCTTCAACCGATTTCAGATGCATTCATGGCTTCAGATTGGATGTTGTGAGTAGCCAAGGACATATTCATAACTAAAACTCATGCTAAACTGATTATTTGCATATCCTACATTACAACTCACAGAAACTTGCTTATATTAACAGCCATATGGTACAAAGGGTTGTTCCCTACTCCACAGTTTTCACATATAGTAAAGTTAAACAAAAATGCAATAAAACTACATGATAACCACAAAAATGCAACAAAAAGGACAGGGGAGCTAAACCGGAAAACTAAATGACTGCATGCAAGTATATGCAGGAAAGTACGTGACTGCATGCATGAAAAGTTATGCATGAGTACAACATGACAGAAAATAATAAATACCATTATAGGGCTATAAGCAAACAAACACATATATAATAACATAAAATAGTTCAAATATTTTGTTAAACCAAAATAACAAGTTCATTACAAAGTCTCTGACTTCATAATGAATATCACATGATCATAACAGATTTCATAAGAAACTCAATGTTACTGAATATAACATCTACTTCTCATCATGTGTTTGCTCTTAAAATTAACCCATATACATTATACCCTCGTTCAGTATTTTCACAGATTGTCACAAGGTTCACATCATCGTATTGTCTTGTAGCCAGGAAGGCTGTTGCAAGGTCTGATATTGGCGTAGGCTCACACCACACATCTAGCACACACGCACACCTCCAGTAGCACGAACACCACACACACACAACAACTAATCTGGGCATGTTCTAACAAGATGTTTTTCAGGAGGAAGATCTCAAAATACTTCTCGCCTCCTTTCAAAGAGCTCAATGTCATAAAGCAAACAAAGGCTCAAGAAAAGCCCCCAACCACATGACGAGAAACAACAACTTAGTTGCTTCGACAAATCAAAGCGATGGAGTCCTAATTCATATATTTTTTACAAAAAGTATAGTACAGAGCTATCAACTGAGCAATTTAGATCGACTCAGACCTTAAAATCAAAAGTACAGATTAATGCTTATTATGGGTATGCATTAGTTGTGTTTTGTTATGCCGATAAGTATGTATGGTGTTCAAATAAAAACATTTTGTCTTGGACAACAACGAACTGACATAGATTAGATGTGTAACTAATATATTATCAAAAAGATACTAAACTTGTGTCTTTTTCTCTTTTTTTTCGAGAGTACGTCAAAGGCGTACCATATTTTTATAGAAGATAGAAAGCATACTTACAAGATGTGCGGCACGAATGCGAACATTCGGCGCACACGATTACACCAACACCAGCACCACCCAAGAAAAACCTAGACTAATTTCTCACAAAATGTTGTAACCCTCCAACACCACCCACCGCTTGCCGCCATTCAGCTACATCTCGTAAAGTACAAGTGACGAGCTCCGAAGGTGTCTTTTGCTGTTCCATCCTATTAAAGACCCTCGCGTTTCTTTGCTTTCACAATGCCCAAAGGACATCAGTGACCATGGTGTCAAAGCCTCTCCTATCCGCCCCTTGGAAGCTCCTTCTCACTAGCTTAACCACCACTCCAGGGTAGTCTCAGTGGAAAGACCTCCGAGCGTATGGGCACCGCAGGAGGATGTGATCGATGTTGTCCTCATCCTGCAGGCAAGTGTAACATGCTGAACTCTCATCCTGTAAGCCATGTCGTGCTCTGCTGTCTTACATCCAGATCATGTACTGCATCGCCAACCAAACAAAGAGCTTGCACTTGAGCGGTGCCCAGCTCCGCCAGACGCGCTTTGCCATGGGCGACATTGGCCACCCATTGCATAGGCTGCTATGGACTAATTTAGCTAAATATTGCCTAGAGGTCGAACACATCCAGGTGAAAACATCCTGCTTAGCCGCATTTCTGTTCACTGTCGCCAACACATGGCAAAGGTGCATGCATTGCATTTGGGCCATGAATGAGATCTCTGCTTGGCAATCCTCCATCCATCTATCATTGAGAAGTGCCTGCTGCACACAAATATGAAAATTGAGAAGCATAAATAGCCAGGTTCCCCAGCGAATCAAGACGCTCTAGCAACTCATCATCAATGCCCTCAACATGAACAACACAAAGAACACCTACACTGCTGTCAAGGCTTCACGATGCATTCATGAACAAGCAGAAGCCACCCTCAACATGAACTACAGGGCATTCACAGTTTCATACCTGCCTGAAAATGAAATCTTTGTTTCCTTCAAGAAATTTAATCAAATTCTCCTTCTTAGTTGCCTTCATGAACAAGCAGAAGCCACCCTCAAACACATCCTGCAATTCATTCCAAATCAAATCTGATTACTTAACATAAGAGAGAAGAGCCCAAGAAAAGAAAGAAAAGAGAATAACCTGCAAACTGAAACGTGGGTGGAGACAGAGGCGATATGAAGCAGACAACTCCTATCCTTATTATTGATGTTGTCGGAGGCCTATGGGATCATAAACGACTCTAAGACCTTGTTCGATCGATGGCTCGATGCTCCCCGATGCAGTCTTCCACAACCCACCTTTGGTGCCACCGATCCAGCGATGCCTGATCCCGGCCGCCAAGCCGAGCCGTAGGAGCCATTGTACTCCACACTGCAATGGCAATTTTAAATATGTTCAATGGATATACGGACTGCTACAACCCACATGTATTACATTTTAGATGGAGTTTTAATATCTGGTTTTTCTTCACATTGTGTACGAATGCTGGACGTATCCAACTCCATTCTCTACAAATTAATATCATTGCCTGCACCCTTTATTGAGAAATCAGATTATATAGTTGCTTAGAAAAATCATATGCATCACTAATTTATTTTCAGATTCTATGCTTGGTGCACATATACCAATTCCTTTATTTATCCTATATGCTTCTCGATCCTAACAATGGCAAGTTATGTTTCTTCTTAGAAACAATATTTTGAAGAAAAAATTGAAACGTGAGAGCAAGATAACATAAAAACTTTGCTTCATGGAGAAATGTTTGAACAATACATTCTTGGACAAAAGAGTAGAAGGATCATAAAGATTCATACTTGTATAACATCAGGTTTTTCACTTGTGCAGGCTTTGAACAGAGAAGGAAGATATGCGTCATAATACCTGAGAAGTGAGAACCAGATAACATAAAAACCATAGTTCAAAAAAGCGCTAGGCGTTAATTGTGCGTTTTGCCACCGCCTTGCGCTTTACTGACCAAAGCGCATGCTTATGCGCAGTTATGCACAGATTAAGCGTAGTTATGCGCAATGCGTTTTGCCAACGCCTAGACCCTAGGCGCGCTTAAGCGCTCGCTTAGGCGCACCTTTTTTAACTATGTATTAAAAACTATGCTTCATGGAGATAGGTTTAAAGAATAAACTCTTGGACAAAAGAGTGGGAGGAGCATAAAGATGTTACCTAGCTGTCGCTTCTCAAGAGTGTTCTGCAACATCACCAAAAACGATAGGGTAACTCTTCTTTGTCCTGATGTCTTATCCTTGCCTTGATAGCTAATAATTTAAAAAAAAAATACCGTGCGACAAACTAAAATCATATATGATATGAACTAAACTGAAAGTATCTCGAGCTGTATATTTTGACCAATCGGTTATGCCTTTGAAAATATATTTCAGAGCACAGCAATATAGAAGTAGCATCGCATGCAATTGCAGCATGATTATCCCAGTTGTCTAAAGTGTAAACCCTACTTGACAGATAAGCTGCAAAACAGCTAAGGATATGGACAACCAGCACAACTAACTGAATATTCTAAAAAGCTTCTTGAAGCATGCAAAGCAAGGCATGGCAAAGGTAAGAAATTCTACAATTAGTTTATCCAAGAAGCTGGGTATGAAAGGTTAAGCATAGCAAAACAAGGATCAAGAAGTTAAAACACATATATGCTGGCAGCATAGTTGAAGGACAATAATAAGCTGCACCTTTTGGATTAGCAAAACAAAGCGCCTTGTTCTTAGAAGGATAATACTACGAAACATATAGCAGCGTATTATGTGCACAGCAGCTGTAAAATCAGTCAATGTCTTTTAAGTCAGGATAGTAAATCATAAGGAAATGCATTAGTTCTACCAAGATACCACCATTGTTGATTTTAGAACACGAACACACTCATAATACAGTCTATTAATTATATAAGAAGCTACATATATCAGGAAATAAGCATAGATTTGCAGGGAGGAGAGCAAAAGACAATACCTTAGTGCCATAGTGGAATTTTACAATTTCAAAATTGTACATGCCCTGTAATGCATTACCTTGAGACTGCTACTACTGCCTATGCTCTGAACTGGCTCCACACGTGCACCGCTATGCTATGCCGGTTATTCTTCTGAAGATCCTATACGCCATTAAATTTCTGTTAAACAACAATAGTTATGACAGATGCAACAATACCTGGTATTAGTAGAACGTAGACTCAATTGAAAAACTGCAAACCTATAAGCTGCAAGTATACCTGGATGGCAAAACAGCAAACATGATCAGCAGCAAAACACTGACAATTCATTGTTTTCCATAATTATTCCCTAAAACTGAAGATTTTCCATGCATACCTTCAATCTTCATGAGTTTTGGACAAAATGCAAACACAAGTGGCTTGAAAGCCCACCAAAAAAATATAAGAACACCTGAACAGCAAGCCAGAAATTTGAAATGCAAGAACAGCTGGTACTGACAGCAACATAGCAGTATATGAAAAGAAAAAATCACCTTAATATCAGTAGCTTGACCGGAAGTCTCTTTTATTCCATACTGCTATTTTGACCATGATAGCCAAAATAGCAGAGTAGACTGCCACGTCTTGATGAATATGCAAAATATGAAGAAGCCTATAAGATCGAACAAACACCTGCACACATAACAAAAACAAATGGTGATCACCGGTTTTGTTGGAAGAAAAGAAGATAGACTTGTAGAAGGCATTGGCTGATAATGATGCCGATTTTTATCGATTTGTGTAAAGAAAAGGGGCGTTGAGAAACAAATCTTAAATAATTGCACTACTATTGAGAAGAAAATGGAAATCAGATATGGCAGGAGTAAAAGTGGATTTTTTTGCGGTGAGTATAAGTTGAAGTGTATAAGATGAAGGTTCCTGCAGCTAATTTGCATGTAATGGCTCCACCTGAAATTAGGACCAAGAACCAAGAGGGAGCCCAGTTATAGTTCAGTTCAAAAGTATGTTGTTCCTGCTTCGCATCAAAGAAAGGTGCTGAGAAATCTCAGCCAGGAAAGTATTTTGGGTGCCCCCCGCGCCCCCGCGGGCCCCCCCCCCCCCCCCCCCCCCCGGGCCCCCACCCCCCCCCCCCCCACCCCCCCGGCCCCCCCCCCACCCCCCCCCCATGGGCTTAACCCACATCTAGTTGTACTTCTCCTCTCACATTTACTTTGCTTCAACTAAATTATCTATTCTATCTAATTTCTGGTTGCTAGATAGATCAACTTCTCCTAGTTCATACATTTCTCCATAAAAAATCCCCAAATATTGCTGTTATTAGTGTGTGGTGAAATATCAGGGCCAATCAGCACACTTTGTGTCTTATCAGATATAGTACAGCAGGAGTAAAGTTCCAGTTTAGATATACTTACGAGATTTAAGTACAGGAAAGAAGACCACAGCCACAGCCACATAGCAGGAGCTCCAAGGCATTGTCCTGCACGGTGGATACATCTGAGTTCAGCTCCCTAATGGCCCTTGAGCTGATCAAAACATCCAAGGATATATTAGTGAGTTTCATTAGTAAATTAGCCCAGCCACTCTGCATTTCGGGATATCACTGTACACCTACTCATATAATGAATAGTTATAAACCAGTCAACAATTAACCCACCAGAACAGGGTTAAATACTTAAATTAATCACATAATCAGAGATGATGTAAACAAAAAAAAATATAAATTTATTTTTTATGAAAAAAATGCTCTCAAAGGAGAGAATTAATCAGATAACCTTAAGAAACTTAGTCCGACAATACCGTTGAGCCAACAAACGCTCTCAAAGTATTCATCTCTAGGAAAAGAACAGGGGCCGCTGCCGCAGAGGCCGAGATCGTCGTTCGGGATGATGTGTTCGAGGCTGGGACAGGAAGGAGATGGCATGCATGCGAGGGCGGAGGGAGAAGAAGGGGACATGGGGAAGGCGGCGCACCTTTGGCACTGCGGGTGCACGATCTCCGTCGTCTTGCTGTCGTTGCAGACCGACTGGCCTCCGATGCAGCGCCTCCAACCACTTCATCGTCCCGTCACCACTAGGCCTGGCCACTGCCGCCACTCCCCGGTCCTCTGTTAGATGGGCATAAAGACAGATTGGGAGTGGAGGGGAAGAAGGATAGAGAAGCTGGTGAATTACTCACCGGAGTCGCCCCTGGGCTGCAGATCTGGCGGAGAAACCAGCTGGCCGCCCATCCTTCTCGCCCCCTTGACTCCCATCCCGCTGCAGCTGCAAGGCCCCCGGAGGAAGAGGCGGAGGCGAGGAGGCGGCGGCTGCGTTGGCTTGTGGAACGAGAGGAGGTCGCGTGCGTGGGGGGAGAATACGAGAGGCTTGGAACCTGATTTTTTTGTCTCTATTTCTGCCCAATACCGGAGCGACCTAGTCCCTCCCACCCAATCGCAATGCGTTTTTTTCATCTCCTTGTGATGACGTGTATAGCGCGAGAAGGCCCCCTTGATGCGTACCTTATTGTTTCTAATTTATTGATGCAACCCTTCCGGACGTGAGACACGTATGTTACGCGACTAAACATGAAAATGGAATCTAGTGATATGAAAAAAAGCAAAGGAAGAGATGGATTTGTAACTCACCCTCGACTATAGAGGATGTAGTCTAACAATGGAGGGATGCTCAAGGACAAACAACTCTTGACGGCGATCACTCCATGGGGATTACCCTATTAATAAAGCAAACCAACCAACAAATAAACCAGTTTGCATAATCAACTTGAGTAGCAATTTCAAACGGCACAAGCAAGCGGCAATGGAGGTGTCCATACTCGAATACACAAAAGATGCCTAAACGAATGAAAACCTCGGACCGACATGATCGAACACACGGACGTCTGTACATGAAAAAAATGCCTTTATTCTCCTCAAGTAACAACTCAAGTGCCAAACTGGAAAAAAAAATATTGGTGCCGTTGGCGCCGCACAACCCTCTTGAGGTTTCTCTCTTCTTCTCACACACACACACACGGGAAGAATATGTACACACACGCAATCAATAGAACAAAATATATAAGACAACTTTGAAGAGTGAGGAGGTTTGGCTGCCGAGAGTCGAATTTTAAATTTCAAAATTTAAAGGTCTCCATGGAGCTCGGCCTCCAAATGCAATTTCCGAACATGAGTGAGGACGTTTGGCTGCCGAGAACAATGGAGGCAGAAATTTTTTAAATTTCAAATTTCAAATTTTCTGTTTCAAAAAATTCTGAAAAAAAATATGGATGTATATAAGGATGTAATCTACACGTGCGTAGAAATTCACGATGAAATACCTTGAATTGTGACCTGTACAAAAAAAGCAAATCCATGGTCTAGTAGGATGAATAGTATCATGTGATAAAAAAGCTTTAGATTTGTCTTTTTTGCACAGCCCATAATTCAACGTATTTCGTCCTGAAAAATTTACGCACTTATGCATTATGTATTTGTCTATCTGTGTATTCTTTTTTTAGATTTTTTTGAAAAGTAGAAATATGAATTTTGATGAATTTTAAATTTCAAATTTAACGGTCTCCATGGAGCTCGTCTTCCAAATGCAATTTCCGAACATTGAAGTATATATATCCTTATTTAATTTTTTTAGTTTTATCAAGAACACTTGACGCTTACTGTTTTTTTCTCATTCTTTATTAGTCTAGCCAGTAGGATACTACATGCATACTTCATGCATGTTAGGTGGGACTTGCAGCATGAGTGAGTCAATAATAAAGCCGCTGGCTCGCTGGCTACTCCAGCATGAAATGA
The DNA here is from genome assembly GCA_011799875.1 of Thinopyrum elongatum. Classification (NCBI taxonomy): domain Eukaryota; kingdom Viridiplantae; phylum Streptophyta; class Magnoliopsida; order Poales; family Poaceae; genus Thinopyrum; species Thinopyrum elongatum. Next base: position 606,121,474 of record CM022300.1, on the reverse strand, counting down.
ATCCACGTCACATGGCAGCTGAGCTGACGAGTCATTCTTGTTTATTTATCTGCAAATTAATTTGTAAGAAGGGGCCTTTTTATGGTGAAGCACGGGCATGAGGCGTGCGCATGCCAATGTTGTCACGTAGCCGGCCGGTCATGGAATGCAACGCAAGAGTTACCAGATCCATGCTGTTTAATATGCATATGATGCAATAACACTACATAGTATAAGAAGGAAAGTGGAAGAGGCGCTGAAATCCCTGGTTTATCCTTGCTCCCTACTGCTTAATATGCATATGATGCAATAACACTACATAGTATAAGAAGGAAAGTGGAAGGGGCGCCTCCCAGCTAACACCGCCCCAACTTCCTCTCAGGCGGCGCCACCGGGTGGCGCCTCAACCGCTAGTATGCATTAAGTTGTGTATTTATCACCGCAACTCTTTCAGATTGTCCAGCAATTTTCACGGACAGCCTGAGGATGTGTAGATTGGGTACGTTTTTCATGCTCTACCCCGTTCCGAGACAGGATTTAGGCGGCGCCTCCCCGTTGTTCTCCGAATGCATATTCTCCCGGCTTTTTTCCTAGACGTGTGTCTGGGGAATAGGGGGGAGGGGTTGCCAAAATTTTGTCTTGGAACTGGGTAGAGCATGAAGAACGTACTCCATCTACACATCGTCGGGTGGGATTAGCACCCTCTTTACCTATTAGAGATGTAGGTGGATTCAATGCCGTTTCTCATCAACCCGGTAGAAAATAAAAATTCGATGTGATTAATTTAAATAAAACCTTAATTTTGTTGTGTTGCTTCCGATAAAGCAGAGGATGGCAGATAATCCGTGGATGTACAGTGGTTTTATCCGTCGGAATCGAGTAACAACAGAGTGGGTCGAGAAAACCGATGTGTTTTTGCAGAAGATATTCCGTCGTCCAATGAGAATTGTCCCAAAATGCCCCTGTGCAAAAATGTGGCAGGCGTACCCATAGAGATCAGAATGACAATGACTTTGCACCTTAGCACATGGGGTATATGCCGAACTTTAACATGCCGATAAACTTTACCGAGTGGAACTGTGGTAGAGAGGAGGTGATGCGACGACGCATCTGTGATCTGACCCGTTCCCTTCTCTCCCTCGATCTTGAAAGGTTGCCACAAGTCGGGTACACCAAAGTAGCACCCATGCATTCCTGTATGTATGAGCTTCACATGCATCCCACGTACGCATGCAGCTGCATGCGTCGTTTGCTTCCGGGCTGAAGATTGCAACAGCTAACGGCAGAATCAAATTCTATATAGGTGAGAGAGAGAGGGAGAGGGACGGGTAAAGGCCTAGAGAGGCAGCTAGCCACGTATATAACATATATATAAATTGTTTTCTTTTGAGAAAAAGGGTTTCCCCCGCTTTGTATTACAAAGCAAACAACCGATACAACCAACGATAGGAGCTGGGGCGGAAGCAGCACAACCACGCCTAAAAGAAAAGAAAGAGAAAAAAGAAAAGAAACAAATGCCGATAACGGCGGATCGACAAAGACGACGAAGCCTCGCGACCGCTGCTTCCACCGGAAATCGTCCCCCAAGCTCCGAGACTCCGAAGCGCCGGTACCAATCAACACCTCCAAGAAGGGACGCGACGATGACGACGCTGCTGCCAAGGGTTTCCCCCGGTACACGGTGAGAAAAGAGGAAGGGTAGCCCCGACGCCCTCCAGGAAGGTCCGATGGCACCCTCAGACGCCACCGTGTCGGTGTCGGCCAAGCCAACAGGGATTTCTCCCGATAACGGCATAAATTGTTTTCTTTTCAAACCGAGCAACTCTTTTCCCCCAATTTTCAATGAAGAAAACTGACAACTAAACACGACCTTCACACACGCGCATACCTCAGCCCAAATGAACATCCGAGACATACGCAAAGCCGACGAAGGGCTACGTACAGCGTACCAAAACCAGTAAGCCATAGAAGCTGACAACAACGTTAACGAACAAGAGCACAAAATGAAGTTACCACTCACTCTGGACGCCAGCAACAGAATCACCCCATCATTCCAATAATCCTGCTTGTCCTTTGATCCCATCCTCCACTTTTTGCGAAGAAGTCATCGCATTGGAATCGATGCACACAACTGAAGAATAGCAAAGTAGAAATAAGAAGAAGAAACACAACAATCATGCACCCTCCCGTACCTTCATGTGTTGTTAGCTGTTGCCATCACTAGCACAGTCATCCTCACCACAAACAGAAAGCAAGGACGATACGATCACATTCTGTTGGGATTCAGCCTACCAAATTCTTCCAAATCATATCGTTCTGTTGGGAGTCAGGTTTTACTAGACGGCCAGTCGGTTGAATTGCAAATGTTTATTATGCATGCAAACTCAAGTCGGGTACGTACAAGTATTTACGTACCACCCATTCATGTTTGTATGAACTGCACATGTATCCCACGTACGCATGCAAGATTGCAACAGCTAACTGTAATCACTTCACTGCAATTAAATCGTGGAGTTGGTATGCTTAGTCGCTTAGAGCATCTACAGCCGGACCTTGCAAATCCGGTCCGTCAAACGCCCGCGGACGCGCCCTGACGCGTCTGCGGGCATTGACCGGTCACGCCTTAAATAATGGATTCTACATCCGGATACCTCAAATTAGGAACCTTAAATCCATATTATCACATGCAACGTAAACCTAATACTAAGCGGAGGTCATCCGGTTCCGCCGCGCCCATGTCCGGCGGCGGGCTGCACCCGTCATAGTGTCGGTCCGGCCGCCGGCGAGGTAGAGTAGGACATGGGACACTAGCCGGCTCACGGGACTTGATCTACCGCCGTCTCCCATGCCCTACTCTTCCTCGTCGGAGCCCGTAACCCAGACGGTGCCAGTGGACGTGAGGTCGATGACGGGTCCTTCTCAGGAGGAGACGACTGTTGACACCAGATTTTGGTATGGTCGAAAACATAATTAAGAATGCCTCAACTGGAAAAGTGCTCAAAGTGAGAAAGTTCCGTATCGTCGAAAAGAGAAACTTTGATATTTGTGCCATAGCCATCCGGTCTCATCTCTAAGGCCGAAGTTGTGTTCGAAATACTGAGATTTTGTATCCAGAACGCTATTCGGCTGATTACGCCCCCAAGATGGCCTCATATGAGAAAAACTTTTTACATGAATTGTCTTCGTCTCATCGAAACGGTCGATTTTGATATAAATATTGTTCCAATCTGAGTTCGTATGCAAAAGATACAACAATCCGAATACAGCCCTATCACGAGCCAAAAGTGGCGCGCCCCACCAGACACCCTGTCTGATGGGTAGCGCGAATAATAGCCTGTTTTGCGCGAGCGATTTGACCCTCAAGATGACCTCTAATCGAAAAACGTTCAACATGAAAGTGGTTCGCCTCGTCGAAACGGTCAAGTTTTCTTTTGGGCTCGTTTCCATGTGAGGTCGTTTACCACCTCAAAAATTACCCGCAAGGTCCAGCCAGTTTAAACCGAACTGTTTTGGAAAGTTCGGACAAAACCAATCCGAATTTGACTAGGGTTTTGGACGTGAATCCAAGCCTTTTCCTTGCACGGGAAGTCCAGCCGCCTCTTATATACCTAAGGTGTGACGGCCGATTGAACAACACCACAATCGATCAAATCATCTACCACTTTTTATCTTTTATCTTTTCTCCTTAACCCTAGTTCTTCTTCTTCCTCGTTCTTCGTTCGTTCTTCTTCTTGCAAGGCGGCGAACCTCGAGGCCCTAGGGGCGATCAGGTCGACCTAGGGCAGCCCATAGCCGCCGCGCGTCCAGACGGGTCCCTCCCGGGCGTGTGGGGTTTCGGGTCCTCAAAAGCACCCGCCGGATTGCCTGCGTACCGCGCTTCCGGACGGGTCTCCTTCGACGTGAGCTGCGGTGCATCACCCCCGGCGTAGAGGGTACACGGTGACGTGTTTGTGTGTGAACACACTTTTTGGCGACTCCGTTGGGGACGAAGTTTTGAACGGTCTCCGGCCCGTTCTTGCTACGAAGAGATCGTCATCTAGGGTTTGCAATCTACAAAGGTAACTGATAACCCACAAGTATAGGGGATCAACTGTAGCCTCTTTCGATAAGTAAGAGTGTCGAACCCAACGAGGAGCTAAAGGTAGAACAAATATTCCCTCAAGTTCTATCGACCACCGATACAACTCTACGCACGCTTAACGTTCGCTTTACCTAGAACAAGTATGAAACTAGAAGTACTTTGTAGGTGTTGTGGGATAGGTTTGCAAGAATATAAAGAGCACGTAAATATAAACTAGGGGCTGTTTAGATAAAGAAGCAGTAAAGTTAGTATAGCGAGTGTGGAAAAGTGGTGATAGGAGTTGCGAAATTGTCCCTAAGCAATTGACTATGCTACTAGACCGATAGCAAGTTTTATGTGGGAGAGGCCACTGCTAGCATGGCATCCCTGACTTGGAATTCTATGCACTTATGATTGGAACTATTAGCAAGCATCCACAACTACTAACGTTCATTAAGGTAAAACCCAACCATAGCATTAAGATATATTGGTCCCCCACCACGACGCTTTGCTTAGAACTGCACCAACTGACAGCTCCACCGTTCAATATAAACACGTATCCGGTTTGTGACTTAGAGTCATCCGGATCAGTGTCAAAGCTTGCATCGACGTAACCATTTATGACGAGCTCTTTGTCACCTCCATAAACGAGAAACATATCCTTAGTCCTTTTCAGGTATTTCAGGATGTTCTTGACCGCTGTCCAGTGATCCACTCCTGGATTACTTTGGTACCTGATACGTCTCCGTCGTATCTACTTTTTCAAACACTTTTGCTCTTGTTTTGGACTCTAACTTGCATGATTTGAATGGAACTAACCCAGACTGACGCTCTTTTCAGCAGAATTGCCATGGTGTTATTTATGTGCAGAAACAAAAGTTCTCGGAACGACCTGAAACTCCACGGAACGTATTTTTGGAAAATATTAAAAATACTGGAAGAAGAATCCACGTCAGGGGGCCCACACCCTGTCCACGAGGGTGGGGGGCGCGCCCCCCTGCCTCGTGGGCCCCCTGACGCTCCACCGACCTCAACTCCAACTCCATATATTCGTGTTCGGGGAGAAAAAAACCAGAGAGAAGGATTCATCGCGTTTTACGATACGGAGCCGCCGCCAAGCCCTAAAACCTCTCGGGAGGGCTGATCTGGAGTCCGTTCGGGGCTCCGGAGAGGGGAATCCGTCGCCATCGTCATCATCAACCATCCTCCATCACCAATTTCATGATGCTCACCACCGTGCGTGAGTAATTCCATCGTAGGCTTGCTGGACGGTGATGGGTTGGATGAGATTTATCATGTAATCGAGTTAGTTTTGTTAGAGTTTGATCCCTAGTATCCACTATGTTCTGAGATTGATGTTGCTACGACTTTGCTATGCTTAATGCTTGTCACTAGGGCCCGAGTGCCATGATTTCAGATCTGAACCTATTATGTTTTCATGAATATATGTGAGTTCTTGATCCTATCTTGCAAGTCTAAAGTCACCTACTATGTGTTATGATCCGGCAACCCCGAAGTGACAATAATCGGGACCACTCCCGGTGATGACCATAGTTTGAGGAGTTCATATATTCACTATGTGTTAATGCTTTGGTCCGGTACTCTATTAAAAGGAGGCCTTAATATCCCTTAGTTTCCGCTAGGACCCCGCTGCCACGGGAGGGTAGGACAAAAGATGTCATGCAAGTTCTTTTCCATAAGCATGTATGACTATATTCGGAATACATGCCTACATTACATTGATGAATTGGAGCTAGTTCTGTGTCACCCTATGTTATGATTGTTACATGATGAACCGCATCCGGCATAATTCTCCATCACCGATCCAATGCCTACGAGCTTTGCACATATTGTTCTTCGCTTATTTACTTTTCCGTTGCTACTGTTACAATCACTACAAAACCCAAAAATATTACTTTTGCTACCGTTATCGTTACTTCCATACCACTTTGCTACTAAATACTTTGCTGCAGATACTAAGTTATCCAGGTGTGGTTGAATTGACAACTCAACTGCTAATACTTGAGAATATTCTTTGGCTCCCCTTGTGTCGAATCAATAAATTTGGGTTGAATACTCTACCCTCGAAAACTGTTGCGATCCCCTATACTTGTGGGTTATCAAGACTATTTTCTGGCGCCGTTGCCGGGGAGCATAGCTCAATTCTTTGAGTCACTTGGGATTTATATCTGCTGGTCACTATGAAGAATTTGAAAGACGAGAAAACAAAAATTTATCCCTCAACAACGAGGGGAGGTAAGGAACTGCCATCTAGCTCTGCACTTGATTCACCTTCTGTTTTGAGTAAGCTTGCGACATCTAAACCTGCTTCTGCTATTCATTCTGATATGTCGCATGTTATTGATGATGCCACTTCTGCTATGCATGATACTTATGATGAAACTACTTCTATGCTTGATACTACTGTGCCACTTGGTGAATTTCTTGATGAACAACTTGCTAGGGTTAGAGAGAATGAAATTATTGAAACTGATAATATTGAAGATAGTGATGATGAAGACTCTCCCCCTAATAAATATGAATTGCCTGTTGTTCCCGAGGGTTATGTTTTGGATGAAGAATCTACTAGAGCTATCTTAGCTTGCAATGATAGATATGATCTAAAGAGGTTATTAGCTAAATGGAAGCAGCAATCTCTTAATGCTAGAAGGAAACCTGACCCTGCTTTTGCTACTTCACCTATCTGTGTTACTGATAAGGATTATGAATTCTCTGTTGATCCTGATATAATTACTTTGGTTGAATCTGATCCTTTTTATGGCTATGAATCTGAAACTGTTGTGGCACATCTTACTAAATTAAATGATATAGCCACCCTGTTCACTAATGATGAGAAATCCCGCTACCTTTATATCCTTAAAATATTTCCGTTCTCATTAAAGGGTGATGCTAAGATATGGTTTAATTCTCTTGATCCTAGTTGTGTGTGTAGTCCCTAGGATATGATTTATTACTTCTCGGCTAAATATTTCCCTGCTCATAAGAAACAAGCTGCTCTAAGGGATATATACAATTTTGTGCAAACTGAAGAAGAGAGTCTTCCACAAGCTTGGGGGAGGCTTCTCCAATTACTTAATGCTTTGCCTGATCATCCTCTCAAGAAAAATGAAATACTTGATATCTTTTATAATGGACTAACCGATGCTTCCAGAGATTACCTGGATAGTTGTGCTGGTTCTGTTTTCAGGGAAAGAACACCGGATGAAGCTGAAATTCTATTGAATATTATGTTGACAAATGAAAATAATTGGACGCTTCCTGAGCCAATTCCCGAGCCTATTCCTAAACCAACTCCGAAGAAAAGAGGTGTTCTATTTCTCAGTCTTGAAGATATGCAAGAGGCAAAGAAATCTATGAAAGAAAAAGGTATTAAAGCAGAAGATGTTAAGAATTTACCTCCTATTGAAGAAATACATGGTCTTAATTTACCGCCTGTCGAAGAAACATATGATCTTAATTCATCACCTATTGAAGAAACTCATGGTCTTGATAACCCGACACAGGTAGTAAAGGTAAATTCTCTCTATAGATATGATAAAGCTGAAATCCCTCCTACTAAGTTTGCTAGCCAATGTTTGGATGAATTTGATAACTTTATGGTTAAGCAAGAAGATTTTAATGCTTATTTTGGTAGACAGTTAAAACAACATGCTTATATGATTGAACACTTGGGTGATTATATGTCTAGAGTTAAAGGTGAACTTAAACTCATTAGTAAACATGCTTCTATGGTTACCACTCAAGTAGAACAAGTACTTAAAGCTCAAAATGATTTGCTCAATGAATTGAATAGTAAGAATAATGATTATGCTGTTAGAGTGGCTACTAGAACTGGTAAAATGACTCAGGAACCTTTGTATCCTGAAGGCCACCCTAAGAGAATTGAGCAAGATTCTCAGAGAAATAATATTGATGCACCTAGTCCTTCTAAAAAGAAGAAAAAGAAAAATGATAGGACTTTGCATACTTCTAGTGAACCTATGGCTGAACCACCTGAGAATCCAAATGATATTTCTATTTCTGATGCTGAAACACAATCTGGTAATGAACATGAACCTAGTGAAAATATAAATGAAGATGTTTATTATGATGCTCAACCTAGTAATGATAATGATGTAGAAATTGAACCTGCTGTTGATCTTGATAACCCACAATCAAATAATCAATGTTATGATAAGAAAGACTTTGTTGCTAGGAAACACGGTAAAGAAAGAGAACCATGGGTTCAGAAACCCATGCCTTTTCCTCCCAAACCATCCAAGAAAAAGGATGATGAGGATTTTGAGCGCTTTGCTGAAATGATTAGACCTATCTTCTTGCGTATGTATTTGACTGATATGCTCAAAATGAATCCTTATGCTAAGTACATGAAAGAAATTGCTACTAATAAAAGAAAGATACCGGAAGATGAAATTTCCACCATGCTTGCTAATTACACTTTTAAGGGTGGAATACCTAAGAAACTAGGAGATCCAGGAGTACCCACTATACCATGCTCCATTAAAAGAAACTATGTTAAAACTGTTTTATGTGATCTTGGAGCCGGTGTTAGTGTTATGCCCCTTTCTTTATATCGTAGACTTGATTTGAATAAGTTGACACCTACTGAAATATCTTTGCAAATGGCTGATAAATCAACTGCTATACCTGTCGGTATTTGTGAGGATGTGCCTGTTGTGGTTGCAAACGTTACTATTTTAACAGACTTTGTTATTCTTGAAATTCCCGAGGACGATAGTATGTCTATTATTCTTGGAAGACCCTTTTTGAATACTGCAGGGGCTGTTATTGATTGCAACAAAGGCAATGTCACTTTTCATGTTAATGGTAATGAGCATACGATACACTTTCCGAGGAAACAACCTCAAGTTCATAGTATCAACTCTATTGGAAAAATTCCATCAATTATTTTTGGAGGTTTTGATTTTCTCTTCCTACTGTTAAAAAGAGATATGATATTCTTATTATTGGGGATGTGCATATCCCCGTTGAGGTAACATAGTGTTATTCAAAATTTCTCCGGTTCCATGTTATTCAGAATGAGTTTGTTAACAAGACCTGATCAACCTTGTTAGTGGATTCCTTTTGATGAGCATGAGATGGATGAAACTAGAAGGCACAACCTTCTGTACCCTCCTTCTGCTTTCTGTTATTTAGTTGAAATAAAGTAAAAATAGTATTTTTCTGTCTGTTTTCTGAATTATCCATGCAATATAAAAATACCCCAAAACTAAAAGTTCTCCAAATGCCCTGCCAATTTAATATATTTTTTCTGGAATATTTGAGAATATCTGGCACTGAGAACACAACAAGGGGAGCAAGCACCTGGCCACGAGGGTCCAGGGCGTGCCCACCCCTATAGGGCGCGCCCCCTGCCTCGTGGGCGCACGGTGGCCCATCTCCACTTATTCCTGCACCCACACACTTCTTCTTCCTCCCAAAAAAATCACCATCCAACTCAAGCACGAGTTCTAGCTCATTTTGCTGCGATTTTCGATCTCCTTGCTCAAAGCACCTCTCACAAAACTGCTTGGGGGGATTGTTCCTTGGTATGTGGCTCCTCCACTGGTCCAAATTGTTTTTGTTCTAATGCTTTATTCATTGCAAATTTGTGCTGCCTAGGTGACCATGTTCTTGAGCTTGCATGTCAAATTTATATGGTTCTAAGTAGTTCTAATGCATGATATAGGCTCTAGGCACTTGTGGGAGTAGTTGCTATCAATTTTGTTGAGCTTGGTTCACTTTTATTTGAAGTTACTAAAAATTTCAGAAATTTTTAGAAAATAATGAAGAGATTTTTGAGGGGCTCATCGAGCCGAAGCTCGAAGGAAAAGCAAAGTGAAGAAGCACAGAGGCCCAAATATAATCTGCCTCGCACCGCGGAGGTTCGACCGTGTGAATGGCCTTCCGATGATTTCTTGAGAGCAGCCGGGATTTATGATGATTTTTATGAATTGGCTGAGAATGCAGGCCTCACTAACTTCCTCCGCGACCAGCGCGAACAGTATCTCTTACTCACCAATACTTTTGTGCAAAACTTCTACTATTATCCTAAGGAATCACCTCCTTCAGTAGAGTTTCATTTATATGATGTGGTTAAGAAGATGCCACTAGATGAATTTTGCAAGATTTGCAAAATACCTTTCGAGGGTAGCTTAGAGGAACCACATCGTAAAGATGTGGACGGGTTCATTGACACTATTACTGTAGGGGAAACTAGGAAGGTTTCCGATGCAAGAATAACTAGCATACATTTTCCTGTTCTACGCTACTTTGCTATATTTGCTAGTCGTTGCTTAATTGGTCACGGAAACTGTGGAAACCTTAGTGTTCCTGATATTATCATTTTGTTCCATGGTTTATTCTGCGATAACACAGTTAGTATGGGCGGTATTATTGCTAAACGGTTAAGTTTGAACCGTACAAAGGGCCCCATCTTTGGAGGTATTTACGCTTCACGACTTGCTGCACATTATAACATACCTATTAGGCACTATGAAAAACAAGAAAAATTGCTGCCCGCTGCTTATTTAGATTATAAGAGTATGGTAGCGCATGACTTTATTTTTAAGAATAGGGAAGGGGCACTTAAATACAAATTGTTCTTTGATAAACATCACCCTGAGACTGTTACCTTGCCTGCTCCTGATACGTCTCCAACGTATCTATAATTTATGAAGTATTCATGCTATTATATTATCCATCTTGGATGTTTATGGGCTTTATTAAACACTTTTATATCACTTTTGGGACTAACCTATTAACCCAGAGCCCAGTGCCAGTTCCTGTTTTTTCCCTTGTTTCAGTGTTTCGAAGAAAAGGAATATCAAACGGAGTCCAAACGGAATGAAACCTTCGGGAGAGTTATTTTTGGAAAGAAAGCAATCCGGGAGACTTGGAGTGCACGTCAGGGGATCAACGAGGAAGGCACGAGGTAGGGGGGCACGCCCACCCCCCCGGGCGAGCCCTCCACCCTCGTGGGCCCCTCGTGGCTCCCCCGACGTATTTCTTCCTCCTATATATACCAATATACCCTAAAACCTTCGGGGAACAGAATAGATTGCTACCTCTTGAGCACTGTGTTGGTTTTCCCTTGAAGAGGAAAGGGTGATGCAGCAAAGTAGCGTAAGTATTTCCCTCAGTTTTTGAGAACCAAGGTATCAATCCAGTAGGAGGCTACGCGCGAGTCCCTCGCACCTACACAAAACAAATAAATCCTCGCAACCAACGCGATAAGGGGTTGTCAATCCCTACACGGTCACTTACGAGAGTGAGATCTGATAGATATGATAAGATAATATTTTTGGTATTTTTATGATAAAGATGCAAAGTAAAATAAAAGGCAATGAAAATAACTAAGTGTTGGAAGATTAATATGATGGAAGATAGACCCGGGGGCCATAGGTTTCACCAGTGGCTTCTCTCAAGAGCATAAGTATTTTACGGTGGGTGAACAAATTACTGTTGAGCAATTGACAGAATTGAGCATAGTTATGAGAATATCTAGGTATGATCATGTATATAGGCATCACGTCTGAGACAAGTAGACCGACTCCTGCCTGCATCTACTACTATTACTCCACACATCGACCGCTATCCAGCATGCATCTAGAGTATTAAGTTCATAAGAACAGAGTAACACTTTAAGCAAGATGACATGATGTAGAGGGATAAATTCATGCAATATGATAAAAACCCCATCTTGTTATCCTCGATGGCAACAATACAATACGTGCCTTGCTGCCCCTACTGTCACTGGGAAAGGACACCGCAAGATTGAACCCAAAGCTAAGCACTTCTCCCATTGCAACAAAGATCAATCTAGTAGGCCAAACCAAACTGATAATTCCAAGAGACTTGCAAAGATAACCAATCATACATAAAAGAATTCATAGAAGATTCAAATATTGTTCATAGATAAACTTGATCATAAACCCACAATTCATCGGTCTCAACAAACACACCGCAAAAAGAAGATTACATCGAATAGATCTCCATGACAGAGGGGGAGAACATTGTATTGAGATCCAAAAAGAGAGAAGAAGCCATCTAGCTAATAACTATGGACCTGAAGGTCTGAAGTAAACTACTCACACATCATCGGAGAGGCTATGGTGTTGATGTAGAAGCCCTCCGTGATCGATGCCTCCTTCGGCGGAGCTCCGGAACAGGCCCCAAGATGGGATCTCATGGATACAGAAAGTTACGGCGGTGGAATTAGGGTTTTGGCTCCGTATTTGATCGTTTGGGGGTACGTAGGTATATATAGGAGGAAGAAGTACGTCGGTGGAGCAACAGGGGGCCCACGAGGGTGGAGGGCGCGCCTAGGGGGGTAGGCGTGCCCCCCTACCTCGTGGCTTCCCTGTTGGTTGCTTGACGTAGGGTCCAAGTCTCCTGGATCATGTTCGGTGAGAAAATCACGTTCCCGAAGGTTCCATTCCGTTTGGACTCCGTTTGATATTCTTTTCTTGCGAAACCCTAAAATAGGCAAAAAACAGCAATTCTGGGCTGGGCCTCCGGTTAATAGGTTAGTCCCAAAAATAATATAAAAGTGTATAATAAAGCCCAATAATGTCCAAAACAGGATATAATATAGCATGGAGCAATAAAAAATTATAGATACGTTGGAGACGTATCATAGATCGGGAGTTCCGCCGCCGCAAGCCTCTGTAGCCACCAAAACCCAATCGGGACCCTGTTCCGGCACCCTGCCGGAGGGGGGGGGGAACCCTCACCGGTGGCCATCTTCATCATCCCGGCGCTCTCCATGACGAGGAGGGAGTATTTCACCCTCGGGGCTGAGGGCATGTACCAGTAGCTATGTGTTTGATCTCTCTCTCTCTCTCTCTCGTGTTCTTGAGGTGATACGATCTTGATGTATCGCGAGCTTTGCTATTGTAGTTGGATCTTATGATGTTTCTCCCCCTCTACTCTCTTGTAATGGATTGAGTTTTCCCTTTGAAGTTATCTTATCGGATTGAGTCTTTTAATGATTTGAGAACACTTGATGTATGTCTTGCGTGGGATACCCGTGGTGACAATGGGGTATTCTATTGATCCACTTGATGTATGTTTTGGTGATCAACTTGCGGGTTTCACCCATGAACCTATGCATAGGGGTTGGCATGCGTTTTCATCTTGATTCTCCGGTAGAAACTTTGGGGCACTCTTTGAGGTTCTATGTGTTGGTTGAATAGATGAATCTGAGATTGTGTGATGCATATCGTATAATCATTCCCACGGATACTTGAGGTGACATTGGAGTATCTAGGTGACATTAGGGTTTTGGTTGATGTGTGTCTTAAGGTGTTATTTTACTACGAACTCTAGGGCTGTTTGTGACACTTATAGGAATAGCCCAATGGATTGATCGGAAAGAATAACTTTGAGGTGGTTTTGTACCCTACCATAATCTCTTCGTTTGTTCTCCGCTATTAGTGACTTTGGAGTGACTCTTTGTTGCATGTTGAAGGATAGTTATATGATCCAGTTATGTTATTATTATTGAGAGAACTTGCACTAGTGAAAGTATGAACCCTAGGCCTTGTTTCCTAGCATTGCAATACCGTTTGTGCTCACTTTTATCATTAGTTACCTTGCTGTTTTTATATTTTCAGATTACAAAAACCTATATCTACCATCCATACTGCACTTGTATCACCATCTCTTCGCCGAACTAGTGCACCTATACAATTTACCATTGTATTGGGTGTGTTGGGGACACAAGAGACTCTTTGTTATTTGGTTGCAGGGTTGCTTGAGAGAGACCATCTTCATCCTACACCTCCCACGGATTGATAAACCTTAGGTCATCCACTTGAGGGAAATTTGCTACTGTCCTACAAACCTCTGCACTTGGAGGCCCAACAACGACTACAAGGAGAAGGTTGCATAGTAGACATCAAGCTGTTTCTGGCGCCGTTGCCGGGGAGGTGAGTGCTTGAAGGTATATCTTTAGATCTTGCAATCGAATCTTTTAGTTTCTTGTTTTATCACTAGTTTAGTCTATAAAAGAAAATTACAAAAAAATGGAATTGAGTTTGCCTCATACGCTTCACCTTTTTAATATCTTTCGTGAGTATGATGGAAAAGAAAATTGTGCCAAAGTGTTAGAAGAAGAATGCATTAAAATGTTTGGCACTAAATCTTTGAACGATGAGCATGATTGCAATGTTGTTAGTATGAACTCCTTGAATATCCATAGTACTAATGATGATTGCACTAGTTATGATGAAAATGTCTCCTATAAACATGTCAATTTTTGTGGAGTGCATTGGGTTTACAAGTACACACCAAATAGGGAAGATAGATATTGCAAGAGTCATAAGCATTTAGAAACTAAATGGTTGCAAGAAAGGCTAGATGTTTGTGCTGAAAATTTAAATTTTCTTAGCCGTACTTGTGAACTTTGCAATGAACATGATCATTTCAGTACCCAATGCAAATTGTTTCATGATCGTATCGTGTCCAAAAATTGTGATGACTTGATTTCCCTTGCACATCATAATGAACTTAGTTTGCTCTTGGGTTATGAAGAAATGAAACGTATAACTAAGGTTATTCCAGAATTTGCCCTTGATAGAGTTCTTCATTTTGATCTAGAGGAAATTTATATGTATTGCGCGGTGAATTGCATTGAAAATCCTTATATTGCCAACTACATAAAGAAAAGAAAACAAATAGAAGATGAAGAGAATACTAATGAAAGGGAAGAGACTTCCCAATATCGTCCTATTATTTCTTATGATGAATCAGGTAACGAGGAGGAGCCTTCTATTCAACCAATTTCATTAATAAGGAGCTCCAAAGAGAGGATCGAACCCACACATGATGTGGTGAAGAAGAAGAAAAGAAAAAGGAGGAGAGGTAAAAAGATATCTCTCCCAAATAATGTTGCTCCTATTTTTGTTGTGCCTCATGAAAATGAAGATGATGCACTTGATGATGATCTCGTTATGCCTATTGGTTGTTGTGATGATTATGATTGGGAAGATAATGATACTCCTTATGATCTTGAAAATCTTTTTGGCACTTGCTTGGAAGAATATGATAATTGCTATACTATTGGTGCTATTCGTACTATTTATGATGAGATTGATTATGCCTATGATATGAAAAGGCCCAAGCTTGGGGATGCTATGTTTGAAGAAGAAGATGTTTTTGAGAATATATTTGCTGCAATTAATGTTTTTCCCAAGCTTGGGGATGCTATGTTTAATGAAGATGGTATTTTTAGTCTCCCAAGTTTTGATATGCAAATGTATAATGATGATAGCATGCCTCCTATTATGATGATTATATTGATGAAAGTGGGTTTGGAAGAGTGTCAACTTTAGGAAGTAATGATCCCACTATTTTGGAGGATGTTGAATCTTATTATGATAATTATGAAATTGGATTTGGAGAGGTCATGACTTTATTTAGTGATGTATCCACTATTTTGGAAGAGGTTTCAATCGATTATGATGAGAACAAAGTTGCTACTTATGATGATTATTGTGATGACACTTATGCTATAAAAAGTAGTGATGATTATATTTATAAAACTTGTCATGATTATGATTACCCTTTTTTTGAACATTACTCTTTTAATGTGGAAACAATTTATAGTATTCAAGTCTCTTATGATACTCCCATTATCCCGAATGAGAAGAATTTTGCTTATATGAAGAGTAGTAAATTTTCTATGCAAGTAGATCATGAAAAGAATGCTTTATGTTCTGGTTATATTGTTGAATTCATTCATGATGCTACTGAAAATTATTATGAGGGAGTAATATATGCTTGTAGGAATTGCAATAATATCAAGTTTCCTCTCTATGTGCTAAAAGTTTTGAAGTTATGCTTGTTTTGCCTTCCTATGCTAGTTGATTATTGTTCCCATAAGTTGTTTGCTCACAAAATCCCTATGCATAGGAAGTGGGTTAGACTTAAAAGTGCTAGTCATATTCTTCATGATGCTCTCTTTATGTTTCAATTCTTATCTTTTATGTGAGCATCACTGAAATCATCATGCCTAGCTAGGGGCATTAAACGTTAGCGCTTGTTGGGAGGCAACCCAATTTTATTTTACTTTCTTGCTTTTTGGTTCTGTTTAGTAATAAATAATCCATCTAGCTTCTGTTTAGATGTGGTTTTGTGTTTTAATTAGTGTTTGTGCCAAGTAGAACCTTTGGGAAGACTTGGGTGAAGTCTTTATGATCATGCTGTAAAAAACAGAAACTTTAGCGCTCACGAGATTAGCTAATTTTTTTTACTGGAGAGCGATATTTAGTTGATTCGTTTTGCAGATGATTACTAGACAAATTCCTCAGGTCCACAAATTTATTTTAGAATTTTTGGAGTTCCATAAGTATACTTTTGATACATATTACTACAGACTGTTCTGTTTTTGACAGATTCTGTTTTCATTGTGTTGCTTGCTTATTTTGATGAATCTATGGCTAGTAAAATAGTTTATAAAACATAGAGAAGTTGTAATACAGTAGGTTTAACACCAATATAAATAAAGAATGAGTTCATTAAAGTACCTTGAAGTGGTGTTTTGTTTTCTTTCGCTAACGGAGCTCACGAGATTTTCTGTTAAGTTTTGTGTTGTGAAGTTTTCAAGTTTTGGGTAAAGATTCGATGGACTACGGAATAAGGAGTGGCAAGAGCCTAAGCTTGGGGATTACCAAGGCACCCCAAGGTAATATTCAAGGACAACCAAGAGCCTAAGCTTGGGGATGCCCCGGATGGCATCCCCTCTTTCGTCTTCGTCTATCGGTAACTTTACTTGGGGCTATATTTTTATTCACCACATGATATGTGTTTTCCTTGGAGCGTCATTTTATTTTCTTTTGTTTTGCTTGCTGTATGAATAAAACACCAAGATCTGAAATTCTTAAATGTTAAAGAGTCTTCACATAGCTACATAATTATTTAACTACTCATTGATCTTCACTTATATCTTTTTGGAGTAGTTTGTCATTTACTCGTGTGCTTCACTTATATCCTATGAGTAAATGGTTGAATGATTTGAATTTCATAAATCTGAAATTATATATGCTTCATATGCTTATCCCATGGGGAGTAATGCCTTCACATATAAGAAGTAGAGGTTGTAATTTTTTTGAAGGTTAGCAAACATTGTATTGGTCACTTGAACAATTCATGAAAGAATATTGAAGGAAGAGAGATTTCACATATAGATATACTATCTTGGACATCTTCTATGATTGTGAGCCCCATTAATTATTTTCAAACCTGAGCAAATTAGTTGAAGTTGGACAAGGAAGACAACATAATGAGTTATGCTTGGGTATATTTGTATAGAAGTTATATTGTTATGGATCCTCTAACATGTGGTGCTTGCTATTTAGAATCCTTTACTAGCCAAAATATCTGTACTAAGCGGGAATACTGCTTGTGCATCCAAACTCCTTGAACCAAGTTTCTTCCATGAGTGTCCACCATATCTACCTATATGCGGTATTTACCTGCCGTTCCAAGTAAATTTGCATGTGCCAAACTCTAATCCTTCAAATAATAATCTGTTTTGTATGCCCGAATCGCTCATGCAGCGACTAGGGGCTAGCAGTATCTTCCATGCTAGGTGGGTTATTCTCACGATGAGTGGACTCCGCTCATCATTCACGAGAAAATGGCTGGTAACTGGGATGCCCAGTCCCATGATCAAAAGATCAAAATCAAATAAAAAATAATTGCAAACAAAACTCCCCCAGGATTGATGTTAGTTGGAGGCACCCGTTGTTTCGGGCAAGCCATGGATTGATGATTGTTGGCGGAGGGGGAGTAAAAATCTTTACCTTTCTATTTGGGAACCGCCTATAATGTATGTAGTATGGAATATATTGGGAACTCTTGGTCGTTATGTTGACAATGAAAGCATACCTCTCAAAATTATTTTCATCTCTGTTTTTGCTTCGAGCTCTGGCACCTATGCAAATCCCTGCTTCCCTCTGCGAAGGGCATATCTTTTACATTTATGCAAGAGTCAGTAGTATTCCTTCTCATTCCAACCTACTCTTTAGTTGGCAAGCATCATGTGATGGAAAGATCTAAGCATATCTGGCCATTCAAATATATTTGAGCATGAATTATTATTGTTGACATTACCCTTGAGGTAAAAGGTTGGGAGGCGGAACATTAAGCCCCTATCTTTCTCTGTGTTCGATGAATACTATTTGTTCTAAAAATATGCTTTGAGTGGTAGCAATCATGGAAGACTATATGATAGTTGAGTATGTGGGATTTGCTAAATCAAAGCTCTGACATAGACTCTTCCTGAAAATAAGATGAATTGTAATTGTTTGATGACTAATAACACGGTTTGTTAGTTTTCAAGAAAGTTTATGATCTATACTTTAACATGTGAATAGTTTGTTACTTGATCATGAGAAGCTTTATGATATGAGCTACTGTTATGACATATAATGATGCTAGAAAAGGTGATTGAAATTATCATTGATCAAACTTATGCACCTGCTAGCATTCACACTTCATAAATTCTTTCTTTTATCATTTACCTACTCGAGGACGAGCAGGAATTAAGCTTGGGGATGCTGATACGTCTCCAACGTATCTATAATTTATGAAGTATTCATGCTATTATATTATCCATCTTGGATGTTTATGGGCTTTATTAAACACTTTTATATCACTTTTGGGACTAACCTATTAACCCAGAGCCCAGTGCCAGTTCCTGTTTTTTCCCTTGTTTCAGTGTTTCGAAGAAAAGGAATATCAAACGGAGTCCAAACGGAATGAAACCTTTGGGAGAGTTATTTTTGGAAAGAAAGCAATCCGGGAGACTTGGAGTGCACGTCAGGGGATCAACGAGGAAGGCACGACGCAGGGGGGCGCGCCCACCCCCCTGGGCGCGCCCTCCACCCTCATGGGCCCCTCATGGCTCCCCTGACGTATTTCTTCCTCCTATATATACCAATATACCCTAAAACCTTCGGGGAACAGAATAGATCGGGAGTTCCACCACCGCAAGCCTCTGTAGCCACCAAAACCCAATCGGGACCCTGTTCTGGCACCCTGCCGGAGGGGGGGGGGGACCCTCACCGGTGGCCATCTTCATCATCCCGGTGCTCTCCATGACGAGGAGGGAGTAGTTCACCCTCGGGGCTGAGGGTATGTACCAGTAGCTATGTGTTTGATCTCTCTCTCTCGTGTTCTTGAGGTGATACGATCTTGATGTATCGCGAGCTTTGCTATTGTAGTTGGATCTTATGATGTTTCTCCCCCTCTACTCTCTTGTAATGGATTGAGTTTTCCCTTTGAAGTTATCTTATCGGATTGAGTCTTTTAATGATTTGAGAACACTTGATGTATGTCTTGCGTGGGATACCCGTGGTGACAATGGGGTATTCTATTGATCCACTTGATGTATGTTTTGGTGATCAACTTGCGGGTTCCGCCCATGAACCTATGCATAGGGGTAGGCACGCGTTTTCGTCTTGATTCTCTAGTAGAAACTTTGGGGCACTCTTTGAGGTTCTATGTGTTGGTTGAATAGATGAATCTGAGATTGTGTGATGCATATCGTATAATCATTCCCACGGATACTTGAGGTGACATTGGAGTATCTAGGTGACATTAGGGTTTTGGTTGATGTGTGTCTTAAGGTGTTATTTTACTACGAACTCTAGGGCTGTTTGTGACACTTATAGGAATAGCCCAATGGATTGATCGGAAAGAATAACTTTGAGGTGGTTTCGTACCCTACCATAATCTCTTCGTTTGTTCTCCGCTATTAGTGACTTTGGAGTGACTCTTTGTTGCATGTTGAAGGATAGTTATATGATCCAGTTATGTTATTATTGTTGAGAGAACTTGCACTAGTGAAAGTATGAACCCTAGGCCTTGTTTCCTAGCATTGCAATACCGTTTGTGCTCATTTTTATCATTAGTTACCTTGCTGTTTTTATATTTTCAGATTACAAAAACCTATATCTACCATCCATACTGCACTTGTATCACCATCTCTTCGCCGAACTAGTGCACCTATACAATTTACCATTGTATTGGGTGTGTTGGGGACACAAGAGACTCTTTGTTATTTGGCTGCAGGGTTGCTTGAGAGAGACCATCTTCATCCTACACCTCCCACGGATTGATAAACCTTAGGTCATCCACTTGAGGGAAATTTGCTACTGTCCTACAAACCTCTGCACTTGGAGGCCCAACAATGTCTACAAGGAGAAGGTTGCGTAGTAGACATCACTCCCTCCTTGTTTAATTTATCTGCAGGTCTGTATCTCGTTCCGCTGGTGGCCATTCATGCCTACCGGAACCCTACACCAGCCGCAGAGCCGGAACCACAATTTGAACCTCCACGACAATCTAATTACCAGTGGGATCCGGAGACGATTGCCAACCAGTGGCAGCCAGAGTCTTCTTCATCTCAGTACGACCCCGGCTATAACTATGGATATCCGCCAGGCCATTCGTGGCAATAAACCAACTTAGGCCAAAAGCCTAAGCTTGGGGGAGTATGTATTTCCCACCGACATTACATTTATGTTCACACACACTCATTGCTAGATGTCGGTGCTCATACTCTTTCATTGTATTATCCATGCTAGTTTATTTTCTTTTTCTTGCTTTCTTCTTGTGTGTTTGGTAAACCTTAAGAAAACCAAAAAAATTAGTAATAGCTTTAGCTAGTTTACTTTTCTTGCTGTAGTAGTAATAATTAAAAAGAAAACCCAAAAAGATTTCCCGTTCTTCTTTTGCTTGTTGGGAGCTTTCCCGTGTAAATAGTTTTTATTTCCTTTCTTTTCTTTGGGGGTCGATAGGAGAAGACCATAATTAAATTGTTGAAGTGGCTCTTATATGCATTATTGTTGATTTAACCAAGAGCCCATATTGCCTTGTCTTCTCCTGTTTATTGAATGCTCGCAGATTCCAGCTTAGTCCAATGCACATGCACTCTTATTATTATTCACATCGTTCGGTCGTGCAAGTGAAAGGCAATTATGATGATATATGATGGACTGACTGAGATGAGAAAAGCTAGTATGAACTCGACCTCTCTTGTTTTTGTAAATATGATTAGTTCATCGTTCCTGATTCAGCCTATTATGAATAAACATGTTTGCAATGACAATTAGAGATCATAGTTGCTCGTGCCATGCTTGATTAGCTAGGAGTTTATAATGGTTTACCTTGCGTGCCAACATGCTATTAAAATGGTTGTGATGTGGTATGATGGGGTGGTATCCTCCTTTGAATGATTTAAGTGACTTGACTTGGCACATGTTCACGCATGTAGTTGAAACAAATCAACATAGCCTTCACGATATTTATGTTCATGGTGGATTATATCCTACTCATGCTTGTACTCAATGTTTATTAATTTTAATGCATGTTCATGACTATTGTCGCTCTCTAGTTGGTCGCTTCCCAGTCTTTTGCTAGCCTTCACTTGTACTAAGCGGGAATACTGCTTGTGCATCCAATCCCTTAAACCCCAAAGTTATTCCATATGAGTCCACTATACCTTCCTATATGCGGTATCTACCTGCCGTTCCAAGTAAATTTGTATGTGCAAACTCTAAACCTTCAAATGAAATTCTGTTTTGTATGCTCGAATAGCTCATGTATCAACTAGGGCTGTCTATATCTTCCATGCTAGGCGGGTTATTCTCAAGAGGAGTGGACTCCGCTCCTCACTCACGAGAAAATGGCTGGTCACCGGGATGCCCAGTCCCATGCTTTATGCAAACTAAATCAAAATAATTGCAAACAAAACTCCCCCTAGGACTGTTGCTAGTTGGAGGCACTCGTTGTTTCGAGCAAGCCATGGATTGATGCTTGTTGGTGGAGGGGAAGTATAAACTTTACAATTCTGTTTGGGAACCGCCTATAATGTGTGTTGCATGGAAGATATCGCCATCTCTTGGTTGTTATGTTGACAATGAAAGTATGCCGCTCAAAATATTATTTATCTCTGCTTTAAAACCGAGCTCTGGCACCTCTACAAATCCCTGCTTCCCTTTGTCATCGGCATGTTACTTGCCCGAAATTCGATCATCGGTATCTCAATATCTAGTTCAATCTCGTTACCGGCAAGTCTCTTTACTCGTTTCGTAATGCATCATCCCGAAACTAACTCATTAGTCACATTGCTTGCAAGGCTTATAGTACTGTGCATTACCGAGAGGGCCCAGAGATACCTCTCCGACAATCAGAGTGACAAATCCTAATCTCGATCTATGCCAACTCAACAAGTACCATCGGAGACACCTGTAGAGCACCTTTATAATCACCTAGTTACGTTGTCACGTTTGGTAGCACACAAAGTGTTCCTTCGGTATTCGGGAGTTGCATAATCTCATAGTCATAGGAACATGTATAAGTCATGAAGAAAGCAATAGCAATATACTAAACGATCAAGTGTTAAGCTAACGGAATGGGTCAAGTCAATCACATCATTCTGTAATGATGTGATCCCGTTAATCAAATGACAACTCATGTCCATGGCTAGGAAACTTAACCATCTTTGATTCAACGAGCTAGTCAAGTAGAGGCATACTAGTGACACTCTGTTTGTATATGTATTCACACATGTACTAAGTTTCCAGTTAATACAATTCTAGCATGAATAATAAACATTTATCATGATATAAGGAAATATAAATAACAACTTTATTATTGCCTCTAGGGCATATTTCCTTTAGCTCTAACAAATATAAGTGAAGCAAAAGAGCAATCTACAAATGGCGGTTTTCTATGTGAAGAGAAACAGGCAATCCAAACTTCAAATGATATAAGTGAAGCACATGAAGCATTCTATAAAGCCATACTCAAAAGATATAAGTGAAGTGCAATGAGCATTCTGATACGTCTCTGTCGTATCTACTTTTCCAAACACTTTTGCCCTTGTTTTGGACTCTAACTTGCATGATTTGAATGGAACTAACCCGGACTGACGCTGTTTTCAGCAGAATTGCCATGGTGTTATTTATGTGCAGAAACAAAAGTTCTCGGAATGACCTGAAACTCCATGGAACTTATTTTTGGAAAATATTAAAAATATTGGCGAAAGAATCAAGGCTAGGGGGCCCACCACCTGTCCACGAGGGTGGGGGCGCGCCCCCCTGCCTCGTGGGCCCCCTGTTTCTCCACCGACCTCAACTCCAACTCCATATATTCGTGTTCGGGGAGAAAAAAATCAGAGAGAAGGATTCATCGCATTTTACGATATGGAGCCGCCGCCAAGCCCTAAAACCTCTCGGGAGGGCTGATCTGGAGTCCGTTCGGGGCTCCGGAGAGGGGAATCCGTCGCCGTCGTCATCATCAACCATCATCCATCACCAATTTCATGATGCTCACCGCCGTGCGTGAGTAATTCCATCGTAGGCTTGCTGGACGGTGATGGGTTGGATGAGATTTATCATGTAATCAAGTTAGTTTTGTTAGGGTTTGATCCCTAGTATCCACTATGTTCTGAGATTGATGTTGCTATGACTTTGCTATGCTTAATGCTTGTCACTAGGGCCCGAGTGCCATGATTTCAGATCTGAACCTATTATGTTTTCATGAATATATGTGAGTTCTTGATCCTATCTTGCAAGTCTATAGTCACCTACTATGTGTTATGATCCGGCAACCCCGAAGTGACAATAATCGGGACCACTCACGGTGATGACCATAGTTTGAGGAGTTCATGTATTCACTATGTGTTAATGCTTTGGTCCGGTACTCTATTAAAAGGAGGCCTTAATATCCCTTAGTTTCCGCTAGGACCCCGCTGCCACGGGAGGGTAGGACAAAAGATGTCATGCAAGTTCTTTTCCATAAGCACGTATGACTATATTCGGAATACATGCCTACATTACATTGATGAATTGGAGCTAGTTCTGTGTCACCCTATGTTATGACTGTTACATGATGAACCGCAGCCGACATAATTCTCCATCACCGATCCAATGCCTATGAGCCTTTCACATATTGTTCCTCGCTTATTTACTTTTCCATTGCTACTGTTACAATCACTACAAAACCCAAAAATATTACTTTGCTACCGTTACCATTACTTCCATACTACTTTGCTACTAAATACTTTGCTGCAGATACTAAGTTATCCAGGTGTGGCTGAATTGACAACTCAGTTGCTAATACTTGAGAATATTCTTTGGCTCCCCTTGTGTCGAATCAATAAATTTGGGTTGAATACTTTACCCCCGAAAACTGTTGCGATCCCCTATACTTGTGGTTTATCAAGACTATTTTCTGGCGCCGTTGCCGGGAGCATAGCTCTATTCTTTGAGTCACTTGGGATTTATATCTGCTGGTCACTATGAAGAACTTGAAAGACGCAAAAACAACAATTTATCCCTCAACTACGAGGGGAGGTAAGGAACTGCCATCTAGCTCAGCACTTGATCCACCTTCTGTTTTGAGTAAGCTTGCGACACCTAAACCTGCTTCTGCTATTCATTCTGATAAGTCGCATGTTATTGATGATGCCACTTCTGCTATGCATGATACTTATGATGAAACTACTTCTATGCTTGATACTACTGTGCCACTTGGTGAATTTCTTGATGAACAACTTGCTAGGGCTAGAGAGAATGAAATTATTGAAACTGATAATATTGAAGATAGTGATGATGAAGATTCTTCCCCTAAAAGATATGAATTGCCTGTTGTTCCTGAGGGTTATGTTATGGAGGAAGAAGCTGCTAGAGCTATTTTAGCTTGCAATGATAGATATGATCTAAAGAGGTTATTAGCTAAATGGAAGCAGCAATCTCTTAATGCTAGAATGAAACCTGACCCTGCTTTTGCTACTTCACCTATCTGTGTTACTGATAAGGATTATGAATTCTCTGTTGATCCTGATATAATTACTTTGGTTGAATCTGATCTTTTTTATGGCTATGAATCTGAAACTGTTGTGGCACATCTTACTAAATTAAATGATATAGCCACCCTGTTCACTAGTGATGAGAAATCTCGCTACCTTTATATACTTAAAATATTTCCGTTCTCATTAAAGGGTGATGCTAAGATATGGTTTAATTCTCTTGATCCTGGTTGTGTGCGTAGTCCCCAGGTTATGATTTATTACTTCTCTGCTAAATATTTCCCTGCTCATAAGAAACAAGCTGCTCTAAGGGATATATACAACTTTGTGCAAATTTAAGAAGAGAGTCTCCCACAAGCTTGGGGGAGGCTTCTCCAATTACTTAATGCTTTGCCTGATCATCCTCTTAAGAAAAATGAAATACTTTATATCTTTTATAATGGACTAACCGATGCTTCCAGAGATTACCTGGATAGTTGTGATGGTTCTGTTTTCAGGGAAAGAACACCAGATGAGCTGAAATTCTATTGAATAATATGTTGACAAATGAAAATAATTGGACGCTTCCTGAGCCAATTCCTGAGCCTATTCATAAACCAACTCCGAAGAAAAGAGGTGTTCTATTTCTCAGTCCTGAAGATATTCAAGAGGCAAAGAAATCTATGAAAGAAAAAGGTATTAAAGCTAAAGATGTTAAGAATTTACCTCCTATTGAAGAAATACATGGTCTTAATTTACCGCCTATTGAAGAAACATATGATCTTAATCCATCACCTATTGAAGAAACTCATGGTCTAGATAACCCGACACAGGTAGTAAAGGTAAATTCTCTCTATAGATATGATAAAGCTAAAATCCCTCCTACTAAGTTTGCTCGCCAATGTTTGGATGAATTTGATAACTTTATGGTTAAGCAAGACGACTTCAATGCTTATTTTGGTAGAAAATTAAAACAAAATGCTTATATGATTGAACACTTGGGTGATTATATGTCTAGAGTTAAAGGTGAACTTAAACTCATTAGTAAACATGCTTCTATGGTTACCACTCAAGTAGAACAAGTACTTAAAGCTCAAAATGATTTGCTCAATGAATTGAATAGTAAGAGTAATGACTATGCTGTTAGAGTGGCTACTAGAACTGGTAAGATGACTCAGGAACCTTTGTATCCTGAAGGCCACCCTAAGAGAATTGAACAAGATTCTCAGAGAAATAATTTAGATGCACCTAGTCCTTCTAAAAAGAAGAAAAAGAAAAATGATAGGACTTTGCATACTTCTAGTGAAACTATTGCTGAAACACCTGAGAATCCAAATGATATTTCTATTTCTGATGCTGAAACACAATCTGGTAATGAACATGAACCTAGTGAAAATGTCAATGATAATGTTCATGCTGATGCTCAACCTAGTAATGACAATGATGTGGAAATTGAACCTGCTGTTGATCTTGATAACCCATAATCAAAGAATCAACGTTATGATAAGAGAGACTTTGTTGCTAGGAAACACGGTAAGGAAAGAGAACCATGGGTTCAGAAACCCATGCCTTTTCCACCATGCTTGCTAATTATACTTTTAAAGGTGGAATACCAAAGAAACTTGGAGATCCAGGAGTACCTACTATACCATGCTCCATTAAAAGAAACTATGTTAAAACTGCTTTATGTGATCTTGGAGCCGGTGTTAGTGTTATGCCTCTCTCTTTATACCGTAGACTTGATTTGAATAAGTTGACACCTACTGAAATATCTTTGCAAATGGCCGATAAATCAACTGCTATACCTGTCGGTATTTGTGAGGATGTGCCTGTTGTGGTTGCAAACGTTACTATGTTAACGGACTTTGTTATTCTTGATATTCCCGAGGACGATAGTATGTCTATTATTCTTGGAAGACCTTTTTTGAATACTGCAGGGGCTGTTATTGATTGCAATAAAGGCAATGTCACTTTTCATGTTAATGGCAATGAGCATACGGTACACTTTCCGAGGAAACAACCTCAAGTTCATAGTATCAACTCTATTGGAAAAATTCCATCGATCATTTTTGGAGGTTTTGAATTTCCTCTTCCTACTGTCAAGAAGAAATATGATATTCTTATTATAGGGGATGTGCATATCCCCGTTGAGGTAACATAGTGTTATTCGAAATTTCTCCGGTTCCATGTTATTCGAAATGAGTTTGTTAACAAGACTTGATCAACCTTGTTAGTGGATTCCTTTTGATGAGCATGAGATGGATGAAACTAGAAGGCACAACCTTCTGTACCCTCTCTCTACTTTCTGTTATTTAGTTGAAATAAAGTAAAAATAGTATTTTTCCTGTCTGTTTTCTGATTTATCCGTGCAATATAAAAATACCCCGAAAATAAAAGTTCTCCAAATGCCCCGAAATTGAAATATGATTTTTTTTGGAATATTTGAGAATATCTAGCACTGAGAACACAGCAGGGGGAGCAAGCACCTAGCCACGAGGGTCCAGGGCGCGCCCACCCCTACAGGGCGCACCCCCTGCCCCATGGGCCCATGGTGGCTCCCCTCCACTTATTCCTGCACCCACACACTCCTTCCTCCCAAAAAAATCACCATCCAGCTCAAGCGCTAGTTCTAGCTCATTTTGCTGCAATTTTCGATCAACTTGCTCAAAGCACCTCTCACAAAACTGCTTGGGGGGATTGTTCCTTGGTATGTGACTCCTCCATTGGTCCAATTAGTTTTTGTTCTAGTGCTTTATTCATTGCAAATTTGTGCTGCCTAGGTGACCATGTTCTTGAGCTTGCATGTCAAATTTATATGGCTCCAAGTAGTTCTAATGCATGATATAGTCTCTAGGCACTTGTAGGAGTAGTTGCTATCAATTTTGTTGAGCCTGGCTCACTTTTATTTGAAGTTACTAAAAATTCCAGAATTTTTCAGAAAATAATGAGGAGATTTTTGAGGGGCTCATCGAGCCGAAGCTCGAAGGAAAAGCAAAGTGAGGAAGCAGAGAGGCCCAAATATAATTTGCCTCGCACCGCGGAGGTTCGGCCTTGTGAATGGCCTTCCGATGATTTCTTGAGAGCAGCCGGGATTTATGATGATTTTTATGAATTGGCTGAGAATGCAGGCCTCACCGACTTCCTCCGCGACCAACGCGAACAGTATCTCTTACTCACCAATACTTTTGTGCAAAACTTCTACTATTATCCTAAGGAATCACCTCCTTCAGTAGAGTTTCATTTATATGATGTGGTTAAGAAGATGTCACTATATGAATTTTGCAGGGTTTGCAAAATACCTTTCGAGGGTAGCTTAGGGGAACCACATCGTAAAGATGTGGACGGATTCATTGATACTATTACTGTAGGGGAAACTAGGAAGGTTTCTGATGCAAGAATCACTAGCATACATTTTCCTGTTTTACGCTACTTTGAAATATTTTCTAGTCGTTGCTTAATTGGTCGCGGAAACTGTGGAAACCTTAGTGTTCCTGATATTATCATTTTGCTCCATGGTTTATTCTACGATAACACTGTTAGTATGGGCGGTATTATTGCTAAACGGTTAAGTTTGAACCGTACAAAGGGCCCCATCTTTGGAGGTATTTACGCTTCACGCCTTGCTGCACATTATAACATACCTATTAGGCACTATGAAAAAGAATAAAAATTACTGCCCACTGCTTATTTAGACTATAAGAGTATGGTAGCGCATGAATTTATTGTTAAGAATAGGGAAGGGGCGCTTAAATACAAATTGTTCTTTGATAAACATCACACTGAGACTATTACCTTGCCTGCTCCCTCCTTGTTTGATTTATCTGCAGGTCCGTATCTCGTTCCACTGGCGGCCATTCACGCCTACCGGAACCCTACATCAGCCACGGAGCCGGAACCATAATTTGAACCTCCACGACAATCTAATTACCAGTGGGATCCGGAGATGATTGCCAATCGGTGGCAATCAGAGTCTTCTTCATCTCAGTACGACCCCGACTACAACTATGGATATCCGCCAGGCCAGCCGTGGCAATAGACCAACTTAGGCCAAAAGCCTAAGCTTGGGGGAGTACATATTTCCCACCGACATTACATTTATGTTCACACACTCATTGCTAGTTGTCGGTGCTCATACTTTTTCACTGTAATATCCATGCTAGTTTTTTTTCTTTTTTTTTCTGCTTTCTTCTTGTGTGTTTAATAAACTTTAAGAAAAACTAAAAAAAATTAGTAGTAGCTTTTAGCCAGTTTACTTTTCATGCTGTGATAGTAATGATTAAAAGAAAACCCAAAAATATTTCTCGTTCTTCTTTTGCTTGTTGGGAGCTTTCCCGTGTAAATAGTTTTATTTTTTTCTTTTCTTTGGGGGTCGATAGGAGAAGACCATAATGAAATTGTTGAAGTGGCTCTTATATGCATTATTGTTGATTTAACCAAGAGCCCATATTGCCTTGTCTTCTCCTGTTTATTGAATGCTCGCAGATTCCAGCTTAGTCCAATGCACGTGCACTGTTATTATTATTCACATCGTTCGGTCGTGCAAGTGAAAGGCAATAATGACGATATATGATGGACTGATTGAGATGAGAGAAGCTGGTATGAACTCGACCTCTCTTGTTTTTGTAAATATGATTCGTTCATTGTTCCTGATTCAGCCTATTATGAATAAACATGTTTGCAATGACAATTAGAGATCATAGTTGCTCGTGCCATGCTTGATTAGCTATGAGTTATAATGGTTTACCTTGCATGCCAACATGCTATTAAAATGGTAGTGATGTGGTATAGTGGGGTGGTATCCTCCTTTGAATGATTTAAGTGACTCGACTTGGCACATGTTCACACATGTAGTTGAAAACAAATCAACATAGCCTTCACGATATTTATGTTCATGGTGGATTATATCCTGCTCATGCTTGCACTCAATGTTTATTAATTTTAATGAATGTTCATGACTGTTGTCGCTCTCTAGTTGGTCGCTTCCCAGTCTCTTGCTAGCCTTCACTTGTACTAAGCGGGAATACTGCTTGTGCATCCAATCCCTTAAACCCCAAAGTTATTCCATATGAGTCCACCATACCTTCCTATATGCGGTATCTACCTGCCGTTCCAAGTAAATTTGTATGTGCCAAACTCTAAACCTTCAAATGAAATTCTGTTTTGTATGCTCGAATAGCTCATGTATCAACTAGGGCTGTCCGTATCTTCCATGCTAGGCGGGTTATTCTCAAGAGGAGTGGACTCCGCTCCTCACTCACGAGAAAATGGCTGGTCACCGGGATGCCCAGTCCCATGCTTTATGCAAATCAAATCAAAATAATTGCAAACAAAACTCCCCCGAGGCTGTTGCTAGTTGGAGGTACTCGTTGTTTCGAGCAAGCCATGGATTGATGCTTGTTGGTGGAGGGGGAGTATAAACTTTACCATTCTGTTTGGGAACCGCCTATAATGTGTGTAGCATGGAAGATATCGCCATCTCTTGGTTGTTATGTTGACAATGAAAGTATGCCGCTCAAAATATTATTTATCTCTGCTTTAAAATCGAGCTCTGGAACCGCTACAAATCCCTGCTTCCCTCTGCGAAGGGCCTATCTATTTACTTTTATGTTGAGTCATCACCCTCTTATTAAAAAGCACGAGCTGGAGAGCACTGCTGTCATTTGCATCCATTACTATTAATTTATATTGGGTATGACTATGACTGGATCTCTTTTACCATGAATTACAATGTTTAGTCAGTCCTTGATCTTTAAAGGTGCTCTGCATTTATGTTTTGCGGTCTCAGAAAGGGCTAGCGAGATACCATCTTGTTATATCATATCATGATTGTTTTGAGAAAGTGTTGTCATCCGAGATTTATTATTATTGCTCGCTAGTTGATTATGCCATTGACATGACTAAACATGAGACCTAAGAGTTATTGTGAATGTGGTTAGTCATAATCTTTGCTAAAAACTTGAATGCTGGCTTTACATATTTACAACAACAAGAGCAAACAGAGTTTGTAAAAGTTTTTCTTTATCACTTTCAGTTTGTTAACTGAATTGCTTGAGGACAAGCAAAGGTTTAAGCTTGGGGGAGTTGATACGTCTCCGTCGTATCTACTTTTCCAAACACTTTTGCCATGGTGTTATTTATGTGCAGAAACAAAAGTTCTCGGAATGACCTGAAACTCCACGGAACTTATTTTTGGAAAATATTAAAAATATTGGCGAAAGAATCAAGGCCAGGGGGCCCACCACCTGTCCACGAGGGTGGGGGGCGCGCCTGCCCCCCTGGGCGCGCCCCCCGGCCTCGTGGGCCCCCTGTTGCTCCATCGACCTCAACTCCAACTCCATATATTCGTGTTCGGGGATAAAAAAATCAGAGAGAAGGATTCATCGCGTTTTACGATATGGAGCCGCCGCGAAGCCCTAAAACCTCTCGGGAGGGCTGATCTGGAGTCCGTTCGGGGCTCCGCATAGGGGAATCCATCGCCGTCGTCATCATCAACCATCCTCCATCACCAATTTCATGATGCTCATCGCCGTGCGTGAGTAATTCCATCGTAGGCTTGCTGGACGGTGATGGGTTGGATGAGATTTATCATGTAATCGAGTTAGTTTTGTTAGGGTTTGAACCCTAGTATCCACTATGTTCTGAGATTGATGTTGCTATGACTTTGCTATGCTTAATGCTTGTCACTAGGGCCCGAGTGCCATGATTTCAGATTTGAACCTATTATGTTTTCATGAATATATGTGAGTTGTTGATCCTATCTTGCAAGTCTATAGTCACCTACTATGTGTTATGATCCGGCAACCCCGAAGTGACAATAATCGGGACCACTCCCGATGATGACCATAGTTTGAGGAGTTCATGTATTCACTATGTGTTAATGCTTTGGTACGGTACTCTGTTAAAAGGAGGCCTTAATATCCCTTAGTTTCCGCTAGGACCCCGCTGCCACGGGAGGGTAGGACAAAATATGTCATGCAAGTTCTTTTCCATAAGCACGTATGACTATATTCGGAATACATGCCTACATTACATTGATGAATTGGAGCTAGTTCTGTGTCACCCTATGTTATGACTGTTACATGATGAACCGCATCCGGCATAATTCTCCATCACCGATCCAATGCCTACGAGCCTTTCACATATTGTTCCTCGCTTATTTACTTTTCCGTTGCTACTGTTACAATCACTACAAAACCCAAAAATATTACTTTGCTATCGTTACCATTACTTCCATACTACTTTGCTACTAAATACTTTGCTGTAGATACTAAGTTATCCAGGTGTGGCTGAATTGACAACTCAGTTGCTAATACTTGAGAATATTCTTTGGCTCCCCTTGTGTCGAATCAATAAATTTGGGTTGAATACTCTACCCTCGAAAACTGTTGCGATCCCCTATACTTGTGGGTTATCACATTCTATAAGTCAACCATGGACTATCTTATATCAGCATGGTGCATCAAAGAAAAGTGAAAACTAAATGCAAAAGACGCTCCAAGATTTGCACATATCGCATGAACTAAACAAATCCGAAAACATACCGATACTTGTTCAAGAAAGCTGGGATGCCTTCCGAGGCATCCCCAAGCTTAGACGCTTGGGTCTACTTAGATATTTACTTGGGGCGCCTTGGGCATCCCCAAGCTTGAGCTCTTGCGTCTCCTCCTTCTCCTCACATCGAGACCTCCTCGATCTTCGAACACTTCATCAACACAAAACTCAACAGAAAGTTCGGTAAGATCCGTTAGTATAATAAAGCAAATCACTACTCTAAGTATTGTTGCAAACCAATTCATATTTTGTTTTTGCATTGTAGCTACTGTAATATAATTTTTCCATGGTTTATACCACCGATAGGATCGATAGTTTCATCAAAACAAGCAACATAATGCATCAATAACAGAATCTGTCTTAAACAGGACAGTCTGTAGTAATCTGAACACTACCATACTTCTGAAAAATTAGGACAACGTAAACAATTTGTATGGCAAGACTGTGCAATAAGTTTCAGAAACGTTTGGCATTCCAGTAAAAAATGAAAATTCACGCGCTACAGCCAAAGTTTCTGTTTCTGCACCGCACAAACCAACAAGCAATCTAATCATCCTAAAGGCAAATCTTGGCACATTATTTTTATAATACAATGGAATTGTACAAGGGGATAATTATTTTTGTTGAAAAGTTTCTGTAATCAAGATTCACAAAGTTTCCTCGAGCATGAACAAAGTTCAAGGAGCTCCCCCACTTCAACAATGCTTGTCTCTCTCACTTTCACTTTCCTTTTTGAAAAGTTTTGGGTTCCCCTCTATATTTTTTTTGTTTTTAAACTTTATAAAAGAACTCAACAGAAATAAATGACTCTCTAAAACTTCCGGGTTGTCTCCCTAGCAGCGCTTTCTTTAAAGCCATTAAGCTAGGCATAAAGTGCTCAAGTAATGGATCCACCCGGATCCCAAGGTATATCAAAGCCAATTTTAATTAACAACGATTTGGCATTTAGTAGTGAGCACA
Source organism: Thinopyrum elongatum (assembly GCA_011799875.1). Lineage (NCBI taxonomy): Eukaryota > Viridiplantae > Streptophyta > Magnoliopsida > Poales > Poaceae > Thinopyrum > Thinopyrum elongatum. Next base: position 606,088,100 of record CM022300.1, on the reverse strand, counting down.
AAGCAACATATATCAAGCAATGATGAAGTCTAACTCTCTTTCTATGCATCGGCATGTCACACAAGAACAATTCATGAACATCAAGTAAAGGCCATACATAGCATAAGAAGTTTCTTGCAATTTTATCGTGTTGGAAACATAGAGAGGCGGAGATGTAGTTACTCTCTCATAATAATTGCAAGTAGGAGCAGCAAGCACATGCATATTATATTCATCAAAATTATCATGTGCAACGGTAAAATGCAACCCATCAATATAATCCTTAATAAGCACAAACTTCTCTGATATAGTGTAGTTTGGAAAATTCAAAAAGATAATAGGACTATCATGTGTGGGTGCAATAGAAACAATTTCATTCTTAACATAAGGAACTATAGCAAGTTCATCTCCATAAGCATCATTCATATTGGCATCATGGCCACAAGCATAGCAAGCATCAAGTTCATCAAAAAGGGGTATTTCAAAAGAATCAAAGGGATCATAGCAATTATCATAGCAATCATCCTTCGGTAAGAATGAAGGGACATTAAATAATGTATGAGTTGGAGGGTTACTCTCATTAGAAGGTGGGTACGGGTAGCTAATCCGCTCTTCCTCCTTTTGTTCTTCGCTCTCCTCATCATCTTTTTCATCCAATGAGCTCACAGTTTTGGCAACTTCTTCTTTCATAGATTCCTGCAAAATATTAGTCTCTTCTTGGATAGCGGAGACTTTCTTAATAAATGCATCAATATCAAAATTGTATTCATAATTCTCACAGCAATATTTAAGGATAGCTAAATTTTGAGGTCTATAAACTGAATCATCAAAATCTTTAAACTCTTTAAACAAAGATTCAATTTCACATGCACCCTTAAAAGCAACAAATTCTTCTATTCGTTCCACATCATAGTAATCATATATACCTCTAGCATAAGAAGCCAAGGTTTTATTATCATTAAATCTGCATGAAAAGGGAAGGTGTGGAGCCTTCGTCCTAGAGCAACAAGTATAATCATATCTCAAGCATAGTTGCCGAGCATACCAATGCAACATACGAATTTGATCCCATAATAGTTTCCCTTTTTGAGTCAAGCGATAATCCCAAAAGTATTCACGTTGATCCAACGTGTCTCCCATTATATAATTGAATGGGGTTTTCTCAGGATTATTAAAGTAGTGCATAATATCTTTCACATAATGAGCATCGAGGGTTTTAGGAGGTTCCCCATCTCCATGAGTAGCAAGTATGCCTAATTTTTTTGGTATTTCGTGTTCCATATGCATAACTAAAGATAGAGAACAACTTAGAACAGAAAATAAAAACTACTTAGTGATAAAGCAAACAAGCACACACGAGAATATTCACCCCACGCTATAACTCCCCGGCAACGGTGCCAGAAAAGGTCTTGATAACCCACAAGTATAGGGGATCAATTGTAGCCTCTTTCGATAAGTAAGAGTGTCGAACCCAACGAGGAGCTAAAGGTAGAACAAATATTCCCTCAAGTTCTATCGACCACCGATACAACTCTACGCACGCTTAATGTTCGCTTTACCTAGAACAAGTATGAAACTAGAAGTACTTTGTAGGTGTTGTGGGATAGGTTTGCAAGAATATAAAGAGCACGTAAATATAAACTAGGGGCTGTTTAGATAAAGAAGCAATAAAGTTAGTATAGCGAGTGTGGAAAAGTGGTGGTAGGAGTTGCGAAATTGTCCCTAAGAAATTGACTACGTTACTAGACCGATAGCAAGTTTTATGTGGGAGAGGCCACTGCTAGCATGTCATCCCTGACTTGGAATTCTATGCACTTATGATTGGAACTATTAGCAAGCATCCGCAACTACTAACGTTCATTAAGGTAAAACCCAACCATAGCATTAAGATATATTGGTCCCCCTTCAATCCCGTATGCATCAATTTCTATGCTAGGTTGAAGCTTCTGTCACTCTTGCCGTCCAATACATAGTCCTATCAACATACAACTAACCCTATGGTGTGATCCACGCACGCGCTCATATGATGGGCACCAAAGGACAGCAACATAACCACAAGAAAATTAAACCAATCATAGCAATTCACCAATTACCGATAGGACAACGTAACTCTCCTCAGACATCATAGGATGGCAACACATCATTGGATATTAATATGAAGCATAAAGCACCATGTTCAAGTAGAGGGTACAGCGGGTTGCGGGAGAGTGGACCGTTTTAGATAGATGGGGGAAGGTGATGAAGATGTTGGTGAACATGACGGAGGTGTTGGTGTAGATCGTTGTCGTGATGATGGCCCCGGCGGCGTTCCGGCGCCACCGGGAGAGAGGGGGAGAGAGCCCCCCTTCTTCTTCCTCTTCCTTGACCTTCTCCCTAGATGGGAGAAGGGTTTCCCCTCTGGTCCTTGGATTCCATGGCATGAGAGGGGCGAGAGCCCCTCCAAGATTGGATCTATCTCTCTGTCTCTCTCTGTTTCTGCCTTCCAGATTCTGGTCTTTCACCGTTTCTTATATTCTCGGAGATCCGTAACTCCGATTGGGCTGAAATTTTAACACGATTCGTATCCGGATATTGGCTTTCTTGCGGCGAAAGAAGGGCACCAACCGCCTTACGGGGTGGCCACAAGGGTCAGGGGCGCGCCCCCCTGCCTCGTGGCCCCCTCGGGCATCGTCTCGCGTTGATTCTTCTTCCCAAAAATCACATATATTCCAAAAAAATCTCCGTAAGTTTTTATCCCGTTTGGACTCCGTTTGATATGGATTTTCTGCGAAACAAAAAACATGCAACAAACAAGAACTGGCACTGGGCGCTGGATCAATATGTTAGTCCTAAAAATAGTATAAAAAGTTGCCAAAAGTATATGAAAGTTGTATAATATTGGCATGGAACAATCAAAAATTATAGATACGACGGAGACGTATCAGTAACATGAATACCCAATTCACTTATGAAGATTCAAATAATGCATATGTTGTTGCTAGATCGTTTAATGTGCATAATGTATCGGCCAGCCCTAACTTTATCAATCATACATCTAATTATGTGCAAGAGCCGATGCAACAAAATCTCCATGCTTCTACCTCATATAATTTTAGCAACATGGAACATATGTATACGAACTCCCATGCATCGGCAGCTCCACAAATCCATATGCCGATGAACAACATGATGAGTTCCGTTAATCAAGTTGAAACACTTCACATAGGAACTTCTAATAGTATGCAACAAAGTGTTTCACCTTTTTATTCATCGGCAACTAGCTTGCAATATGTTAATCAAAACATGCCGGTGGATATGGGAATTGGCCATGCTACTAGTAGTTATCTGGCCAATTACCCTCAATCATCATATGCTACACCTCATGCTACTAAATTTTTGGCACCATATGCAACTATGGGTATTCATAATTCGGCTTCGCACCTTCACGCTAATAGCCGAATAAGTGAAAATTCTATAGGATCACATGTGTCTTCACCTAGTATCGTAGCATACAATGTTTCCCCTGCAAAACTACAGAATTTTGGTGACATCTCGTTACCAAAGAAGTCTAAAAGTGTCGGGGGCAATTCTATCTAGATTGGGTCATTAAGAAAAATCTTACGTCTTTTTGGGACGAATGCAATGTTGTTCTACACGAATTAATAAAAGAGAGAAAGCCTATTAATTCTGTTGCAATTCAAGCTAGATTATGTCAAAAAGAGAAAGCATTGGGTGTGGATAGAATTATCAAAAAAGGTGGTGATTCGGATAACAAAGTTAATTTGGCTATTGAAAAGACCGAATCAAATATTATGTATGCCGAATCTATTCTAGAAAAACAGGATGGCAAGGTGTTTGGGAGCTATTCGAAGAGGAACAACATATCGTTCAAGTAATGCAACCATCATGCTCTCCCAACGTGTTTGAAAAGGTATGTCTAGCAAGTGATTTACCTATCTTCCGATTTGGTCGCAACTTTATTGTTGATGCTTCTATAAGAAAAATTCTCATAAGTAATTTTGAAAGGCCAATGAAGAAGGGAAATTTACTTGTTAGCAATAAAACTGTTATAGAACATATCGGTCAATCTATTGTGCCATTTATAAAGACCGATAGTGACCTATTATTGCAGCCAAAGTTTTCCTCATTGCTTTATCAAAATTTCATATCTAATTGGGTAGCTTTGCTTGTTTCATACTTGGCTTGCACTTGGTCTCAACTGAGACATGTGTATTCTAACTATTTTCGTTTCAGAAATTTAAAGCCAAGGTCAAATTCTTTTGAGAAATCCGATGCTAATATAATATCTTATCCAAATACATCGGAGATAGGGTGCAAAACACAATGCATAGCCGAATGGGGAGATTCTAAATCTGAACCATTCGTTTGCTTACCTCCAAAGCCGTTCGTACACCAAGATCGGCTAGAAAACAAAACGTATACCTTCGATTCAAACATGTGTGATCAAATCTTTGATTTGTTGTTGAAAAATAATTACATTAGAATTCTTGATCACCATGTCAAGCCATCTATCCAAGGACGAATTTATTGTAAGTTGCATGATTCGTTCAAGCATAGTATTGAGGATTGCAACATGTTTCGTCAAATAGTTAAATCGGCCATTGATAAAGGACGATTGAAATTTGTTGAGACACCAAGAGATGATGAGTCTATTCCAATTGGTCCCGATGGTAAAAGGTTTTTGCATCGGCTAATTCAAGCTGGTCCATTTAAAGAGAAGGTAAAAACTGCAGGTGATGGGATCAAGCTTTCAAGTAAAGAAGTTGTTGAAGAGCATAATGAACATAATCTTGAGGGCGAGAATTCCATCGAAGCTACAATGGAGACGCCGAGGACTGGGGGGCAACAAGAAAATCCAAAGATCGGTGCAAGCACAACCAAAGAAAACAAAGGCCGACGTAAGCACAAAGGTAAAAAGCCGAAAGTCACTTTGGCGCAACTATTGAAAAAATATCAGAAGATAAGTGAGAAGAACAGTGCTTATCGGCTAATGTGAAAGCATCAAGATCACCCCCTAGGCGCAAATCCAAGGATCGATATTGGCAAGAACAGAATTTGAATGCAACTTGTTCATATCCTTATTTTAGGCCGCCAATGCCAATGTCATGGATGTCTCCCTATGCTCACGTAAATCCATATCCATCATGGGGCAAGTATGATACAAGGGCACATTCTCCATATTATTATAAACCATCTCGCCAATATTATGCAGCTCCAAGAAGACCAGCGTTCAATGAGCAGTCATATGTTCAAGACTGTTTCAATAAAAAAGAGTCGGTCTGGAGCACAAGGAAGAATAAGGAGGTGGTTGAGCAAGTCTACCGCGTCAAAAGGGATGGTCGTAAGAGTGGCACTTCAGATATGATCTCAAATAAAAAAGAGCTAATTAAAGTGTTGACATTGGCTACAAAAGGCAATGAGGCAAGTCAATCAAGTGCCAAATCTGAAGGGAAGAAGTAGAGAGTGCACAAGGTAAAACTAGAATTGCCATTACTTCAAACAAAATCGCAGTCGGGGTGCCCACTCGGCTTGTCGTATTGGCAAAAGAAGAAGTTGCAAAAGCTTAGTGCACAAGAACTTGAAAAGAGAAACATGTCATGGGTTCCCAAAGGAAGTATTCAAAATAAGAATTATGTGCAAGCTTCCTTTACAAGGAGTGCGACAAATGTGAAGAAGGAAAAGAAAGAAAACTATGAAGGACCAAGCCGAAGGTTTCAACATCTTCGGTCCACACATTATCCATTTTCTTCAACAATGTCGTTGATGCCTATGCCATGGAATTTGTCATCAGGTATGATTGGTTACCCTCAATGGGCTTATTTTAATCCATGGATGCAATATAATTTCTTACATCATGAAAGGGTATTACCAAATCATCATATGTTTGTGTTGGGGAACATAGTAATAATTCAAAATTTTCCTACGTGTCACCAAGATCAATCTAGGAGATACTAGCAACGAGATAAAGGGAGTGCATCTTCATACCCTTGAAGATCGGTAAGCGGAAGCGTTACAAGAACGTGGTTGATGGAGTCATACTCGCGGTGATTCAAATCGCGGAAGATCCGATCCAAGTGCCGAATGGACGGCGCCTCCGCGTTCAACACACGTAGCACGACGGCGTGGTGGTGGAACTTGCGGTTCTCCTGCAGGGCTTCGCCAAGCACTACGGAGGAGGAGGAGGTGTTGGAGGAGGGAGGGCTGCGCCAGGGAAGGGGGTGCGGCTGCCCTCTCTCTCCCTCACTATATATAGGGGGAAGGGGGGAGGATGATACGTCTCTGTCGTATCTACTTTTCCAAACACTTTTGCCCTTGTTTTGGACTCTAACTTGCATGATTTGAATGGAACTAACCCGGACTGACGCTGTTTTCAGCAGACTTTCCATGGTGTTATTTATGTGCAGAAACAAAAGTTCTCGGAATGACCTAAAACTCCACGGAACATATTTTCGAAAATATTAAAAATACTGGAAGAAGAATCCACGTCAGGGGGCCCACACCCTGTCCACGAGGGTGGGGGGCGCGCCCCCTGCCTCGTGGGCCCCCTGACGCTCCACCGACCTCAACTCCAACTCCATATATTCACTTTCGGGGAGAAAAAAATCAGAGAGAAGGATTCATCACGTTTTACGATACGGAGCCGCCGCCAAGCCCTAAAACCTCTCGGGAGGGCTGATCTGGAGTCCGTTCGGGGCTCCGGAGAGGGGAATCCATCGCCGTCGTCATCATCAACCATCCTCCATCACCAATTTCATGATGCTCATCGCCGTGCGTGAGTAATTCCATCGTAGGCTTGCTGGACGGTGATGGGTTGGATGAGATCTATCATGTAATCGAGTTAGTTTTGTTAGGGTTTGATCCCTAGTATCCACTATGTTCTGAGATTGATGTTGCTATGACTTTGCTATGCTTAATGCTTGTCACTAGGGCCCGAGTGCCATGATTTCAGATCTGAACCTATTATGTTTTCATGAATATATGTGAGTTCTTGATCCTATCTTGCAAGTCTATAGTCACCTACTAGTTGGTATGACCCGGAAGTGACAATAATCGGGACCACTCCCAGTGATGACCATAGTTTGAGGAGTTCATGTATTCACTATGTGTTAATGCTTTGGTCCGGTACTCTATTAAAAGGAGGCCTTAATATCCCTTAGTTTCCATTAGGACCCCGCTGCCACGGGAGGGTAGGGCAAAAGATGTCATGCAAGTTCTTTTCAATAAGCAAGTATGACTATATTCGGAATACATGCCTACATTACATTGATGAATTGGAGCTTGTTTTGTGTCACCCTATGTTATGACTGCTACATGATGAACTGCATCCGACATAATTCTCCATCACCGATCCAATGCCTACGAGCTTTTCACATATTGTTCTTCGCTTATTTACTTTTCCGTTGCTATTGTTACAATCACTACAAAACCCAAAAATATTACTTTTCCTATCGTTACCGTTACTTCCATATTACTTTGCTACTAAATACTTTGCTGCAGATACTAAGTTATCCCGGTGTGGTTGAATTGACAACTCAACTGCTAATACTTGAGAATATTCTTTGGCTCCCCTTGTGTCGAATCAATAAATTTGGGTTGAATACTGTACCCTCGAAAACTGTTGCGATCCCCTATACTTGTGGGTTATCTAGACTATTTTCTGGCGCCGTTGCCGGGGAGCATAGCTCTATTCTTTGAGTCACTTGGGATTTATATCTGCTAGTCACTATGAAGAACTTGAAAGACGCTAAGACAAAAATTTATCCCTCAACTACAAGGGGAGGTAAGGAACTACCATCTAGCTCTGCACTTGATTCACCTTCTGTTTTGAGTAAGCTTGCGACACCTAAACCTGCTTCTGCTATTCATTCTGATATGTCGCATGTTATTGATGATGCTACTTCTGCTATGCATGATACTTATGATGAAACTACTTCTATGCTTGATACTACTGTGCCACTTGGTGAAATTCTTGATGAACAACTTGCTAGGGCTAGAGAGAATGAAATTATTGAAACTGATAATATTGAAGATAGTGATGATGAAGACTCTCCCCCTAATAAATATGAATTTCCTGTTGTGCCTGAGGGTTATGTTTTGGATGAAGAATCTGCTAGAGCCATTCTTGCTTGCAATGATAGAAGTGATCTTAAGAAGTTATTAGCTAAATGGAAGCATCGATCTCTTAATGCTAGAATGAAACCTGACCCAACTTTTGCTACTTCACCTATCTGTGTTACTGATAAGGATTATGAATTCTCTGTTGATCCTGATATAATTACTTTGGTTGAATCTGATCCTTTTTATGGCTATGAATCTGAAACTGTTCTGGCACATCTTACTAAATTAAATGATATAGCCACCTTGTTCACTAATGATGAGAGAACTCGCTACTTCTATATCCTTAAAAAAAATCGTTCTCATTAAAGGGTGATGCTAAGATATGGTTTAATTCTCTTGATCCTGGTTGTGTGCGTAGTCCCCAGGATATGATTTATTACTTCTCTGCTAAATATTTCCCTGCTCATAAGAAACAAGCTGCTTTAAGGGAAATATATAATTTTGTGCAACTTGAAGAAGAGATTCTCCCACAAGCTTGGGGGAGGCTTCTCCAATTACTTAATGCTTTGCCTGATCATCCTCTTAAGAAAAATGAAATACTTGATATCTTTTATAATGCTAACCGATGCTTCCATAGATTACCTGGATAGTTGTGCTGGTTCTGTTTTCAGGGAAAGAACACCGGATGAAGCTGAAATTCTATTAAATAATATGTTGACAAATGAAAATAATTGGACACTTCCTGAGCCTATTCCTAAACCAACTCCGAAGAAAAGAGGTTTTCTATTTCTCAGTCCTGAAGATATGCAAGAGGCAAAGAAATCTATGAAAGAAAAGGGTATTAAAGCTGAAGATGTTAAGAATTTACCTCCTATTGAAGAAATACATGGTCTTAATTTACCGCCTGTTGAAGAAACATATGATCTCAATCCTCCACCTATTGAAAAAACTCATGGTCTTGATAACCCGACACAGGTAGTAAAGGTAAATTCTCTCTATAGATTTGATGAAGGTGATATTCCTCACTATAAGTCTGCTAGACAATGCTTAGAACAGTTTGCTAATTTTATTGTCAAACAAGAAAACTTCAATGCTTATTTTGGTAGACAATTGAAATACAATTCCGATACGCTTGAACACTTGGGTGATTATATGTCTAGAGTTAAAGGTGAACTTAAACTCATTAGTAAACATGCTTCTATGGTTACCACTCAAGTAGAACAAGTACTTAAAGCTCAAAATGATTTGCTCAATGAATTGAATAGTAAGAAAAATGACTATGCTGTTAGAGTGGCTACTAGAACTGGTAAAATGACTCAGGAACCTTTGTATCCTGAAGGCCACCCTAGGAGAATTGAGCAAGATTCTCAGAGAAATAATATAGATGCACCTAGTCCTTCTAAAAAGAAGAAAAAGAAAAATGATAGGACTTTGCATGCTTCTAGTGAACCTATTGCTGAAACACCTGAGAATCCAAATGATATTTCTATTTCTGATGCTGAAACACAATCTGGTAATGAACATGAACCAAGTGAAAATACTAATGAAGGTGTTCATGATGATGCTCAACCTAGCAATGATAATGATGTAGAAATTGAACCTGCTGTTGATCTTGATAACCCACAATCAAAGAATCAACGTTATGATAAGAGAGACTTTGTTGCTAGGAAACTTGGTAAAGAAAGAGAACCATGGGTTCAGAAACTCATGCCTTTTCCTCCGAAACCATCCAAGAAAAGGGATGATGATGATTTTGAGCGCTTTGCTGAAATGATTAGACCTATCTTCTTGCGTATGCGATTAACTGATATGCTCAAAATGAATCCTTATGCTAAGTATATGAAAGAAATTGTTACTAATAAAAGAAAGATACCGGAAGCTGAAATTTCCACCATGCTTGCTAATTACACTTTTAAAGGTGGAATACCGATGAAACTTGGAGATCCAGGAGTACCTACTATACCATGCCCCATTAAAAGAAATTATGTTAAAACTGCTTTATGTGACCTTGGAGCCGGTGTTACTGTTATGCATCTCTCTTTATATCGTAGACTTGATTTGAATAAGTTGACACCTACTGAAATATCTTTGCAAATGGCTGATAAATCAACTGCTGTACCTGTCGGTATTTGTGAGGATGTGCCTGTTGTGGTTGCAAACGTTACTATTTTAACAGACTTTGTTATTCTTGAAATTCCCGAGGACGATAGTATGTCTATTATTCTTGGAAGACCCTTTTTGAATACTGCAGGGGCTGTTATTGATTGCAACAAAGGCAATGTCACTTTTCATGTTAATGGTAATGAGCATACGGTCCACTTTCCGAGGAAACAACCTTAAGTTCATAGTATCAACTCTATTGGAAAAATTCCATCAATTATTTTTGGAGGTTTTGAATTTCCTCTTCCTACTGTTAAAAAGAGATATGATATTCTTATTATTGGGGATGTGCATATCCCCGTTGAGGTAACATAGTGTTATTCGAAATTTCTCCGGTTCCATGTTATTCGGAATGAGTTTGTTAACAAGACTTGATCAACCTTGTTAGTGGATTCCTTTTGATGAGCATGAGATGGATGAAACTAGAAAGCACAACCTTCTGTACCCTCCTTTTACTTTTTGTTATTTCGTTGAAATAAAGTAAAAATAGTATTTTTCTGTCTGTTTTCTGAATTATCCGTGCAATATAAAAATACCCCGAAAATAAAAGTTCTCCAAATGCCCTGAAAATGGAATATGATTTTTTCTGGAATATTTGAGAATATCTGGCACTGAGAACACAGCAGGGGGAGCAAGCACCTGGCCACGAGGGTCCAGGGCGCGCCCACCCCTACAGGGCGCGCCCCCCGCCTCGTGGGCCCACGGTGGCTCCCCTCCACTTATTCCTGCACCCACACACTTCTTCTTCCTCCCAAAAAAATCACCATCCAGCTCAAGCACGAGTTCTTGCTCATTTTGCTGCGATTTTAGATCTCCTTGCTCAAAGCACCTCTCACAAAACTGCTTGGGGGGATTGTTCCTTGGTATGTGACTCCTCCATTGGTCCAATTAGTTTTTGTTCTAGTGCTTTATTCATTGCAAATTTGTGCTGCCTAGGTGACCATGTTCTTGAGCTTGCATGTCAAATTTATATGGTTCCAAGTAGTTCTAATGCATGATATAGTCTCTAGGCACTTGTAGGAGTAGTTGCTATCAATTTTGTTGAGCTTGGTTCACTTTTATTTGAAGTTACTAAAAATTTCAGAAATTTTCAGAAAATAATGAGGAGATTTTTGAGGGGCTCATCGAGCCGAAGCTCGAAGGAAAAGCAAAGTGAAGAAGCACAGAGGCCCAAATATAATTTGCCTCGCACTGCGGTGGTTCGGCCGTGTGAATGGCCTTCCAATGATTTCTTGAGAACAGCCGGGATTTATGACAATTTTTATGAATTGGCTGAGAATGCAGGCCTCACCGACTTCCTCCGCGACCAACGCGAACAGTATCTCTTACTCACCAATACTTTTGTGCAAAACTTCTACTATTATCCTAAGGAATCACCTCCTTCAGTAGAGTTTCATTTATATGATTTGGTTAAGAAGACATCACTAGATGAATTTTGCAAGGTTTGCAAAATACCTTTTGAGGGTAGTTTAGATGAACCACACCGTAAGGATGTGGATGGGTTTATTGACACTATTACTGTAGGGGAAACTAGGAAGGTTTCCGATGCAAGAATCACTAGCATACATTTTCCTGTTTTATGCTACTTTGCTATATTTGCTAGTCGTTGCTTAATTGGTCGCGGAAACTATGGAAACCTTAGTGTTCCTGATATTATCATTTTGTTCCATGGTTTATTCTGCGATAACACTGTTAGTATGGGCGGTATTATTGCTAAACGGTTAAGTCTGAACCGTACAAAGGGCCCCATCTTTGGGGGTATTTATGCTTCACGCCTTGCTGCACACTATAACATACCTATTAGGCACTATGAAAAAGAAGAAAAATTGCTGCCCACTACTTATTTAGATTATAAGAGTATGGTAGCGCATGACTTTATTGTTAAGAATAGGGAAGGGGCGCTTAAATATAAGTTGTTCTTTGATAAACATCACCCTGAGACTATTACCTTGCCTGCTCCTTCCTTGTTTGATTTATCTGCAGGTCCGTATCTCGTTTCGCTGGCGGCCATTCACGCCTACCGGAACCCTACATCAGTCACGGAGCCGGAACCACAATTTGAACCTCCATGACAGTCTAATTACCAGTGGGATCCGGAGATGATTGCCAACCAGTGGCAATCAGAGTCTTCTTCATCTCAGTACGACCCCAGCTACAACTATGGATATCCGCCAGGCCATCCGTGGCAATAAACCAACTTAGGCCAAAAGCCTAAGCTTGGGGGAGTACGTATTTCTCACCGACATTACATTCATGTTCACACACTCCTTGCTAGATGTCGGTGCTCATACTCTTTCACTGTAATATACATGCTAGTTTATTTCCCTTTTTCTTGCTTTCTTCTTGTGTGTTTAATAAACCTTAAGAAAACCAAAAAAATTAGTGTAGCTTTTAGTTAGTTTACTTTTCTTGCTGTAGTAGTAATAATTAAAAAGAAAACCCAAAAAGATTTCCTGTTCTTCTTTTGCTTGTTGGGAGCTTTCCCGTGTAAATAGTTTTATTTCTTTTCTTTGGGGGTCGATAGGAGAAGGCTATGATTAAATTGTTGAAGTGGCTCTTAGATGCATTATTGTCGATTTAACCAAGAGCCCATATTGCCTTGTCTTCTCCTGTTTATTGAATGCTCGCAGATTCCAGCTTAGTCCAATGCACGTGCACTCTTATTATTTTCACATCGTTCAGTCGTGCAAGTGAAAGGCAATTATGACGATATATGATGGACTGACTGAGATGAGAGAAGCTGGTATGAACTCGACCTCTCCTGTTTTTGTAAATATGATGAGTTCATCGTTCCTGATTCAGCCTATTATGAATAAACATGTTTGCAATGACAATTAGAGATCATAGTTGCTTATGCCATGCTTGATTAGCTATGAGTTATAATGGTTTACCTTGCGTGCCAACATGCTATTAAAATGGTTGTGATGTGGTATGATGGGGTGGTATCCTCCTTTGAATGATTTAAGTGACTCGACTTGGCACATGTTCACACATGTAGTTGAAACAATTCAACATAGCCTTCACGATATTTATGTTCATGGTGGATTATATCCTACTCATGCTTGCACTCAATGTTCATTAATTTTAATGCATGTTCATGACTGTTGTCGCTCTCTAGTTGGTCGCTTCACAGTCTTTTGCTAGCCTTCACTTGTACTAAGCGGGAATACTGCTTGTGCATCCAATCCCTTAAACCCCAAAGTTATTCCATATGAGTCCACTATATCTTCCTATATGCGGTATCTACCTGCCGTTCCAAGTAAATTTGTATGTGCCAAACTCTAAACCTTCAAATAAAATTCTGTTTTGTATGCTCGAATAGCTCATGTATCAACTAGGGCTGTCCGTATCTTCCATGCTAGGCGGGTTATTCTCAAGAGGAGTGGACTCCGCTCCTCACTCATGAGAAAATGGCTGGTCACCGGGATGCCCAGTCCCATGCTTTATGCAAATCAAATCAAAATAATTGCAAACAAAACTCCCACGAGGCTGTTGCTAGTTGGAGGCACTCGTTGTTTCGAGCAAGCCATGGATTGATGCTTGTTGGTGGAGGGGGAGTATAAACTTTACCATTCTGTTTGGGAACCGCCTATAATGTGTGTAGCATGGAAGATATCGCCATCTCTTGGTTGTTATGTTGACAATGAAAGTATGCCGCTCAAAATGTTATTTATCTCTGCTTTAAAATCGTGCTCTGGCACCTCTACAAATCCCTGCTTCCCTCTGCGAAGGGCCTATCTATCTACTTTTATGTTGAGTCATCACCCTCTTATTAAAAGCACTAGCTGGAGAGCGCTGTTGTCATTTGCATCCATTACTATTAATCTATGTTGGGTATGACTATGGCTGGATCTCTTTTACCATGAATTACAATGTCTAGTCAGTCCTTGATCTTTAAAGGTGCTCTGCATTTATGTTTTGTGGTCTCAGAAAGGGCTAGTGAGATACCATCTTATTATATCATATTGTGATTGTTTTGAGAAAGTGTTGTCATCCGAGATTTATTATTATTGCTCGCTATTTGATTATGCCATTGACATGAGTAAACATGAGACCTAAGAGTTATTGTGAATGTGGTTAATCATAATCTTTGCTGAAAACTTGAATGCTGGCTTTACATATTTACAACAACAAGAGCAAACAGAGTTTGTAAAAGTTTTCCTTTATCACTTTCAGTTTATCAACTGAATTGCTTGAGGACAAGCAAAGGTTTAAGCTTGGGGGAGTTGATACGTCTCCGTCGTATCTACTTTTCCAAACACTTTTGCCCTTGTTTTGGACTCTAACTTGCATGATTTGAATGGAACTAACCCGGACTGACGCTGTTTTCAGCAGACTTTCCATGGTGTTATTTATGAGCAGAAACAAAAGTTCTCGGAATGACCTGAAACTCCACGGAACATATGTTTGGAAAATATTAAAAATACTGGAAGAAGAATCCACGTCAGGGGGCCCACACCCTGTCCACGAGGGTGGGGGGCGTGCCTGCCCCCCCTGGGCGTGCCCCCCTGCCTCATGGGCCCCCTGATGCTCCACCGACCTCAAGTCCAACTCCATATATTCACTTTCGGGGAGAAAAAAAATCAGAGAGAAGGATTCATCGCGTTTTACGATACGGAGCCGCCGCCAAGCCCTAAAACCTCTCGGGAGGGCTGATCTGGAGTCCGTTCGGGGCTCCGGAGAGGGGAATCCGTCGCCGTCGTTATCATCAACCATCCTCCATCACCAATTTCATGATGCTCACCGCCATGCGTGAGTAATTCCATCATAGGCTTGCTGGACGGTGATGGGTTGGATGAGATCTATCATGTAATCGAGTTAGTTTTGTTAGGGTTTGATCCCTAGTATCCACTATGTTCTGAGATTGATGTTGCTATGACTTTGCTATGCTTAATGCTTGTCACTAGGGCCCGAGTGCCATGATTTCAGATCTGAACCTATTATGTTTTCATGAATATATGTGAGTTCTTGATCCTATCTTGCAAGTCTATAGTCACCTACTATGTGTTATGATCCGGCAACCCCGAAGTGACAATAATCGGTAACACTCCCGGTGATGACCATAGTTTGAGGAGTTCATGTATTCACTATGTGTTAATGCTTTGGTCCGGTACTCTATTAAAAGTAGGCCTTAATATCCCTTAGTTTCCATTAGGACCCCGCTGCCACGGGAGGGTAGGACAAAAGATGTCATGCAAGTTCTTTTCCATAAGCACGTATGACTATATTCGGAATACATGCCTACATTACATTGATGAATTGGAGCTAGTTCTGTGTCACCCTATGTTATGACTGTTACATGATGAACCGCATCCGGCATAATTCTCCATCACCGATCCAATGCCTACGAGCTTTTCACATATTGTTCTTCGCTTATTTACTTTTCCGTTGCTATTGTTACAATCACTACAAAACCCAAAAATATTACTTTTGCTATCGTTACCGTTACTTCCATATTACTTTGCTACTAAATACTTTGCTGCAGATACTAAGTTATCCAGGTGTGGTTGAATTGACAACTCAACTGCTAATACTTGAGAATATTCTTTGGCTCCCCTTGTGTCGAATCAATAAATTTGGGTTGAATACTCTACCCTCGAAAAATGTTGCGATCCCCTATACTTGTGGGTTATCAGAGGACGAGGCGCCCTAGGGTTTCCCTAGTGGAGGGGCGGCGGCCACAGGGGAAACCCTAGATGGGTTTGGGCGCCCCCACCCCTAGGAAACTTGCACCCCAAGCCGGGAGGGGCGGCTGCCCTAGGGGAGGCGCCCCCACCTCTCCAGGTTACGTGAGATGGGGTGGGAGGGGCGCACAGCCCCTTAGTGGGCTGGTGTGCCCCCCTCCCCTTGGCCCATAAGGCCCCCCAACGCTTGCCGGGGCCTCCGAAACTCCTTTCGGTCACGCTGGTCGTCACCCGGTACTCCCAGAACAATTCCGGACTCCAATACCCTTCGTCCAATATATCGATCTTCACCTCCGGACCATTCTGAAGTTCCTCGTCACATCCGGGATCTCATTCGGGACTCCGAACAACCTTCGGAAACCACATACTATTCCCATTACAACTCTAGCATCACCGAACCTTAAGTGTGTAGACCCTACGGGTTCGGGAACCATGCAGACATGACCGAGACACCTCTCCGATCAATAACCAATAGCGGGATCCGGATACCCATATTGGCTCCCACATGTTCCACGATGATCTCATCGGATGAACCACGATGTCGGGGATTCAATCAATCCCGTATACAATTCCCTTTGTCCATCGGTATGTTACTTGCCCGAGATTCGATCGTCGGTATCCCTATACCTTGTTCAATCTCGTTACCGGCAAGTCTCTTTACTCGTTCCGTAATGCATGATCCCGAGACTAACTCCTTAGTCACACTGAGCTCATTATGATGATGCATTACCGAGTGGGCCTAGAGATACCTCTCCATCATACGGAGTGACAAATCCCAGTCTCGATTCGTGCCAACCCAACAGACACTTTCGGAGATACCTGTAGTGCACCTTTATAGCCACCCAGTTACGTTGTGACGTTTGATACACCCAAAGCATTCCTACGGTATCCGGGAGTTGCACAATCTCATGGTCTAAGGAAATGATACTTGACATTAGAAAAGCTCTAGCAAACGAACTACACGATCTTGTGCTATGCTCAGGATTGGGTCTTGTCCATCACATCATTCTCCTAATGATGTGATCCCGTTATCAATGACATCCAATGTCCATGGTCAGGAAACCATAACCATCTATTGATCAACGAGCTAGTCAACTAGAGGCTTACTAGGGACATGTTGTGGTCTATGTATTCACACATGTATTACGGTTTCCGGTTAATACAATTATAGCATGAACAATAGACAATTATCATGAACAAGGAAATATAATAATAACCATTTTATTATTGCCTCTAGGGCATATTTCCAACAGTTTGATTAGCTTCACTTTTGTTGCTAATCTAAATGGACAATATATATACTTATCGTCCTAAGCACGTATAAATGGCTGATGAAGTGTTGACATCGTCCTTTCTCTTTCTTCTGCCGTGGTCGAGCTTTAAGTCTTAACTTCACACCTTACAACTCAGGCAAGAACTCCTTCTTTGACTGATCCATTTTGAACTCCTTCAAAGTCACGTCAAGGTATGTGCTCTATGAAAGTCTTATCAGGCGTCTTGATCTATCTCTATAGATCTTGATACCCAACATGTAAGCAGTTTTACCCAGGTCTTACTTTGAAAAACTTCATTCAAACAACCCTTTATGCTTTTCAGAAATTCTACATCATTTCCGATCAACAATATGTCATCCACATATACTTATCAAAAATGTTGTAGTGCTCCCACTCACTTTCTTGCAAATACAAGTTTCTTACAAACTTTGTATAAACCCAAAAGCTTTGATCACCTCATCAAAGCATATGTTCCAACTCTGAGATGCTTGCTCCAGTCCATAGAAGGATCGCTGGAGTTTGCATACCTTTTAGTATCCTTAGGATCGACAAAACCTTCTTGTTGTATCACATACAACCTTTCCTCATGGAAACCGTCAAGGAAACTTTGTTTTGACATCCATCTGCCAGATTTCATAAATGAAAATCCAGTAACTACTAACATAACTCTAATAGACTTTAGCCTCGCTATGATTGAGAAAGTCTCATCACAGTCAACTCCTTGAACTTGTCGGAAACTTCTTTGAGACAAGTCGAGCTTTATAAATGGTGACATTACCATCATGTGTTTGTGTTCTTCTTAAAGATCCATTTATTCTCAATGGCTTGCCGATCATCGGCAAGTCCACCAAAGTCCATACTTTGTTCTCATACATGGATCCTATCTCGGACTTCATGGCTCCTAGCCATTTGTTTGAATCCGGGCCCACCATTGCTTCTCCATAGCTCGTAGGTTCAGTGTTGTCCAACAACATGACCTTTAAGACAGGGTTACCACTCAGAAGTTGTATACACCCTTGTCGACCTACGAGGTTTGATAGTAACTTGATCTGAAGCTTCATGATCATCATCATTAGCTTTCTCTTCTACTGACGTAGGTGCCACAGAAACATCTTTCTGTGTTGCGCTACTCTCTGGTTGAAGTAAAGGTTCAACAACCTCATCAATTTCTATCTTCCTCCCACTCAATTCTTTCGAGAGAAACTCTTTCTCGAGAAAGGACCTGTTCTTAGCGACAAACACTTTGCCCTCAGATCTGAGATAGAAGGTATACCCAATCGTCTTCTTTGGGTATTCTATGAAGACACAATTGTCCGCTTTGGGTTCGAGCTTTTCTGGCTGAAGCCTTTTGACATAAGCATCATAGCACCAAACCTTAAGAAACGACAACTTAGGTTTCTTTCCATACAGTGTCGTCTCCATGGACTTAGATGGTGCCCTATTTAAAGTGAATGTAGTTGTCTCTAATGCATAACCCCAAAACTATAGCGGTAGATCGGTAAGAGACATCATAGATCGCACCATATCCAATAGAGTGTGATTACGATGTTCGGACACACCATTACGCTATGGCATTCCAGGTGGCGTCAACTGTGAAACGATTCCACCTTGTCTTAAATGATTGCCAAACTCATAACTCAGATACTCTCCCCTTGATTATATCGTAGGAACTTGATCTTCTTGTTACGATGATTCTCAACTTCACCCTGAAATTGCTTGAACTTTTCAAACGTTTCAGACTTATGCTTCATTAAGTAAACATACTCATATCTACTCAATTCATCGGTGAAGGTGAAAAAATAATGATATCTACCGCACGCGTCAACACTCATCGGACCGCATACATCAGCATGTATGATTTCCAACAAGTCACTTGCCGTTCCATTATTCCAAAACGGGGTTTTAGTCATCTTGCCAATGAGGCATGGTTCGCATGTGTCAAGTGATTCAAAATCAAGTGACTTCAAAAGTCCATCGGCATGGAGGTTCTTCATGCGCTTTACACCAATATGACCTAAGCGGCAGTGCCATAAGAAAGTGGTACTATCATTATCAACTCTACATCTTTTGGCATCATTGTTATGAACATGTGTAGCACTACGACCGAGATTCAATAAACCACTCACATTGGGTGCATGACCATAGACGGTATTATTCATGTAAACAGAATAACCATTATTCTCTGACTTAAATGAATAACCGCATTGCAATAAACATGATCTAATCATGTTCATGCTCAACGCAGACACCAATGCAAACAACATTTATCTAGGTTAAACACTAATCCCGAAGGTAGAGGGAGCGTGCGATGGTGATCACATCAACCTTGGAAACACTTCCAACATACATCGTCACCTCGCCCTTAGCTAGTCTCCGTTTATTCTGTAGCTTTTGTTTCGAGTTACCAATCTTAGCAACTGAACCGGTATCTAATACCCAGATGCTACTAGGAGTACTAGTAAGGTACACATCAATAACACATATATCAAATATACTTCTGTTGAAGTTGCCAGCCTTCTTATCTACCAAGTATTTGAGGCAGTTCCGCTACCAGTGACCGTTCCCCTAATAGAAGCACTTCGTCTCGGGTTTGGTTTTTTTTGGGTTTCCTCACTGGAGCGGTAACTGGCTTGCCATTCATGAAGTTTCCATTCTTTCCCTTTCCCTTCTTGAAACCAGTGGTCTTGTTAACCATCAACTCTTGATGCTCCTTCTTGATTTCTACCTTCACGTCTTTAAGCACGACGAACAGCTCCGGGATCATCTTCCCTTGCATGTTATAGTTCATCACAAAGCTCTAGCAGCTTGGTGATAGTGACTGGAGAACTCTGTCAATCACTCTCTTATCGGGAAGATTAACTCCACTTGATTCAAGTGATTGAAGCACCCAGACATTCTGAGCACATGCTCACTGGCTGAGCTATTCTCCTCCATCTTGTAGGCAAAGATCTTGTCAGAGGTCTCAAACCTCTCAACGAGAGCATGAGCCTGAAATACCAATTTCAGCTCTTGGAACATCTCATATGTTCCATGGTGTTCAAAACACCTTTGGAGCCCCGATTCTAAGCCGTAAAGCATGGCGCACTAAACTATCAAGTAGTCATCAGAACGTGTCTACCAGATGTTCACAACATCCACAGACGACGCTAGAGGGGTTGGCACACCGAGCGGTGCATCAAGGACAGAAGCCTTCTGTGTAGTAGTGAGGACAATCCTCAGACTACGGCCCTACTCCGCACAATTGCTCACAATATCTTTCAACTTAGTCTTTCTCTAGGAACGTATTAAAGCAGGGAGCTAAAGCGCGAGCTATTGATCTACAACATAATTTGCAAAGATAATTTAGACTAAATTCATGATAATTAAGTTCATCTAATCAAATTATTTAATGAACTCCCACTCAGATAGACATCCCTCTAGTCATCTAAGTGATACATGATCCGAATCGACTAGGCCGTGTCCGATCATCACGTGAGACAGACTAGTCATCAACGGTGAACATCTCCATGTTGATCGCATCTACTATACGACTCATGTTCGACCTTTCGGTCTCTCATTTTCCGAGGCCATGTCTGTACATGCTAGGCTCGTCAAGTCAACCTAAGTGTTCCGCGTGTGTAAATCTGGCTTACACCTGTTGTATGCGGACGTTAGAATCTATCACACCCGATCATCACGTGGTGCTTCGAAACAACGAACCTTCGCAACGGTGCACAGTTAGGGGGAACACTTTTCTTGAAATTTTAGTGAGGGATCATCTTATTTAAGCTACCGTCGTTCTAAGCAAATAAGATGTAAACATGACAAACATCACATGCAAATCATAAAGTGACATGATATGGCCAATATCATCTTGCGCCTTTGATCTCCATCTTCGAGGCGTGGCATGGTCACCTTCGTCACCGGCAGGACACCATGATCTCCATCATCATGATCTCCATCATCGTGTCTTCATGAAGTTGTCTCGCCAACTATTACTTCTACTACTATGGCTAACGGTTAGCAATAAAGTAAAGTAATTACATGGTGTTTTCATTGACACGCATGTCATACAATTAATTAAGACAACTCCTATGGTTCCTGCCGGTTGTCATACTCGTCGACATGCAAGTCGTGATTCCTATTACAAGAACATGATCAATCTCATACATCACATATATCATTCATCACATCCTTTTGGCCATATCACATCACATAGCATACCCTGCAAAAATAAGTTAGACGTCCTCTAATTGTTGTTGCATGTTTTACGTGACTGCTATGGGTTTCTAGCAAGAACGTTTCTTACCTACGCAAAAGCCACAACGGTGATATGCCAATTGCTATTTACCCTTCATAAGGACCCTCTTCATCGAATCCGATCCGACTAAAGTGGGAGAGACACACACCCGCTAGCCACCTTATGCATCAAGTGCATGTCAGTCGGTGGAACCAGTCTCACATAAGCGTACGTGTAAGGTCGGTCCGGGCCGCTTCATCCCACAATGCCGCCGAATCAAGATAAGACTAGTAACGGTAAGCAAATTGACCAAATCATCGCCCACAACTACTTTGTGTTCTACTCGTGCAAAGAATCTACGCATAGACCTAGCTCATGATGCCACTGGGAATGTAGTAATAATTCAAAATTTTCCTATGTGTCACCAAGATCAATCTAGAAGATACTAGCAACGAGAGAAAGGGAGTGCATCTTCATACCCTTGAAGATCGCCAAGCGGAAGCGTTACAAGAACGCGGTTGATGGAGTCGTACTCGCGGCGATTCAAATCGCGGAAGATCCGATCCAAGCGCCGAATGGACGGCGCCTCCGCGTTCAACACACGTACAGCCCGGGGACGTCTCCTCCTTCTTGATCCAACAAGGGGAGAGGAGAAATTGAGGGAGAACTCCAGCAGCACGACGGCGTGGTGGTCGAGCTTGCGGTTCTCCTGCAGGGCTTCGCCAAGCACTACGGAGGAGGAGGAGGTGTTGGAGGAGGGAGGGGCTGCGCCAGGGAAGGGGGTGAGGCTTCCCTCTCTCTCCCTCACTATATATAGGGGGAAGGGGGAGGACGAGGCGCCCTAGGGTTTCCCTAGGGGAGGGGCGGCGGCCACAGGGGAAACCCTAGATGGGTTTGGGCACCCCCACCCCTAGGAAACTTGCCCCCCAAGCCGGGAGGGGCGGCTGCCCTAGGGGAGGCGCCCCCACCTCTCCAGGTTACGTCAGATGGGGTGGGAGGGGCGCACAGCCCCTTAGTGGGCTGGTGTGCCCCCTCATCTTGGCCCATAAGGCCCCCAACGCTTGTCGGGCCCCCGAAACTCCTTTCAGTCACGCTAGTCATCACCTGGTACTCCCAGAACAATTCCGGACTCCAATACCCTTCGTCCAATATATCGATCTTCACCTCCGGACTATTCCGGAGTTCCTCGTCACGTCCGGATCTCATCCGGGACTCCGAACAACCTTCGGTAACCACATACTATTCCCATTACAACTCTAGCGTCACCGAACCTTAAGTTGTAGACCCTACGGGTTCGGGAACCATGCAGACATGACTGAGACACCTCTCCGGTCAATAACCAATAGCGGGATCTGGATACCCATATTGGCTCCCACATGTTCCACGATGATCTCATCGGATGAACCACGATGTCGGGGATTCAATCAATCCCGTATACAATTCCCTTTGTCCATCGGTATGTTACTTGCCCGAGATTCGATCGTCGGTATCCCTATACCTTGTTCAATCTCATTACCGGCAAGTCTCTTTACTCGTTCCGTAATGCATGATCCCGAGACTAACTCCTTAGTCACACTGAGCTCATTATGATGATGCATTACCGAGTGGGCCCAGAGATACCTCTCCGTCATACGGAGTGACAAATCCCAGTCTCGATTCGTGCCAACCCAACAGACACTTTCGGAGATACCTGTAGTGCACCTTTATAGCCACCCAGTTACGTTGTGACGCTTGATACACCCAAAGCATTCCTACGGTATCCGGGAGTTGCACAATCTCATGGTCTAAGGAAATGATACTTGACATTAGAAAAGCTCTAGCAAACGAACTACACGATCTTGTGCTATGCTCAGGATTGGGTCTTGTCCATCACATCATTCTCCTAATGATGTGATCCCGTTATCAATGACATCCAATATCCATGGTCAGGAAACCATAACCATCTATTGATCAACGAGCTAGTCAACTAGAGGCTTACTAGGGACATGTTGTGGTCTATGTATTCACACATGTATTACGGTTTCCGGTTAATACAATTATAGCATGAACAATAGACAATTATCATGAACAAGGAAATATAATAATAACCATTTATTATTGCCTCTAGGGCATATTTCCAACAGTTTGATTAGCTTCACTTTTGTTGCTAATCTAAATGGACGATATATATACTTATCGTCCTAAGCACGTATAAATGGCCGATGAAGTGTTGACATCGTCCTTAGAAAGAGCATTGTGCAAGTTATTTTTCGGCACGCAAGCTTTGCCGAAAAACAGGGGGGCATGTGTTGACACCAGATTTTGGTATGGTCGAAAACATAATTAAGAATGCCTTAAATGGAAAATTGCTCAAAGTGAGAAAGTTCCGTATCGTTGGAAAGAGAAACTTTGATATTTGGGCCATAGCCATCCGGTCTCATCTCTAAGGCCGAAGTTGTATTCGAAGTACTGAGATTTTGTATCCAGAACACTATTCGGCTGATTACTCCCCCAAGATGGCCTCATATGAGAAAACTTTTTACACGAATTGTCTTCGTCTCATCGAAACGGTCGATTCTGATATAAAAATCGTTCCAATTTGAGTTCGTATGAAAAAGTTACAGCCATCCGAATACAGCCCTATCACGAGCCAAAAGTGGCGCGCCCCACCAGACACCCTGTCTGATGGGTAGCGCGAATAATAGCCTGTTTTGCGCGAGCGAATTGACCCTCAAGATGACCTCTAATCGAAAAACGTTCAACATGAAAGTGGTTCGCCTCGTCGAAACGGTCAAGATTTCTTTTGGGCTCGTTTCCATGTGAGGTCGTTTACCACCTAAAAAATTACCCGCAAGGTCCAGCCAGTTTAAACCGAACTGTTTTGGAAAGTTCGGACAAAACCAATCCGAATTTGACTAGGGTTTTGGACGTGAATCCAAGCCTTTTCCTTGCACGGGAAGTCCAGCCGCCTCTTATATACCTAAGGGGTGACGGCCGATTGAACAACACACAATCGATCAAATCATCTACCACTTTTTATCTTTTATCTTTTCTCCTTAACCCTAGTTCTTCTTCTTCCTCGTTCTTCGTTCGTTCTTCTTCTTGCAAGGCGGCGAACCTCGAGGCCCTAGGGGCGATCAGGTCGACCTAGGGCAGCCCATAGCCGCCGCACGTCCCAAAGACTGGTGTCCTCCAGGGCGGTTGTGGGTTTCGGGTCCTCAAAAGCACCCGCCGGATGCCTGCGTACCGCGCTTCCGGACGGGTCTCCTTCCACCTGAGCTACGGTGCATCACCCCCGGCGTCGCGGGGGTACACGGTGACGTGTTCGTGTGTGAACAACGACGTCCACCACGCGCGGTTGCGGCGCCCGCACTGGTGCAACCATGGGGTGCCAGAGAGTGTGACTCCGCCTCTCCAACGTCCACCACCGCGAGGGCCTCCACACCTGCATGTGCATGCTGCCTCGCCCGGCGGGCATGCCACGCCATGACATCGTCCGAGGAGGGCCATGTGCTCCGTGCTCGGCACGCCAATGGAGGGGTTCAGGCACCAAACGGACAGCACCGCCTCCGGTGAGGCAGCGACGCCGGATCCAAGAACCGGTTGTGTGGACGCAATGGATTCCCGGCGTTGCGAGTCCGAGCGCTGCCGTCGTGCAGCCGCCTCCCGGGAGTGGCGGAGCGGAACCCGGACGGCCATCTCCTCCTCGGGACCGCGTGGGATGAGCTCATGGTCGACGGATCTGGAGGTGAAGGACTCAGATCCGCTGCCCGCCATGTCGGAGAAGGCCGGAGATCGCCGGAGGTGATCTTCGGTGGCAGATGGGAGTGGCTCTAGGGTTTGGTCCGGCGAGCGGATGGGGGAACATTTTTTGAGTTTTGAACAAATTTTGAGTTTTGAACAAATTTTGGAAAAGGAAGATAATTTAAAGTTCTAAGCTTTTCTTACAATACTTGAACAAACTTTTCGAATCCTGGACATTGTTTGACGAATTAGACAAGACTTTGTGCCCTGAAGCACGCCCTTCTAAGATGAAAGACCATTGTTGGAGTTGACCCAACGTCACTGTTATCTCCCTGATGATACTTGCATATGTTCTTCTAGTGCACTGCTTCATGGCGTTTACCACTCCTTGGCAATCATAGGCGATTTCCACATATGATAGCAATAGATCAAGTGCGAGGGCAACAGCTTCACGGCATGCTGAGAATAACAGCAAAAGAAAAAGGGAAAACTGAGAATAACAAACCAAAAACCAGTGAAAGCAGATTCATTTTTTAGAAAAAGAGGATATACCCCCGGCCACTGCATCTGGACGATGCATGCAGCCATTTTATTAATTATTCACAAGGACCATACAAGGTAATACATCAGACAACTTGAAGCCGCCATCTAGGCAACATCTGTTGCTTCTCCTATCCCCTTGATGAAGGTGTGCCGAATATCTGAGCCTAATACCAAACAGACGTCGCACCAAACCCTAACATCTATAGCCGGATGGCCCAACCCAGCCACATACCGGGTCTGGGTCTCACACCGGTCCAACGCAGTCTCGCTGTCGCCACCATCTTCCTCTGGTCCATCTTTAGAGCTGGAACTGACGAATCGACCTTGCCTGGCCTGCCGTCAACGCCACCACGACGCCAGACAACGCCACCATCCTGCATGTGTCCATCTAAACGCGTCCGTCGCCGAAACTCCGCAGCGCCATGCCGTCGTGATCCGCCGTCGGCCCTGCGGTAGATGCAACACCGCTCCACCTCTTGTCCCCTCCAGCCATCACTTGCTCCAAAACGATGCCCCCAGGAAGAAAGCCATCACTTGCTCCAAAACGATCCGCCGTCGGCCTTGCGGTAGATCTAGGGTTTCCCCCGGAGCATCCCGAGCCTGATGACGCAAACTGCAACGGCGTTAGCCTTCTTTGAGGTCCCTTACTCCACTTCCTCCATCACGATCGCCGTCAAGCTCGCATACTTGGAAGGGTCCCTTGCATGGAGATCCTGTAACCTCTGCAAAGCAAAGTGAAGATGGATAACTTTTTTTTTCGAGTCGTAAATACAAAAAATTCGAGTCGTAAGATGGATGACTTGAATCGCTTCAATGCAGCTAACACGCGGAGAGTCGATATGCTCAGCTGCCTAGTCATGTGAACAAATGCAATGCAGAATGCAGGGTAACAACATGGGAATAACACGATTTCGGTACAAAGAGCAATTACCTGAACATTTTGCTGAATGTCTTGCCTGAGGACTAGCAGTGTTGGCCCAATCTCATCTTTGAAGGCAAAAAAAAAAGGCTTTTTGTTAGCTCAACCTTGAATCTGCAGATATATTTGTAGTGAAAGAAGAGCAGAGGTTTAAAACAGAGTAGCTCTGAAGAAATCGAATTCCAGTTGTGGCAGTTTCAGTTTCATGTAAATGTAAGTAACTGAGCAAGGACATGGAGAAGCTGGATGGAGACGCAGAGGAGAGGAGATCCATGGTGGAGGACTCAGTTTGATGCTGCCGCTCTCCTGAGCTGAGGAAGCAGAGGTCCTCCATGGCCATCCTCAGCTCAGACTTGCCCCTCTCCATCCATCTTTCCCTCTTTCTTCAGAGCTACTCCCTCCGGTTAATACTTGAGCTTAATTGAGATGCGGCTCAATTAATCCATGCCCTGGTAATGTAGACACACATAGAGACAAATTGAAGCTCATTTGCTGCCATTTCTTGGAGCAAATGAAATGATGCCATCTTATAATGTAATATACTGTACTGTACTAAACAGTTATGTGTGTTGGAGCTGTTGTCCAGAACCCTCTATCTACGTGAAGGAAGTCAGACAGAAGCAGCCTCCTGAGGAGTGAGTGAGTGACATAGGAGATGCCCTCGCAAAGTACTAGAGATGAATAAAATGGCATACATACATACTTTATAAAAGGGACCAAATTTGCTTTATCAAAGGGACCCAATTTGCTATAATGTCATCATCTAGTCTAGGTCTAGTTGGAGAAGAAAATCCTCATGTCATCATCCCCACAAACAACCCAACCCAACCCAGCTGATAGATAGTAAGTTGCTAATCATACTGTATAATACGTATATGGTTGGTCTGAATCATCGAACCATATGCTAGTTTTGTTCCGGCAATCTCATCACTAGCTACTAGAGCCAGCGTGTGATAGTACAAAGCTTTCTTCAGGAGCCGCTGGAGGAAACTTGAATGGTCACCATGTAGCCGGTGTCAGGTACAAGATTAGTAGTAGTTCTTAGATGTGACATCCTAGAAAACATTAGATGTGAATAGACAAAACTGTTCGTAGTAACCTAGGTTAGCTACTATTGTACGTAATCTTTTACCCAAAACTCAGATCGCAAAGTAATAAAGATCAACAGGTCCGATACGGCCCTGTAGCCATCAACTCGCGTGTACCCTCTCGCCGAGATACAAACTAGCGTGCAAGCTAGCTAGCTACCGTGGCTGGCTAGAATCGATCAGCTACCTGCCTGGCTGCTTAGGATCGAACGTGTAACCACCAGTAAGTGCGTCTTCTCCAGGGGAAACCGATCGGCCGGCTAGCACGGCAGCGTACGTACATGCTCCGACGGAAAGTACACATCTGAGCGACGTCCGACGCGGGCCTGTGGCCAGCATTCTTGTCAAACGAGGAACTCTGCCCCCAATTTTTAACTACAGCAAACATGCTAACACGACCTCCACACGCGCATAACCTCAGCCCAAATGAACATCTAAGACACACGCAAAGACGACGAAGGGCTAAGTGACGGAACAACGAACAACAGCTCAAAAATGAAGTTACTACTTGCTCTAGACGCCAGCAACAGAATCACCCCATTATTCCAATCCCTGCTTGTCTCTGATCCCATCCTCTACTTCTTGCGAAGAACACATCGCATTGGAATCGTGCACATAACTGAAGGATAAAAAGTAGAAATAGAAAATTAGAAGAAAACACAAGAATCATGCACCGTACCGTACCCTAACCTCCTAGCTATGTTGTTAGCGTGTTGCCATCACCGGTACACTCGTTCCTCGCAACAAACAAACAAAGAAAGCAGCAGGACGCTGCCATTGATCACATGCTGTTGGGATTTTCAGCCTGCCATTTTGTTTGGAGTCAGTTTAATTACTAGACACGCCAGACCGGCCAGTCAGTTGAATTGCGAATGGTTAGTACGAGACAATCTCAAGTCAGGCAGTACCACCAATGCATTCCTGGACGTACCTGTAGCCGTAGATAGGAGCTGTACATGCAGCCCAGGCATGCAGGTGCGAGGGGCCTCTGGTTGCTGCTTCGGGTCGGCAAGATTGCAACGCTACTAAAGAATCAAATTCTATCAAGGTAAGAGAGAGAGAGAGAGAGAGAGAGGAGGGGGGGGGGGGGGGGGGGGGGGGAGGGGGGGAGAGATGGGGGGGGGGGGGGGGGGGGGCCCGACAGAGAGCGACGTCTAACAGAATCAAATTCCATGGACTTTCAGTTAAGGTGCATGTTATATATACGGCAGAGGTTGTCATGCGCTTTTTCATTTGGATGCGCAAATTATTAATGTAAATAAACGCCACTTTATATTGCCCCTTGTGATATTAACTTTTATTATGCAGTCCGTCGCTTTTATTTTTTTACCATCACAAGTTCGTAGAAAGCTTATTTTTCATTACAATAAAAGATCATACATATTTAGTACCAATTCTATTGCTTTGCACCGATCACAACTTACTTGAAGGATCTTATTCAATCTTTAGGTAAATATTTTGTACTCTTATAGCAAGAAACTGGGTTGTAGGGATTTTGTGGATATATAAGTAGTATCTCTATTTAGTACGAAGTTTTGACTAGCAAAAGGTTATGAGTAAGCACCACATGTTAGAGGATCCATAACAATATAACTTCTATGTGAATATAAGCAAACATAACTCATTACGTTGTCTTTCTTGTCCAACATCGACTATTTTGTCAAACTCAAAATATTTGGTGGGGACTCACAATCATAAAAGATGTCCAAAATAGTGTATTTATATGTGAAACCTCCCTTCCTTTAGTATGCTTTTATGAATTGCATCAATGACCAACGCTATGTTTGCTAGCCTCCAATAAATTTTATCAATATACCTCTTAGATGTGAAGCCATTACTCCCCATGGGATTAGCATATGAACTTTTATTATTGCTTAGATAAAAACAAGGAAGTAAAGCAACGAAACTCAAACTATTCTTTATTATATAACTCTCACACACGATTACATAGATAGATAGATAGATAGATCACGAAACAAGCACTCGAAACTAATTCGTCCTAAGACTTCATTCTTCTAAATCACGAAATAACTACATATCGAACTAAGATAGATGATAATCATATAAGTGATGGTGATACGATACCGGGGCACCTCCCCCATGCTTGGAACAAGCCAAGGATGGTGCACATACCCGTGTACTCAAGTTTCTTTCGGTGGTGATGGTGGTGAAGTGGTAGTCTTGTCCCCTGTCTTCCAAGGCATGGACTCCCCATCAAAGAAAGAGGAACGGGTCTCTGGAATCCTGAAATCTGCGGCTAGGCTCATCCTTTTAAACCTGGATTCATACTCACAGTTTTGATTTTGCAGGTCATAGATTTGCGCTTGGAGATGATCAATCCGGTCATGGATCTTAAAGATGGCCTCTCTGATCTCCTTGCTGTCCTGCTTGTACTCACGAATAAAATCCGTGATCATGGAGCGGTTGGCACTCGGTCCACGCTCCATCATCCCCTGACACTTGACGATTTCCTGCTCCACCACTTCAAGCCTGACCTCCTCGCTCCCCTCTTTCTTTGGTCCTTGAACGTCTCGGATGTGAAGCACCCCCTCGCGCAGCTCCATGGTTTGAGGGTGCTTCATCACCTCCGGAAGGTACGGATTGATGACCTTCTCGAAGAACTTGTCCCTCGACGAGCTTGATGAAGACATGC
Organism: Thinopyrum elongatum; assembly: GCA_011799875.1. NCBI lineage: Eukaryota > Viridiplantae > Streptophyta > Magnoliopsida > Poales > Poaceae > Thinopyrum > Thinopyrum elongatum. The sequence goes on along the minus strand of CM022300.1, from coordinate 606,057,800 downwards.
TGATCTAGACGATGGTGCTTGTTGCCGAGTGCTTCATGTAATGTCCCACGCAACAATGTGGCGGGTCAACTCTGCTCCCTCACAAAGCTCCATGAGGTATTTAACAGAGAAAACTATTGCTCAATTTGTTTTATGGAGAAGTCAAAGGGCCATGAGATGGAGTGGGATATGAAAGACCACCTGTTTAATTTCGCTTTTTGTGAGGGGATTATGCGAGAGATTAAAGGACACTGATTTCGTGAAGAAGATAAAATACGTAGATGAACTTCTTGTGCTTGCGGGACCAAATAGAAGATGAGCCACATAGCGAGATGGTTTGTAACCGAAGGCAGGAAAAATAATTTAATAGGGAGAGATAGAAGCAAAGAGACCTTACACATAGCTTTGGTCTTGTATGACTTTGCTATATGGCGGCCTGTTTTTTGTGTGTGTGTGCATTCATATTGGTTATGTGCATCTTAGCTATGCAAAGGCCAAGTGTGTGCTCATTATGTTTGTATACTCTTGATGCTCCATTTTGAGCCAATAAAATTCACCCATTGTCAAAAAAAGAAGCGAAGAGGCTTGTACAGTTTTAGATTCATGGAGGGGGAGGGGGCAGAAGTGGGCCCTATGATGACATTTCTTCACCAAACTGCAGTTGTTAGTGAGGTGGCAGAATTGATGAAGTGGACAGGCTGCAAGTTTAGATAAACAGTGGTAGTGGGAATCTTTTTTTTTTTATAAAGGATTCATTCACCTAGTGCCCCCCAAAAAAAGAATGAAATCTACACAGACCTCACCATACAATCCGCGGTGCTTGGCCTCAACTAAGAACTAAGAAATTCTCAAGCGACTAGGAAGTCACAAAACCATAGTTTGTAGGTACACTTAATGGTGTGTGTGTCGAAGATATAAATGGTAGGCATATTAAAAAAACTTGTCTGTAAGCTACCACAAAAACGATCAGTGTATTTTTGGTCCTTCATGAACTATTGAGATGGTGTAACTTCCCTCCTTGTTTTTCTTTGGTGTACTCCCCTTCATCTCTAACCTGAAAAGTGGTCAACCAGGGTCAAAACACAGTAACACACACACGCACACGCGCGCGCGCACACACACACACACACACACACACACACACACACACACACACACACACACGAATATATACTTATTTTTTCAGGAGAAATCTAAAGCTGATACTCGGTGTCTGTCCAATATTTGGCTATCAACGTTTTGGAGGACCAGTATCCGAAACAAGGGCCATATTCAACCAGCGATAAGCCCCTGATCTCACCGTGAGGCCGCTTGTCGTTGCTCCGGCGATGATAAGGCCCCGTCCATCGTCCAGAACCACCGCCTGTCCTACTTATTGTTTTTTCTTTCACGTCCCTTCCCTGATGGATCACTTACGCCTTCCTGCAATGTACGTTCGATATTCACAACAACAAAAAAACGTACGTTCGAAGAAAAGACAAGAAAGAAAAGAATAAACACCACACTCGGAAAACAAGTCTTGTTGTGTTCATGAAATATTAGCATCACCATCCGAAAATGAGTGTTATACTGTTACCCACGCTGTCACACTTGGTGGATTCTCACCTGGTGGCGTCGTAAAATGCAATTCCTGTTGTTGACAGCAAGGCTTTCCGTTTCTGTCGAGAGCAAATCATATCTCATAATATCTGGTGAGAGCAAACAAATCGCTAGCAGATGGACCCTGATGCGGAGAGGTCCCCCTTTGTCTTTTGCCTCCCCGCCACACCCGTTTCTTTGATGACTCACCATCATACACGGTAATTGTTATTCATGCATGTTATCGCTTACTATAGCTTACAGATCCGTCGTTTTTCATTGGCATTTTATGTAGTGTGTCCTCACATGCTCACGGCTAGTGAAATCAGTAGTTAGTAGTGGTGTAATCTAGACAGATGAGGACCTATGCGGTGTGGCCTCACCCTCACGTGTGTGCTTAGAGACAAATGATAGAAGTTTAACATGAAAACAAGAGGTGATGTACCTAATAGGAATACCCCCCCCCCCCCCCCCCCCCCCCCCCCCCCCCCCCCCCCCCTGTGGCTACGGTTTTCTTACTAGTGCGGCTTACAAATTAAAAGTGGTGTTTTCGCGTTTCTGATAAAATGCCTTAAATGTATGAATATCATATGTTGTTGTTGGTGCGATAACCAGCAGGAGTGCTTTGCTGTCTTTGTCCCTGTCATTTGCCTGGCTGCTCCAAGATCTATCCATATAACACATGCCTTGGATTCTTGGCCCGTATATTTGCATATGTACTCCTATATAGATGCACACCCTAGGCGTTTGGGTTCCCGAACCGAACCAAAATACCCGAAATGTCGTCGGTTAATTCAGGTATCGGTCTTCGGTACGGTTCTGGTTTTTAGACTGCTCGGTTTTCGGGTAAGGGTTCGGTTATCAGTCTCAAAAACCTGAAATAACCATATTGACCGAAGTTTAGGTAACCCATGTCCACACGACCATGCTGCACCTGTGCGGCCCAGGCCCACCTCACCTCTCCCCACTCGCACAAAGCCTGCCAACCTCACACAAATGCAGACGCACACTAATCGTCCAATCCCTCGACCCTCCTCTCTCACTCTAAACCTAGTCCCTAGCGGCGGCGGCGGCCGGCGGTGCCTGCACTTGCTTGTGACGCCGGAGACAATGTGATGGCCTGAGGCACACCCCACGCGGGCAGCTCGCGATGCCGGTTGTTCTAGCGACGCGCCGAAGGAGCCGTGGTTGCTAGATCCCAGAGGAGACGCGCGACCCGTCAGGCCGGAGTCAATGCACGGAGCAAGTCGACGGCAGCAAAAACAAGTGATCAATGTAGGATCCCTTCACTCTGTCACTCCCCAAGTTTCACTTTGCCCCGATTCAGATGGTAAGTGTACGTGTTGAGTCACTGACTTGTTGGTCTATCAGCTGTATATAAATTTGATACTTGTACTGTTATAGTTGCATAATTGATGTAGCATGCGTATGCAGACAACATACTTGATGTATGTGTTGTACTTTGAAATTCCAAGCTATCTAAATTTGATGCAGTATATTGGTCTGAATATTTCAGGTTATGGGCACCCGAATTACCCGAACCGAAATTTTCGGGTAATTTGGGTACGGATATTTTTTTGGCGGGCAAAATTTCGGTTTCCACTTTGAACTAACCGAATTACCCGTAAACCGAACTAACCAAATCGAAAAAATCGAATTACCCGAACACCCAGGGTGAGAAGCTCTAACTTCCTCTCCAAAGGCAGGTTGTCAATTGCTATGCGCACACAGAGCTCAAGTAAGCATCAACTCTGTTTTAGGTGGAACCCAGCTTAATTATTTCCCCCATTCTTGGCTACCTTAATTTGTTTGCGTGATAAATGTAGCCTCTATTTTTCACAATAGATGAATAAATTATTTTAACAGGGTAAACATTTTTAGGTCTATATGACAGTCTTATAAATTAATGCAAATTGCAAAACTTGTACTATATGAGCAAATTACCGTCGATGACAAGGCCCCATCCGTCCTCTGGCACCACCGCCTGCCCCGCTCATTGGTGTTTTGTCCGTGCCTCTGATGGATCACTCAAGCTTTTCTGCAACATGCTGGATGATGAAAAACCAAAAACCAAAAAAGGAGACAGAAACATGGCTATCAAATATAGTAGCATCACCGTGAGAAAACGAGTGTTACTGTTGCCCGCACTGTTGTTGACATCAAGGCATTCCGTTTTTGTCGAGAGCAAATCAAACCATTTCTGGTGAGAGCAAAGGCGCTATCAGACAGGTTGTGATTTGGAAAGGTCCCCCGCGCTAGAAGGCTCCATTTGTCTTTGGCCCCCACCACTCATTTTCCTTGATGACTCATCACACGCGCATCTGTCAACGATGCAAAAAATCAGTCATCGATGCTAATAAATCCATCGTTTTCGACCTTGATTTCGCTAGCCTAACAATTTGGGCACATTTGGCTGCTTAGGCCAGCTCTAACCGATCCTCTATAACATGATTTCGCAAGTCAAAGAGCATATGTCATTTGGGTGCAACCGTTGGGAGATGGTAGCACGGGATACCTACAACCGGTTTGGATGGCGGTCCAACAATAGTATAGGTGTATAGGCATCTAGTCTAATTTGTGCCAGTTGTGGCCTTGCTCATCTTTTTTTAACTATCTTCGAGATTTTGTACCATACCTCATACTTGTTGGAGACTTTGTTTAATAATATTGTTGCATGCATCATTGCGATGAAGAGGTCGGGGGCTTTCCTCCTTTTTAAAAAAAAAATTACTCCACCGCTCGGCAGCAGAGTAAAAAATCTTCACTCTCCCAGTGCCTCCCCTCCTTCCCAATCACCGCCTCCGGCAAATCCCCCGCCATCCCCCACCGCTGCATTGCCGGATCCCATGCCCGCCGCTCCCCAGCGCCCATCTGTAGCACGGATCCTTATCCTCAAGTTGATGCCCCCCCCCCCACGTATCTCGTCTGTAGCCTCCACCGCGATGCGCTCCATTGCCTCCCGATCCTTCCTATCCATCGCCGCGCTAACCACCCCCAGCGGCAGCGGGTCGAGCTCGACGGGCGCTGTCCCCCACGGGAAGTTGAGGCGTGCCGCAGCGCCGTGCAACCGGACCTGCCACCAGTCGTACTAGAGCTATGCCGTGTGGAAGGAGCCGAGCCACTTATTGGTGTGGGTGTCGTGGCCGGTTATCTTCACCACCCACGTCCCCCACGCATGCTGCCGGACCCGTGGTACTTTCTCTGCAGCAGTGCGAGGTCGGGGAAGTTGGAGAGTCAATGGGCTGGGGCCGCATCGGGGGGT